>JACCHZ010000066.1:5012500-5728851 GCA_018907045.1 Wiebesia pumilae
ATACATTTATGAAACCATTTTTTGTTTAATAGAGTACATCATGATTTTATAATTCTTTTTTGACACTTATCGTCACATAATAACTTATTCTCATAGATAATTATAATACATGTATATATTATAAATCTGCAATGTATTATGTACGTGTGTTCCCTCTAAACATTTAAATTTGACATGTAAGTAAGTAACACTATTTATAAACTAATCTAAATAAAAATATTGTTTATATGATTACACTCAGAAATATACTATATATAACAAAAGTTTATTAACTCTATCAATCCATCAATCTATATACATCATATATTTTAAGATTTAAAATCATACCTATATTTTGTAACTAGTTATAAAATTTACGTAAACTGTACTGTATGGAAAAATTAATACCTCATAGAAATACAAAAAAAAAAGGCAATAATTATATGACTTAAAAATAGATTTCAACAAAAGTTTTTAGCGAATTATTAAGAATCACACTATTATTAAGAATTAATATTCAATAATTAATTAATTTTAAAAAATCTCAAAATATTGAAAAGAACAGATTTAGTAATCGTTAGTGTAAGATTTAGAGTTCAATATCTTCCCATTATAGAATATGAACATTATAGAATAATTCCCAATAAAATGTTATAATATATGCATTGATAATATTTTATAATTTATAAATATTTTTCTACAAAATGCGTTCCATTTTTTGATCAAGAATTAAAATTCAGAAAATATAAATTAAATTCCATCATTTCCTAAATTTTTCCAATAGAAATTAGCATACAATTTTTTAAGGAAAATGTAAGTTTTTAAATCATAATTCTTATGGGAAACTCGAAAGTTTTACTCATCAATATATATAGCAAAATAAAAATGAAAGATAATATCTATTTATAATGCTAATTAAATCTATAAAATTATGAATATTTGAAACATAAATTATAAAAAATTTATTTTCTTTTGCTACATACATATTTTATAACTAGCGGTTATATCTTATTACAAATTTTTAATAGTTTCTATTACCTCATTTATAAAATAATTATAGTTTCCAATGAATACAAATATTAATATTGCTAAAAAATGTCATTATAAATGAAATTACTTTATATCTATCTCTTAATAAATTTTTATTAATCTGACAAATAATATAAAAGAATAAAACTCTTTATGTTTCACATAAATTCACATAAATTTCACATAAATTTAAAAAAAAGAAATTCTAAAATTTAGTATTTTATAAATCAAGAAAATTTTCTTTTCTCATTGTATAAATTTAATTCAACTAAATAAGTAAATGTCTCAAAAATAATCTTATTTTTCAATATCAAATTAAACTTAAAAAAACAATACTTTGTAAATATAAAATTACCACGAATATTTATAAAGTAGAAAATTTATATTTATAATATCAGATAAAGTTAACAACATTTAATAGTTCAAATTTTCTTGTGCGAGGAGAAAACTGTTTAATTAAACATCATATTCTACTATATGTATAAATAAGATTATACATAAATTCATCAAATATTTTCCAAAGAAAAAAATTATTACTTCAAAGTTTTAGACTTTTTTAACCGATTTCTTTTCGAACATTGTCATACTGTATTGTAATGAAAGTCGAGACGACACTTATTTAAAACGTATTATTTCGAGGCTTCTTAAAATACCAGTTATTTTAATATTTCGCCTCGTTCCATATCTAGTTTATTTGATCAAATATTAATTTCTTTTATTCCATTTTATTTTTGTAATTAGTCATTATCAGTAAATTATAACTAAAATTCTAAGTTTATATTAAATGCGTGTTTAAATAACATTATTATTTTCAATTTTTCAATGTTTACAATAAAAATATAATAAATCTTAAATTCTGAAATAATAGAATTATAATTTAAAAAGATAATTAAATATGGTCAATATTAAAATATAATTGAACTTAATAATTATACACAAAAATAATAAATTTATTATGGATAAATTTAAATCCTTATATTTTAGATTATAATTTTTATCATTTCATAAAGGAAAATATGTAGTATAATTTACTAAACTTATTGAAAGAAATTATAAAGATTTAACAGAAAAAATGAAAATGTTCACATGATGTTAATTCGATTATACTAAATAAATGCATGAACGTTTAATGGACAAATCAGCTTTAAAAATTGCGATAATTTTAACAATAAATTAAATATCAAATATTTAATAATGAGAATAAAAAACTATATTAATTAATTCCAACTGCTATAAAATATATTTCAGTTGATCTAAAAGCTTCAATAATATACTCAAGTATAAGAATAAAATTATTTTATATAATAAAATATAAAAGAATTACAATTAACAAATTATTTTAATGCAAGTCGTTTCGCGTACGTATTATAAAATTATATTTTATGTAATGCGTTAGTAAAATCCCGTACCGGCCACTCGTTTGAACTCCGTATCTGGCACTTGTCAGAATACCAATCTCTCACTCTCCTGGGCACTCGTGATTCCGCAGGATGCAGCCAAGGGAGACATCTTGACTTGAATTGCTTACTGAGAGAATAAACATTATTGCATTTAATTCACGGTATAGTCTTTATCCTTAACCATTATTCCCAGTGACTCTATCGCTCGAAATCGGCACGCGACCAGTCACCGAACCATGTACATAACATATATTTTTTGGCATCCTTTGTGGTGTACGAGGTAGGGACGTTTAACAGCGGAAATGTCTTTTTGATATTTTTGACAGAGAAAAAGAATGACTCATACGCTTCTTTACACTTTCCCGATCATCGCACTGCACCGGTAAGTACATGTTCCATTTCTTTTATTTCCAATCTATTATTAGAAGTTAAATTTATTCCTGACCAGTAATCCTAGGCAATTAACTCAAAAATAGTCAAGATTTTGTTAACACATACTCGTGTAATTTTAATGCTACCTTTAATAAAAATAGAGAGAGAGTGTCCATGCTACACGTAATGTTTATTATTTAGATGAATAAAAAACAAATAAATAAATAAAAAAAGAATTCATTTTGAAACTCTCTAAACGCTCCAAGATCGATAAAGACACGATTCGGGAAATGAAAGAAAAAATAAAAGTGCGCGACTTATTCTAATTTCCTAGAAGATGTAAAATAAAATACAAGAATCCTGCAAATCAGCTCACAAAAAGGCATATCGTTCTGAAATTATTAATAAAATGGATATCTAGGAGATATGAGAAATTTTTAAGCAGATTAGAGAAGAATGTTCTAGTTTATATACAACTGTCATACTTAAAAAACAGACTATCATATGAAGATCGAAGAAAACCAATTTGAGAACGGAAAAACGAAGGACAGGTGTACACTAAGGAATAATATAAATTGTCAGAGATTGAAGAATTTTCATCAGGACTTCAACCGAAATATCGAGAACAAACAATATATTACAATGATCTACAGCATATTGGAATCAATAATAATTTGCAACAACAGAACAACGGAAATAGCTTGTCACAGATTACAGAAATACCATTCCTGGATTTTCTCAAAGAAGAATATAAAAAAAAACAAATAGACATTGTCATCAAATCGGATATAAACAGTACCGCCAGAAATAATTCCACACCTAATAGATGCAATGATTTAGAGTTTTCTCAACAATGCGATAATCACTTCCTTTTATTAGAACATACTACAAAATTGTTAACAAGGCACTAGCACAGATACCATTGTTTGACAAAATCAAGGAAAATTGATAATCTTTTATACTTCGGTTCGAAAAATTTTAAGACTTTTTAGTTCTTCAAGTAAGCAGTTGATTTTACTATCGTTGGCAAATAAAATCAGAGGAAAGACAGCCAATTCCTGATCCAACCTCTTTTCTGATCCAACCTCCTAATACGGAAATATCTGCATCGCTAAGGACATACTAACTCAATTATACATTATCACATGGATGAATAATGCATTCTTAAATGATTACAACAAACTTGTACAAAAATTATTTAATCATTTACTCAATATATATGACTATAAACCAAAAATAGATATAAGTAAAAAAAATATAAGAAACCACACGAAACAAACAACATTGCAACAATTCATGTTTGGATTAAGAACGTTACTAAATATGTAAGTGCGAAAGAAATGGCCAAATAGTCTAAATAAGGCTATTAAATTTGCAACCCAATTTGAATAGCAACAATCAACCCATTGCTGACAAAAAAACAGCCCATTACAAGCCTATCGCTCGCGTTAGCAAATAACACGCAAATAAGACTTACAGCTATGATTTGCAACTGTTACATATTCTTTTGGTGAAAGACGAATGAATTTAGTAAAATACCGATACTGCAATAAAGCGGGACACGATCATTCAATTCTTACGAAGCAAGGAACGATTTTGGCAATAAAGACCTATGAGAACGACATCGTAGAACGTCGAACCTACGACCCTAAGACAACAACGCACACCAATAAAAACATAATGCTCAATAACGCACGGAATTATATTAACAACAATAATTATAATGGATAAAAATAAAGGCCGAACATTAACCACAACTGTCTTGACTACTCTTACTTTCAGTACAGAGTCAGAGGAAGACATGATAATGGCAAAAGCCAGTACAAAAACGTAGATCGACGCGACACTAAGATCGGTAGACCTTTGAATATCAATAGATAAACAGACTTAGAAAATATAGATGAGCATTAAGACTCATAAAGTTATCTACGATACCTTCAAACGTCAAAAACTTTGGCTCACCAATAATAAAAATGGAATTATACACAAATACAGGACCGACGTCTTAAATTAAAGAAAAATTGTCATATTAATTCAGAACATACGGATAAAGGAAATATAAAATTACGATAAAAGATGTTGCAGCGAACGAATGCTGTATCTTAGACAGGATTATGATAGCGTTAGAGACCCTCCAATCGATAGACACATTGTCTTAAATGTTCTCGCGATAAATGCAGGTGGACTTTTAGGCAGAAATATAATTGAAAAATATAACGGCAGAGTAACTGATATGGATAACCCCAAAACACGTCAACACACAAATCAATAAAAATAGTTTAGTAATAGATTTTCGATAATTAATTAAAATAACTGAGACTAGGTAGTTGCCCCTACCATTTACAAGCGGTATTCTCGAAAAACGCGAACTACATCACAGCAATAGGATTGAAAATGGGCTTCTATTAAATAAAAATGGATCTGAAATTGGCCACCGATTACAGCATCCACTGGGCCACGCGGATGCTTCCAATATAAAAGACTGGTAATGAAACGGAAAAACGCGCTTATAACCTTGAGAGCTGTAGAGCTGACATTAGCAGGATTTTCGTAGGGTGAAATCGAAATTTACCTTAATAATATAATAATATTTTCGGAAACACTGCTTGAATACGACATGCGAAAAGCAAAAGACATTCTTTTGGCAGAAGCGAAAAGATACAGATCGTTCCAAAAAAACTAGAGGCAGTTATTATTCATTACCAACAAACATGAAAAAAATCAAACAATTCCTAGGTCCACGGAATATTACCAATGATTCATACAAAATTATGCGAAAATAGTAAACCCCCTACTAAACAGTTACGCGGAAAGAAAAACGCATTTATATAGAAACAACAACAATAAGAGTAAACATTGGAGAATCTAAACCAAATATTATAATATAAACCAGCATCCTAGTACTAACTGTACTGAAACTATCAGAGTAATTTATTGTAATCACGGGCACATGAGATTACGCACTTGGAACAAACTTAAGTAAGGTGCCATGAGAAAAGATCGATCTAGCTTATAAGATTCCAGGTGTTTAAGGGGAAGTGAACTCCATTATCCATTATAAGATAAAGAATTATTAGTAAACGTCTTTGTAAAAGAAAAATTTAACTATTAACTAAAAAATTAACCTGTAAAGATGAAAATTCACAGTAATAACAGATCACGAGCCTCTCAGGTATTTTCAGACAGACAAATACTCTAACTTGAGATTCAACAGAATGAAAGCATCATAGAAAGGTTATTCACTTGATGTTATACTACTAACTGGGTAAATAAAATGAGAATGCTGATGCAGTATCTATAAACCCGATACCACCTACGAGACAAGAAGATTTTAATATATAATATAATTTATGTTTAATATAATATTTGAATGAATTGTGGTCCTCCGGATATAAATGACTGGCGATTCATTGTATACTTTATTTATAATTGGAGTCTTCGTCTTAGATAAAAATAATTAAATTAACTTGATTCCGCAGGATGCAGCCAAGGGGGACATCATGACTTAAATCGCTTACTGAGTGAATAAACATTGTTGCATTTAATTCACGGTGTAGTCTTTATCCCGAACCCATATTCTCGTAACTCGATCGCTCAGAATCGCGCACACGAACGAGTATCAAACCATGTACGTAACAGAATAAATAAAATCAAAAGTTTAAGTTGATTATTTAAGTAATCACAGTTCAAATTTAATAAACCTCTGGAATAAAATTGAAAAATTTATTAAGATTGTATGAACTAGTTTTGTTTTAACAGTACCGAATAAATATAGATTCAAATTAATAAGATTGTTGGTTGTTTGATTCATTTTAAATATTTGCAAATATAAAATTTTACAATATATATCACACTTAGGCTTCAATTGAATTTAAACGAACAAGTGTTTTTCAATCTTTAAGACAATTAACAAATAGTTTGTATCAAGTTAAAAATAAATTTAAAATAAAAATCCAAAAATGAGTACCTTAGTAAAATATAGAATAAAAGAACTATACATTATTACAACAGTTTTATTGAAGATTTATTTTATCTACTAATTGTTTTAAAAATTGAAGAAGCTAGAGGAGTTGAAAAATGTTACTATTTTGAGGTAATAATAAAGAAATTGTATAACGCCATAAAAAAATTTAAATAACTGTCAAAACTTACTACAGTAAAAATTGAGAAAAGGTATATTTTATAAAATATTTTAAGCACAAATGAATAATTTTTTTATGTATCTAATTATTAGTAACAATAATCTAAATAAAAATTCTAATACCAATAATATACTAAATAATGAATCTCAATTTTTTATACTTATACTATTTTTATACTTAAAATGACAATTTATTTTAATCTTAATAATATTAATCAAGAAATATAATAAAAAAAGGTATTCTCTCCGTACAATATATTTTTCTTAAATTTAATGTACTTTTATAAGATCCTCCGCTTAATTATTATATAACAAATCAATAACTAGCAATTTTATAATAATTTTTTAAAAATCACTTTTCTACAATTATATAAAATAATTCACATCAAAAATCTCTTTCGGAATACACTTGCAAATTACTTTCATATCGTTCCTTCTTCCACCTTTCATAACAGGATAGTATAAGCAGTACTTCGAATCGTACAACTTTACACTCATGAACTGAATACCAAATCCAGCCACTATTCCATTAACCTCGATTGTCCTGCTACGCTGATTATTGGCATCCACTTTCAGTAAGTAAAATTTAACGACGCTTTTCTCCCGCAAATTAGCGGTTAGTAACAAAAACTCATAACCGGGCAATGCAAGAATCTTTAAAAATTGAATTTTGTAGTTAAAGCCAAGGGTAACGTTGTGTCTGACACTCAACTGGGAGTCAAACTGCAAACACTTGACCGACGCCTCGTCAACATTCGTCGAACAAAATGTGATACTCTCGTAACCAGCTGATACACCGGAAGGTGATCTTGCGATCTCAAATATCGTGGAATTTACAGGATCACCATTCGGTTTAAGCGAGAATAGTCTCAAGGTCTTCTTGATGCCAGTGTAGAAGAAGTATCCCTTTGTGCGAGATATAGGCATATAAGGATTTAAACTCAGCTGTTTGCCATTGTCAAATGCAACGTTCGAGTCCTGATTGATGTCTTTACAGATATTCCTTGTAAACGATATTGGTTCTCCGATGCGATTACCTTCCGCGTCATAGGTGAGCTTGCACTTACTGCAACCATCAACACTACCACACTCTTTCCTATTGAAGTATAAAACGTCAAATGTCTCTCTGTATGGAACAACGGAAACATAAAGATCTAGAAGAGTCAAGTAAATAGGTTCGACAGTTAACTTTATATCTCTCCATTCACAATTTTTCATATCGACAAGCCGAAGTTTGACAAACACTGTATGTGTCATCCAATCCATTTCATTTTTGTGTCTATCCAACCACACAAAAATCCGTTTATCATTTAACGGTAGCATCGTCATATCCCTCTCGATGACGCGGTTCTTAGTTTCTGGAAATAAGTGAATCCTGCAGGTATGTTTACTTACGCTATCCTCCTTGAATGTCTCGACATGTATGTTACAAATTTTTGCATTGACAATATCTCCTCCCTCGCAGAATGCGTAAGATAAAGTATCATTCTCGATCGAGCTGTAGTGCGTAAGTACAATTGTGGTTTGATTGAATTTCCATTCTCTATAAAAATCGCAGCTCTTCGCGTGTAATGGTTTTTTGAAGTTAAGGAAAAGAGTAGCAGTGATTGCTACTAGCCTAAACGAGAGCATCTTCAGAACTGGCGATTGCAATGGAGGAATTGTTGTTTGAAATGAAGTTCATTACTGAGTCGCCGTTATCAATGAGCTGATTATAGAGTGGGATTAATGATTTATGCTCTGAATAAACTTAAGGAATAGTATTTCCATATTAATGCAAACTTTCAAGAAAGGGATGTTAAACATCTCAAGTATCAAGTGTGTACACTTGAGCGAAAAGTTTAAAATTTCACACTATAAATGACTAATATTTAAATTTGTTGATCATGATAGTCTTCTATTACTAGAATATTTATATAAATATTCTAATAAAATTTAATAATTATATTGGACTCCAATATAATTTTCAAACTTAAAAGTATCGAAAAAATTTCTTGCATTTTTAAAATTTAAAGTATAAATAATATCTTTCAATATTTTTTTAATGTACATATTTTATAATATTTTATTTGTTTTAAAGTAACCATTTAAATTGAAACATTTGTAGATTTTATTTTAAGACAGCCAAATAATTTTCAGTAAATATACATTAAATAGTAGTTAAATTACTTTAAAATAATAGATGATAATAACAAAAACTCACATAATATTGAGGTAAAAATGAATATTCTATTAATTTAATAGTCTACTTAATATATAGATATTTATACAATTTGAAAAGCAACAGACTTAAACTAAATTCCAATAATAATTAAATTAATTATGAATTTAAATTATCTTTAAAGTACCGGAATAGAAAATATTAAAAAATCCCAATATGTTCAAACAAACTAGAATCTTAAACCTTGACAAACTTTCAAATTGATATTCTCTAATTTTACTTTTATTATAATAATTTAACTAAATTGTTAAATGCAAAACTAACTAGTGCTTAAAATATAACTTAATATTATTTCATATTAGTATCTCAAATTGCATTTAGAATTATTTAATTATGTAAAAATAATGATATTATATTTAAATGGTAGCCTTTTTCTGTAAAGTAAGATATTGCCGAGAACAAAAGTAAAAAAAAAAATCTTGTGCAAGAATGGAGATAATTTAAAACTTTTATAAATAGCCTTTTGATAATTTATAATTTTAGTACTAATCGGAAAAATTCATAAGATGTTTTCAAGAAAAAACAAGAAAGCGTCCGATTATACGTTATAATTAAAGAAAAAAATTAGAAGAGATAATAAACTACAATGGATTAAAATCTATTTGTCCATGATCTAATAAACATATATTTATTAAAATAGTACATTTTTATAAATTCAAGCCATATTTCTGACACAATATATCAAAAGCTTTACTTTTACCTTATGGACTTTATTGGAAAGAGAAACTCGAATAACACATATCAAAAATTTTCATTACCTTATTATTTTACTTACTTCTGAATATAAACTAAAATAGTTGTGAATATTAACTATTTATAAACATTTATAAATATAGGTGAAATTTAAAATATATTTTTTAATTAAACAGAAATACAGTAAATTGCGTTCTTTATGACTTGATTGCTTGCTGCATCACTTCAAACTTATCATTGCTTAACCAAAAAACCAAAACAAAAGAAAAAAAACTTGAAAGATAAAATTAAAGATTAGTAATTTAAAAAACTAACTAAAATAAATAAAATTAATCATTAAAGACATTTTTAATTAAGGATTCAGAAATGCCCATGTCATTCCTTCTTTTTTATATTTTCGGTTCTTTAAAATCTTGCCTTGTAAATAAAAAACAGATTCTTTAAAACTAATATGAAAGTAATACGTTAGAAATCTTAACTGCTCTTTAAATGGGTCAGTAAATATTATTATTTAAAAACGTATTTTATCCCCTTTGATTTTAGATTTTGTATTTTGTATTAGAAATTAGTAACAATCGTTTAAAACAGTTAATATTTGCATGTAAAAATTTATTCTTTATATATTAAAGAATAGCAACACTTAAATCTCTGCAAATATTGAATTCCTGATAAAATCTCTTTTCTATTACAAAATGATATTATAAAAGGTCAGTTACGGATAATATTATAACTCTTGTGTTGAATATATTTTGTTATACATGGGTTCGAATTCGTCAGTTGTTCGAGCGAAACCTCGCAGCAACAATTATTCCAAATTAAGGATCCTTAATCAGAAAGAAATAGTTAAATAATAGTCCCTTTTATTAATAACAAATCATATTCTTTTTAAATTAATTAACATATTCTTATCTATTCCTTCTTCTATAGCATCTTGTATTTCTAGGCATTGGATCTATGAATGATTTATTTTATTGTCGACCGTCTCACCGTCATAAATTTCAGTATATTGATTTATTAGGTAAATTGTTTTATACATAAAATGAGTTTATTTTATAGCTACATTTCAAACTAATATAAACTAAACAGAAAAACTTAACTAAGTTAACTGCTCAACTTGATTTGTAATTATGAAAATTGCAAATTCTTCATAAAAAATTCGTAAAATTAAGAAGATATAAATTTAACTTTGCAATCACAAAAGAGTTAATAGATTAAATGAGCTAATATTCATTAAATAAAGATGAAAAGTTTTTAAAGAGCTTCCAGAAGAATCGTGAATTTTTTTTCTAACCTTAGCTGCTCTAAGTCCTCTACTATTATATATTTCTTAAAAACATTAAAAAATAAAAGAAATCAACACTGGTTAATACATATTTAGCTATTCTAAACTTTCAATGTTATATAAAATGCCTCTTTATAATAACATTTATCTATCATTTTTTCATAATTTTTGTTTATTAAAATTGAAATAGTAGTTAGATTTATTAGATTATATTGGATACCGACATAAGAATTATGTAACTTTAAATAAATATAATCATATGCAATAAAACAGTACAAAATTTTTCATTGAATTCAAGCTTGAATATTATTAAATCAATGGCTGATCCTGAAATTTTACAAATTTTTTATCTTCAACACTTACAACAATATATTCTCTCCATTTAATTATGAATATGTTTTAATCTTTCATATAAATATTCCTAAGCATTATTAGTGTGTGAATTCTCCTTTTATTGAATATTGAAATAGCTGATTAAATTATGCATTGAAGTAAATAATTAGTTACCAAATCTCATATTTATTAAAAAGTTATACTCCAAAAAAAAACCAGTAAAATTTATGTGAAATACATTCACTTATTATTCAAATTTAAATCTATTTATCACTAATAATAAAAAACATGAAAAATGGAACAAGTAGTAATACAACGAATGTAGTGAAACTAAATTGTAATTCAATGAATTTTTCTTCTCTAAACCTAATAATTTTCCTAAGTTTGATACTATTAAATCGTAATAAATCACAAAACAAACGCAACTAAAAATTTAATAATGATGTTCTATTTGAAAACTAATTCGGCACCTCAAATTATCTAATTGTTAAAAATCCTGTAAAAATAAATATGTACACAACTATTATTAGCATAAGCATTAACATTATTAGAAATAGGTTATAATTTTTCCATATATTTTTATAGAACTAAGATTTACTAAATATCATTGAAAATACATTATAGTATAGTATTCATCTAGTCCAACATTTAGATTTTAATGTGCACCTGCATAAATATACTTATATAAAGTTAAATGCTTTCGTATTGTAAACCATATTAATTAATTTAAGTTTTCAATTTAATCAACCAAAATTTTCATAATGTATCATGTTCATAAGATGACATTAGAAAATTCCAATAAGTATCGATTTTTAAAAAATGAATCACTTGAAATATATCATATGTGCTAAGTTTAAACAATGTAGATATGATTCAGACAGACTTGTGACTATACATCTTAGAAACTCAATTTTTTTTACTTAACTTGTTTGGCCTTTTATATATATTTAAATGAAGAAAATGACTTTTTGACGATATTTTTTTAATTTTTTGACAAATTTTTAAATTTTAGTCAAATTACATACACAATACATAACTGTTATTTTCTAATAAATTAAAATTCAGGATACTAACAAACGTAATAATTATCGTAAAAATTATTTCATTCATCATAGCCATTTTTTTAACTAACGTATACTTTGACATTGACATTCTTATTATTATATGTCTAATATTAAGCGAGTACTAGTCGCACGATCCAATATAAAATTTGTACCGCAGTCAAAGGTTATCTGTCAAAATTAGAATACTTTAATAAAAATATTTAAAAGAATAAAACAATTATTCCTCAAAACTTAGAAACTAAGAAACAGAAACGAAATATAAAATAAATAAAACTATATATGAAGGATTGATACGATTTTATTAAAACTGAATTACTAAATGAAAGATTACATAAATGATATGTTAATATAATAAATGAACAAAAATTACTGAGCACACATTATTACATTACCTCAATATTGATAATATTACATGTTTACTCATTCTTAATTCTATTAAAATCTTATTAATATTTTAGAAACATATGCAGGCGACTCATATGAAAATTCTTTAAAATGATCGAAAATTTATTTATTTTTAGAATAAGTTCGTACAACGTCGAATAGGTATTTATTTATATCAAACTGATAATTTTTAATTTAATTTCACGAAGTTACAATGAAGATATAATTAACATCATGCAACAACATGCATTCTTGTTGAAAGAAAAACATTTGTCATTTATAATAATTTTTTTCATCTAAATAACAATTTGTAATGTTTTGTACGTATTCAAATTACGAAGAATAATTTTCCCTTAACTTTTGAACTCATTACCAATAAAATATAATTTTGCCAACACTGCGTAAAAATGACGACATACGCCTACGTTAAAAAACATTAAAAAGAACTTGAAAAAAATTCTAAGATAATGTCAACATGAGAAAAAACGCGGAAGAATAAGTGAGAAGACACTATTGGCGCCTCATGACGTGATAATATAATTCTATGCGTCCGCTGTTATGTGATAAAAAGTACACAGTATATTTAAATGTATATCTGTATATACAATGTATGTGTCAGTTTGCAGAACATGATAGAGAAAGACACTCGCGACACAACCTCGTTCCCTTGTACTTGTTCTCAGTGAAAAAGAAAGAAAGAGTAAAAAGAAACCAAAAAGAGAAGGATAAAAGCAAGCCGCGTTCTCCAATAAGAAAACGCAGGCACCAAATGGTATTTTTTCAGCTCGCGCGCTCGCGTGTGTGTGTATGATACATGTCCTTCACGTCTTTTAAATCGTTGTATAATTATTAGCAACGAGTAAATTAACGCATACGAAAAAAGTCAATACGACCGTATGAGGACGCACGTGTATTTTGATATTTCCTTTCAACTTGTGCGCGACGACACACGGCATGCGTGGCTACGAGGTTATGTGTGCTGTCAGAGCCACGAGACTGTGCACAGCACTTTTTAACGTTAGTTTTTTCTTAAAGAGTCCCCGAGTGAAAAAGTTCCGCTTTATATAAAAAAATGATATCTCAAGTATAATTATTTTCAATTTATGATCTGTCTCACTGATGTGCTCAAATGTTTGTTTCACTGTTCTCTTTATAAAATAACCTTTGTTGTGACTTCTTTGTAAATTTTGATGTTTTTTTTTGGAGAAATAATGCTTACTTTAAATAAAATTTCTAATGAAATGCAAATAATGCTCTCGAAGAAATTTCATTGGCACTTATTAGTGAATTGTAGAATTAAGTGAATAACAAAAATTTTAATGTAATATTACTTACATTATCAAGCATGTTTAATGTAGCAATAATTTGGTGACAATGAGAGTATGGAATTTATTGCCATTGTCACTTAATCATGAATAATTATTTTATAGCTGTATTTGTTTTGCTGTTCTATTTAGTAAACTTCATTCTGATAAACAATAATGGAGAGTCATACTTTGATTTGTACATATTTTTAAGAAAACTAGTTGAAATTCCTGACCTTTATTGAATATTTACACAATTATATCTGATTTAAGAACCTCTAATTTTAATGTAATTTACAAAATTTATATTTAAACATGTCTAAAAATTTGTACATTTTACTTGCTGAAATGATAAATAAAAATTAAAATAATATTTATAAATTATATACGATGTCAAATATTAGGAATTATTGCTTTTTTATTAATATCAACATTATTTGATATATATTTTGATTATATAAAATTTTTTTTCTAAGTTTTTTTTTCATTACGATATTTAAATGAATTCAAAATAATTAAAATCATTAAGATTCAAAAAATATTTTTTATAAATATATTTGCAATCTTATATAGATTAGATAATTATGACTCTCAGATTGATAAGAATTATAGTACAATATAGAAACATGTGTTAGAATGTTTACATTTGTTTATTATTCTGTATTATTTAGATAATTATTTAAAATAATTTTTTTTTAATGGAAAACTTATTTCATTTTATTACTAAAGATTTATTATAAATTATATTATATTTGATTTGTTATTAGTTTTTCTTTTTTTATATTAAAAGAAAATTTAACTTGAATAATTACCTATCTTTTTTAAAATCAATAAAAGAAGATTTTCAATGTGCTTCAATACATTTCAAACTTAATAACATCAAAATTATCAATGTTTTAGATATTTTTAAACTATACACAAATAGATTGTAGTTTCAAAGTTCAAATTTAAATAAGTAAATATATAAGTATAAATTTTAAGAGTTAAACATAGCTATTTATTTCAGAAACTAAAACTGTATTCAAGGAATTAAATCTATTATCAAATAGTGCAAGAATCAAATTTACAGAAACTAATTGCATCAGAACAATCATTGCGAATGAGAAATTGTGATGTTATGTCGTATATATTTAAATTAGTGCCATTTTGTACCTTCAGAACACCTAGGCAGACTTTGGTACATATATATATTCAACAATTTCGCCGTCACTCTGGATTCCATAAATATGACCGACATTACTACTAAGGATCTACATGAGCTTTTACAATATTTTTCTAAAAATACTTATCGCGCCAAGGATGCAGATAGTACGGTATGTTTATAAGAAGCAATTTTTACTTTTACTTTTTACTTTTTCACTTTTTAAGATAATATTTTAAATAATAATTGAGTTAAATAAATTACAAAATTAATATTTGGTAAGAACCTTTAAAAATTGAATGTTTATGAATATTTCCTATCTTTAAAAACTGTACCTCTATTAGATTTTTATTCAAGTTCAATAATTGATATTGAAACTAAAAGTAATGATTGAATATTATTTTAATACTTAAACATTTTTTTTACATTTTAAAACGTTTCAAAAATGATAAATCAATATTATACTTTTTACAATAAAATAAAATACCTTAAGAAAATAAGGAATTAAAGCTAGTTGCTAATAATATATTGATCAATGTGTTATAAATTACACAATATTTTGTTAATACTTTATTATAAATAAAAATTTTTATAGAATAAAATTATTAATGATTATCAGTTTATTTTAAATTTGCTTCTAACTCATTTTTACTATGTATTTTGCATTCTAAAAAATAATTAAATTTTTCATTTCTGAAAATAGTAAAATATAAAATAATCTTTTGTATTTTTCTATTTATAGGGGCAAGCCATTATGCAGAGATGTATACTGTTAGCAGACTTGGACTATACTCATACAATAATAAGTAACAATAGTGGTGATTTGAGTGCTCACTACCCCAGTCATCTCATGATTCTAGAATATGAGAAACATCGCAATCAGAATGTTTGTGACACTCCACCACCACTGCAGCGCACCACTGAAACCATTTATGAAAGCATTTATGACACTAACAAATTAAAGGTAGAAATAGAATTTCATAAATAATTAAATGAATAAACCAATAAAAGACCAAAATAATTTAAAATATATTCTTATTTAGGATTTAATGAAAAGTGCGAGGTTTGCGAGGTGTCGCTCAAGATTTCCATTACCTGTTATATTGTATAAAGGGAGGCACGTCTGCCGATCTGCCACATTATCAGGTGGTCCAGAGATCTATGGTAGATCTGGGCTTGAATATTTTTTTGCTGGCAATGAGACAGCTGCAACACTACAACAACAAGTTGTAGATGACAAAACTGGAGAGTCTGTAATGAGCGACTGGCAGCTTTTTGATAAAGTTAGACATCAAGACATTAAACTATTAAAAACCCTTAACGTGGGAACAATAATTGATTTTATGGTAGAGAAAAAGAAAGTTAAGTTTGGAATGAAGTAAGTTTAGTTGTTCCTTCAAATATATTATATTTAATTTATATTTTATATAGATTAAAGTAGTAATGTGTTGAAAAATATTGTAAAATATAAATTAATATTTTAGTGTCACATCTTCGGAAAAGGTTGATAAAGAGCGAAGGTATTCCGATTTTACAATTATATCATTACCATATCCTGGATGCGAATTTTTTAAAGAATTTCGAGAAAATGACTATCTGGCCATGGGTCTGGTCTTTGACTGGTCTCAAACACATGTAGATGCTGAAATTGGTGTACCAGAGGATCCAATATCCTCGCAGCTCCGCATTAATTGGGAGCAATATCAAGTCTGGGATCTAGTCAATCTCACACAAAATTATCTTAAGCTAATTTTAAGATACCTCAATGATAGCAGTAGTGGAATGCTTATACATTGTATCTCAGGTATTCATTGCTTTAATTTTTGAATATTTGAAATAATTTTGAAAAGATGGTAGAACAACCTTGTTACTACCTTTTTATGTTTTTAAATATTTTAAAATCATTGTAATTTTTAAAAGTTAAATTTTTATATAGAGTTTATTAAAACGTAAAATGTAACTTATTTATTAATGCATTATTACAATTATATCTACTCGCGTTTATTATCTCGTTTTTAAAATATTTAAATATTTACAAGTTTCTTATACGATCCAATTCAGCGCTGTGTTTAATTATATGGTTTGTCGCGAAGTAAGTTAGAATGTGAGGGAGAAAGAGATGAAGAATAAGGAATTTATCGGATTAATATTTCAAAGATCAATACCCATTTTTGCGTACTGAATTTGCGCTAATCTTTGAACAGACATAATATTTTCTATCTTTCAGAAATGGAAGGCTAGGTTACCTTTGACCTGAATTTGACGTCGTCGCTGATCCGAATATCTTAAAACTTCTTAGACCGGTCTCTGTACCACTTAATTCTCCATAAGTATGTAACAAATGATATCGAAAGAGTCAGTGAATTTTAATATACATCTACAAAGTAATATTTTAGGGGTCTATTGTCCTCGATCATAATTTCTCAAGAGAGTGATTATTTTTACATTTCTTTCTTCTATTCAGTCTCACTCGGTTCAAATTTATTTCTATTTAAGGCGATATTTTCCACTCTCTATCTTACTTGTTATTACAAATCCATTTGTATTTGCGTGCGGCTTTTTCTGCCGCCTAGATTACTACGCCTGTCCTTTTCTACGCGATTGATCTAAGCCAGGTTAGACTGTTTATCGCGTTACAAATTAATGTAAAGTAGAAGTAGACCGCTAAGATCAAACATTAATTGATAAATATTTTGTTTTATCTCATCTCATTAATTGAAATAGAATTGTGATTTCAATATTAGTTTCTTATATTTCATTCGTATTTTCCAACACAGAAAATCAAGATACAAATTAAAATTATTAATTTATAAGTATTTATTGAAAAAATAGACTTTAGGTTAACCAATAATAATATTTCGATGATCAGATTTATCGTCAATATAGTTTTAGTTCATATTTTAGTTTAAGAATTATTAATTTGCCGAGAAAAGAACTCAAAGATTATTTATATTTGTCGCAAAAAAATAGTATTAACTAAATTAAGTTTGGAGATAGTATTTGCATTTTATCGAATTAAAATTATCTATCCAACAATGAGCAACACAAATTAATGTGCTATCACTTTCAATCGTCCGCAGGTTGGGATCGGACGCCGTTGTTTATTTCCTTACTACGGATAAGCCTATGGGCAGACGGCGTGATTCACACATCACTGACCGCCCATCAACTACTGTACTTGACGATAGCCTACGATTGGATGCTGTTCGGTCACGATCTTCACGACCGGCTCGCCAAGGGTGAGGAAATCTTCTACTTCTGCTTCTACTTCCTCAAGCACATATACGAGGAGGAGTTCAGCGTGAATAAACGGCATGGGAACCTGAAGCACGTGGTGCTAAGGAACGACAGCGACTCACAACTTGACAATGTCATGTTTGACACGGAATCCGTCGTACCACTCAGCTCCGTCAGCTCGAACCTCAGCCTCAATAGCTGCTGTAGCAACGTAAGCCAGAATAGCAGGGATAGTCAAGACAATAATCCGCCCTCAATCTTTCACTGCACCTCCTTAGACAGTCAAGAAGAGGCGCATAGTAATGGGTATTTATTCGAATTTTCATACTCATGTTTTTGATCGTTCTTTTCAGAGGCTTATTTTCTTTCTTCCATCGGGCGCTCGCATTGGTAAAGCATCTAATCAAAAATTAAATTTCCAGTATATTGTCATATGAAGGAAAACAATTCTTGATCAACTTCTTGACTATTTTTTATTTAAACTGATGTTTTCAGATAATATCTGTAAATTATTATTTGCGAAATAGAATCACTTACTGTTCAACTTGTTGATAATGTCGGATTGAATTCATTTGAAAATGTGACGATAGAAATTTCACTATATCCAAACAAGTTTCATTCCCTTACGAGACTACTAGTAGCTTTATGCTGCCTCCAAACTTCCAATAGAAGACCACCTTATTTAGAATTATAATCGTTAATCATTTGACGGACAGGTATGTCACCCGTTTGCTTAAATAACCTCTCAGTCACTATGCTACATATAAAAAAAACTACACATTGATGACTGTATGCTGCTATGAGAGCTTCTAGGATTTATTCTCTTACACCGCTATCTTAATGTTATATAGGTTGTCCATTCTCTAGTTAGTATTAATACATTAGTAGTTTCAGAATTAAAACACTGTATTTGCTTTTACTAATCTCCTATATCACGTATATGAGTTTGTAAATTTTAAATAGATTTTTCATTAAAATATCATTGATGTTTTGGCTTACAACTGTAAAAAATTGATAAGAAAATCATGTAAGCGCACACATTTGGATCTTAATCAATGGGTTTATTATTTTTCTTTTAACTTTGGTCTTCATTCGATATTTGATAGATTAAACTAGAACTCTTGCTTTAAGAGGCTTCTAAAGTCAAGACTATAAAAACCGTGTTATCTATTAACTTATAGTATAGAAAAGTGGAGCTTTAATAGCATATATATATATATATGTGTGTGTGTGCCAACATACAAAGAAGTTCTTATAATAAATCTAGATGAATAAAAAAGCAAAAAATATGATTGGTAAAAGACAAAAATGTAGAAAATGTATGATCTAAAAATTCCTAAAATTTATAGTATTGTAATATAATATATCAATAAATTAAAAATAAAAACTATTTTATTGCATAAAGCAATATTTTTTAATTTGAAATATTTTTTAATTTTAAGTGCATTGTAAATCGTTCAATTGAAGTTACGTAATAGTAACAAAGAACTTTTTGCAAGAAATGTTATAAATTTATTCTTAGAAAGCAATTTTTCTCAATGTAAAATGATCCTTTTTAAAATTTTATTTGGTATAAACAATAATCTGTAAAAATAGTGATTTACTGTACTAATATTTTAGCGATACATATTTTTACAACAAAAAAAGCAACTTTTATTTGAAAAAATTTTCTATTTATGTAATTTAAGAACTAGCTTACCATTCTACAACAACAAAATTTAAAAGTAAAATTCAAATTTTGTGAAAAAATTGATTTTAATAAAAAAAGTGATGGTTTCTTCCATTAAGAACTCAATTTTTTAAATAATGTGTTTAACAATACGAAAACATCGAATTAAATCATATTTAATTTACCGTCAAAAACTATTTTAAAGAAAATATATCATTTAACGAGAAATCGTCTTCCCATCGTCGCAGTAAGAGAATCTTCTTTTAAGAAAAAGATAAGCGACATTTAACACGAATCTTTATCCACGATTTTACAGTAACGTCGTCCCCTGGTCACTGTACACGTCGCCGAACAAAGATGGCACATCGAACCACGGGTCGAGGTCGCCCCTGCCAAGTAACCGGACATCGCCAGTAGCGGTACCGGTGCCCGGTCGCGTTCGACAGCGCAACGAGTCCTCGTCCTCCGGTGGTTCCTGGCAGATGATCAGCGGCACCGGTAGTCTCCGCGGTTCCACCACTGCAAATGCCCCCGCTCTCTCTGACGGCCTACCCTGCTCGAGCTTCGCGAGCACGACATCCATTACCGGCGGACAGATATCCCAGGAGTCCAGCACGACTGTCATTGAGGAAGACTCGTGTAGTTATCTGTAAGTATCACTACTTCTACAATCGACGAAAGCATGGAACAAGGGTCATTTTTATTCGTATATCTTTGCAAACGGATGATTGCTTTTCTGAAATATATTCGAACTCCTAATGCATGAAATGAATCTCGTTTCAAATTCAATTACCATTTCTTTGAATAAACAATTTTCACACTATGAGGATATCATTTAAAATCCATACGATTGCATTTGAATATCACAGTGCAAAGATTGCACATAAGATGTTCCAAAATATAACATCTAAATATTAGTCTATATTAACTGAATGACTAAAGAATATTATATAAATAATTATATATGTCACATGATAAAAAATTAATTTTAATTATTTCCTGATACTCAAAATATGTAATTATCCTGATACTCAAAATATGTATAAAAATATTAAAAGAATATATCTTTGAAAGACATGATTACCATTCTATGTTTCAAATTATTGAAATATTTTTTTAAACTTTATAAAATAATGGTTAATAGTAATCATAAATCGATGTCCAATCATTATAACAGGTTGCGCATTACAGATCAATGTTGATCACTTATTTAAACTATAATTTATTTAAACATGATCAAGCGAGGAAAATAACTTTCAAACCACGAAGACTAAATTGACTTTAATACCTAACACCTTTTATTATAGAACGTATTAACATTCTCTTTAAATTATAACATTCCAATATCTATCGCAATAACATTGCTAAACAGCGCATTATTTTTTTGTATACATTTTTAAAAATTATTTTAAAAATTGAAAAAATTTACATTTAGACAAAGCTTTTAAAATTATCAGCAAGTAAAAAGTTATCTTACTAGCGAGACGCGAAGAAAAAATAAACTTTTCGAAAAATTAGAAATAAGAAAGACAACCATATTTATAGCATACCTGTGCATGAATACTGAATCATATTAGCATGAACTTTAATTTTATCAGATGATTAATATATAATAATTTTCTCTAAATAACAGATCTACAAAACGACAAAGCAAACTCGAGTGCCTGAGGCAGGTATTTTACAATGTCTACAATCAAACGGTTGGTCTGAAGATGAAAGACAACTCGGAGACGACTGGTATTGGCCAGTTACTTGGCAATTTCGCAGAAAAGGTCGGGATATTATCCGTTCAACGCACGTCATTGTGACGTGAAAAGTATTTCACCGATAGATCATCATCCATCTTAAATAATGGAATTGTAACAAATTACGCGCCTCGAGATGCAAGAATGACTTTTGCGATTTTTCGAAATTATAAATACTTTTGTGATCGTGATGCTTTTATGTTATTACACGTAGATACTCGAAAATTCTAACAAATTTTATGATTGGGTTCCTTTTTATTTTTGTTTTGTTTTTTTTTTTTTTTTTAATCACGCGATGTATATTATTTTTCTAATTAAAGTAAGATGAGAATCTTTCACAATTTTATTAAGGAATTTGTACATACTCTATTTGAACTATATATAGTTCTTAGCCAATTATCTTCTAATAATTCTAAATTAATTAGGAAATTTTATAATATATTCCATTGTGGAGCAATAAATTTTCATACAAATTTTTTATTCGTAAACAAATCAATTAATTTTCACAGGATTCTAACATATTTTTAGCATTATCTGAATGAAAAAAATTTATAATATATGTAGTATTAAACAGAGAATCATAAAGAAAGCTTGTGCATTCTTGTGACTCGAGCCCTAGAAACAGATAGATATCAATTTATTCTGATATTTCTCTGTGAATATTATTTACGATGTTAAGTACTAATAGAAAAAAATAATTATTGTACATTATTATTTATCGTGGGTAACAGTTACAAGAAAAGAAAACGATTAACGAATGAAGGTGCATATAAGATGCGCTGTGAGCGCGTAGTGTAATAAAACTTAATATTTTTGTACATAGTGTAAACTCATTGATACGTACACATATTTTTTTTCTTTTTTCACTTTTATTTAGTATGTTTAAATTAAAAAAAAACTATTTATTATATTTTTTGAGGAGATTGTATTATGTAGTCATACTTGCCTTTTACATATGTATTATTTGGTAGGAAGCATGTGGTGCTTGCTCATTTTTGCAGATTTAAAATATTTTTTTTACTTTATTTTTCTTCAAATGTTTTGGAATGCATTCTTTTTTTATGTACCGTTTGCTACATAAGCGAAAAAATATCATGTAATAAGTAATTAAAATCAATTTTTTATTTAACTTTTCGTTTTATTATTTTACCACAATCAATATATTTATATGTTTAAATTTTACTTAGAATTCAAAATAAAAAAATTATCTCTTCTAATCTTATAATACAATATGTAAAAATATTTTATTTGATTTGATTTCTTAGTATATATGATTGTACTTTAATTACAAATTCATTAGTGGAACAATTCGTGAAGGAACTACATTCTCTCTGCATATAGGACATCGATTTCTAGTTCGCAGACATTCAGCTAAGCAGGTCCAGCAAAATAAATGACCACATAGAGTTGCTGTATCTGGTACTTTTTCAAAACACAATTGACATTGACTTATAGAGTTGCCTCCAATTTCCTTATCATCATTTACGATTTCCTCTATAAGACTTTTAGATTGCCAAAGCCGGAATAAGCTTTGAACAATAGTTGCAAACCCTAAAATTCTTAAGCCCCAGCCAATAGTACTATGTGGTCGTGGTCCATAAACCTGGAAAACAATTATTTTTAAATTATTATTTATATTTTTACATTACTATTACAAATTTTTTATATACTTTTAATACTAATGAAAATATTAAATAATGATTATGAAATAAATGTTCGTAATCAAAAGTAATCACCTTTATATAATCTATTCCAGTCAATCTTCTTCCTATACTGTAATGTCTTCCAAAAATGTAGAATAATCCTCGGTGAACCATAATTAATACAGGTATTATAATACGTAATCTACTAATCAATGTATTTAAAAATAATTTAGCCTGTGGTGTTAAATTACTATCCTGCTTATTTATTAAATTTTGTAATTTTTCTAATAGTTTTATCAATATTATTTCTCCAAAACATTCGATCAGAGCTGATAAAATTCTCAACTAGAAAATTTATTTTTATAAGAAATTGGACCTAATAATTAAAATTCGTTGCCAGTAAATGAAATACCATTATAGAAGGAACTTGTTTTTTGTCTAAATTTGCCTGAACTATTCCAGTATATTCTTCACCTAAAGTTTGATTTCCTAACCCTGAGGTTACAAGAAAATAAAGTAATTTTGCTGATGTGTCAGATTTGATAAAACCTGAAAATTTCCTAAATAAATTATATCTATGCAAAAGATCAGTTATTGTTTCACTCATCTTTGATATAAAATCATTATCTCTTTGGTAAGATCGCAAAATTTCTGCTTGGTTTGCATAATTCAGATTTTTATTAGATGGTCCTGCCATTTTTATACTATAAAGTTTACTTTTATAATAAGAGAAGTCTTTTACAATTTATCTTTCACTTCATACCTAAAAATTATATCAAATTTTAGTATAGAATTTTAAATTATTTTTTTGTAAATATGAATAATTTTATCTTAAAAAATAAATTTAATTACTTTATTCATATTAAATTAGTCATCGAAAATATTTAATTTATATAATAAAAATGATATCTAAAATGCTTAAAGCACAATTGTTATAAAAATATTACCTCTTATAATATATTTAAGAATATTGTCAAAGAACCTCATATTTATATGCACTGATATGTTAACAATATGTCCATATGTGCAGAATTCTCCATTTTATGTAAATACAAATTCATGCTGAATGGTTGTTATTTTAATTAGAGTAAGAAAAAAGGACAAGCTAAGACTTAAACAGTATTATATTAAATCTTGAAATAAATATTTTTCATATTTAAATTTATACAAAATAACTTCAGACTATCATTTAATTAAATAAGCTTCATTTTTATTCTAATTTTTATCATAGCATTCCCTGACATCATTAAAATCGTAAATACTGCAAATAAAATGTATAAACTTATTTCTTACCATAAAATAAAATGTAGATCAATAAAATATTTTGACCATTCGAGATTAGATACCATCTAATCTGTGAACTTACGAATTAGATTACAATTGAATCTGTGAAAATTCAAAAAAACAATGGATCTTGTTCAAATGAGCCTGTTTCTAGAACTTCATTAATAAATTTGATTTGGGTCTTAAAAGAAATACAAATACTAGTGTACATGGATGATGCTATAATCTTATTTGAAACATCAATTGATCTGTATACGGAATTTTATTACTTGTAAAAGTCTCTACAAATAGTGAAATATTCTAAAATAACAGTAGACACAGAAAAATTTCCATTTTCATTTAAGTAAATAAGTTACCTTGGATTGTAATAACTATCAAGAGAGAATTGAGATCTAAAAGAAGGAAGCAATCAGTTTTACAAGATCTATAGGCAATTATTTTATTTAATGGAATATTAAGGAATTTTATGAAGGATTTCTCAAAAAACAGTTGAGCCCTTATGTGCATTGTTGAAAAAGTACTATGTTTTAGAGTTGGACTATCTGACTTAAATCTTCGAAAAATTAATAAATATTTTGAGTAAGTCTTCTCTTTTTCAATATTACAATTTCAATATTGGCTTTATTATTACCAGTGATGCAAAAACATATTTTTACTACAAAGCATATGGGTTTTATTTTCCATCTCTATATTCTCTCCGCATAAAATAGGTTAATGTAAATCTACAGATGAAGGTACACGTGAAGCATATGGTTTTATACTATAGGCATTTTTTCGAAGAAAGGCTTACACGCTATTATTAGTCTTTGCTAACTAGAAGAATTCAGTTCATTCATTGACATAAATAATGATCCTCAATGATTTTTATATATCCAAGCAGAAGTCGCTAAAAATTTAATAACATCTAAAACAAATATAAAGAATATCATGAAAATTACTAAACACACATGATTTGAGACTAGATATTAGTAAATATTTAATCAAGGAAGTGGTACCTCTAAATTTGACAAACATTATATGTAAAATTATATTTGAATTCCAGAATAAAAATTGTTCAAATAATAAATGTAAGAATTTTGCCAAAAATATTGAAATTCACATATATAATTAAATAAATGACTCCATTAATACATCAAAATGATTAAATATGGTGTACATTACAATGAGTTAAAATAAGTAACAATATGTAAATATATAAATATATAAGCCTTATTGGAGATTAAAAAGCCATTACCTACCAAACAGCTGAAAAAATAAACACAAGACGCGGTTCAATCCAGTGTTTTGCAAGTATTATAAAATTGTGCGCGCTAAATTTTAAATTACACATAAGTAGTACCGCGGTATAACTCTAAAATAGAGTTAAATGCAAATAATTGTCCACTTGATTAAATTCAACAGGAATATAATAAAAAAAGAAAACGAAAATCTAGGTAAGGAAATTAAGGCTTTAAAGGAATTACCCATTAAATACAAACCTTCTTAAAATCATCATTTCCTTTCCTTACGCGCTGTGCCACAATTAATTCTGCAAGATCAGAAATGTTATATAAACGTACTGGTGTAACAAGCGCGAATGCTAAAAAAAGTTCTATAATACATTGATGAAATCCCGACCTATTACAATCATTTGTTGATTTAAAAAAAATATAAAAATTCAACCACAATAAAATTCTTGCTATGTTTTACAATATATATATATATATATTAACGTAATTATAAAAATATTAACGTAAAAGTTGTTATATCAAAAAGAAGTTCTATACTATGAAGCGCGACAACAAGCGTCTCATGCTAAATTATCGAAAGCTATCTCTTAGCACTATCAATTAAAACATTATACTTCTGTATATACCAACATACGTGATACATACATATCTTAATTATCTTAGTTCCTGAAAAAGTACCATTATAAACTCAAAGACGTATTAAAAGACAAGAGAAAACGAAGATGTTATCATTAGCTATACGACCTAAATAGACATCACTTCTACGAATATATTTTTAGTTAAGAATAAGCTAAATAACTATGAAATAAATTAATTTTTTTGTCAAAGCACAAATACTGCTATATAGTTCGGTATAGATAGATTTCTATTTTCATTATAAAATATTCGTGATCCATCAACTATAAGAATTCTATATATCTATAACTATTAAAAATAACTAAACATGAATATTACATAATGGATCACATTATATAATTAATTAACTGTTAAAAAATAATAAAATATCTTGCATTCTAGATGTCTAAACGTATGAGCTTATTTATTATTTCTATACTATAATACTAATCTGTAAACATAAAAAAAATTACGGAGCAGATGTTTTTTAAAAAAATCATTAACTTAAGCGAATATAAAAAATAAAGTGTTATGCAAAAAATAGTTTCACAAATAATTGTCATAGATTTACCAATAACAACTTTAATATCTTTGGCACCGAAGATCAAATGTATTCGGTAATTACTGGATAAATAACTAAACAAAGATGATAATAAACAGTCTGAAAGACAAACTCTTTTATTGTCTTTCATGGAAAGCATTGAATAATAGAAAACAATTATAAAGAAAAAAAGCACTATTCTTTAAATAGATTAGACAGGTTTCAAGGAATGCATATCAACAAAAGAAATGGTAAAAAATACATCCTTTTGAAATTAAAAATAATCTACATTATTTCACTAAATAACCGAAGCATGTATAAAATGATTATATCATAATAAATTATTTTGATAATTGTTTATTTTAATATAAATTAATTTCTTTAAAACTAATTTTATAGCGAGTAATAACGCGTGTGTTCTGTTATTTTACTATAAACTATTATTTATTCTTTAACGTTTTTCATTTCAATTACATATTCGTCTATAAATTCAAAAAATTGTACTCTTTTTACAATTATATCTTATCACAAAGATATCGATACGTGAACTTAAAAATAACTCAAATCGAAGGTTTCTTATAGATACAGCATTTAGTACCAACATAATTAAAATTAAAATGTTTAATTCTAAATAATCAAAAAAGCATAATTTCAATTGATACATATTTTCCAAATATTTATAAACAATATGAATTTATTTAAAATTCAATAAACTTTTTAAATCGCAACAGAATGTAAGATATTCTTTTCTAAATTTTTACAAACATTACCTTAAAATTAATTGTTCAAAAAAAGTTGTTAAAACACCCATGTGATGTAAATTGTAATTAATTTATAATTATTAATTTATAATTAAAGGGATTTTGTAAATTCAAAATAATTTGAATGTTTGCGCTAAAATATTTAATAATCAGTATTGCCGTAAGTTGGCGTCGCTAACCCATTCTTCCTGTTTTCGTTTTCGTATTTTAGAACACACAATTTACAAATTTTCTATGAAATACTTATAATGGAAAATTTAAAAAAAATATTTTATAAAATATAATATATAAATATATATATATAATATTCACCAATAATTCACAAATTTTGTATTTTCTTACGTACGGAAATATTAAAAACGACCGTAACGGTAAACTACGTCATCATATTACACGTTTCAACTTTCAACTCATCCTCATCTGTGTTTCTTTCTATATATTCGGTATTCTATTTTTCTCGAATAGAATACCGAACCCAAAAATGACCGTCTTATACCCGGAATAGCTATCACCGCTGTTATTTCACGTCTAATTTTCGAAGTTATTATGACGTACTAAGTACGAGAGAATTACACACGCGTGCATTCAGAGTGTAGTAGTGAGCAAACACGAGTACGTGAAACTTTTGCACGCAAATGACTGTAAGTAGATACAGTTGTCGATTGCTGTCATTGTAAAATATTAAGGGTTTGCATGCGCGCCTGCGTGGGTGAAAGAGTGATTGAGAGAGGGGCAGAGGGAATAGGAAATGAAAAGGAGATACACACTCACGCGAAGGAGCGTGCGCGCTCAGCAAATTATATACACGCCGCGTACGGTTTATAATTATAATACATAAAAATAGTAGTAATAATTTATATATACATTTATATGTGTATATATATATATATATATTTGTGTGTGTGTCTATATATATATATATATATATATATATTTATTTATTTATTTATTTATTTATTTATGTTTGTTTGAATGTGAATATGTATCGCCTTGTCTTCTTCGACCCGTTGCCGTTATTGTGATAGTGAGACTTTTTGACACGACGACGCCCGTTGGAGAAGGAAGGAGAGAAGTAGAAATCAGTGCGCAGGATCGTGTATTTTACTTTGGCGCGCCACAATAGTTTTTAAGCTGTCTCTATATATCTCTATCTCTCTCTTTCTTTAAAGGTAAGTTACGTGCATTACTATCTTCATTTGTTTTTTTTGATTCCCTCAAAGCTCTCCTTTAAATTTTCGATAGTAATGAGGTAGGTTGCATTATTCTGATAGGTAATGTAACCTCAAAATCCTATGTAACGAAAAATTTAAGTTCGAAAGTACATTGAAATTATTTCTATTCATATTTTGTACATATATTAATTCACTAAATGTTTCTGCAGACTAGATCATACACTTTTTAGGTTATCTTTTCTTTTTCGCAATATCGCGCACTGTGTTGCGTTAACCACTTCTCTGCCATGTTGGCACATAATTGCTGTAACGTTTTGTCTTGTTTTTCCATTTTTCTAGCAATATCATTAAAAATAAGAAGACCCATTCATTTTTTATTTAGACAGTGCTGCTGCATTGATGGTTTGTACATGTTAAACTTTTTTTTTGAAACATAAATAACTTCGCTGTATTACTGGTATGGTAGAAAAGCAGATGAAGAATGACGCGGTGGGTAAAGTTTCGTCGCGATCGCTTTCCAGTTTTTTCCTTACCATACCTAAGATTTACATATATATTGATAATATTTGAATATAATAAATTTCATATTCATATAAAAAATTATCTTGATATTGAGCGTACTAAAATTAATTAAAACTTTTTAATCATATTTATGTTTATTTTCTCCAAAACACGTAAGTTTCGTAATCATTAAAATATCTTTATATTGATGAAATATTAGGTTTAAACGTTATTATCTAACTTCATTCATCGACATTTTAAAAGGGTAAATTTATCAGTGTACTTTTAATAAAAAATTTAATTAAAAACGTCTTAGTTGTACAAACAGTTATCGTAATCAACTTTCCTAACAGATAGCAAACTTTCTGTCTATAGGAAGCAAAATTACCAGAAACTAATTAATATTTTAGAGATCAAGTCTGAAACTGAATTTGAATTTTTGTTTACCAGTTGAAATAGACTAATTCCTTCAGACTTCCCAAATTTTTCGATAAAACTTGTTTTATTTAATACAGTATTCCAACTTTATATAAGCTTTAAAAATCATTCAAATTATTTCATTTATTTTGTAAATATAAAAACAAATATTTAGTAAACAGAATTTTGTAGTTATCACCTAACGAATCTTGGATATATATTTTCATATATTTCTTTAATACTTTAAGATCAATTTCATCTATTTCCACGAAAAGTAACTGCTCAGCCGCTTGTGATAAAAATATAATAATTCATATTTCTTTACTTTAAATCAATTCAATAAAATGCTTATCAATTTTAAACATGTAAGTTGTTAGACCTATCAAAAGATTATGTTTCAAACCGAAATTTTTTTAGGTATATAAAGCTATTTTATATGTTTCTGACATTTGAACGTCGATTTAGAACGTTGTAAGTTCTTTCGCTCAATTTTATCCGGATTAGATCTATTTTTTTCTTTTTAAAATAAACAAAGGCCATTCTAGAGTTTGTAATTGATTATAATATCTTCCGTCATTTCGCGCGGAACTTCTTGGTAAAATTTTTTGAGAATGTAAAAAGCCTAAGCTGAAAAAGTTTACTCAGCGCGCGAATTTCAAAACTGCGTATCACACAAATTGTGTGGATCTACGAAGGTATGGAAAAGAGATTAATATAAAAAAAAGGAGCGCGCGGATAGCGAAAAAAGTTTACGACCTAGCGAGGTTCGCCGCTCAAAGAGAAAGTTTTAGAATATGTCTAGTTTCGAAGTCGCGGGGCGTAATACCAGCCATGCGAAGATAAACCAACAGAAGGGGCAATTTCTAAAATCCAAATTTTCGCACAAATGTCCGCTCAAATTTTTCGTTACGATCACGAGAGCACGAGAAATGGCTTGAGATTCCGTTAAGTATTGATGATATAGTAATTAGTATCAATTGAATATAATGAAATTTATACTTTGACCAACCATCTGAAGTTCGGTTCCTCAAGCTTCTGAATTAGCGTCATCACAATTTCCCTTTGAAAGTTAATTCTATTTTGAATAAAAATAAATTTAAGTCATTTACGACTAAAAATGTGAAGTATACTAAGTAACACCTTGTAATTTTTAATACTCACCTCGATTGTCAAAGGAACGTTTTCACTCTTTATGATCACAAAAAATAGAGTTAAAACGAAATAGTATGTACACTTTTAAGAGAAAACAACGTAATAACCTTGAGAAGAAATGAAGCGGGAACGATTATTCGGATACTTGAACATACTTTAAGCATACATAATGTATACAAATAAAATATAGCACATGTTTTCGATGCGAAATTGCTAATCACTTCTGTTTTTTACACAATGTTTAAAGAGAGTAATTTTGCGCCGTGCAATTTCTCTTTAGCTTATTATATTTAAAACATAAATTAGGACCTACAAATAATAATGTTACATCATCTGAAGCTTTCAATTTGGGTTGTCGTGTTAACATATACTTTACTTAGAAATTTTTAAGAGCTTTCCTGATTTATAATACGTTTTATTATATATACTTTATTAAAAATATCCAACTAATTTGAAAGCTAGAATAAAATTGTAGATAACATTATATGACCGTCTATAAAAATGAAAGATTTAAATTTTATAACACTTTTTGAAAAATGTGAAAATTTTCCCTTTTTTAATTTATCAATATTTTTTTATTTTAAATTTAGACCTTTGTATTTAAAAAAAATGCAAAGTAAAACAAGCATAAAATTAGAGAATATAATAAATGAGAGAAACATAAACACTAATATAAACGTAATAAACAATGTTTTACTATTATTTGTACATTTTAAAACTGTAAAAAGAGCTTACTTTATTTAAAAAACTCTTTTTTACGTAAGGGCAGACTCATAATTTATTAAAAAATTCTTTAAAGTTCTGTTAGAATAAGAATAGATGCAGTGACATAAATTGAATTTAAAGTAAATATTTGCACAGTATCCGTGCAATTTTATGTAACATTATTCTATTGTTGTGTTTATATTTCTTTTAAGAAATATTTTTGTATTTATAATTTGTATACCTATTGAAAATTCTACTTCAATCAATTAATATCTGCAATTTATTTATATGAAGAAACTAGAAAATTTAAGAAAATTATGAGTTAATTGTAAAGTAGTTGTTGGAAGTTGAAAGAATGATATATTTGTAATTGGTGATATTATTTGGAAATGTCGCCTACAGTTAGATAAATGAAGTTTGAAACGACGATTTGTATATGTATTCGAATTCAAGAATTTCGAATTCGAACGCCATTCTAACTACTATTAATGATCATTTAAAATATTGAAACGATGAGTCAACCATGTCGAAGAGATCACGTAGGTATAAAGAATTTTTTATTTTCAAAACATGAAGCTTTTAAATATTGGTGAAATATATTTGCGACGAGTATTTACGTATGTCCAACGTTTAAGCAAAGGAATTAATTTGATTGTACTATTTATGGCTCCATGGTGTATCTCGAGTTATTGGACTCTAAGCTGCTAATGAACAGTGATGCAGAAATCAATGTAAAATAAGAAAATATGCAATGAATCCAATAACGTTTTATTTTCTTGATTAAAAGAACAAATGCATATTGTTATATAAGAATACACGTGAATTATCTACTATATTTTGAATGAAATTAATTTAATCACAAACTGTAGCTAAATGAAGTAGAATTGTCTTGAATGATGTACTGAAATTGTTAGTATTTTTGTGGGTCTAAATTTGAAAAACATAAAAAGCGGGACTTCTTTAATAAAGTAATCAAGATAAAACATTATCAAGAGAGGATTTATGACGAAATCAGTAAGGAGTCGGCATTTGAAGCTTCCTTACATTACATATTATCAATAAGACGAATTTCTTAGATAAAGTAATAAATTGATTATCAAATAATTTATTATCGAATAGTGTCTCTTTAATTAATTTCACGATACGTTAATATTTATTTATCGTTATTGAACTTGAATTTAAATTTTGGCCGATGCTTAAATAAATCTGACTGTTACTTTGGATATTTAGCGTTCAGCAAAATTTCATTCATGTAAAACAAAATCGACAAATTTATATGTTTCTTTTGTATTTTACATATTTCAAAGAGTTGGAATATTGACCTGATTTATTATTTCGTGTAGATCAATTTATTCCCATCAAATAAATCACTTATAAATTCTGATGACGAATATTAAGATGAAGAATACTGCATATTTATAGTACTATCATTAGGCATTAAAATATGAATAACTAGATATGAAGTGCATTAAAGCAAAATATATTTTATTTTTAAAGCCATTTGGGTGTTATTTTATTTAAATAATACTGATTGGATTAAGAATATTATGTTGCACCTCTACGACCTCAATAATATAGTGAAACAGTATTTTCTCTGAAACTTTTGAAATTAGACACGAGTAGTCAACAATAGATTGTATCTTTTATTAACTAATTGGATAAAAGATAAAGGAAGTTAAAAGACTAAAATAAGCATTATATGCTTGACGACGGGGAAGAGCTTCGTTATTATAATAGCTCTAGCGCTCGATTCACTGATAGATAATACTGTCACCGAAAGAGGCTTTCGCTCTGTATCATTATTATGGGTCAATGAGCAACAGGGCAAACAAATTCCATGATATCGCTCCTTTAAATCGTCCACTGAGGAGCAACTAATCTAATTTCCCGCGGATCAGTACAAGCGAAAAATATTAGGTCCACTCGCAGTCAGTAGATAAAGTCTATGTTGGTCGGCCCAAAAACCGATAGGGCAAAATGTTAGAAAGCTAATTATTCTATCCTTGGCAAGGAGTCGATACATGTCTCGAGGTGAATTTCAACGTCTGGTTTTGGCGTACACGCTCTCTATGACTTAATTATTGTCGCTCGGCGGCGATCGTTCGCTCGCTCCCTTTCTCCGTCATTTTCACGGTGCTCTCTTCCGCTTTTCAGAGTGTGCCAAGTGGGTCGGAGACACATTAGTATTAGGGAGCCCCTCGAGCAATCGCGAGGCAGTAATTTGCGTAAAAATTTGCTAGGAATTTGAGAGAAAACGAAATCTTGGGGCGCGGGAAGAAGGCGTTGTTCCACTTGGTAAAGTAAGATTTTAAGTGACGCGCATCCCCATTACATAAAGCTTTAAATTCACCTTAAGTCATTGGGATGCTTAACATAATGACAATAGTTTTAAGAAATAAAAAGCTAATGGCGTAAAATGCATTTGCATCATTTACCTACTCAGGATAAATAGTGTACCTGTGCGTGTATTCGTTCATTTAGTATGGCGAGTGTTGAGTATCGAAGGAACAGGGCCTGTTAATTAAATCACTAGAAATAGCTTTGTTTCATTTGTGATTAAGAAGTAATTGGGTGAAAATTAGGTACACGATTCTAAATGTGAGATTTAATTGCATGCATTTGACTTTTCACTTAATTGACTAAACAGTATCAGGTAAACATTTTGATATAGAAAAAAATAAGACTGAATTCATAATATAGCAATAATGAAAGGAAATTTATTTTTTATTTTATTTGTGATTTACTAAAAATAAAAAAAAAAATTTTTACCTTTTTGAGCATTTTAATTTGAATATTTGGATGTTTTAGTTTAATTTACATGAAAGCCAAACACAAATTTTACACTTTTATTCTATCGTATACTTTTTCTCGGTTAAAAAAGATTTTTAGTAAGTCAACTTAGAGTACAGTGGAACTAAAAGTTTAAGGTTAGATTTAGAACATACGTTGTGTTCGCATTTATTTCTATATTAGAGTAGATGTTTTTGCAGGATATTTAGATAAAAATTACAATCTGTAAGAATTATTGATAAGTTGTTATTGTACATTATTATAATCTGTAAGTGTAAATTTAATTTATGCAATCAAGTGCTAGAATTTATATTATTTCAAAGCGAGACTACTTTCCTTTCATTTTAGAAAATAGAAAACTAAAATACTTGGAGCGAGAAACTAGATACGTATTAAGTGACGTTATTTAACGAATTAAAAAATACGTATTAAGTAGTGTATTGTTACTTATAAAGTAAATTCTATAATTTAAGGGATCATAAATTAACTTAAGTTTTTTTTTCATATTATCTAAATTGAATACTTGCTTATTGCAGAGTGAAAATTTAAAAAGAATGAATGTAAAGAAAGCAAAATCGAGATCTAAAGTTCATTAGCCTGCTCAGTATTTTATAGACGGAATGTAATTTTTAATCATTAAAACATTTAAAATAATCCTTTACGTTTATTTTTTATTTTATCACATAAAAAATGTATTGTTCGTATGTGAAAATTCGATTGATCAATATTTTATCAAACTGTACTTTTAATGAAATCTTGATACTACAGAATTATTTTTTGAAATACGTGTTAGTTGATTTTTAATAGATTTCAATTGATGAACATCTAAAAAAGCTTTCCATTAAACGCCACAAAATTAACACTGAAGAACTAGAGTAAAATTGAGCATTGTATGCCTATCTCCATGCTAAATATTAATGTTACTTAGTATAGCGAGTAAAAATGAATTTAAAAAATATTAAAATAAGTGCTTATACCAAACAGAATAACATCCGAGTATTTTTTATAACGAACAATAACAAAGGAAAAAACCAATATGCAACAAATGGTTTTCTCAAAACGTCGCCAAAAAATTCCGAGAGCCACATTAGGCTATCAAAGTCCACTTATTTCGACTTTCGCTAATTATTATTTTAAAGGATATTTTAATATTACAACGGGAGAAGCCATATAATGCATCCACCCCGTTTTTTTGAAAATTTCTCGCGCATTCCGCTTCGTCTCAGATTTCCCTGCTTTAAAGCAACGATGGTACCGGTTAATTACTCCTCAGGAATGTGGCCTCGTGAAGAGAGCGACTCTTCCTTTTCGTTTTCCTGTACCGACATCGCGAGATCCAGACGCCGACGCACAGACCATTTGAGGTTAGGTCCAACTGGGTTTTACTTCTTTTCGTCTTAATTTTTCACGACGCACACGCATACATTATTTATACACTCGAGGTTAATCGTAGCTTCTTTGAAGGCATTTATCAACCACTTAAGATACAACAACAAACAATGAGTCCCACTAAAATTAATGCTCTTTACAAATTTGAAAAATTACCGGCCTCCACCACGTGTCTACCGTATTGTAAATTATAAAATTTCTATTCTAGCTTCAAAACATCAAAAGCTCTTGTTCAATTCAGTTGATCTTGATAATATTGGTAAAAATTTACGGCTAGGGGAAGGAAGTATCGATGGAACCTGTTTCTATCCGGTTATTTTTACTTATTTGAAGTTTCAACCGGTTCACTCAACAAAAATTGAAATTTTTTAAAACAACAATATTTATTGCAAAATTGATTAATGATCAATAATTCTATCAAATAAATGAATATAATAAATAATAAATTTAATAATATATTTTATTTTATCCTGAAATATACCCTTATAGAAGCATGAAAATTTAAAAAAATCATATATCTGCAAAAATGATAATTCGATAAAATTTTATTCTTGTTTAATTATACTCGTAAATTGAACTACAGGTAAAAAGATATTATAGCAAAACTGATCCAGAAAATTTTATTTAACAACATTCTTCCGATTGCCGCGCTAGACCTACATGCATCACTGTATATCTGGCACGTTTAATTGTTAATAATAGTGCAACTTTATACATTCCAAAAATTTTTATTTCAAAATATTCTACATCATATAAAGCCCAAATACCTAAAATTTTCAATTTTAATTGTTCCGAAATATTGTTTTAGTCGTTGTTAAATTAAATCATAATCGATACATACACTTATACATGGCGCCTACGTAAGTGAACGATCTAAAATTTGCGATGTCAAGAGGTGAACAAAAAATAAAATTTTGTTTTATTTACAAAACCTGAAAATTTTTTAAACATGTAACTTATAAAATTTAATTATCATCTGAAATTAATGGAAACATAATTTTCTCCTAAGATCCCTCTTAAAAACTACCCTTATTAGAGAATGAAAAATTAGAAAATTTATGACTTGAAAAATTCTTCTGTTCTTCAAAATATTATAAATTATTTTTCAACGATATAAGAAATTCTCGTAAATTTAATTAAATAGAAAATTAATTAAACAAGCTTAGGACATATGCGTATAATTATTTTATTTAACAAAGTATACATTTTATAGTGAACATTTATAAATAAATATATATATATATATATATGTATATATTAAGCTTCATATGAGTCACAATATTCATAATAACTCATAAAAATTTGAGTTGTATTAAGTTGTGCTATTATTAACAATTCAAAATGACAGATATATACTGTTGCGTATATAAGTTTGATGCGCATTTAGTCTTTTAGCGTAGTGGATAGGAGAAAGTCGTTAGAAATAATGTTACGCGTTGGTTTTTGCTGTTAATTCTTTTTTTCTATAGTTTAAATTATAAGTAATATTAATAAAAATTAAAATTTTGTGGAATCATATTCGTGAATTTATATATTTTTAAAATTTTTATACCTCTATTGGAGTTGTTTTTCAAGGTGAAATAGGGTTCATATAATAAAATATTATATGAATAATACATAAATTATAATAATACATAAATTCTTTTATTTTATGAAATTATTGATCCTTATGAATGAATTTTGCAATAGATATTGTTCTTTTAAAAAACTTCAATTTTTGTTGAGTGTCAACCGTTTTAAACTTTATACACGTAAATTATTACCTTTCTTGCTTGTATTACCGCTTAGAATTGAATAAGTTGATTTTTAAAAAGTAAAAAATTATGACTGAAGATTTCAACGTTTATCATATAATATAAATTCTGTTAAAATTTATTATTTAAGTACTAATGAGATTCTTAAATTCTATGTTACTGTTTGAGAATGGTAACAAAATACATACATAACATAAAGATGATTATTTTTTCTTTGTAGTTTTGAATAGTTAAGAAGTGTGACTCGTATACAATGGAAATATAGTATGAAAGAAGATCCTTTCAATGACTGTAAATTATACATATTATTACGTTCTTACGTTTTGTGATAAAATAAATATACCAATACAAATTAAATATAAACACTGTAAACGTTATTGACATAGACGTCAGGATAACAAACTATCGTTTATGTTCCTTTACAATAGTATTCTTAAATAAATTTTATTAAGTACCGAGTTTTTACAGATGTAAGATGCCAATCTCAGGTTTTGCTAATTATAAGAATTATATTTTTTTCGTATCCAGTTTTTCTTTTCTTAATATAACTAGCACATTTTCAATTATTAAACATTTACGTTTATTTAAATTTACTGAAAATACTAAACACTACTTATATAATGTCAGAAAATTTATATTTGATTTTAAAGTCATAAATTTTTTATTTTAAATTTTTTCCAATTTTAAAATATTATCACATGAAATAAATTTATAAAGATTACTACTTAGTATTATAAATTTTTTATAAATTTTATTATTCTGAACTGAAAAAATTGCAGTTAAAATATAAAATTATAAAAAGTGAATTTCATTTTATTGGTTTGTATAATTCTTTAAAAATCAATTATTTGAACTGAATAATAACTAAAAATCTAGTTTTAATGACATTTATATATTTTTACTTATGTACTTAAATATTTAGTTATTGGAAATGTAAATGTCGTTTATTTAATATTTCAAAAAATAATAATTGTATTAATTTTTAATTATGCGAAAAATTGAAAATAATGTTGTTTTAGCACTAGTATTTAGTATTCGTAGCAAAATGTATAGCAGATCAAATGGCAAAAAGTAATTTTAAATACATTAATTATAAATGTAATAAATGTTTTTAAAAAAGTTAATACTTTCACTGAAAAAATATACATCTAAACTGTTTTTACAAACCGTTTGAACATTTACAAAACTAATTATCAGAGTTATTTAAACTATTTTCTTAATACTAAAATTATTTGTAATTAATACTGTATATGGCGAGAGAGATTTTATATAGAAATTAAATAATAGGAATAAACTATTATTTCTTTACTAATTATCTGATTGAATGTATCATAATAAACGGTTATCAAAAAGAACTTAAAGTAGAATTTATAATGTATGATATAGATACAACATTACAACTTTAAATTACCCCTTTCATTGAATTTTGAGCAACATTTACTATGTTAGTATCCTAAGAATGTTGATTTAAAAATTTATATGAAAACATGAAAAAACAAAAATGAAAATTTTAAAAAACAAACAATTTTTAATGACATCATGTTTGATAACTCGTTTCAAATTTCGACATCAAAAGTGAGCATCCGATTTAGAACCAATACCACCAGACAAGTCTTATAATATAAAATTTATTTGCATTATAATTGAAATTATATTTTTGAATAGGGCAAATAAATTATTTTACAATAATTCAAGTGTTTACATACTATGAAAAATTGAAGTTAAGGAATACATTAATAATATTCAAATACATTCACCGCATCTAAAATTTATGCAAAAAAATCATTATTTATAATAATTTGTTATTATTTTGATTTTATATTCATATCACCGAGAAAAATTCATCTATTATACATCAAGTATACAACGGGTTAATATATTTCGATTCATTGCCCAATAAAATTATCCAACTGAATAATTCAAAACTGGTTATCCGGAAACTAATGCATGCGTTTGTCTTCGCGCGTAATTCAATCTCTCTCTCTCTCTCTTTCTTTCTCTCTCTATATATATATACCGGTTTCTAACCTCAAAACGAGAGATTTGAAAACCCATTTCCCTTGCACTTGCAAGTCAAGCAATAGACTAAACCTTATAACAGCAAATACAATACTTGTCACAATATTGTAGTATTCCATACAAGTAATCGTTCTCTATGTATTTGCTTATCTAATTTTGTTTTTCTCCCTATCTATCTATCTATCTATCTATCTCTCTCTACTTCCCCCCCCTCACCCTGACACGCTATCTCATCACAAGAACTATTTATACTCATCGGCTCATTAGGCCCCTGCAACATATGTGCGCATGCATCACATATTATAGTCGCAGAGGGAGACAAGCTGAGTCAAAGAGTGGGGGAGAGTTCAGCAACAACGTAGTTGCACAAACTTCACACATGTTTGTAACTCACGCAAACTCTTGCTTACGCGATAGAGCAGAGAGTGGGGGGAATCGCGCGTTCGAGCGTAAGGCCAGTATATACACTTAACGCTCTCAGTGGTAGGATATGTACCATGGTTTCGTAATAAATATATGCCTGAATAAAATAGCCCGACTGGTCGCCGCCGAGGGCGAGGAGAGAGAGAGGCTCGACCTTGCCCCGCAACTCGCTGTGCCTGCTTGTTGCCAAGTTACATTGTATATATAGAGTCTCTCGCGTAGCTGCAGCGCGCGCACACGATACACGGGAATATACCGCGATCGCCCTTCTTCTTTTTTCCTTTTTCCCCCTGTTTTTTTTTCTCTCAACACGCAGGTGTGTACACCCCGTGGCATCGCGGCGCCTGGATTCCGCGTCGTCGCCGACCGGGACCAAACTTTGTCTCGGTGTGCGACGCCACAGAAAAGTCGCAACCGCTACTGGTATTTTAATCCGTCGGTTCTTGCATAAGTAAAGCATAGCTGACGCCACTTTTTTATTTATTTATTTTTTTTATTTCGTAAATTCTACACCGATGCATACGATTGAGAACATACACGCTTCCAACGCGCGGCAAACACATTCTCTTGGATTTCGTGAATTTATGCCCTATGTACTACATTCTTGGAATACGCTTATTAACAGAAAATCAACATGAATTACGGTATAATTAATGCTGAGAATGTAACAGATTGTGATAGCACGCAAGACTATTCAAATAAAGAAATTTCTTCTTCAATTTTCATAATAAAGTACACGTTACTTATAACAAATTTATTTATCCTTCTTATTTTTTTCTTTTTCATGCTTAGAAGACAACACGAAATTGCATTTTAGCTTATTTAAATAAATTAAAGCGTCTATCAGAAAAATATCTTTTCAAGGTCAATACCACAACATGAATTTGTAATGATAATCGAACGTATTCATAAGTGCGAAAATAGTGAATATTAAATCAATTTAAAATAATAAATTTTAAATGATATTATTACTACAAAGTTTCAGACATTTTTATTACATTTACATTTACAAAATGAGAAATAATTAAAGTACATCAAAATCTATCAGTGTGCTAAAAAAGTTACGTTTTCAATTCATTTTTAATTACAAAATGTCAATTTTTAATATAAAATCAGTGTTGCTGCATCTAGTTTTCAAAATGCTTTTATAAATATATGTATCAGCCACCAACTTTGATAATCTATCCCAGTAACGCATTTTAATACTTAAGAATCTATTAAATTATAACAGCATAATATGAAAAAGTCAATTGTGAATCTCTGATATATTGATATTTATTAAGTAGTTGGCGATCCTGGAATTAACCGTAGGTTCAAGGATTAAAGAAATATAATCTATGAAATCTGCCCGATAGAATTCTCATTATAGCATATCTAAAAAAACAATTACTATGCAAACTCATACATTTCAGGACATGACGGATTATTTTCCTAATTTACTGCTGTAACTTTACAAATTCTTACCTATTGAAATGTAGAAATCTTATCGTGTGCCTTAACACAATACAGTTTATGATAGAAAGATTCATATTTATAATGTCTTTTATGTTTACATTGATGAGTACTAGGAGTAGATAACAAATTTCATGGTTATATCCGTGAGCATGTATTTCATTAAATAATGAATTGTTACATTGAATCGTGCGAAATCCGGAAGCTATGGTGAGAAAAACAGTTACTAGCAAATAAGGCATCTGCCTTATTTAAATAAGAGCAATAAAATATTTGTTATGCAAAGCGAGTCATTATTGTAAAGACTCTATAATTTCTTTTAAAGATGATTATCCCTAAAGTCAAGACAGAAAGATTTTTTATAGCAGTGTTTTAATAAATGTACAAATTATGGATTCAAATCGGCTACATATATTATTTAGCTTAATCATAATTGCAAACATATCTGATAAGTGATCATATACTCTAAGCACAAATGAAATACAATTATGTAAACTTCCAGTTTTTGTTTTATCATTTCAACTCCGTTTTGAATACTATATTTACTTTATTATTTCATGTAGCGTTAAAGATTTAATCATCTTTCAGCATCCATTACAAGCTTTCAAAGTTGCATCTAACAATTATCTTCTTAACATTGTTTAAAGTATCGTCTCAGTTTTGATGTTGCTACTACAAGATACTTTGCTTAATAAGCAAACGCTAGCTCAATGATTATAGTGAACGTTTAAACTTTCAAAGTAGAATTGCCACTCCACTCGAAGTATGAATTTTCCATTTCTATTGCACTATAATACATTAAACTTTGAAATGAATTCATTATTATTTCTATCGCAAATTTTAAAGATTCGTATAAATGTATTCTGAATAGATTGAAGCTTATAAACCTTTTTTAATGGGTTTGGTTTCGTGAATTCTATTAAAAATGAAATTACTCATATATTTGTTGCTTATACTTGTTCTGTATAATACTTTTTATAAAGAAAAATAATTATAGAAGCTAACCACTTGGATTGTTGGTGAAAGTTTAAGTAAATTTCGAGAAGAGACTTACCGAAGCGAAAAACATCTCTTTCATTCATACATCGACAATCCATTTCAAGCGCAATGCTTTTCCGCTCGGCGTTTAAAACAGCAGAATCCAGCATGTATTTTCATCACCCTGGAAAAATATGCTTGTGCTTCCACGATGCGACCCACAACGCAAATCGTCCAAAACATCTCGGGTTACCGTGCGCGCATTATTTAACATACAAACACGCGCGTGTCCAAGAATGCAGAAGTGCATTCCGTTTCCATAAACGGGTCGACGAGCGAATTCAGAACTGTGCGAGAATCGTTTTCCACCGTCTCCTGTCATGCTAAGACGCGTTCCCCAGCACACTCAACCAAAGTCAAGTAGTACCCTAAGATAGGAGAAGTCGCCTTGCATCCTCACGCCAGTGGCACCAATTTTTGTCCGGATGTGCTTCTTCGCTTTTCCGACATTCGTAGCAAGTTGCGGTTCAACGCGCGTATTAATAGTCGGCCTGCTGAATAATGCTTAACATACGTAGACTTGATTTCCATATCTATTCATTGTATGTACTTGTTCGGATGTGCGTAGGTAGGCGACCGAGTACGCTTATTTTAAGTGTATTCCTTCCTAATTTTACATCGCTTACGTGTAGTCCATGTGCCGATACCTCGTAGCTTTCCTCTTAAGTTACAAATGTGGATTTAAGCCGTATGAATTTCCAGCGTGACTTGTGAAATACTATAGATAAGATAAGCGAGAATCAAGAATCAAGAAATGCGTGAATTTCACAGCGAATCATTTGTTAAGTTCTTCCTGATGTATTTGCTTAAAACTCCGTAGAATGGTATTAAAAGAACGATGCAAGCAAAAGAGATTTGAAAATTCATAAATCAAAATAATTTAATTAAAATCAATTATTTAGTAACATCGGTAAAATAGTGTAGTCGTAAAAATGTAACTTTCACACTCCTTTAATGCTTATCTGTGCATGACTCATTGCCTACGTAAGCAAAATAATAAATAATAGTCTACAAAATTCCTGGAAGCGTAGAGTGTATATCAAACGGGATGAATTATCATTTAACACGTTATTCATTTAATTAAAAATATATTCTCAATGTCCGAATATAAAAATTCTGTTTATCTACTGTATATATAATAAATAAAAGTTGATCTATTCGTTATAATAACGACATTTGCTTTTGAAGATTAAGCTTTTGTTATTTATGATGTTTATGCGTTAATATTCTTGTAAAATAAGTTCATACATCAATTGAAAGTTTCGAGTAAGTTTTGTTTAATAGATATTTAATAAGTTATGTGTTGTAAAAGATAATAAACTGGTGATGTTTTATCTTATATGTCTCTATACATTCACGCGCGCATACGTACCGCACGTACACACACATTATGTATATAAGCCATGTGGATATTTACTGTTATACTATGTTATTTACTATTATATATATATGAAAATTTTATAAATATTTATTACAATTAGCCATCAAAGATAATTTATGCTTTTTATCCCTATAAATTTGATACGTAAAATTACCGTTCAAGTAGAAACAAGTTCAGTAGTAGTTTTACAAGCACAATGAAATTATTTTACGCTCATCATACAAGATGTACAATTATTTTCATTTGTTTATTTTTTATAATAAATTTAAAAACATGCGTAATTTTTATTTCTACTACAAAAGAAACATTGCTTCTTAAAGTTCAATATTTTAAATACGCAAATTTCACAGTCAATCTGGAGTGACGAAAATTCGTATTTCACGGATGCTCGATTATTTACAATGGGATGGACCAGTAATTGCCACTTTAAAATATAAGACGGAATAAATTTCAACTCTAAATATCCTAACAATATCATGGATTAATTATGCCAGCTAAGTCAAGCAAATTATCGTTAGTTGTATATGGAACAGTTGCACGAGAAGCGCTGGTCTCGTGAGTAAATGATAAAGTCTAAGGAAATTTCATTCGGAGAACGATCATCCGCGGTGACAGGCGGATCCGAGGGTGTATGTACACTCTACGACTACATACGCACATTTATACCCGGAGCCCCAACTCTCTTGTTAGCTTTCCTTTGAAGTGTCCGCTGGATCGATTTCTGCTTGCATCCCCTGTCGCTTTGTCCTTGTAGAATGGCGACGCATATGTACACACCCTCTCTCTATTTTGACTCCACGCGCCGTTCCCGATTTAGTCCTACCTTATTTATTTGCGAGTTTCCAGACGAGTTTTGCACCATGTCTCGTTGATGAAGAGTATTTTTTTATATTCTTAGTTGTGTGTAACTGCACGCAAAATCAAATATTTATTAATAGTTTCCACAGTGATATGAAATTTAACAGGTGCCTGGACTGTTAAAGTTAACGATTGGAAGCTTTGATTCGCCCATGCGAAACTTCATACTTTCTTTACGTAGATACGCGCAAAAACGTGCACTAAATTTGCTCATTGCTCAAGTCAAATATTCGAGATAAATAGCCCATATATCATGCCAGTTTCTCGCCACGTGTAAGTACTTGTTTGTCCAACTATGCCAAAGGTGTCGAAATTTATTAAAATTTGCCGAAATACCTCGAAATGTGCCAAAATGATCCAAAAAAAAATATGTACTAAAATGCGCCAAAATTTATGGAATAATAAGTGATTTAAATATTTAGCATGTTTTTGTATATTTTGGCACATTGTAGCACAAATAATTTACGCTCCATCATTGGTGCATGATCATACATTTATATTTCATTTTATTTTAATACACTTTTCTTGTAGTGAATGTACGGCACGTAACTTTAAAATTTTTCCTTTCCCAAGTGATTTTACTTGTACACGTTTTACCGCCTAAGAGCATAAGATACATAAAGACAATAATGCTTTTTAAAACCATAATAGGTTTCGAAGATAATATCGACTTCTAAACAAGAATAATCGAAAGATTATTACATACGAACTTTTAGATTTATATAAACTTATGAATTTCAATTTTAAATACATGATCTAAAGAAAAAGTAATCAATATATTATAGTTTTGCATGTCGTTTTAATATAAAAAATTTGAATTCCATACTACTAAACTACTGTAGTCTTACGTAATTGAACATACTTGAATATGAACTCTTCTTAATACTGTAAATTTATTACAAATAAAATTCGTAAACAATCGACGAACTTCTAAACTATTTCGAATTCAGATAAACTAGTAATATCTATTTGTTCTGATAAGATAACAGATTTTATGATAGATTCAAAATATTTTAGAACCAGTAATCCGTACTGTTGTATCATTAGAACTTGCAACTTTACAAGGTTTTGCTTGAATCAAGTATATATTTTAATAATCTTATCTAGTAATTTTTAAGAAAACTAACGATTGTCGGTTACGTGAAATCCTAGCGAACGTTAAAATAAACCTCGCTAGAAGCTTATAACCTGTACAATGATCACCAAACTTTATAAGAGGTGCCAGTTGAAAGTTTTAAAGCGAGTGAAAATACCAAGAGGGGACTTAACATATCAATCCGCCCTTTTTAGGGTGACCAAGTCTTACAAAAGTAGGCTCAACAGGCATCACATATCTACGATTGCCAATCAGTTCTTTTTAGAGCGACAGTTCAATATGATCTGCGTAGACGGTGGCGTTAAGAACTGCTTGAGAACTGTGGGGGAACTTTTCCTCTGACCTTGCTCAAAACTAATGCAATATAAGGTTCTTTATTATGTACATTCATTGGATTCATTTTATATGACTTAAAGCTTCATTAAATTACCAAAACAACAATTGCTTAAAATTTTGTTTTGCGTTGCTGTTTTATGCATACTGATAGGTATTTATATATAGTTTGATGTAAGCCTTAAAATAATGTGAATAATTTACATTAAAAAACATATACATACTTATTTAATTGAATTCCATTATAAAAAAAACATTTTTTAAAAGTGATTTCACTATTAATACTAATTTAAAAGGTACAGATTTACTAAGAAAAATAATTTACACATAATTGTCCTAGATTTGTCGAAGAAAATCCAAACTTATTTTACACAAATAGAATTTTTTACATTCACTTTGTAAATGATACTTAAATATGGAATATATGTATATATAACAGTTTGTCCCCGTTTCGTGATGATGATATGACCAAGCGGGTAGGGAATCTCCTCTTTACTTCTTTATCGGTGTTCAACTGTTTCTCCGCGATTTTAGCTTGAATGACTCAGATTGACCAAAGTATCATTTCTCGAGGAAAAATAAATTAGGGTAATACTATTTTTCAGTCAGAATAGTTTATTCGAAATACTTTTTAACTTAAGGCATCGTTTAAACAAATAAGTTCAGTTTTCGTTGTTTTTATTATTAACACATATTTTTGTACATTCGTATGTAGAATTTATTCGCGATATATAAGAAACCAAGTTGCGACGAGCGATTATGGCCTGTCAGGGCAAAACATGGGTAGATACATACAATGCTGAACTGAAGTAGATAGATGCATACTAAACCATCACTTGATTAAGAATCACTGCCCGTTCTGGAAAGAAAGTGAAAGATTGCAAAAATTCGACCCCGGCTCCCCTCCCTCTTTCGTGGACTGTACGGGAAAAGTTGCTCATGCTCGATAGTTCGAAGAGTTGAGAAAGGGAAACTGCGCATGCTCGTCAGTTCCGTGAACGTGGGAGTGGAAATTTGCGCATGCTCGGTACGTAATGTGCCTACCATGGGGACTCAACTCGTCATCCCTCCCCCCAGTTTTGTGTTTCGTGAGCTCTCAGCTCAATGACAGACTTCCTTAAATGTATAACGCTAGGCATACATATTCACCAAGCCGCGAACATTCTTGTCGACACATACATATTTTTCTTTAGTGGTATTTGTATTTACCGCGAACTCTGTTACAACATGTTTATATCCAAAGAAACAATTAATTTTGAATACGAATACATTACCACGTATTTACTAAATATTAATGTTACTCATCGTTAATTCGTATCTAGTAAAAATCTTATAAAATCGGATTATAATCCAATTAAACCAAGTGGTCATTCACTTGAATTGAAAGGTATTTCAACTCGTATTCAAAGATAATTTACTTTGCCTTGAATTTGAGTGATTTTTTACTATACTCAACTTCTAATCTAAAAATGAGTGTTGAACAATCATCGAGTAACACTTTTCATTTCAATATATCAATAAACTTTTTGCAAATGCGATTTACCGTTTGGCCAACAGATAAAGAGCTGGCGAATCAAAGTATTATCGGAAATTGAATCGGCTCCTAAGTAGTATTGTCTCATCTTTTTTCACTCTTCCCCACGAAGCATCAACTGATCCGCTCAATTTCTGTTTCGGTTTTTGTCTCCGGATCTTTTGTTCTTTTTGTCTCGCTGTGCTTATAAAATACCCATGTTTCTATTTGTTTAACATAGCACTAATGTACAGTAATATTTGCAACCGTACGTCCTAGTGTATCAGATTGAGTCTGATTCACTCTGATTGATCCTGCTATTCAACAAATACATTCCCTCACCCTCCTGTCCAATCTTGGACCACCGTCCAATCTTTAATAGTCGGTTTTTGCTCTTTTTGCATTTTACTTTCTTTCCTACATTTCTTTTTGCTCAGATCTCTTTTCCTCCCTTTTTTAATTTAAATTAACATTTGTTGATTCATTTGTCATGACCGCTAATTATTGTTATTAGTAAGATGAATTTTAAAACAAAGCTAATCATTAATCAATTCCTGTATTGTACAAAAAACGAATTCCAATATTTGTTTTTTATTCCAGCTGCATTGATTTATAACGGTTTATTTTCAGGCGTCGACCTATACTTTAAAAAAATTAAAATTGTCCTATTTAAAACTTCAAATACAATTTCTATTTAACAATAACAAATGCATTTCAAAAATTATTACAAATAAAAATAATATTTCTAATCAAAAAATCGGAAAAACTTATATTTTGTAATAAGGCAATCAAGTGATGACTTGAAGAAATAGATTAAACAAGAAAATATAGAAAGAATCGTGAGGTAGAGAACAGTTTTTTTATTAATCTGTCTCAGAACCCTTTTATAGCACAGTGATAACTTCTTTCACTTGTTATTTTCTGAGTTTTCTCCATTTAACGTGAAAATAAATCTAAAACTACTGGTGCGCTGAAAACTGGAAAAATATAAATACCTTGAAACTGAACAACGAAGTTCGCTAATCATTTATGATACTTTTTCGTTAAAATCGTACAAAAATAAATCCTTGCATAAATTATTGAAATGTAACATATATTGTACTTTTAGAAAAATACTATTAAAATGTATAATTGATATACCCTTGTTAATTACTTTTTGTTCTGGTTGTTGCAATTATTAAAACTTTTATGACAATTTTGATTTTTCAGATTTCCTCATCTCTTCTCTTTTATTTAGGCAAATGCCTTTGGTAATAATGTTTGTACCTGTCGAAAAGCTGTTCATCGATTTAAAAAGATTGATTGTTGCTATTCCTTACTCCTACGCTTATAATATCGAAGTATTTATATCAGCAAGTTTAAAAATTGCTTTTAAAACTAGCGTAGGGTGCAGAGCTTTTACTTATAAAGGAAAAAAAATTCAATTGAAGAAAAATAGTATATAATTACAGACTGAAAAGCTATTTGTTTTCTTAATTTGTTAAAACACTGCTAATTATTTCACTTTTAAATATTTAATGTTTTTTACAGAATTAGCCATCATAATCCATTTCAATAATTCAGTAGATGAGAATTAAAAATAGTTATAATATTTTCAATTAAATCAATTTGTAATCGATAAATAATATGTAAATTCAAACATTGTATTAAGTACGATTAAAAGAATTATTTCGATATTTTCAATTACGATCAATTATGGAAAATTAAAACATTAAGTTTACATTTATTTAAAATAAATTTTATTTTTAAAATTTTCATGTAAAAAAAATATATTTTTAGACATCTTTTTAAAAAGTAATATTGAATGAAAGTAGATAAAGTATCACAAGTTTCGTGAAACAATAATATGCATAACAAGAAAGATACGAAACTTTTTCAATGATCGATTCTTTGAAGGAAAAAAGAAAAATCATTATAGAAACATCGTAACTCAATTGTAGAACTCGAGTATAAAAGTTTTATGAACGAAAATAACAGTATAGCGTTGAAAACAATTAATTCAGGATTTGCTCGAATAATTTAACTATATATATATATATATATATAGAGAGAGAGAGAGAGAGAGTTCACGGTTTGTAGTTACGGAGAACAGTAAATATATGGTATTTTTATTAAATATTAAATTTAAAGAATAAACTATCCCAAGGTATCTGTACGTTATTTTATGCGATAATCATATCCTTGACAACAATGTTAAATTTTCTTTCGATTATAAATAAATTTACTCGAAATCGCTTTTGAATGAAATTTAAAACGTACTTAATTATATCAGATAAAAAATGTAATATTTATCGCTATTAATAATTGTATTTATAACTTCAATTTGATCTCTGTTATATATGATCAATTGCAATTCAATTCTCGTAAAAAAATGTATGAACGTTGCTTTTTATATTTTTTATACGTTTTTATCGGCCATTTTCAATCTGACTTCCTTCACTTAACTATTTCTGTCTGTAACGTTTCATATTAGTTTTGATTGTCAAACTAAACTTTTACACATATTTATTCTTTTATCTTATAAATGGTCGTGCATTATTTAGTTTTCAATTAACGCATTATGTAACCAGAAAATCTCATTTAGAGTATATTGTTACACTAAATAAAATGAAATGCTTGTAAATTATACTTATTATAATGAAAGCATGCGTCTCAGTGTCCAATGAAACAAATCACCACATCTCGTTTAGGCTTTTTGCTGAATATTACCGCCGTCAGTAAAAAAAATAGCGACGTGTATAGTCCTGTACCTTACATATTCATACCTGTGCTTACCACTTCCTTGATATCCTCTTTTAAGAAGGTGTACAGTTTGCTGAAATCAATAAATTCAAATAGAAAGTTAATCAGAAAGATAAGTGCTAAGAACGCAGTGCTACTGAAACTGCAAATTTTTATAATAAATCTTATTAATGCTAAATTAAAAATTATCAAAAAAGTATTTTTCTCGAACCTAAAGATTTTATTTATTTTATTTCATAATATATCAAAAATCCCTCTCTATTACTCTGCAATACTACAATTTAAAAACGCTTGTGAAATATATGCTTTTTATATATTCTTTTATCGTAACATTACTTTACATGTTAGCTTTTATATACATTTTATGACAGTATTTATCCCTTATACATGAAAATTTTTTCATAACTACTTTTTTCAAAAATACAAATATAATTATAATTTTTTTTCATTTTTATACTACGCATTTTACTCAAATTTCGATTATTTTTATACATTAACTATAAGTATATATAATTAAACTTCTAGTTATTTCTAAAGAGAGAAGAATTCCAATATAGAAACATTATAAAAACGTTTTATAATAGATGTTTAATAGATATTTTTAAGCTTAAAATTACATTCATTTATAATAGTAATTTCAAAAACTTAAATGTACTACCCTAATAAAAATGTATTTTAGAAAATCACAAAATTTATATTGCATGTAATAGTTAAGTAAACTTTTTTAAAACTGCCATTTAAAATAATATCTAAAATCACTAATTTTTACTTCTTCGTTATTTCTATATTTCACAATATTTTATTCTTAAACAATATATGTTAACAGATTTTTTTATTAGTATATTTAAAAAATTTTCATTGTAAAAATTTACAATAATCTTAAAACTATTCGAAGTGCATTGGTAGTATCATATACCTAAACTATGACAAAGCATTGCCGTTAGATATGTGTACCATAACGTAATCGGAATTTATACAATAATTTAGAAAATTTCACTTGACTGACTATAAATTACAAGTGGTAAACTGATTAACCAGAAGATAAAATTTATCGAGTAAATTTAATAAATGTTACTAACGATTTTTATATCGCAAATAATTTTTATACGTACAGACTCCATATAATAATTGATAAACTAATAACAAATAAATAATAAATAATAAATTGAAAAGAAAACCTATAATCGTATGTATGTTACTGTAAATTATATGATAGTTTTGATATCATGCTATTAATGAAGTATTAAAAGAGGTAAAAAAATGAATACGACAGAAAGAGTTCTGTAGGGACGTAAGTGAGTGGTTAGATGAAAGTGAAAGTTGGCAGAGATTTAAGTAAACACGAAACCGTTGATTTACTATTACGCATAATTTGTAGAATTTTCTATATAATAATAAACGTATAAACTAATATATATTTACATAAGTCAGAATTCATTTATACAATATTCCATAAGCAATTTCATAGTTTTGATGATTATTATAGATATTATTAATGTTTTACTTATTTCAAAAAAGTATAACGTAATTCGAAGATCGAGTGATCTAATATTTTTGTGCAATTTCTTTTATGGAATTATTCTTAGAACTAACGTAAATACGATTCTAAACGCAGGTGTGAGTAAAGTAGCAGTAAATGAAGTAAATTTACTTCTCTTTCCTTTCGGCAAAACCTTTTAAACGCCTTTTTTTACTGATCAGAAGCGTACTCTTAGCTATTCGTCAATTAAATATGTTCGTGTATAATTTACATTCCACTGTCAGAGTGGATTTTATTAACGTTTTAATATTTTACGAATTGTTTTCGCTCTAAGTTAGAGTGTTTTGGGAAACCATAAGAAATATGAAACCTTAGCTTATTCCAAGTAAACTACGGATTTACGTAGGCTATTTCGTTCCCATTACCCTTGAAGTGCAGTGTAATTTCGAATGAACATAATTTTACTTTAGAAGATTTAATTGAAGATGAATTACATACAATTTGATAAAGGTAATAAAATTTGTATGTATTCAATATAATATCACCTTATTCGCTTATTTAATGTAATTTTTATAAGATAAAACATATATCTACTAAGATTTTTAAAAATACCTTTTAAATCCCTTTTTCAGTATAGTTTTAAATTTATTCGACAGTATTTGTTTAACGTTGCTTCCAAATCAATGATCTCTTCGTGCTCAGTAAAAAAAGTTGCAAGAGCATACCCTCTAAATAAATAGTTCGAGATTATTTTTTATTTAAAAGCTTTTATATGTAAGCTGGTATTTTCAATGATGGGTTTATCATAAACGTCGAATTAATTTTCGGTGACTATGATACCTTGTGGTTAAAATTTATCCAACATTGTAAAAATTGAAATAAAGTTATCTGAAGATTTTTATCAAATCTCGAACATCTGAACATACATACAACACCTTCGGCTTCAGTAAGTATTTTGTATTTTACATTTTTTTTACTAATATATTTTTAAAAACTGGTTCAACGTATATTGAAAATACTGCGAAGTATTTTACATAATTTCTTCTACGGCTTAATAAACGTATAATTTCTAGATTAATATTTTAAAAAGAATACTAAGAAGATCTAATATAATTTGATATTATTTGAAATTACACCTATTATTGCTGTATAATATTCATAAGGTCTAAGTAACTTAGACAAATATGAAGAACAGTAAAAATCTCGACTCATTTTTCGTTTTAAGCGGAAACTGTAAAATTATATTATGTAATTTCTATTCAAAGTTATAGCGTATTAGACTTAAATTTTTTTTTTAATTTAATTTCTAATACTTTTTTATTAGTTTTTTATTAGTTCTAAATTTAGTATAAATTTAGTAATCTAACAAACTCTTGTTCGTACATTAAATATATAACAAAAAGAATATAACTTTATGAAAAATTGTTTACATTAGTTTTTATTAAATAATTTCCCATTAATAATTAAATTGTAGAAAAATATATTAAGACGTATTGAAAATAAAGTACATTAAAAAAATTGTGATATCATATCATTGTTTATCAATAATTTGAACACAGTGTTCTATTAATGCTTCTATTTACTTTCCTACATAATTTTGTTTGGTATTATTAGATAACTTTAAAGTTAGTATATTATTTTTAATTTTTACTAAACAAAATAACGAAAATATCACTTCTGATTAATAAATAGTATTTTTTATAAAGTACGAACTTCGTACTTTTTTTAATAAAAAAGCGATTAAATAATTTAAAGTGGAATTTACTTTTTTATACTTGTATTAAATTTAATATTCTGTTCAGATTGATATACAATTCCTAAGTTAATGTTTAGGGTTCTTAGAAAATAAAATATGTATATTAAACTATAATATTTAACAATAATTTAGTATTTCAGATGCTGCATATATATATAATATTATAATAAGCATTTTAAGAATAAAAAACTCTAATTTTATAAGCTGCTTCTTACTTTTTGAAAATATCTAATTAGTAACTATAAACTTCAAACATTAAATTATTTATGCAATCTTCATATTATGTAAGGTAATGTAATGATTTTGTATTTTAGATTAATTTGGCTTTTCTCATAAACGTAAAATCAATTTCTTGTGTATAATCCATATGTAATATTAAAGAATTTTGTTAGTACAAAACAATTGTATTTTAAAAGAAAAAGGAAATTATATTCAATATATAATATTATAACAAATTATAAACCCGTATTATTCGTTATTTATTTATTGAACTAAAATTATAAATGTTCTTGAAGCATTATAGTTTGTAACTTATAATTGATTTTTTATATAAACTCATTAAATATATTAAATAATTATATCATTAATTAGTAATTTCTAAGCTAATTTAATCTTCATAATTTTGAATTTTAATTATAATAAATTTCATTCACTTGCAATATTTTCTAAAATAATTTTTTGCTATAATAGATTCAAATATAAAATTATGAAATTATAATTAAAATGCATTTGAAATATAGAGTATATATCCAAAAAATAGATTTTATTTATTATTATATCAATTTGTACATGTAATAAAACATGTTTTTTCTATAAATTGAATAAGTAAATAATTATTTTATCATTATAATTAAAGATAGAATAGTAATTTCATTTAATTACAAAAAATATTAGATTATAAAGTATTTGGATATAAAAAAAACAAATAGTTGTATAAGCCTAAATTATGTAGTTTTGAGAATTGTAAATTTAGATACTGAATACAAGAACATATGTTTTTATGTACTAAGAAGTTAATGTAGTTGAGAATACAGTTGTTAAAATAAATTAAGTTTATTATTATAAAATATAAATAAAAGTAAGTAGTATTTTAGTTAGTGATTTTAAACTAGTTTTTTTTATAAAATTTTATTTTACGTTAGATAATATATATTGGAGTCAAATTAATTTTTGTAACACAATTAATTTTTATAATACAAATTAATTTTATCTTAATAGTGAATATATTGCGCTTAGTAATCAAACAAATAATTACTTTCAACTTTGTTCATTTTATAAATAAGCATTTTGCACTACGTTAGTAATAACTTGAATACTAATCAAATCTAATTTTAAAACATTGCTAATTTATCTTTATCGCAGAGCTCGAATTTCTTTGTTTCTTTATATCACTATATAAATTATATAAATTATATCAAAATACTAGCAAAAATTTAATAGTTGTACGAAAAGTATTTTTTTATTCTTTCCAAGAAGGTAAAAGCATACTCTTCAATTACTGTATCATCTCTATTAAAAATATTAAGTACGCTTTGTCTTCCGCTATAAAAAATAGTACAGTTTAATATTAAGAAATTTGTCTTCAGTTCTGATTTTTAAATTTTTAATATGAAAATTAATTTCTCTTTTGAAGATTATTTAACTATCAACCTCAATTTTTAATATTGATAAGATATACGTTGTTAAGTAACATAAATTATTACCAAATCATTTTAATATATTATTATAATTCAAATAAGATGTACCTATTTTTATGAGGAAATATTAAAATTAATTGAAATATTAATAAATAGTATACATTTTTTTTATCATTGAACTTTGATATTATTGTTGAATCAAGTTTCAGAGTAAAAGATGAATGTTTCAATTAATAATATAAATTACTTCTCATTATTTAGAATAATAAAAACAAGCATCCAATATGACATTTGATAATACTTTCATTCGAAGTACTTATACGCGTATTTAGATATTTAAAACACATCTGACTCATTTACAAATTTTACGAAATATTATACAATTTTCCATTGTTGCATAATATTTTTTCAAATGCTAAACTTAAATTGCTTTATAAAAATGACAAATAGATAAAGAGTTTAGTTACATAAATGAATAAAATCAAATGATGTGATCTTCGTGAAGACTGTCATACTCTAAAACATGTCTGACACATAACTTCTTCATGAGGGTCAGGTAAACTAGTAATGCTTATCACGGATGGCGTGACACTAACTGTTTTAATTGGGAAAGTTGACTATCGATTTAAATAATCAAACTTTTTTATATGTAGATCGAATTTTGCACATAATTTAGAGAACATATCAAGAAAACCAACTTTTTGTAAAATTCAATAAAAAATAATGTTCCTGAATTATTATAAAAATCAAAGTATTGTCTTTAATTATTTTTATAAACTTTGCTTTCATATGTAAGAATCAATAATATATATGCTTCTTATGTTAATTTTCTTTTCTACTCTAGGATTGAAATTAAAAAAAAATTTTAAATTAATTTGTTAAGATAAATGAACGAATTCATTTATTGAATAAATATTTATAAGTGAATTATTTAAAATATCAAGGGGTTGTGCAATATTGATGGTTCTCTAGGTGACTTGTTATTCCACCCACAGATCAATAAATTACTTTATTAAAAAATCTGTTTCATTCAGAATAAATATATCATAATATTTTGCATAGGTATAATTTACATAACATCGTATAGTTTGAAACAATTCCACTGGTAAGAAAATTTGTAGAATTGCACGATCAATTGGATAGTACAATAAGATTTTGATTTTTAAAAGCGCAATAAGTTAAATACTTTCAACTTCAATACACGCTTTTGTACCTGAAATAGTTTTTTTAAACTACTTTCAAGTATACCTTTGATAACATAAAATTTGTCTGTATACACTATGCAGACTTATACACTCTATGCAATCATGTTTCGAAAAGTTTTAAAATTATATTCAGTATATCACGATACCAAGAAGTCAAATTTTTTCTATCAAAACTTATTGTTAAAATAAATAATATAAATTCAATTCACATATGTTAACGGAAATGAATACCTAACCTTGCATTCTAATGTATTTATATATAATCTTACAAATAAAAATGTTAAAACTATTCATATTTTACTCCATTTTTTTATTTTTATTTACCATAGGATCTCACTGAACTAAGCAAATCTTGGAATTGGAATCGGATTGCGCATACAAAATTACATATCAATTAGTTCTCAAAGAGTAAAGATTTTCAAATCTGCGAAAGCACCATTCAACATTTTCTTGGTATCAAAAACCTTATTGAATAGTAAAGTCATTAAACAAAAAGATCGTACATGAAGTAATCGAAGAGCTATTTTAAAATCCCTAATAATTCGTTTTGTCAAGATAGTAACGTTAAAAATGCGTTTTCTAAAATAATCAGTAAAAAATTCATACTAGTTTTGAATGCAGATTAATTTCAGGACTTGTGACCAAACGTTAAGTTTTAAAGTATATTGTTTTATATAAAATTCTGACAACATTCTATAAATAATACTGACAAATCTGCATATAAAATTATTGCGTGGAAAAAAATTCAAGATAATTTTCACCGCTGAATACAATGTGTTAATTTTAAATTTAACATACAGGGATATGTATATTATATTCGCAAATAACACATTATTTTCACACACACGCGCACGTGTGTGTCAGCTTACAATGATAAAAATTGAATTATTTAATCTGAATGATCATCTGTTAAGAATAACTTTTTAGAAAGATTAATGAAAGTACAAACGAATTTATAATAAATTTTAGTATGATATATTCATATATAAATAGTTATGAACGTATTCTTGTTAAATGAATATGATTATCAGAAATAAATTTTCTTATTATAATATATCTTAAACTCTTAATTAAGCTGTCACTCAAGGAAATATTTCACCCTTCCGTTCTTACAAGTAATTTTCGATTTTATTATCGATACGCAAATATTCATAAATTATATAATAAACAAAAAAAATATTTATTACATTTTTTTATAGAGTTTCAAAGAATAATGAATATGTCATTTATTTTACTGATTAATAGATATATTAAATTATGTAGAATGTTTGATCGCTCATTGATACAATAATACTTTTTATATGATTTTCCAACATTTTCAATTCCCTATCATTGTTTTAAACAATTGAGTGAACTTTCAATAGGAATCGTAGCTTTAGCTGCAAATGTAAATAATATATATTCGATAGATACTACTTTTTGATCTACCTACTTCTTTCTAAAACTACTTACAGCTCTAGTTCTAAACCGAATGTGAACCGTTTTCGATCTAGCTTAGTAAAGTCATTTTATTTTATGTATACAAGTCTGTATTGCAGTCATTAATTTTGTATTAATTACTAAGAGAGCGAGGTAATAAAAATAAGACATTACGGCCCCTTTAATTTCATTACTTAATTTGGCGCGCACACATGTTATTGGACGTGTAATCGCACACTATAAATTATGTGTTTTTGTGCCATAAGAAATATTTATTTTTTCTCCCAAATTTTAATAATGCAATACTTTTTTAAGTCAAGAATTACCTTCAGATACATGCTCTTATAAATACTTAACCCACGATGATTACAACGCTTTTCAATTATTCGATAAAGCAATCTTATTTACATAAAAATGTTATTAAAAAATGTTAGTTTACCATTTTATACATTAATAAAATATTCTTAAAATACATTTGTTTATCACTCAGTCATAAAATAAGTTATTCATAATTTAGAAGATGGAGCTGAAATAAATACATGCTGCGTAAATTTTATTTAGCTAAGCACTGAAAATACTTGAAATACGATCACTATTTTTTTAAGTAGCAATTGAAATTAGTAATAAAAGCAAAGATGTTTTGGATACCATATTTGGTGACAGAAAAGATCACCAAGTGGAATCTCTATCCAATCCGAGGCAACATAACAGCCTCTTAGAAAAAATATCAATTCTTATAGATGTGCATGCGTACTCTATTCGTGCTATTTTAATACGTTTAATGCGTTGTTTAACTACGGAAAATTTCATTTTATATACAAAAGGAAAAATAAATCATAAACTCGCTGCTCGCTTTTATCAGAATTAATTTCAGAGGGTGGGGAAAAAAGAACAAGTCTATCGTAAGAAGAAAATGAATTTTGTTGACGGAACAGTTAGGAAGAGAACTAATAGGGGCAAATCAATTTTACTAGTCTTTATTTAGAGATCATTTTCTATAGACATGCACAAAAGTGAATTTTGTAAGGGTTAAATGATAAAGAGACAAGATAGAGAGAAGGAGAAGTAAACTAGTACAATGATAAATAATACGTAGTAGTGCATAGTAATATCTGGACTCTTTCACATCAAGCACAAAAATATATTATTTTAAGTTCAACTTTGGTAAATAATATATATGTGTCTATATAAAACTGAAGTACTTGTTGTTTTGTTAAAAAAAATTACATAAAAATTGTGTTATAACATTCAACTGAATTATTAAAAAAATATCCTTTTGGACACATTTCAGAAGGATTTTAATGTTGTGTATTATTTTAAAATATGATGACACTAAATATCGAAACATCCATAGCTATCTTATCGTTACTAGATTTGCAGATAAATTTATGTTTAAAATATCAAAAAGAGAAATATACTGTTCTCATAAAATGATTTACAATAAGAATTAAGTTATAAGCCATTCTATCCTTTTACGAACAACGATGTTCGATATGTAGTCGTAGAAACTAATTATTTTTGCCTTATATTAAATTTTTAAGGACCTATGAAAGCTTATATTTATAACATCAAACTAAACAGAGAATATTATAACCGCATGTTCCAAAATTCTTAAATTGTTAGTCGACCGTGTTTAAATTAAATAAGTAGTTCAGAAAAAATTCACATCATTATGCGGAATAAATTCAAGAAAATAATTATAAACTGTAAGTATATGACGCCGTCAAATGACATGACGAATATATATATATATATATTATCAAGCTATAATGTTATTAAATATAATGTTATAGTACATAACATTATTAAGAATTAAATAATAATTTATAATGTATTCGATAAAATTAAACACTTATTGTTTTCTAATTTAATTTAAGTCCATAAATATATATCCATAAATCCATATACTTGAAATATATTGTTTTAATTAAATAATTTAATAATATAATGAAACGTACACAATAAATATTTTCAAAGTAATTAAAAGAAATACGATTTCTTATTTTATATTTGAAGGACATTATTAGTACAAAGTTTATACGACTATAATATCTTATTTTTTATTCTTAATATTCTAATTGCACATATTCAAAATATCCGTTTTTATTCTCGAAAAATAATGTATTACTGTGTTCGTTTTAATACCTACAAATAGAAAAATAGAGATTCTTGTTCAATATAGCATTGTACTCGAAGTAAATTACGTTATACAAAAAGGAAGAAAGAGTCAGCAGATGCCAATAAAGGAGAGAAAAAATGTGTTCTATGGATGAATGAGAAAAAATGAGATCCGGAATATGTAGAAAAGCATGAAATTAAATTAACATTTGGAAACTGTCTTGGTAAACTATATTCTCCAATTTTCGGAACATTATGACATCAGAAATGATCGCAATTCAACAATTTATTATTTAAAAATAGTTCATAAAAACGTTGCTTTTAAAAAACTTTTCGGTAATATTGGCCAACACAATTAAAATAAGATCAAAATAATTAATCGAAACTTGATAATGTTTGTCCTCTAATGCTTGAAATGTAAACACACGTCCACCTTACGATGATAAAAATTAAATTTTTTAACATTATTTATGAAAGTACGAACGAATTTGTAAGAAATTTTGGTATTATATATTCATATATAAATAGTTATGAACGTATTCTTATTAAATGAATATGATTATCAGAAATAAATTTTTTATTATAATATAACTTAAACTGTTAATTAAGCTGTCACTCAAGGAAATATTTCACCCTTCCGTTCTTACAAGTAATTTTCGATTTTATTATCGATACGCAAATATCCATAAATTATATTTTACACAAAAAAATATTTAATACATTTTTTTATAAAGTTTCAACGAATAATGAATATATCATTTTTTTTACTGATTAATAGATATATTTCTTTATTAATAAAACAATTGACAAAAAATGAAGTATAAATAACATTTCTTCATTAATAAAAAGCAATGGTATTCATAAAATCATGTGTCGTAGATAAAATAAAGTCTTCAAACCTCTAAAAAAGCGAATGTCGCATCATTCTACAAGAAAGTTTGAATTCCGAGATTAAACAGTCGTAGATGAGTAAATAAGGGCTGACCCGAATATTCGACCAGAAACAGAGCCCTAGGAAACCTCGATGATTTGAAAAGAATGAAAATGCATGAGTTGTTTTTCTAGAGCAAAAGGTAGAAAAGAATAAAAAATCTAAATGAATGGTATACAAGAAAATGTAAAGGCGGGTAATAATACAGACTTCTATCGTTGTTCGATTGTTGACATTCTGAACTAACGTTTAATTTTTTAATACCATTGTTAATTTCTCCATATATATATTAATTTCTTACATATTTCTATGTACAAGAATTTGATTAGACAATTCTTAAAAACACCAAAGAATGAAAATTTGTTTTTTTTATACAGTTTTCTTCTTTAGGTTTTTAAATGTTGAATGAAGAAGAAATAAGTATATATGTTCAGACGCGAGAAAAACTAAACATCATTCATAGAGTAGCTAAAAAACATATTATTCCAGATTCAAGAACCAAAAGAAATTCATAAGTTTTTCTTTTGATCGACAAAAATATATTATCTATTTCCATTATTAGATAAAATATCCCGTATTTTTCAATATTAAATGATTACATTTTTATTTCATACGAAATAAACCTAAAATAGTCGTAAATAATCCAATAAAAATTTCTTCACTCACTTTCAAAATTAGTTGAAAGTATCGCAAATCTGTGTAAAGAGAAAATAAATAAGAATTCGTTTAAGAAAATTCGCAAATAATCTCAAATATTTTATATTATATGAATATAAATTACTAATACGAATACGATACTAATGAACATCTGATTTGTGTGTCTATCTATTAATTACTTATTTTTCTACCGTTAAAAAGGATTATTAATTACTAAGTATTACATAAAAATACGTTCGTAATTTCTATGTATAGAATTTAATTTAGTAGATTTCGTGAGTCTAAAGATAAGATTTTTCAGAATGACTGTATAATTGTACTGTGTCATGTAAAACCTACGTTGGATTTTGTGCGCCTCAATATTTTGCTAACCCTTAAAATACAACGTCAAACTTAGAATGAAATAAATTAATATTTCTACTAGAGTAAATTTTCTGTTATTTGTAACTTCTTAATGTTTCAGTCATCGTGTATGTATTTGGAATTTATAAAAATTAAAAATGTAAATAAAATCTGCATTCGAATTAAATAAAATCTTTTAAATAAAATCTCTTTCAAATTATGAAGATATGTATATCAAGATCTATTTTATTTCTATCATTATCGGAATAACATTTCACTTTAAAAGTCTACTTTAATCGTACGATTAAAAGGTCATGCAATTTTTATCCAGAAATCTTACTGTAATTATTCAGAAAACTAAGCATATACAGTATAGAGTAGTAATATTTAAATTGCTCATGCATATTTCAATGTAATCGATAATGTAGAAATATATGTAATTTATTGTCCGCACATAAATTTCGAAATATTCGCCAGTTTTATAATTAATATACTTGATCGCTGTCGAGTATAATTTCTCTAACATATTGACTATGTAATCCACCGCGAGTGCGCTAGCAACGTACGAAAAAAGCAAGAGGAAATAAAAATTCTCTGCGAAAATCCGTCAAAAAGAAAGTGAGCCCACGTAAAAAACGTAAAACAGAAAAAAGTAAGACCGCTCATTTGCTAATGGCATCCTTCGTCAGTTTTTTTCTCTTTATTCCCCCACGACGTATTTATACACGATCGCATTTTTACCCGTTCGTATTATCCCGTAGAGGCGTGCAATCGTCCCTTTGTATGTATACATACACTCGGTCCGATCAATAAATCCCAATGCCCCTCCTCCCTCTCACGTTGTCAATCCACGCAAACGCGGGAAGTTCAAAAGTTGTGACCACCCTGACCTCGCATATGTTCGTACCTGATTTACTTTTAACACAGGATATAAAGCGGCGTTATCTCACACGAGAGTTAAATAATTTCTCGAAGGGCTCGCACTCTAGTATTACAAAATTGCATTTCAAAATTACAAAAACATCAATTCAATAAAATACTTACGAATAACGTCTAATATATTCATTAATACAGTCGTTAAATACATTTTGTTTGCGTGTAGTGTGTAGTGTGAGCGTGTGTATGTGTGCGCGCGCGTGTAATTACTGTAATTACACATTTTTAATAAATAATTATTCGTTGAAATTGTCAAAATATTAAAACCTGTAATAAATATTTGCGGAAATTATAAGGTAATTTTTTAAGAGTTGTAAATGAATTCTGCCAACATTTTACTCATTTATGAAAAGAACCATTAATATGTAGAAATATAATTCAAGATTAAAATAAATTTTCGAAACACATTTTCAGTATAGTTTTCGGGAAGTAAAAACACTTAAACGTGCGAAGATATGTTAAGTTAAATTTTAAATATTTAATAATAAAACTTCGATTTTTTATTATTTAGTTATTACTTATATAATTTTAATTATTAATCGCAGCTTTATTACATCTTTGCTACAAAATTATAGGAATACCTCTAGTTAATGAGATATTTTATTTGTTTTATGTATTTCATAATTTTACTAGACCTCCACAATGTAAGTAAATTACATTTTAATTTCTTTAAAAAAAAATCATTAATTCTTTCTACAAGATTCAAATTTCGTAAGTAAATTTTTATAACATACTGTACAAGCTTATTTATTCCTAATTCTATTTTTATACATAACTCATCCTTACCTCAACATGCATACGTAACATCATCGAGTTATTTCGAAAGTTCATATGAGGACTCTTACAGTCTGAGATATATGCAACTACTACATCAAAATGAAACCTAACCTGACTTCTTTTTGACTCTATATATGTATAATAAGATAAAATTATAATTGTATCTATGCAAAAGTACACATGTACAGTATATCTATGCGTGCAGTAAAACGGGCGTCCTGTTTTGATATAACGCGTCCTTCTCTCTCTCTCTCGCTTTCTTTCTGTATCTATCTATCTATTTCATTCCCCCACTTTTATTACAGGCACTAATGTTGGATTCTTCATTGAGTTTTCTCTGTTGTACTGTCCTCAAAGACAATAATTGTGTATCCACGTTGATAGAGCGAGGGAAAGAGAATTTCATAGGCACCTAAAAATTTAAATTAAATTAAAATTTTTTAAAATTTAAATTATTAATTATTATTTAAATTCTTTAATAAGCCTTAAAGAACCTTAGATTCAAATTAAGGTTTTAATCTGACATTTTTACTTATTTGGATTAAAAAGAATAGGAAAACAATTATTATTTTAACTCGTTAGTTTATTAATAAAAAATATGTGAATTAGACTAAAGAGAAATAATTGAATATTTGTATGAACAAAAAATCTTTAATGTGATATTTATTAGTTTAAATTTGATTATATCTCGTAATAAAATATATTTTCCATACATAACGTAATAAAAAATGCATTCTTAAGTAATGCATTCATTTAATGCTGAAGACAATTCTTTTTAAAATAGCATAGAAAAAATATACACGTAGCATTAATAAATATAAAAAGAAATAATATACATATTTTAATTAACATTTATAATAAATTATACTGTAATGAAAACAATTTAAAAATTCCAGCACAGCATTAAAATAATCAATATCGTTCATTTATTGAATTTCAGTATATCACCATGTATTTTATGAGACTTTAAGCAATATGGTAAAAATATTCGTAAAGTATAATTGTAATTATAATATTAAAAAAAAATCTTACTGTTTTTTGACTTAAAAACTTTGTAATATTATATGATAATTTATCAGGGTATGTTTTATGAAAGAGTTAACCAAGCGTAAAGAAAAACAAATTATTAAGTTATACATTGAGTAGAGAGATTACTAAAAATAAGGTCTTCATTATAGTACTTAAAATTGTTAAACAACAACAATTCAGATAATAAAATTAGGTAATTTGATTTATATTCCATTTACACAACTTACAAGTTCAAAAAGAAGATAAAAGAAACAAGATACTCTAATCTCTACTTTCGTATCAATATTGAAGTGTGCTGGTCAATTGCATAGACATTTGAATTGAATTGAAAACCTTTTGCACGAAAATAGCTCTTAAAAGAAAAAATTAAATTCTTGATTAACCGTTGAAAGAGTGAGAGGACGGCAAAGAGAATGAAAATGATTACACGCGATCTAATACTAAAGGAAAAAAGAAAATAAGGACATAGAGAAACGAGACGTCGTGAGGGAACGTGTACACGGTACACGAACTGGTAGGCATACAGTGCGCGCAGGTTAAAAAGTAAGATAGAAAAAGCAATAAGCCTGCAAGCGAGAAACCGAACGTTGGAGCAGAGACGAGACACTCGATAAACAGATAGGAGAGCAAGTCAAATAGCTAAGAGCGCCTCCGCTCGCACTCACACCGAACCAGCAGGCGGATTCTCTTAGAATTAATCAGCACCTCTCACCGTGAACCGCAATTTTCGGTCCCTATACCACGAATGTGGCGTGCGCAAAATAAAGTGTTCGAATGCTGAAAAATGACTGGAAACGAAATCCACCGCAATAAAATTGCGAATCCCCATTTCAGCGAAACGGCGAAAAAGGAGAACGGAAAAAAAGTGTGATAGTGTGCAAGGCAAATTGTTGCTTTGAAAAGCGTATAGAACGGCTTAAATACACAGAACCAAAGAGAATCGAGGCATAGACGTGTAGCAGTAGTGGTTAGTGGTTTCCAGCCTTAAAGGACGTTACACTATACCAGTATATGGTATAGTGCGACGCACTCGAGGTGGCGCAAGTGCAGGCACACGTGCGAGCAAGAGAGCGAGTGAGGGAGAAAGAGACAGGAGGCGAGAGCTCATCATTGACAATGTCGAAGGTAGAGAGAGAGAGAGAGAGAGAGCGAGAGAAGGGGAGGAACGCCGCTGGCGAGAATAGCCGTGTGTGTCGCTGCGCGCGTCTCTCCTCGCCCTTCCTCTCTCTCAATCCCCCCCCGCCCTCCTGCCGCCCTCCTGCCACCCCCTCGCCGTACCGTCGACCAACGCATCGGCTCTGCGCAATTCCCCAACGTCCCCTCCCGCTCTTGTACGCGCACACACTTTTCTAGCCGCCGCCGCCGAGACGGGAAGAGAGAGAGAGAGAGAGAGAGAGATAGAGGGACTCAGTGGAGCTGGCTTGATCCGCGCTAGCGAAGTAGCTCCGTGCGGACGCGCGCACGAACGAGACTGTCTATTCTTCGGGGCACGAAGCGTAAGTTCCCGTATATACAATATACATGTGTACGAGATAAAGAAACGAAAAGAAGTGAAGGAGGAGAGCGAGATTTCATTTTAATCTATTTTTTTATTATTTGAATCTCTTTTGGTATCGGTTTCTATTCCTTGGTTTTTTTTAATTTGGCTTCGACTTTCCTCCCGTTGTTATAAGTACGTGCACGGTTTCGACGATAAGTAATAATAATGCTCATAGATCGGTTGGTGCGCGTGTTGCAATGATAATAATAATAAGGATAGCTCCGAGCATAATCATAATAAATAAAAGTAATAATAATAGTAATACTAGTAGATTTAATAATAATAATGCCGTTGTGTCGTCAAGCAGCAGTGTGTGCGTGCGAATGTGTCGTGCTGCGTGGTGGAGTTGCTAATATGGTAGATACACTAGGTTGAGTTTCTTTGCGACATACGCTTTAATACGTACGCGCACAGTGGCATTTCTGTGTCGCGTATGTATGTGAGTATACCCATATATATGTATATATAATCAGGCATAACTTGCGCCTAGCTTTACGTACTCTGTAATGCAAAGTCGTGAGATCGAATATCCTAAGATTTCGTTTTGGCCTGAGTACGGATAGAAGAAGACTGACTCAAGGCTTGACCTAACCTTAAATTTTTCAAAAACTTATTTCGTTGCACGTTTCTTATGCTTGTAGAGTAATACACATACGTATCTTCGTGTCTTCATTTCATACGTTTGCGCTTATATACGTATGTGCTGTATAATTGTACTTTAGCTATCTCTGTCTCTCTCGTTCTCTTCGGGAAGACACGTACGACGTTCTAAGGTAAGAAAGAGAAAGAGAGGTGGAAGAAATTACATCGCGTAAGCATAGTGAAAGGACGAGAAAAGATCGTGAGAGAACGAGGGGGCGCTTTTACTGTACGATTGTAATGGCTGAACTCCAAAGAAACAGGAGACAGAAACTGTGAAGAACCTTGGAAGAATTTTGTCGAATAAAAAATAATGTTATCCAATGACGCTCTTGCACGATATTGAATACGTATGTATTGTATATACGTATTGTAACACATCGGTGTCCATAGCTTCGCCTCTGCTTCTCCACCGCTTTCTTCCATACGCCCGTCAATAAAAGAAGGAAGAAATTTAAAGAAATTAAAATGTCGGTTCGCCCTACGTGCCACCGATCCATATTGGAGCATATTTCGGCTCATCCTCGTACCGCGTGATCAGCTCTCTAAGGTAGCGCTCGAGACTTTTTTCCTCTTGCACTTCTCGTTGTCGCTACGCCGTTGTTCTGTACTGTGTTCGCTGGTTATCTAACCTTTTTCCGCGCACCCGTGAAATACATATAACGGGAGAACCAGCCGTTCGTTCACTTAGAAGGGCGTGGGGCAGGGACGAAGATAGAGCGAGAGAGAGAGGACTTCTTTTTCCGGAACAGCGGCGAATGGAGGGAGACGGAGAATCCATTCGAAGAGCCGTGTGCCTCGCTTTGCTCTATATATCTTCGGCCATCTCTGTCTGTCTCCCGCTCTTTGACTCTATCCCTGTCGCGCTCGCGCACTGGATCAGATGATAAATGTTAGCCTGCCTCGTTCTTTACCACCGACCGATTATTTGCTCGCATGTATTTCCAATTGTTTCTCTTTACGAAATCATTTTTGGTTATAATCTAATTTTCTAATATTGTCTCTCGTTCCGATGTTTATCCTCTTCATGCTCTTCAAAATACAACGATAAATCGATGGTCAAGAGTTTCGTGGACTGTTTTTCTTGGCATTTTTTTTCTTATTGTTGGTACAATGGCGTAGATGTACAGGGACTTTTTTATTTGTAATTTCACCGAGTTGTTCGAAAGGTGGTCGTTATGAATATACTTTCAACTGGCATTCATAATAAATAAAGTGTTCGCCACAGTAAAAAATTCAAAGTAATTAAATAAAGTTTATAGAAGAATTAATTTGTTAATAATAATCGTTTGAAATCGTTTTGAGGCATTTTTAAGCCTATCTAGTGAGGGTATTATTAAATTTCATTACGTAGCGTAAAGAAAACAGAACAAAATTACAGAGCGTAATATTTTCATGTAAAAATGTATTTTACATACTATTCAAGATTGTATTTTAATCATTTTTAATTCATGCAGACTTAAGTGACAAAACTATGTCAATTCTAAATACTCAAGTAAGAGAAATCGTTTATTTTTAGTCTATTTTAAATAAATTTAATTAAAATATTTATTATTTAATAGCTAGTAATAATTGCTTTTTCTACTATGGTATGAATATAATACTTAAGTTAGTTGTATTTTAAGAATCTAATACACGTTCGTTAATTAATTTATTTAAAAGCAATTTATTAAAAACTGTTACAATTTATTTTTGACTTTTCAGAAATATTTAAGTATTTCCAATGTAATTTAAAAAATAATCATCAATTTTATATAACTTTTTTTATAAGGATCATATTTTCAAAGTGATTTTTCTTTTGATATATTCATATTAACATATGTATTCAATTTATCAGATCAAATCAATTTTGTAGTTAGTTAAATATGGTTTTCTACTTAACGATATGAATTACAATATTTTTTTCTGCATTTATTATATTTCTTAAATTATTTCCATAATTTTCAAGTTATAACTTCTATTAAATGTAACTAACGAATTTACAATTAACATTTCAGAGTAACTTTAACAAATTGAAAAAAATATGTTACATTATCTTATTATTAGTATTTATTCTATTGATACAAATTATAATTGATTGTATCTTAAATAGTTAAATTTTGGATTATTTCTAACCCAAAGCCAAATTTCTAATATTATTTAAATTTATTAAAGAACAATTACAATTACTTACATTTTCTTCTTATATTACATTTTGACAATCTCTATTATCATTGAAGAATTAAACCACTGATAATTTCACATCATAGCAATTATTTATAATTCTGTAACCTACTTATAAAATTTTATTTTAGAAAAGAGATGATTTTAATTTTGCAATGTTTTTTTAAAATTAAAATAAATGTCAATGAATAAAATTAAAATGAAATCCACTTTTAATTTAAATACATTTATTCAATAAACATATAAAATATATATTTCTTTTGAGATATCGTTGAAATAATAATGTTATTGTCTAATACTTCTGATAAGCTCATTTTATAACCTAAGAACCCATCCTATGATTTATTTTTGGTTATGTTACAACACTTTTCAGTCATGATATACCTTTAAGAGTATTGTCAGTATTTTACCCTTGCATATTTGTTAGACAAATGAAAGAATATAAAGAAAACTGTAAATAATATTTTTCTACAGTGTGTTGGAATTAATTTGCGCGAATGTCTTTTTAATATTTAATTCAAATTTGTTAAAAGAACAATATTAAATTAATAAAAAAAGTTGTGATACTTTATGTTTAAACAATTTTTAGAAGAAAATTTAAATATTTAAAAAGTTTTCTTTGTATAATAGTGAAATTAGGTTTTTTAAAATCTAGATCGTTCAAGACCATTCTAATATGTATTGTTTATAACATGATTTTCTTTTATAAATTGTCATACTGTGGAGACTTAAAAAAAATTTTTTGTTATTAGGAACTTTTTATTAATTATGCTCTGATCATTATTGGGATATTTAAGATAAAATTCTAATATAAAATACATTAAGTTTTATATTAATGTAAATATTTAAAAAATTATCTAATTTTACAAGAAGTAAATTATAATAATTTAATACATGCTGTATTTACACTCAATGATACATTACCGCTCGGCTAGTTTTTCTAAATTCCTTATTTTTTTCTTCTATCTATCTATCTGTCTCTGTCTTTCTCATCTCTATTTAAATGAGAGTCTAGAACTTATATCTTGTTACATTCCCTTGGCATTGTCGTCGCTAGACTGCGTTAATTCTTTTTCTTTTCTTGCAATATATATGTATATGCAAAGTTCCTTTCTCTTTTACTCCTCGTTCCGGGTACTATATATATTCCTTATCTCTTTTCTTCTCTTTTTCTTCTGGCTTCGTCAGGATACTTTCGCTCGAGCTTTTTACCTCGTGCATTACTTTTCTCTCTCTTTTCGATGTTTTTCTTTTACTCTTTATTTTCGTGAATCCGGTTTCTTGTCGTCGTTTTTTCCTTCTTTTCTTGTTACCTCCATCACTCTCTCTCTCTCTCTATCTCCCTCCCTCCCCCCCTCTCTCTCTCTCTGTCTCGTTGTGTTCTATGCTTTACATTTTTTTTGCGTGTGTTTACCGTAAAGAAAAGATTCAATGTATGTACATTTTAAAGTATAATATGATTTAAATGATATTCTTAAATTTAATTTATAAATTCACAGTTATCTAAAGATTCTGATAATTTAAAATTAATGAAACTTTCATTTATTAAAAATAACTATTGAATGAATTATTTGATCAAAATTCTCCACAGATTGTTTATATTCTACTATCTTTTTAAAATTATTTCAGGTTTTGATATTTGTAAAAAGTATTAATAAGTTTTTTAATCCTTAGTCTTAAATATCACTATAAAGTAATTAAATTTTTTTAGAACAAATTTTCTGTAATTCTGTTTAACAGTTTTTGATACACTTAAAGTATAAAAATATAAATCTTTGATTAGTTTAATAAATTAATTTATTAATATATTTTTCTCTCCAATACGAGCTATTAGAGAATATACATTCCTATTTTTATTGTATTGATATTAACGACTGCATTGTAATTTATTTCTTTTTTTCTTTTTCTTATTACGTATTATACAATTTTTATTAACTAAAAGTGAGATATATTATAATTACTGTAACTTGATTATACCCTAGCAAATTTTTTTAGATACGGTGCTCGTGGAATTTCTAATATTGAAGTTTCCGGATAAAAATTATAGGTACGTGTACTAGTCCGGAGCGCTTAGAAAAGTTTTAAAATCCTATAATAGGTATTCTTATATTTGCATTTCCCGTACAAGTCATGCGAATAAAATACAGCGTTATAGAATACATATACAAAATGTAAATTACATAAATACGCCGAACAAAAGAAAAAAGTATCAAGGCGAATATATTCCTCCTAAATGATTGGAAAAAGAATCCATGTTCCAACTGTTATTATTTTTGTCATTTAATATTTTTCTTTATAACGTGTTTTTATATTGTATATTTTGTATTATATATTGTACATATACAATATACAATGTACAAAGTATATTGTATATATTATATTATATTATATATATATTATATTATATTTATATATATATATATATATATATATATATATATATATATATATATATAAACAAAAAAAAATTTTTCTCATGTTTAAAGTTCAAATTTCCATAAATAATAGTAAAGAAAAATAAGTGTATTAAAAATATACCTCTTATATTAATGTGTTTGTTGCATTTCAATGGCACAAGCATCAACCCTTTTTGTGAAATAAAATCTCGAAGACTTTTTTCCCAAAGTAAAATTCTTAAATTTTAATGTAAACTACTTTTACACTCCATACTGACTATTTGTAGGCAGATGCATTTTTCAAACGATGTTGTACTTCTTCATTTGCTTGAAACGACTAAATAAACTGTAGCTATTAGTCCAATATACCAGGAAAAAAAACATTTTTTTTTAATTCTCGAAAGGCATCAATAAACAAAACAAAAAAAGAAAACACAACAAAAATAAAAATAAATCGAAAGAGAAAATAATAAGAAAAATAGAGAGCTGAAATTGAGATTACAGTCATCACGACCTTCGAATGTTCTCTCACTCTACAACTCCACTCCTAGTCCAGGAATTCGCGATGTGTGCGCTTTTGGCCGCGGCTCTCTATGCCTGTGTGAAAAATCGTGCGCGAGGCAATTTCATCCGTAGTTGGTGTTCGCGAGTGCATATAGTCGGACACAAGAGAGAAGTGGAAAATCGATGTAAAAGAGACATTTCATAGGGAATAATCCACTCTATGCAAATATTTTATAGTAAAAGATTTACCTTTCTTAAAAGAGTACCATGGCGTGAATTTTCACTTCCAATATATACATTTTTAGTTTCTTAATAATATTTTGTAATCCTAAAAGGTTGTTTTTTTTACCAAATGCGTATTTTTAGAAAATGTTTAGCAAAAGTTGTTATAATAAGAACTTAATTAGTTGCTTGCTCATATATTTTTTAAAATATTTCGCATTTGAATTCTTGAATTCTTGAATTCTTTATTAGAATTTAATTTTTCATTATCTTTTTTTGTAGGAATTCAAAATCCTTTTCCAAATCGATTTTTTGTTATAAAATTAGATATCTGATAAACGTTACCTGGCTACATATTTAACATAACATGAATATTATCTACATTTGAATATACCTACTTTATATTATAAAATTAAGTCGAGGTTTTTAATTATTTATCTTTTTCATGCGACATAATCACAGTTTTATTTTGCGTTTATGTAACTTTTTGAAGACATCAATTTTTATTTTCAATGATACAATTTCATCGATTTTTCAATTGTACTACTTTATTCGCATATGCTATTATTTAATGATTTTATTTACCAGACTGTGCGTAATTTCCTTTGGTATACATCTTTATTTATAACATTCACTTATGCTACACAAACTTGTGATCAACTTAAATAGGTATTGCACAAAGGTTTAAATGAAAAAGCTATTAATTCTGTTCTTGAATTAAATTTTCAAGCTTAAAATTGAAAGGAATATGTAAAGTTTTTTTCCTTGTTCTGGTGAAGAATATTTTTTTAATAACGCTGGATACATTTGCGTGAAATTGGATATTTTATATTTATTTTGTTTGTATTTATCAAGAATTTCAAAAGTACAAAAAATTAAAGTCAAACATATGCGTATAATTAAATAAATATCATATGCTTCAATAAAAATATTTGTTGAAGAATTGAAAAATCTACCTTGTAGATTCTACGTATTCAAATAGAATAAAATACATTTAATGAGCATACTTAAAATTCATACACAATTTTGAAATCATATGATAGTATCACATTTTTTATAGGCAATTATTTTATTAAAAAAAAACAATAAATATTGATGAACTTTTAGATTAAGTTTGTCAATAACTAGCAATATCCTATTTGATAATTGAAAAACTTACTAAGTATGTTTCATGTCGTTATCTCACTTTCTTCTCGATAAATTTTTTTCGCTACACAAGTATTACTCAATGTAAAGAGCTATACGTCCCCCTTTTCTCGCATTCGTACGCTCTGAGCATTATAAAAAGGGGAAGGGATAAAGCGTGCCCCGGAAAAAGCACCTGGAGTGTTTTTCTTCGTGTCTTTACACTGTGCTCCCCTATTCTCTCACTCTCTCTCTCTCTCTGTGCGTGCGCGCGCGCGTGTGTGTGTATGTGCGCGCGCGCGCGTGTATATCAACCCCTAGTATCCAGGGGCACGTGCACTTGGTGTAAACCTTGAACGCGAGCTTGAGCTCCCTTTCTTTTTCGTTGCCCTTCTCTCTTTGTCCGCTCGCGCATATAAGGGGGTGAAGTAATGCACATAGCGTTTATTATTGTACCAATTCTGCGATTGCTAACGATTTACATTTGTTTTAATCCTAGAAAGATTGAATTATGATTTAATTAACTTATAATTTGAAAGGCGACCAACTATATTGCAAACACACATTTTACAAATTCGTATTCGAATACAAATTAAATTAATTTTTCAATTTAATCATGTTAAACCTTTTAAAATTAAATTAATGCTGTAAGTTTTGCCTTGTCAATTAAAAGCAAAATATAGATTCAATATTCTCGCGTACAAATTCAAACTTTAAAATAATTATTTTTAAATGTCTTTATAATTACATAAATCAAATTTTTCTTGTTTTATTAATATTATTTATAATTTCCAGTTTAATATTTGTTGTTTTTAATCTTTAATAAATAAAAATATTTAATTATTGTTGCTCTTTTGTTATAGATCTCTACTGGCATGGAGCTAGGAGTGCACTGACAGCGATAGTTCAAAAGGTAAATATTTCTATTTTGGCTATTGTAAAGGATTGTTTTTTTATATTAAATTTAATACTTATGTATCAATGAAGATTAATAAAAATGAATTCGGTTTGATATAAACATTATTAATAAAAGATCTAGATTAAATTATAATCATAAATATACGTGCCTAATGTAAGTTTTGTACATTATAGATCTTGGTTTCTATGCATTGCCTGCCAAAGAAGAACTGAGCCCAATGTTTCCACACAATTCTAGTTCACATGAGATTTCTACCGAAAAAAATGCCTTCGTACAAAATTCCAAGGTAAGTTTTATATAAAATTTCTAATTTGAAAGTCTTTGAATAGTTTTTACAAAAAATTAAAAAAACAGCTTACACATTCATTCACGAATAATACAGTAATCAATCGTGTGTTTCATTAAAAATGGTGATTAATTTACGCCAAAGATATAATAATGTATTTTCTTAGAAGCAAAATTAACAAAATTATTCTGTATTTAAATTCTAAAAAGAACGTAATTAAATACAGTTGTGTACTGAATCATTACAAAATATGTGTCTGCAACGTGGAATCCAATTTAATATAAGCCAACGAAGTAGTCCGTTAAATAATCAAAAAAATGTATCGAATATTATACGATTTCAATTACTTATTTATTTCCACTGAAAAATGATATATTATTTATCTTAAAAAAATATTCTTGAAACTTAAATTTATCAAGACATAAAAATTAATTAACTTGTTTTTTTAAATATAAAAATCATAAATTTTAATAATTGCGTAAGTTAACATTTTTGTTTTCTATATTTTACTTTAAAAACAATTATACTGATCATTAAGATAAATATTTAAATGAAAATAGAAATTTAGAGAAATAGTTATTCAAAGGTGACTTGCCTATTTACTCTCTCCCCTCTCTCTCTCTCTCTCTCCCCCCTCCCTCTCCCTCCCTCTCTCCATCTCTCTCTGTAACTTTACTTTAGTCGAAATAGATCTTGGTTGAGCATTGTATAGTAGGGCAACATTGAAAGCTCATTCTATGTGGACGATTCCACTCTAAAAGATCTCACACATATAATTCAGATATAGCATAAACCTTGAACCTCCTGTAATGCCTTTGTTTATCTCGTTATAGGGGGATGTAGTATTAGATGGAATCAGTCTGAACGGGGTGGGGGAGGGGAACGGACCAGAGGACGCTGGGTACTGTGATATCGAATTCATAAACAGCAGCAGAAGCACGATGGCAGCACCTACCAGCCACCCCGAAGCTACCGCCGCCAATGACTTCTCAACCGTCCTGTCACGCCATTCTGGTAAGTATTTGGCAGGAGATCAATTTTTTTTAACGAACGTAATTTAATACGTCAATTGATGTAGATAGCACTTGAGAATTTAATTAGCATAAAAATGAAAGATTAGTCATAAGTACTGACTTGGGTTTATAGTTGCTATTTAACACTTTTGTTGTATTTTTTATGTATAGTTGTTCTAAATTTAATAAATATCAAAAGATTACAAAAAACTGAAAAGGTTTTCTAATAGCCAGTTTTTTGTGCAATTTTTAAAAATATATTTCAATATGAAATAAGAAAGATTTACTTAATTTTCAATTTTATACTTTTTTACATTTTTAAAAGAATATTGTTATTTCAAAAACATAATTTTTTTAAATCGTATAGATTCGAATATTTTATAGACTAAAGATAAATGTTATATAAATCAAGAAATTACTACATTCGATTATAATCAATCCATTTGAATAATTAAGATATTGCATTCAAAAGTTTTAAAGACACCTCAGCATACGTTAATACGAGCTACTTTAATATTAAAAAAATATCTATTTAATATTAAAAAAAACTATAAAAAATTAAAATGTGGCATCTTACAAACTATATTATATTTAAAAAGTATTTTAAAAATTCGAAAAAAATATCAATTGAATACAAACATATGCAAAGGAAAATTAATTAACTCTTAGAAAATTTATTAAAATTTCTTCCAACACAAAAACCTTAAAATTTTAAATACATAAACATGCTTTCATAAAATGCAAAAAAAGGTAGAAATTAAATGGTAAATGGAATATATTACAGGTGAGCTCGGCTCGGTCGGTGTGCACTCGACCTGGCGGTCACCTCCGCCTCCGGTAGCAACAGCAGCAGCATTATCATTATTATTAACATTACCGTCGTCACCATTATCAGTAAAAGCAACATCCACAGACGCAACCGACGCCACCGCCGCGACGAGCAGCCACGACAACAATAATAAAGCAAATAATAAAAATGAAAAATCTGAAGAAGAATCCACCACAAGTAACCACAATAATGCAGAACATAATCATCACAAGTGCAGAAAGCATAGCAACACATCGCGTTGTTGGCTCGAGGCTCGTCGTACGCATCATCCGCGACTAGCCAGCCAAGCCGCTAACTCTAAGTCTACGTCTAAGCCGTTAAGTGATAATAAGAATAGCTTTAGCTCAGTAAGCCCTAGGGTACTAAGCTTAAGATTTCGTCGTAAGAACAGCAGCAGCGACGACGGTGCCGTCGCCGCCGACAGCATGAAGGACAAAATGAAGAAGAAAAATAACCGGCTCTCGACAGGGCCAATACCTAGCCTAGTTAGGATACCCAAGTCTGACGGCCAGCGGGCCCTTAACCTTAAGGCTAAGCATAGTCATGTAAGTTACTTTAAGCCGAATAACTCCAAGTCTGTGATATCGCTCAGCTCGAGCAGCAACAATGTCGCCGCTACACAGCGGCTGAAAGTACGACGGCACCGTTGCATTAGCGACGGCCCGGGTCTCGCGCGCACGGCCAGTTCTTCCATTACGCTTATCGTTTCCAAAAGACGCGAGCCGCAGCCACCCGGCGCTGGGGCCGTTGAAAGCCTCGACAACAACAACGGGCTCGTTGCTATTGAGCTGCTGCGACGACTTATAAGCGCATTATGTGTTCCATTAACGATAGGCACTCCGCCGACAATTGCGACGACGGCGACAAGGAGGGCACGAGAGACGCTCGTAAGCGCCTCGCGGAGAATAATCGATGGTATTAGCTGTACCGAAGCAACAATATGTACTGTTGGTGCTCTTTCATTTCAGGATAACAATAAGTCTAACGAGCCTCTAAATACTAGCTTTAAGAGTATCGCGCTCGCGGTCACTGGTCAAGAGCGACAGGTGGAAGTGGCACTCGGGCGCGAATCTAACCTAACACTTAAGTCTTTATCTAAGTCTACGCCGAGCGTTAAGTCTAGCAATAAGTCTGACACTGATGTTGTAATGATAAATAATAATGATAACGCGTCCCGCGAAGTATCGCTGGAGCACAACGGCCGTTGGCACCGCATCGTGGTGATGATTAATAGCAAGCACGTCGAGAGGAATGAGAGGAAAGAAATTATTAGCCAGGACGACGTTGGTCAGCGGCAGCAGCGGCCGACCGTAAACATTCCTACATTGACTACCTGCGAGCCTACGATGACGCTTACATACCGATCGACCATCGTCACATCCCAAACAAATGTTGTACCTGCCGAACCTCGTTTCGATACTGATAATGACCATCTTAATGTTGACGATCACGAATATGAGGTGAGCTGACTTTATTGCTTTAATACCTAAGTTAGTGCAATTAACAATCTTTTATGAACAATTTTTTTTTATATTCGAAAAGTTATTAAAATTGTATATAATCACATTTTTCAAACATTTTAAAATTTAATATCGTGCATATTTAAGCTACAAAAATTTACTAATATATTAAATTTATTAAATACCTATTGGTTGAACGAACAGTATACTTTTTACTATAATTCGTCTTTAGTAATTTATAAAAATAAACAGACATTTTAGTATTTTCAAAAACACAAAATTAATAGTGAGCAATATGATGCGTTTATAGTTTGGCAAAACTTTTGTAATTTGAAATATGTTTAACGATTATAAAGATCGTATTTTGATCAAACGAAAATATAATTTACTAATGATTTGTTAATCGAAATAAAACTGTAGTTTTATATTTCTCCTGACGTATTACAGCTGAAATTCTGCTAAAACCAATAGTTATGCGTTTCGTTAATCATAATTATTACATGACGAGCAACTTTAGAATACCATCAATTTCTACATATTCATTGTTATAATTTTCTTAAGCATACTAAACATGAAGTTTTACAGGATTGGATATATTAATTCAAAATATTTGAGAAGTATTTTATTAGAATTAGAGCTTTAGTTGAATATAAATAGTTAGTGAATTAGTTTATTTGAATATAAATCAATAATTCAAATTTTACTTTACCTTCTGTACATCTATTGTACAATACGGATACAAATATTAGAAATAGCTTTCGTAATTCAAAAAATGTTATTAATAGATACTTACCAATATAATTATAATAAATTTTTTTAAATATGTAACTACTTGAATGCCATACAATATATTAATGCATACTTTATTAATAGGAGAAGAAAACGAGCAACAATGCAAAGATGACGATGAGGGAAAACGAGACGAGGGCTAGCCTCGTGGAAGACTGTAAAAACCTCCTCGCCAATTACCGGATGTCGCATGACCCGTGCCGGCTCACGAGACTGAGGGAAACCTTAAATAATCTGCTAATAACTCGAGACTATTCATATGTACCTAGGTGCATTAATCCGACATCGATCACGACAACCGCAGTGACACTGTTATTCCCATCTTATTCAAGCTGTGCTACCGCCGAAGCTACAAGTATCCTTGGCTACAAAGAGCGTTGGGGTATCGCTCCCATACTCGGCCTAGTGGGCGGAGGCGAGAGTTCGCTTAATAATAGCGCAGCGGCCAACTGGGCTTCAGCCCAGACCACCACTCCTAACAATAACAATCAGGCGCAATCTGGTTGGGGTGGTGGTGGCGGTGGTACACCCGGTAATCAGCCTGTGGTGGGTGCTCAAGCTGGACCACCCAACAATTGGCAGAGCGTTTCCGGACCAAGGACAATCGGCAATCAGATCACCAATCAAAATCCGAATCAAAACCAAAACCAGGGTCCAACTGGACCACCGACCAATCCAGGTACGTTTTTTACTATCTACAAACGTACAGTGTTAGTTCATAACATAATTGTTGTGTTCGTATTAAGTACACAATTCATATTCATAAACAGAAAGAGACAATAAACAATTGATTTAATCCTTGAGTATTATATTACTGACAAGAGTAAAGAGAGAAAATAGCGAGTGATAGACGAAGATAAATGTTATTATGCATAATTTTATTCTGTCTGCTGTTATAATGAAAAAATAACCCAAAGGAGTTTCTTCTTATTTTTTACACATATTTGCACACACAGATGTTTGAAATATTTATCGTACATATTCAAATTAGTAATATTGGTTTCGTTAATATTATATAAACATATATTTGTTTTCAATTTTTTTGATATATTTTAAAAATTACTTTAAATATAACATATTTGCCTTTAATTTTTTTATTAATAAAATAATTTATGTGATAGTGTCGATTAAATAATAGTAAAATTAAAAGACGTTTTACCGTGTTTTTCTTATTTTTTTCTGCATCAAATATCAAAATAATAAATATTCTAATGATCTTTTGTTATCTATTAAATAGTGTAATTTTAGTATAAATAATCAGAAACAATATGGCGACTAAAAAAGTATCAATATTTTTAAAACAGAATATATAATTTTTAACCGTTGCCCGTATTAAGCACTGCTATTTCAAAGTGAAATATAAAATAATAAGAATACGATCAAAATCAGTGACTAAATAATCAATGTATGAGAAAATACTTTTTTTTTTATTTTGGTATAATGTTATAGTTACAATTTATAAAGTTATAAAATATAATTATTAGATTTTCTCAATATTTTTAGCAATAGTTTATTAGAATTGTTTTAAAAGTAACCATTCAAATTTTTAGAAATATTTCATCTATACTTTTTGATAAATAGGACCAAACGCTCAAGCTGGACCACCTACGTCACAGACAAACAACCAAGTCCAGCCAAATCAGGGCAGTGGTGGGAGCGCAGTTAGCGGGAGTCAATGGCCACAAGGCGGTGGAAAAACCACTAACCCGGTTGTTGGCGGTCCAAATAATCCCCAAGGTCAAAACAATAACAGTAACAGTGTACCACCTCAGCAACAACAGCAATCGCCTCAGCAACAAGTCCAACAACAAGCTCAGGTCCAGCAACAACAACCTGTAGTTACGGCTGGAAATAACAATCAACAACTGGCTAATCCCGGACCGGGTGCCGTTAGCGCCGCTACAACACCCACTACCAATAACCCGTCCACGAAGCATCAACTCGAGCAACTTAACACCATGAGAGAAGCGCTATTCAGTCCCGATGGATGGGGATGTGTGAGTTTTCTTTTACTATTATTCCGTTCACTTTGTATGCAATAAGTAGTTGTATTATATGTCATCAACAATTTAGTGTTTTTAGTTGCTAAGATTTATTTTAATTGTTTTTTATTATTTTTCTTGGCGTATCTTCTATCGAAGGATTAAATATTTATGATTTGTACATCATACATGTTAAATCAAAATAATTTTATACTATATATGAAAAACTTACAATAAGTCTAAATTGTCAAAAATATTTCTAAATATTCAAAACATGTAAAATCTTATTAAAAACGGTTACGTAAAATAATTTATTTTAAAGTTCTGAAACGTGATTTTATCTTCACAAAAGTAAACCTGTTTTTGTAAACTATCATACTATTCAGATCTTAAAATCTACAGAGTCTTAAGACGCAGAAACCAAAGTTTATTTTATTTTGCAATATTTAATTGCAATTTAATTGCAATATTTAAAATGTCAATTTAGCAACACGTGAATCAAGACACAAACTGGGACGTTCCAACGTCTCCAGAGCCAAACATAAACAAAGATGGAGTCCCAATGTGGAAGCCGCCGGTAAACAACGGCACCGACCTCTGGGAAGCAAACTTGCGCAACGGCGGCCAACCACCTCCTCCACAACAAGCTAAAACCCCATGGGGACACACACCCTCAACCAACATTGGGGGTACCTGGGGCGAGGACGACGATAGCGCAGACACATCTAACATGTGGACAGGCGCACCCACACCAAGTCAACCTAATAGTGCTCAGTGGCCGGGCGGTTCCGGCAGTCAGACCGGTATGTGGACCGCGCCAACCGGGGCTGGGGGAGGAGGAGGCGCAACTGGAGGAGGAGGTATGCTTGTGAAGGCGCTTCGCTCTGAACCAGGTTCTGCAACTCTGCAATGTTTATTCAATATTTTTCGTTATGACTTTTTTTCTTTACATGATCTTAAAGCGAAATGTATAATCTAGAATAGAAAAATTCTTCATGTTAGAAATTTTTTAATATCCGGTTTTTAAAGTCATTTATGTTTTATATTCGAATAATGTTTATCATATACCAGTTTGGTAAATAAAAATTAATTATTTTAATTTGGTTTATTATTGAAAGTTATATTACAGTATTATTCAATTGCTTTGATATAATGTGAGATATGAGTATAAAAAAATAAAAATACTGTGTAAATTTAAATATTAATTCATAAAATGAATATTTTTAGATATGTAGAAAATAGATAGTGTTATGTTAAATTTTAACAGAATCAAATCAAAGTATATTTATTTAATTATTTGTTTTTTATTATTACAATGAAATACTGAGAATTAAAATATATATTCTAAATAAATAGTGATAGTGAACTTATTTTTAGATAAGGAAGCCTATGTTTTGAAAAGATTTGTATGTCATATTTTCTGTTCATCTAATTATAGTTATATATTAAAATATCATATGCTGACATGCACAAAGCTATCAGAAAACTCTTTTTTTTTAATTTTACGTATATAATATTTAAATAGACATATTATTCTAAGTTTAAGTAAGTAATTATTTAAAATTTAATTAACCATGATCTTCATTCATGATTTATTGCAAACGGTTAATTACATTTAAATTAACTTTACTTTAACTATATGCATTTATTTAATATTTAAGATAGAAATATATACTTTTTGTTGACTTGGAATAAAATTGAAATCTTTCATTATATTCATTTAAGAAAAATAAAACGATTCCCTAGTTGTTTTCCAAAGTAAATATTTTAAATTAAAAAAGTTTTTGATATATTTTGATTAATTTGCAGAGTTTCATAAAATTATTAAGCTCTAGTCCTATTTTATTTTAAGAATAAAATAATTATGGTTAAATTTGAATATAACTGTAGTAATGGTAATAATTTAAATAAAAATCAAACTTCAAATATACCATTCTTATGCCTTACGATTTGTTTTTAAATATAAAATTATTTTTAGTATTTATAGATTATATATTATATTTCGTTAATTTTGATTAAAAATAATAAGATATAATATTGTACTTAAATCAGTTAATTGAACTGATGAAATTATAATTAATAATATAAAATCTACTCAACAAAATGTAAAACAAACTCTGAAGTATAATGTAAACACGTTTAAAATAATTTTCATGATAACTTTCATAAAAATTCTTTTACAAAAGCAGTGCATGAATTAGGTATTTTTCGACGACGTACATGACAATGCTTAAAAGACTAAACAATTAAAGTAAATATTTTTCCTGCTAAAGTCAACTAGTGAAACACGAGGAAGGAAGATAATACCAATCTATATCTTAATAACTTTCTGAAAATCGTATTAAACATATAGCGTTTTTAAAATTATCTCTCTTTTATTTTAACCATTAGATAAAATAGAATTTTTATTAAATTTGAAAACGTTGTTTGTGTACGTTTATGAGCAAAAAATCAATATTCTTATACTACAAAAGAATTTTTATTTTTATTTCATTATTTGTAATTTCTTTCTAAAGAAAGTAAAATTTTCAAAGATTTATCTCAAATTTTTAAATTTATTAAATCATAATATTATTCTGTTTGTATTCTTAACAGTAGTATCGAATAAAACGTTTAATTAGAAGTTAAGAAAACTGGTTTTCATACATTTCTCGGATATATGAAATTAAAACTTATAAAAACAGAAGAAAAATAAAAATTCTTTCAAAACTTGGTTTGAAATTCAGTAAATTTTACATTTTAAACTAATAATTTTTCAAGTTTTTATTTCATAATTCATTATACCAATAACCATAAAAGTTTAATTAAAATTATCTATGCATAAAAATTATAAATCCTATTAGCCAATAGGATCAATACTTTGTTTCAAATTATAAGTATTATAAATGAAAATTCTAGTTTCAAAATATGCTTTACTGCTCATAAATGTAATAAAGTTTTCTAAAAAGTAAAATGAATACCAGAAATTTATTTAAATAAACGTCTAATATACTTAAAAATTTCCAATATCAAAGCAATAAAAATAATTGAATCATGATACGAACATACTAGCACATAAATAACATTTAACATAAATCATGTGCTATCAGCAGGTTCAAGCTGGGTTGATCCACGTGTCGATCCCCGCGATCCACGCGAGATACGTTCTGTGGATCCACGTGAGATGCGTGGTGCTGACCCCCGTGACCATAGAATGTCGCTAGATCCACGTGAGCAGCACATACGTGTGATCGACCCTATGGCCAGAGACCCACGAATGTCAGGCGAGATGCGAGGCGATCCGCGCGGTGGTATCTCCGGCAGGTTGAATGGTACCAGCGCAGATGCCATGTGGAACCAGCCACCAGGTACATCACGCCACTATAATTATTCACGTATTTTTCGTCGATTAGTTAGTGATCTTTGAACAAGCTAATTTCAACTCGAGCGAATATTTGTATGAATAGTTTAAAGTGCTTTGAAATGAATTATAAATATACTTGAACATTAAGTACTTTTTCAGTACATAAACTTGACACTATTTTTTAACATAAAGAGTATAAAAAGAGGAATAATTATTTATAAATTTTTTTCATATATGAAATCTATATTACAAATTACCTACTTTAATTAATCAGCAAGTAACAATTTATTGTAAACAATATCAATCTTTAGGAGAAAGAAATCATATGCATATAACTAATTATAATATGCGTAACTATGTCTTCGATAGTTTTATTTGATAGAATTCTAAATTATAAAATAGCCATAGTAACATAAATAATAATAGTAAAAATTTCGTGGAAGAATAAATAACGAATAAAAAAATAAAAAAAGAATAAATAAATCTGCTTATGTACTTATCATAATTCAATAATCGATTACTTGTAGGACCGCCACATCATCCAATACCAGGACACCAGCATCCGAGTGGGCCGCCGGCAAAAATGCTCGCACCGTCCAGCATAAATCAGTGGTCCGCACCACAACCTAAAGACATGATGCCCGGCAAACCGTCCGGCTGGGAGGAGCCATCGCCTCCCACACAGCGGAGAAACATGCCGAACTACGATGATGGAACCAGTCTCTGGGCCAATCCTGCGACTAATCAACGGGCCATGCAAAGCAGTAAAGTCACACACTGGAAAGACGTGCCCGCACAGAATCTCAGTCGAGGTATCTAATTGAGACTTTTTATTCAATTGTTGCATCGGGTAGTATTGAAAAATAAATTTTGCACATTTCTGCTACGATTGATTCAGAGATTTTTTCAAATTAATAATCGGTCTTTCTTCAATGTAAATTTTGTTCAATACTTTTTTATCTATGCTCTGTATTTATGAAACATTTTTCCAAAAATTGTTTACTCTTCATTTAATAAAAATTTTAATTTATAAAGGTATGTTCAAAATTTATATTTACATTGAAAGTTAACTGACTTTAATCAATGTAACGCTTGTCTTTCTAAATAAAATTCCATATCGTTAATGAATTTTGTTCTTTTTGCCTTAAGGTATGCAATGTCCTCCAGGAATGCTTCAGAATCAGATGCCAGGTCAGCCAGGGATGAAACCGGACACCGTGGGTGGAGGCGGTGGTGGTGGTCCTATGTGGGCTACTCATCCTGGTAGCGGTGGACCCACGGGTGGTGGTCACAATGGTTCCTGGGCAGATGGTCCACCAGAGGCCGCCGGCTGGGGCGAAAGCAAATCGCGAAATCGGCGTTATCCAACAATGAGTGACATTATCGATCCGCGTACGGGCAAGACACTTTGGGATGAGCACCAAAAACCTCAGCCAATGGGCCCGACCGGCGTTGGAAACTGGACAGATTCAGACATGGACCCTTCGAGCAGTTGGGGACACACGCCAAAACCTGCTCTGACCAAGGAACTCATTTGGAATAGCCGCGAATTCCGTTATTTATGCGATATGGGCTTCAAGGTTACTTTTATATCTTATTAATAGATTTCTTAAGGGTTTCTTTTCCAGAAAATTATTATATTTTGTTTGATTGAAAAATTATTGTTTATTTTTAATACAACTAGCAAAATATCTCCTGAAATGTTAATGAAAACTTGACTGTTAAATATGAAAGACAATGTTTGATATTTATTTATAACCAATTAGTTCAAAATTATGAAGCATTTACTTTAAAAAATATATTATAATTAATTATTCACATAAAATAGAAGTAAATTGTTTAACATATATAATTATTTTTGTTAAACTTAATTATTTTTAAAAGTTTTAATCATGTTATTTAATTATACTAAAAATAAAAGCATCTCTTTAAATTACAATTACAGAAAGAAGACGTAGAAGCAGCTCTACGAAGTCGCGAGATGAACCGCGAGGAGGCACAGGAGCTGCTAAATCAGTTGCGCCCCGTTGACCAGTGGCGCCGCCATGATGGTGGGCACTCGGGTTACGATCCCACCAATCAATCAACCGGTGCCCAATCATTTCCACGTTTTAATCACGTTACGCAGCAAATGTCATTTCCACCCGTAAGCAGACTATACGTTTTTTAAAATCGCGCATTTTTTATTTCTCCTTTCCAGCTCGTCGCTTGAGACAGATCCTTTTTTCCTGTTTTGCATAAAATACATACATCTTTTCCTTTTATTTGATTTTTATGGCCATGTTTTTTTGTGTCCAGTGAAGTGTGATCCTTTCTATTTCTTCTTAATACTACAACCACAACATAAAGTACTTTTCTTAGTTCTAAGTACAATCCAAAACATGAGCGTGCTTAATGCTGTTTTTCAGTAATGTGCAGTCGATATTTTTATGTATAATTTACTTTGTTTAATTACAATTATTTTTTATTGAAGATTATGCAGAGATGAGAAATGAATAATTACGTTTTCTTACTTAATTCAATAATAAATCTCAAATAAAAATTATTAAGTACATTGTATATTAACTTTATCAAAATAATTGAAAAATCAACTACATTTTTTTATTATTTAACGAACACATTCCAGTATTATGGTTTCAGAAACGTACGAATTATAGCTGATTATATCATTTCATTAAAGTAAAAGTTAAAACTTAAAAAAACTACAAAATAAATGTGTACGTAAGAAAAGAAAATAATATATGCATTATTTTAAGTTTATTCAACAATCTAAAAAAATTTTTGTTTTTCAAATTATCATGTTATTTGATGTCTTTAATTGACGACTGCACATACATGCTAAGGCTTATAGTGGTTTCTTTTGAGTGTCACATGCACACGTACACGCATATTCTTACATGCACTATTTTAAAATAAATAATAATACAAAAACCCTATTGCTTCTTCAAAAATATTTTGAAGAAGTTAGTTTTACTATCACCGTTAGTTTTACTTTTTCGTTATAACATAATTGCTGTTTTCGTGTTACGTACGGTAGATGAAACAAATGGTACGTGGAACGCACTTTCACATTTAAGAGTGGAGCTTCATCCTTTCACTTTTCTAATACTATGTATTATTTAATTGAATTCTTTTTTTTTTAATTCCTCTGACCTTTACTTAATGATGTTATATATATATTTATGCAGACTCGAGGTATTTTAAAAATAAAAATAATTATGCATATAACATCAACTTTACACTAGAGAAGAGGGAATTTATATTTTTATTATAATTAAATAAAATTAAGTAAACTTTTTTTGTTGTGAAAGTTTCTAACAAAAACCAATAATATTTATATTTTATAAATTAGTATATATTATATTCAAAATAAGAGTAAATAAATAAATGAGCATTTTTATTTAATCTGCTTTTAATTGTCTTTAAGAATATCCTTAATATGTTGATTATACTATGAAATATATAGAACATAATTTTTTTTAATTTAAATTATTAGGATATAAACGAATAATAATAGTTTTGGAGATATATAGATTTTAATAAACAATCACTTTAACTTATGTAAATCAATGTTTTTTAACTTCTATGATAAAAGTTATATCTGACAGGATCCTATGTAAAAACGATTTCAAGTATTATTCATAATAATAGTATAAATTTCCTTCAATTTTGAATAAGTCAAAATATTATATAAAATCCAACGACTTATTTAGTAAATTAAATCGTTTAGTTATATAGGAAATACTTAAATTAAATTTGTATTAAATGATCCACTACTTTATCGAGTTAGAATTTAACATATTTTTAATCCAAAGCATTTTTATTTCTATAAAAAACATAAAAATACATAATATATAAAAATTTATTTGCATTCTACATTTCCTATCACATCAAATTTTATGAAAATTTTTTATTGTAATCAAATACTTTTTCAGAAACTTACACAATAATATATCACGGAAATAATAAAATAGCAAGCTATTATATCTAATATAAAACAGCAAATATTATTCGTAATTCATTAAAAGTTACCATAATTGTTCGTGCTTTAGAAAAATTAAGGAATAAGGTTTTACTGAATTACGTACAATATTTTCATTTTATAATTCCAATTAATAGATTTTGTAATAAAAATTTTTTAAAATTTAGATCATAGAAATGTTTACACAAAATTATATATTATACAAAAAGAATAGACTTTCCTGTAAAATGGTTTACTGATAAAGATAGTTTTACTCTTTTAGTGCATGCTAGTTACAACGAACTTGAATCACATTGACTTTTCATATTCCATCCTATTAATAATATCAAATTAAGATAATAAAAAAAAATTGAACGGAACCTCTGTTAATTATAATTTAAAATACCGCATAGAAATTCAGGAGGGCTAGGTCAGAGTGTTAAAGAGAAAGTGTGTTTTTGAACGAGGGCGCAAAATAAATTTATAAACGAAAAAGCGAGTAGGAAGCATAGAAAGGCAACAAAAAAATGTTTTGTGTGAGGGTGTGTTCGTTATTGTGAAATTGCGCAGGGGGTTGGAGTGCCAAGCGGCGCTGTAGCCGCCGCTGGAGGCTCCGTGGCCAGTGCAAGTTTACTCAAGCTCCAGCAGCAGCAACAGCAACAACAGCAGGCAGCCGCTGTTCAGTTACAGCAGCAGCAACAGCCGAGCAGCAATGCACCGCAACCGCCATTCAACCAGGTGAAAATAACAAACAGCAAAAACAAAAAATCAAAACAATTCTTACATTACTTGGCCGACAGCGAACTCGATCGTCGAACTTCTTTATCTACTTTCTTTTTTCTTAACTTTTATTACGTATGATATATACGTGTCGTCTCTTTATCATTATCTTTGTTTAAATGAAGTATGAGTTGGTTTGAAATATTTCCTGGTTACAATTTTATTTTTTGTAAGAAAAAGAACATTATTCTTAATTACTTTTTTAATCAAGGCTTCAAAATTAGTTTATATTATAAGGTAACTCCCTTTTCGTAATTCTCATTATTTTACTAATTCTGCTTTAAAAAGTTGATTTGTAATATAAAAATATAAACTTAGGTTCACAACACAAATTAAATATTCCTTTTATTAAAACCATTTACTTATGTTATAATAGATTGTATTCATCCAAGTTTGTCTCTTTCCATCTTTTAAAACTGTATTAAAGAAAGAAAAATATTAATAAGTATCAAGTCTGTTTTTACTTAAAATGATGTTTATTGCTATAATTATCAATATTATCGTTAATTCTATCATCTTGACTAACCATTTTACTAAATAAGAAAATAAATTTAAATATTAATTAATAATTAATATTTAAAGTATTTTAAATATCAGATATTTTATGGTTTCGAAAAATCGTTTCATACGATGAAAGTTTTTGGCCTATAATTATAGATGTAGCACGTAAAATCGATAAATAATTAAGAGTAAATCTGTAATTATAGAAAATTTCAGTCATTAATAAATTAATAATACCGATAAATAAAAGTAAAATAATTTATGTTTCACTAGTTCTTACTAACTTACACGTTATATTAGTGTTAACACCGTAATTACATTAAAAGAATAAATCTATTCTTTTAATTATCCTTGTGTCAATGCAATGGATTATTTATTATTCATCTGAACTCCTATTAGACAAATCTTGAATGCAATTTAAAAATGATAAAAGTCGATTAAAGAAAAAATTATTTTGTTTCTAGTGTTCTAAGATTACATTTTAAGTGAACGTTTTATGATTAAAATGACATATAAAAAGTCTTCAAATTATAATGCATTATCTGTTAGGTAATTAATATAACTTTAGTATTCAAAAAATGAAACCTCTGATCACGTGTATCAATTATTATAACTTACAAAAAGCATTTATTTATTCTATTCGTATTTTATCTTATTAAAAATTTTCCTACTGAAATTGTTATTATGCATAAATTAAATAACTTTTCTTACATGTGCACTCTCTTTTATCATAAATGTATGTTAATGCATATTTTAAATAATTATTTTTGTAGATATCCTTATTTAATTAATCAATATTTTAAAATTGGCAAATAAAGTTTAAAACGGTTAAAAAGAGCATCTTCAAAAGAACAAAACAAATATCTAATTAGATCGTGCAAGATAGCGATCAAGAAATGTATTAATCAAGAAGAAACGAAAAACTCTAGTTCAAAGTGTGAACTAAAACGACTTCTACTTTGACTATCATTGTGATGTCTATCTATTTTTCAAGCGTGAAAAAATAAATAAGTGATACAATTATATAAGAGAAAACTTTCTTTTCTAAATCTTATAATCATCTTCTATTATGGCTTTTTATAAATACACTTGCTAATATTAATCGTTACATTTTCGTAAATATGATTTGTTTTTTTTTTGCATGTTTTTTCTATTTATTTCATAGGAAAGAAAAACTAAGCAAGTAATATTTTTATTTCACCTTTTATTTCAATCGAGTTTTTTGTGTTTGTAACGTTTTTGCTGTTACTTTAATAATGACTTTTGAGAGATTGAGCGCTTTATTTAAGTGTGAATTATTTAATAATTATGTACCTTGCATGCAAATGAACATTTAAAAAATATATTGGGTTATAATATTTTTATCATTTTGCTTTTATGAATATATATCAACAATTTTTAATATATGTCTATTGAATAAAATTAGATTAATCTTAAACAATATAAAATATCATTTCTATTAGAAATTTTGAAAGATAATTCTATTGAATTCAGTATGTAATTGTTTTAAATTGTTAAATTTTTTATCCACACTATTTCTATTTTTATTCACAATTTTAATATTTCTCATTATATTTTATTTTATTTTCATACATAATTTAATATTTTAAAGAACTTAGTTATGATATAAAATACATTAAAATAATCAATATTCTCAATGTAAAGAAATATTTTTAATTATTCTTATTTAACTCTTAGAAATTTCTTACACTACAGATTTTAAACAAATGTAGCAATACTATTTTAGTACTATTTTTATAAAATTTAGTAGTTCATTACTTCTCAAATCAGGTATCAGGTTTTATAAAAATATATTTGTTTTACTTGATAATAACGATAGATCTTCATAATTTTTAACCATATTATATACACAAATAAATATTCTTATAAATGGATTTACTTTTTCTTCTAAAATAACATCCTTTAATACTTTATATGTTTGATTCAAATCATATTTTAAATAAATAGTTATTTGAAATAATTTAAACATTAATATATAGATCATACGTTACATCGATGGACAAAAAGCATTCAAAATGTAAACAAATATAATTTTTGCTCATCAAAAATATGCAAAAGTTTTTACAAAGTTTAGTTGATTTTAAAATTATGAATTTCATGTTATTAAAATGTTCTATATAATTTTAATTTACTGATAATAAACTTGTTTTGTGGATATTATTTATAAGTAACTGGATAAGGATAAAGTCAAGATATAAAATTATGTCCAATATACGTAAAATTAAAACGCCAATAAAATACGAAGTCAAAAATGTAGTTGTTACAAATATTTGATAACATATGAAAAATACTATCGTAGACATCACGCACACCACAAAATCAACCGAGCACCCAACAATTACGCATGCTCGTCCAGCAAATCCAATTGGCCGTTCAAGAGGGATACCTAAATCATCAGATTTTGAACCAACCGCTAGCCCCACAGACTCTCATGTTCCTCAACCAGCTGCTTCAACAAATCAAGGTACTTCAGCAGCTTCACCAGCAGCACACCATGCAGAACTCGCTCAAGGCCAACGGTCAGAATGTCCTTCAGATCAGCGTTCAAATAACCAAGACCAAGCAGCAGATTACCAATCTACAAAATCAAATTGCTGTACAGCAGGCAACCTATATGAAGCAGCAACAGCAGCAACAACAGCAACAACAGCAGCAACATCCTACGACGCCCTCGCAGCCGTCCGACTATTACAAACCATCAGTACACGATCCGATGGGCGCATTGCAAAACAGTTTCACCGACCTTACCATGAATAAGGAACCTCCAGTGGTTAGTACTTTTATATTATGTTATTCATTGTCTTTTAAAATATGCAATAAGATATTTCGTTTTGATGCAGACATTTTGAAATAAAAATTGGCTAAAGTCTTTCCAGAATTATTAGTTAGCCTATTTTCGTTAATTAAAATTCAAGCAATCCTATTAAAACAAAATATTTTCCAATATATTTATTTTTTAATTAGGTGAATTTCTTTCAAAGTCCTCTACCTTATTGAAATATTGAAATTAATTTCCTAAAAATTAGAACAAAGTGTAACTTAAAACTTCATTCAAAATAAACGCACTTATTACATCAATAAAATTTCACCGACAGAGTCAACAGCAATCTCGATTGAATCAGTGGAAGCTCCCCTCTCTCGATAAGGACGGTGATTCCGTCGTCAACGAATTCTCTCGCGCACCAGGCAGCACTAGCACCAAGCCACCGGCTACTCCGGGCGGCCTCAGCCAGTCCCACAGCAGTCCGAACATGAATCCACTTCTCGGCCCTGGCGATGGTACCTGGTCTACACGCCTTGGAGACAGCGGTTGGCCGGACGCCGGTAATAGCGATTCCACCGACGGCAAGGATTGGCAGCCCCAAACAGTTGGCGCAGCCTTCACAGATCTTGTACCCGAATTCGAACCTGGCAAACCATGGAAGGTAATATTGAGATTATTAGAAATAATAATTCACAGCGGAACAATTAAAGCTTATAAATGTATTTATAACATTATTGCTATACTATCATGACCCAGATACTTAATTGTTTCCGATCTAACCGTTGAAAAATTTAATTTCGTTTAAAAATAAAAGAATGATTAAAAAATTTCCAAATGATTTTTTACTACTGTTAATTATTACTTTAAAATCTAAAAACATAACAAATTTAAATAATTTTTAAAGATCGAATATTTCGTTGTTGATTATCATATAAATAAAATCAACAAATTAAGTTATACATAAGCTAATTTCAATTAAAGTGACCTATATAACTCTAGTTCATCAATTAATTTCGTAAATTATGAAATTTATGAAAATAAAAGTATTGAATTGCATTGTAATAAAATTAAAAAATGGCGATTTATAGGCCTCATATCAGAATTGTTTTATTCTTGTGCTCTTATCAAATTGACTTAATATTGAAAAATATTTATTATGTATACTTATCTGAATTATACAAGCTGAACAAATACTAAGTTTTATAAGCATGAAGATAAGAGGATAATGTAGAGTGCTTTCTTAGATTTTAAGGTTTGTCTTGGTCGACGTATATTTCATACTTTTTAGGGAACGCAGATGAAGACAATCGAGGATGACCCAAGTATAACACCTGGATCTGTGGTACGATCACCCTTGTCGCTGGCCGCCATTAAAGATCCTGATACGCTATTCTCAACTGGCAGTAAAACATCTCCACCACCTCAAGCCGTTAATGCAGACAGTACATCCATTCCAAGTCTCAGTAACTCCACTTGGAGCTTCAATCCTCCAGCTACTACACCCAGTATTTTTACCAGGTAAATAATAATTATTTTTAAAGAATCTTAGTATATTTAAATGTAAAGCTTACTTAAAGAAGTAAATTTATCATTACTATCATTATTGTAAGAAGACACTAAAAGTATAATTTTTAATATATTGCCTGACACTTAGTGGTTTAAAAAGTTAAAATTCTATATTATTACCAGTTTTATATTTTTGAAATTCAATCTCAAAGAAGGTCGTTAAATCTCTACTAATATACTACATCCCATATATGTAAAATAAACTTTTCAAGATACATTAAAACTGTATTTTGTTCTCATATAATGATGATTATAATGATGATTATCGTTATAATTGATAAAAACTTGTGAAGTTGCATCACTTCACAAAATAATAGTTTTATATAAAATGTAAAAATTTATCAAAAATTATTTAAGAAGAATCATGAGTATTTTTATAGTGTAGTATGCTACAGATACTTTAATTTTTCAAACTGTTTTGCTTATTTTAATCTAATTTACAAATGTATATCTACGTACTCGCATGCATATATATATTTTCATTTGGATATAAATAAATACTAACATATATTACTATAACGTTAATAAACAAGGGAATTGCGCGATCTCAATAGTTCTAAGAACACATGGGGTGACGCGGCCCCACCACCGACGGCCGTCACTTCGGAACTATGGGGCGCGCCAATGAGCAAGTCTCGAGGTCCGCCGCCCGGGTTAGGTAGCAAGGGCACCAGCTCAATATCAAACGCGAGCAACGGCTGGGCGGCGCTGGGCCGGTCCAAAACTTGGGCTCTACAATCTAATGCACCGGGTACTGGCAATACCGGCTGGGTTTCGTCTACGACATGGCTTCTGTTGAGAAATCTAACTCCTCAAATTGACGGTTCGACACTTAAGACCCTATGCATGCAGCACGGACCAGTGCAGGACTTCCGACTCTATCTTAATCACGGGATCGCCCTTACTAAGTATTCGTCGAGAGATGAAGCTATTAAGGTAAATATTTTACTTTTTGTCTTTAACAGATTATGTGAAACACGTAATTTGAATTCTAAATCTTGTTATTATTGATTAAGATTCGTTATCCTTTCAACTGAACTGCAAACATTCAAGCTATTTCGATAATATCAAATCTTATATTTACTTACCCTAATGTTTAATTTATTTAAACACTTGAACAATCAAAGTCTAACGTGCAACTTGGATTTTTATATGTAGTTAAATAAAATAGAAAGAGTCTGTTGAACTAAGTGAAAATCCACATTTCGAAAAAATTTGCTATTTTATCGTAATTAGTTTTGTAAAAAATACATCTTATGTGGAATACCATTAATTTATGAAAAGATATAGTTTAAAAATATTAGATGCCATGCCAAAAGTATGCGTACAGAATGAAAGCGGATGTCACTCATACGTCAATTATAAACATCTAAAGAAAATTAATTGATGCCTCTACCGTTATGCTATCTTAACTATTTTATTATTTTATATATTCATAAATTAGTATACTTCCGATAGCTTAGAATATAGTTTCTTGCAAAATTTATAAATTTTAAAATTAATTTTGAATTACGATACATATCGTTTAAAAATTCTTTTCGGTTCGTAAGAACAAAATCTGAATGAATAATTAATAGTTATAACAGTCAATAAGGTAAATAAATAATACAATCATATATGGATAATTTATACTTAAAAATGATACTATTTTAGTTTAGAATATGAAATTTATATTTTTTTACAAGATTTTACCTAATGCTTGTTTTGGTTAAGAGATGAAATGATAAATTTTATAAATTAGAAGAGTCAGTTTTAAGGTTACATTTTCTACTATTTATTAACTTATTCACAATATTCTGTTTACTTATAAATACTAAGATTATTAATTACAGATCATCAGCATGAGTACTGAACCCCAAAACCATTATTTCGTATAAAAAAACTATGTTCATAGTGTCTCATTTAAATTCACTGTTTACAGTACTTATGTTTTCTTCATTGTAATGTATAAATTTTTCAAAAACACTATTCCTCAAATAATAATAATTTTCAATCATAAATAATAACTAAGAACTTTAACGTCTCATGTGATATAGAATAGAGGAAATATTTAAGCTTCGAAGCAATTATTTTAAATCGCAAAAATTACGCTTGACTTGCTGAGCGAAGTAAGCCAAAAGAAAAGACGCAAATTAAATCGCTTGTTTTAGGCTCAAGGTGCATTGAACAACTGTGTCCTCGGTAACACGACAATCTTCGCCGAATCACCGGTCGATAGTGAGGTCCACACTCTGCTCCAGCAGTTGAGCCACGGTAGCGGAGGCGGCGGTGGTGGTGGAGCTACCGGTGCTGGCGCCCAACAGTCGACCAACAGCGACCGCGGCTGGATAAGTAGACAACCCCTTGTCTCTACGGACACTTGGGGCGCCGGTGCAAGCCAACTATGGGGCGCGTCCCCTGCTACAAATTCCCTCTGGAGCAACACGGGTATCGACACGAGCGACCAGCAGCGCACAACGCCCAGCTCTCTCAACTCGTACTTACCTGGTGACCTCTTGGGAGGTGAGTCCATGTAGATGATGATGACGATCACGAACAAGAGCCGAGGAAGGAACCTTCTTCTCACGAGCAACGTCAATTAAAAAGCAAAACAATTTTCAATGAAAATAAAACATTATCAATGAGAAAAGTATGAAGTATGAGAAAATATGAATGATCTAGAGATATATACCAGCAATGACGAAAGGTGACTATGAACGAAGGACAAGAACGCATGCGAAATGAAACAGAAACATTAGCTGAGTTCTATTTCGGATATTGACAAAAGAAATATACAAAACGAGTAAGAAACCACTGCTATTATTGAAAATTAAAAAGTGCATACAGCATAAGCGCTATCCAGGACTGTAGGCTATTGTAAACGATATACTGATAGATATATTATACTACGTACATGTATATATTTATGTAGTGTATGTACTGCATCCATATATATGTGTAGTATGTATATTTACTACATATTCATACGAAAATTCGTCCCCGAACCAGCGTTACTTAAAAACTAAAGAAAGACAACGGATTTAGAGGCGTTGAGCAGTGCGAGACTGTAATCGGGGGCCTCTCTTTGCGATTCATTACAAGTTATTTTATTTTTATTTTTTTATTCTTCAGCTTGCCTCCAAAGTCGAATTTTATTGATCAGTCAAGAATGACGTAGCAACGGTTGTGCACTATAAGAGCGAAAATTAAAAAAAACACCTTCTCTTAACCTCTCGCCTGCTCTTCGCGTGATTGTTGATACATATAAATACGTATGAGACGTGTCGATTGATCGCTGCCGGAGGAGCTTCGCAATTTCATAGTGACGAAATAAAGCTAGAAGCACATAAACTGCTGCTAGGCTCGCCGGACGGTCGATTAGCTTTACTTTTTTCTTCACAGCCAAGCAAAGATTACACCCTAGGCGTGCGCTTTTAAACGAGTGTTCCATTTTTTCTTCTTTCGCTCTTTATTCTTCGCTAGGCAGTCGAAGACTGCAACAAGCATCAAACTTAGACTGTATCAATCTAATCAAAAAAGGGTGTAGTATGGAAAAAAATGAAAGGAAAATAAAAAAATAAATTAATACCTAGCGAGTGAGAAAGAGGAGGATTTAGAAAGAAATAAATCTTTTAAAATGAAAAAGTAATAAACATACCTGTCACTCGAGTATGTGTGGGACTTTCCGGACCTCCGCGGAGCTTTTAAACAAATAAAACAAAAACAAGGACGAGAGACCGATTCGGTCCCCGACGCAAAAAAAAATTCTCCGTTCCCGAAGTCTGAGATACACAAGTACATATATGTTATATTATTAATATTAAAAATCCGTCGAGAGGCTGAGAAAAAAAGGACACGCGCAGCGCCATACGTAGCTAGCGAAAAAATAAAAACAAACTAAAGCCAACGAGAGAAAGAGAGAAAGTGATTGAGTGAAGTGAGAGAGAGAGAGAGAGAGAGCAAGAGACGCGGCCGGCGACGCAACGATACCAAATGTTATCGCAATAACGTAAATTTTATTCTTTATTAAATCTAAATGCCACCTGTCGTGCCAATGTCCAGTGTGTCTCTGTACCATTTATTAAATGTAGAGTTTTAATGATATTAATAAACCGACAACGTGAACGCGTAAAACGAGGTTTCTCACTCGAGCTTCTTTCGTAACTGAAGGAGAATGAGAAACGAGGAGAGTAATTAGCTGGTGGAGACAAAATTCACAAAGCAATTGCCGATGTGTACATATACGTGTAAATATCTAAATGTTGTCGAAACCGTAGCCTGCATTCGACGACGAATGACGAGAAGACTTTCTTCGACATAATAGCAGTTCGATGAGATTTTTATTTTTAATTTTTCCTCATTGATCGTTGCTGCGTGGTTTAATCAAACTTCGACATTTCAATAATGTTAATAATAATTCAGAGCTGCAACTTTCTTACTAAACTTCGACGTCGACTCTTAGATTAGCAGGGATTCGGAGAATGACCAAACAAACAAACATACTAACAAACAAATTTATAGACATTTGGATATTTCACTTGAAGCCTCGTGATTGAGGTTGAAGATTTTAAGATTTAAGTATACAAATAACTTTTTTTCTCGGCGTTGAACGTACCTGATTGACTGATGAGAGGGGAACTACAGTCTTATACCGGAAGATGGGAAAGGGATAAGAACGCGAAAAATGAACTTAAAATTTGATACTTTTGATCTTTTATAATTTTTTCTTTTTATTTTTGAAGTTTTTTTGTTATTCAAGCGTATTAGAAATTTCGCTCTCCATTCCCTTCTTCTCTCTTTTCACTCTCTATTCTCACTCCTTTTATTGATCTTTCCCTCTCTCAGTCGACGCAAATAGCGAGAAGCGGCGATTTAAAAAAAAATTCGAAAAAAAATATATATACATATTGATACGCAATACGAAACGAAATGAAAGCTGAAGTGATCGGCATTCTTAGCATTTTTAAACAGTAAAATAAATTAAAATCGGTACATGAAATAGAAACACCTACACTACGGAGTCGATAAGAGAGGAAAAGGTTTTAAAATTTAAAAATATTATTAATAAGAGACACACGTGAAAATAAAAATACACTTACACACATCGATAGAATTGTAAGCATAAGTTCTGATTGTATTATTTAATTGTAAAGAAGAGCAAATCTATATCTAATGGATTAATCATTGATGGAGGAATGCGATGTAAAAGCATACATTATATGTACATCAAATATATATTATATATTATATATTTATATATTACGCAGCGTACAAGCGACTTCGCGTGGAGACACTGACATATAAGTATTTTTTTGTTTTTTTCTCAAACGTATCTTCTTTAAAAAAACGACTCGAGAAAGATTATTAATACTAGTCGCGAGCGGCGCGAAACAATACTAAAAAATATATACTAAAGCGAGCGCGACGATGAATTGTTTTTCAGCATTGTCACGATCCAAAATTGCACATTATTATTATTATTATTATTATTATTATTATTATTATTATTATTATTTCTGTAAAAGCAATACGCCACACTTTTTATTACTCAATTGTTCTTGTCAATTCTTTTTCATTCCTTTATACGCGATAAAATGAAAATGAGGCCTTCATTCGCTGAGACCTCAAGGGGGAAACGCATAACACGGACACTACAGATATGACTGGAAGATTCCGATGCATCGATACGTAAAGGCTGAGTCTGTTTTGATTTCATGTAACTATAAAAATATGGGAACCGGTTTGCATACACGAATTTCTCACCGATATCCAAGAGAAACAAAAGATTTGCATTAGGTCGATCCATATCAAACCATAGGCTCATCATGGATTTTCACAACATATTTGCGAATGCAGTCCATTTTTCAAAGGGACCTAAATAAAAAGGGGATCTTTTGATTAGTAATGATATTCCACATTTTTACGATATTAAAAAAACTAGATCTTCAAATTGCAATGAAAAGGCCTTCGTGAGGCGCTGTGTCCAAAAATCCATCGATAACTGCGCCAACTGCAGCCAACTCCTTTCTAATGTAGTCCAGTAGATTAAATGAAAAAGAAAAAATAACGTGCGTACTAACGATTGTCACGTGGTATAGCTTTAAAACTTATTTTTCTAACTAAAATGAAAGAAAGAAAAAAACAATGATAACAATAATGTGTCAATCGTTTTATTAACTTATTCTTTAATGTATTCTAAAATCCTACGAGGTGTCGACCAAACGAAATAAAAAACGTATAATGTCACTGCTTACAGACAGTGATTTTTGGTGATCTAAAGCCATTTTATTTATTGTATACGGGATGATTTAGTGAGAGCAGGCGGAAAACAAGAAAGAAATTTTGTTGGCGCCTATGCGTGTCGATGCGAAACTCAGCGAGCGAGCAGGCATTTATTTTTGCCTTTTTCCCTTGATTAAATATGCATTGACGGGCACATTTAATAAGTAAAGAACATTGATTCTCTAGGGTACATGGGTTTAAGATGGGATCGCAAAATATGTTGAATAAATATGATAATGAAAGAAGTTTTAACGAAGACAATGACAAAGTATTTCGCGTGCGCAGTTATCGATGCTGCGCGCCGCCCGAGACTTATATTTATTGATCAAATCAAAGACGATGACGAACGGCAGATGTTTGTTGTGATAATAAATATTTGAACTTCTAGGTATTATCAGTACGCAGCTTCTTTCCCTCGTGAGATCACGAGACTAAAAAATAAAAAAGCAAAAAATAAAAAAAATAGAGAGGGTATGAAGAGACGTGGTAAAAGTAAAAAATAATTAGATGAAAAATCGCGCATATAAAATAAAACAATACTTATCGAACACGTCAATGTACCTTTGGTTGTAAAGTACAGGCGATTCTTACTCACGTGCTACACATATAACCCATTAATATTATACATACGGGAATATTATATATTGTAGTATATACATTTATAATTTCAAGTAAGATTCTATTATTGTAAGAGTATAAACAACTAAGAGAGTAAGACGAATAACAAAAATAACTAAGAAACAATACGATTTTTAATAATAAAATATTTATAACAAAGATATTAGTTCATAAACCGTTAAGCACCGACATGGGTGTCAAGAAAATTGCAGCCAGCTCGCGTTCATTATTCTTTACTGTAAATAGTCGATTGCAACGATAATCCTCTGTCCTTGGCCACTGATCATTGTATTAGTACAAGAGAAAGGGATTTCGCTGCAACAAGTTTAAGTTTTAGCGACAACTTCATAGGGTTATAAGGATTTTAATGTCAAAAATACACATAAAATATATGCATGCATATAAAAAAGAAACACAAATTCTCAATCACTTCTGTTCACTTTAAAGTGCAACATTTATTTGACTTGCAGTTTAATGTGTTGAATTTAAGAAGCTCGAACTTTGGTTATGTACAATTCTTCAACGATAAAACATAACCTCACACTTTTTACGCGCTAAGGTTTTGTGTACGTATTAATGCTGCTTGAAAGCCAATGAAATCTTATGCTATGTTAACAAAATGGCACTGGTGAAACTCGGTGGTTTGCGCCGCTTAAAAAAAATTCATTTCTTTCTTGCTTCTGTTTTTCTTTGTCGATGTTGCCGCTGTCGATGATATCCGTATCACCAACTTTATTTTTCTTATTTTTTCGATGTAAAGGGAAAGGAAGGCAGTTCTATATAGATACGTACACATACTCGATCATTCCGAGGAACTTCGTAAAATCTTTAAGCTTACGTAATATATAAAATTGGAAATTTCTCCTTTCTTTGCCTTTTTTATTGAATGTTTACAAACAATATTTTTGTTCGCATTATTTGATCTTAGTCCATAGAACAGCTAATAGTCATACGCAATAGGCAAATTTAAATAAAAGCAGTTACGAAAATCATATCAAACACAAAGAATTTTCTCGAAGTCCAATCAAGTTCCTCGACTGATCCAAATGGAAGAAACATCTTACACGAGGAAAAATAAAAATGGATGAATAGAGATTAAATGAACTGAGATGCGAGAATCATAGTCGTCAAAAAAGGTTTTCAACCATTATGTATAATTCTTATAAAGTGACATAAGCGTACACACAATAATGCGATTACTAATACTAATTCAACAATTCATAAAATGCGACTCTGTTTTACTGATAAAAGAAAAAAGACAAAAAAATAATAAACTAGCGCTTAAGGGAATTTTAGATGGGGCTTTGATTTTTAAAGAGTGAGGTCTTAGATTTCTAAGTGAATAACACGTAAATGCTAAGATTTAAGGTAACAAAATGATAAAAGTAACAATAAAACGTAAAAAAAATAATAAAAATACCTGCTATGTGATATTCTCGTGTCTTGTCCGACGTGAGACGTTGTTTTTTTAGAACTGTTATAATTATCATTGTAATTCTTATTATTACTATGGATTTTTAATATCATAATTATAATACCATCATTATTGTTGCTGTTGCGATTGTCGGTGTAGCATATGAACGTCTCGGTATGCGTTAGTGCGTGTCAAAAATAACAATGAAGTGTATGAATTTCTCAGGATGTACGCTGGAATCGATATGCGTTCTATAACTATAAAATGTCAGTTGTCTCTTTCCTTGGCATATGGATAACGTCGTACTACAACTTAAAAGTTCTCGAATCATCTGCTTCTTCTTGCAATGAAAACTTCCAGTTCCATAAAAACAATCGTATAGGTACTCGTCGCAGATAAATTAAAATTTACTAGTAACAACCTTCTTTATTCAAATCAGAAAATATCGATAGCAAACTTTACATAGTGAAGAATGAATGTGGACTTATTATTTAGGACAAATTTTTTATCAAGTAAAATATATGATATTAATGTCAAGTGGCATCAAGAAATAAAAATCGCGTAGTTCAGGATTTGGTTGGAAAAGTCGTTTGATATGTGCGTCTGTTATCAACGCTTTTGGTTTTTTTATAAAAGAGAAAACAAAATAAAGGAAGCATTTCAATAATCGACGTACAGGTAAAAACGACCGAACAATGGGTGGGTTCCTAAGGATCTTGTAGAGGCCCTCATAAATGAAAGTGCAAATAGTTTGTATTTGACGGTTACTAGTCGACGATGGATATCGAACACAGTTCAAACCTAGTATTAGCTGTATTATTAAAAAAGGGAGGTTTTTTGATAGAATAAACAATTTCAACAAGTTTTCATATTAAGTTCAATCGAAAACGCACCTTTTGTGTTTTCGATTTACATTTGTTAGTAAACGTAAACAATAGATAACCTGATGAAATGGTCCTAAACCCTTGAGAGATTTTTTTATCGCGGATAATTAAATTATTATTTCTCATGGATTCCTTACTCAATTTCATGCATTTTTTTTATCTTAAAATTTAAACTTGAAAATTTACTGGTGAATCAGATTAAGAAATATATTTATCAATTGAGTAAATAAAGGATAGTTCTGGAATATCTCCCCTATTATTTGTTTGCAAATTAAACTTGTTGAAGACTATCTTATTTCAGTCAATTACTCTCGGCCGAGACATGTTTACAAATAAGTAGAGTGGTCAAATGAAAAGGATTTTTTAATTTTAAGGTTAAATTTATTTTATCTCTATTATCTAAGAAAAGTTATACGAATTTATTGGATTATATGAGGTTATTTCGGTTGAAATGCTTTGATTTTATTTCCAGGATTCCTGAAAGATCATGTTCTCCGTTTGCCCTTCATTTTATTCTCTTTTTTAATCGCGTTATTTATCTAGATTTTACGTACATAAACATACATAAATAAAGAGTAAATGCGAACATAGCGTATAATAATTGCTAAGGATATACGTATCTATATATAGTTTATTTGTCATGCACTTTGGAAACGGGTTCTTTCACGTTCCTGGCACATTTGAGACATGTTGTTACAACATAACACAATTTTTAGTGTTATGTTACAATAATTTTACCGAATATCATTTTTTTTATAATACAACAAACGTTTGAGTGTCAAAAACTTTAAGCTCGATTGTGTGCATGCTGTTTTTTCTAAACGTTTTAAAATGTTCAACTATATTTTTATTGTAAATATGAGTAATATGTCCCAGCTCCGGTGCGTGAGGAATCCCATCAAAAGAACCTCAATGAATTATAAGCTCCGTCTTGATAGTATTTAAATTTAATCAACAATACGCCTATTTTACCTTTCAATCTCAAATAAAAGTATTTTTATTGCATAAAGCTAACGCGTCTACGGCATTTTTTTCTTATAAATACGAAGCATTCATTCCAATCGGAGGATTACAAAAAAATTAATGAAAAACGAAATAAAAATACAAAACAAACAATGTGAACTAACGACCAAACGAAGCACAAGCTTAATTATCGGACCTCTTTTTCCGAATGCGATATTTTTTTAATATACAAGAACTATAAAAAAAACAAATTAAGTATTTTCTTAAACACCGAATTCTTTCGACAAAGGGCTTTCGTAAGTGAATTCTCGGCGGAAATAAAGTCGTACGCCTCTAGCATTTAAAGATCATGGAGTGTAACGGGAGAACCATTTTTGTCTATATCAAACATGAAAAAATATCGATGGAATCATGATTGTTAGGAAAGAGAACGTTCGGAAGAAATCGTGCTCTTCGAATCTGTGATCTCATGTTTCCTATACTTATCAAAGAAAAAGAAAAGCGCGAACATGGTGTAATAAATAATCAATAACTAACTAATTAAGTAAATAATGAAAATGAATAAAAAGTGCACCTAATTATACACGAGTACAAGAATGAGTGAGAAATGAGTAGAATCAGAGAGTGAAAGTTTTAAGTATGAAAAAGCGCGAATTGTTAAAAATATCAAACGAAGTAATAATACAAACTCTAGTGTGAAAGTAAACGAAAGACTCAAATCTAAATTGCAGTTACTTAAAGTCATTATAGTCTATCTTTTTTTTCATTTCAATGTGGAAAGAACAAGACATATATACTCCAGCGAGAGTAATAGTTTAAGATTATTAAAACGTCTCGAGAGTAACAAAACAAAAAAAACATTGATCTTTATCTTCTATTTTGAATTTTGAATCCCGAACCCAGTACCTGATTAATACAAGAGTCATTCAGATTTTGACTATTACAACAAGACGAGATTCGATTTTTATCGTTGCTTAAGTAAGAATAGTCGATATGTGAAAATAGTCAAAATTATCCTTTCTTTAGTTAGAAAAACATGCTACCTCGATAAAATTTGTCTGTTAATTTTGTTTCTTTTTTTAAATATCCATTGTCGACATGACCGTCAGAATAAGTACGTAATGGAAAAACGAATTTGCAGTTTCAAATTCTCTTGTGCAATAATAAAAAACTAAACATACTAGACAGACAGAAAAGAAACTTAATCGATACCGAATGAAAACATTTAAAAACCAGTCTTTGCGTATACTATTCCATAACAGAAAAGGCAAGAAAATGATAAATTCATTTTTTGGCTGATTTAATTTTAGACCCGCGCGCGTCTTTATGTACGTTCGTGGAATGTTATAGGAAGAAAAATAGGAGAAGGTGGACTCAAAGATTCATACAAATCTTATTACTGTTCATTTGAAGCCAAAAACAAATAGTAACTATTTAAAAGAATGCTTACGAGGGCACAATGTCAAAATATTACTGTGAACATATTTTTAGAGTATATTCAGGCACAAAAAAGAAAAAAATTAAAAAAACATAAGCGCCCATAACAACAAACGAATAATGACAATGTAAAACGCTTATGAAAAATAAATTGTGTAAGAAGCTACAAACGCGATTTAATTATGTTCTTTCGATTAGATAAAAAGCAAATGCAAATACTGATTTACTTTGCGGCCTCTTGATATGCTAGCATTGATTTAATAAAGAGCTTTCCGTTTATTAATAAGGTACGTAGAATACCGACCAAGCAACAGTAGTGTATATTTAATCGTTAAAGAAATGTATCAGTGCTTTTTTCACACCTATTAGTGGTAAGAACTGTACACGTCCGTATGCATCATAAAGCTTTAGTAATTTCTCAATGATCCGCTTGCAATTGGCTTCGGTGAACAGTTTATCAATATCAAATTCTACAATGGATCCGACTAATACTACATTTATTATTTGATAAACAGGATGGCGTCTTAAGAATAACTTCTGATTGCTCTGTATTTGACTGTTTCTTTTGGAAAGATTCAAAACAATTCGAAACACTAAATTTTGTTCATCATAAGAACATTTCTATAACTCTTATTATGATGGAAAATAATGTTTATAGTTTTTCCATGTTCGTCAATCTGTCAAAGAAGACAATTACATTTAGAATTTCAACTAAATCAATTTTATATAATTCGGTATGTTTGATGATCAGAATGTATTTCTTATCATTAAGTAATTTATGCTCTATTTTATAGTACATAACTTTTCAATCAGATTTAATTTAGATGTCATTCTTCAATAAAGTCTACTGCAATATTCTATTTGTTATCTATTTTCCTTCTCCATGACTATATTCTTGTGAGATATTTTAAGTATATCTTAAATATATATTAAATCAAGCTCAACCAGGAAAAAAGAAAAGACAATATTTGAAATGAAAACTTAAAGAATCCGAAAAAGGCTCCTATTCTGGAGTGTCAATGACAGGTGGAATTGATCTGCGGCTCAATATTGCTTGACCTAATAACTTATCGCTATATCCAGTGTACTTTTTTCAATGCCATTTATACAGATTCAAAAGTAGTTGTGAATAGAAAAAACGATATCACATTTCATGATTCCATGCACATTCGTAGAGAATGTGCACTGTTTAACGTACTCACACGAAATCGCATAGGAACGATCGCAGAAAACAAGCGCAAACGTGACATGACGTGAGGTATCTCACTATACCGATGCTTTGTTCCTTCAACTCCTGTTCTGTCTCAATCATGATCTTCGTAAATGCATACATATAATATACCCATTGGAAAGAATGTATGTATTAAAAACTTTCTGGGCATTATACGCGTATGCTTTTCTTTTATTTTTCATTGCATAGAGAAAAACTAAATGTTTTCTTGATTTTATCGACAGAAAAGTAATATATATGTATAAGTACAGAACAGTCTGACGGAAAACACTCCGAGAGAAAAAGACAAGACAAATCAATTGTGTCTGAATATTGTCGTTCCAGGTTCCATGTTCCTTCATTCGTTTTTGAACTTGTTATCGATAAGCATCGAAGGTGATGCCATCGAAACTTCGAAATTGTCTCCGGGTCTGGTCAAATAGTCCTTCCTAAAAAGATTCTGTTGCATGCATTTTGAGGTTGATGGTTCTACTCCTACTACTCGACACCTATTCTCGGATTTAAATCTCGAAATACTTGTTTCTTATAAAACTTGGATCCTACATATTAGTATACGTATATGTGTATGTACAGATACACTCCATAATTAAACAATCAATGTCGCTGCGAGCTGTGAAAACGTACAAATGAAAAATTAAAAAAATTAAAAGCACGAAAGGAAAACAAGTTATATGGATCGAAAAATACACGCGCGGTACGTTGCTCAGAAATTTCTCTAAACGATTAAATCAATTATAGAGGTAATCCCTTAAGATGAGTCAAGTACGATTAATGAGGATAAGAAAAACAATCTTTTCTTCCATTAGATGAATGGCAATTTGCTACGTGATAAATAAAAATTAATACATTAAAAAAGAAACCGAAAAAATATAGGTGATTCATGTAGAGGAGTTTCGCGGACAATGGGCTGCGGAGGAAATAAGGGAAGGCAGGATCTTCTGGATCGTTGCCAATGACGAAATAAAAAAGAAAATGTAATGTTAGAATTTCGAAATAAAAAGACAAAACGAAAATTTGTAAGTGGAGGGAAACTGACCGTAAAACTTAGCTGCTCTAATATACGCTTAATTGTGTTGCCAATCACATTAATTACATTTAATTAAATTGTAAACTTAATTAATTTTTAATCGATAAACTAATAATCGTTATGTGGATCCTTATGTATTTTACGCGCATTTGCGATTGTTGTTTCTATTTGTTCTCTCTATAAGGTAATAAATCGCGTAGGATATTAACTCTCTATAAAATATTCTATATTATTATGTATGATAATCATATAAGTATATCTACGTACAGTAAAAGTGTAACGTCTTGTATGATATTTATGTGGTGTTTTCGTGAGGGAGAGCCAAATGCTGGTGTTCCAGTTTTTCCCACTGTACCACCCCTATACAGTATCAGCCCTCACTTTGTTTCCTTAAGCAAAATATAACTAAATGTTCGATTTTTACGAACATTGACTATTTGGTCGACCGATTCAATGCGGTGCTTCACTCGTTTTAACCTCAGAACTCGCCATTTAGTTATTTTTTTGACGCGACTGTTCATTTTCCTTTACGTAAAATAATGTATAACTTTATATAACTCAAGATATAAAATAGATCTTCCAGTCGAGGTCAATAATTTTTATCGGTTTTTAGAATCCCTTTTTATATTCCGAAATTTCACGCGTTTAATTTTAGTGTTCTTAATATGTGGCTGCTGTCTATTTATATCTATTTTATAGACTTCCAGAATTAAAAGAAAAAAACCACTATTATAACTTAGAGATCATGCTTTTGTCTGTCCAATAGCCTTAAAGGCGGATGGAATGCTGTTTGCTGCATTTCTTTTACTAGCCATGGCACGTACTCTCTCAGCTGTCTGTAAATTATGTCGCAAATTTACGGGAAGCTGGAGTACTCGATGTTTTTGCGTCTACGTTTGATGAGCTGTTGAAATTCCTGTGTAAAAGTAAAGATGGAATTATCTTTTAGCGCTGTACTAAATGTTGACCGTACATGTCAATTTCAGAGCCTTGTGTCGAGGTGGTGACTTTGACGTATGTCAGTTAACTCTGATACAGTAGTTGCGCTTTCTTGGACTTCCAAGAATTAGCTCTCTTTTAATTGTGGTTTTTGCTTTGGGCTGTGGATTGTATGTGAGAGGCTAAATATTCACCTTCTTTATCATCAGCCTATCCTCTTGATTGATAAAATCTTTGTCGACCAATGCAGTTTGCCATTTGGCGTGTATTGCGGTCAGTTCGTCTATGGATTTCAAACAAATAACTGCCATGATTATCGGAATTTTGTCATCGTGAAGCAGAATTGTTTATCAATAGCGTCAGCTTTCGTAAAAGCGAATCACGCAGAGGGTGTCAAATTTCCAAAAACGACAAAAGAAAATTTAATATTTTTTAATGTACGGAAACTAGTTTCTTATGTTATTAAAGTGGCAACAAACATGAAGGGAATTGAGGTTAAAGTTACCGAACGAGTGAATCCGGACGAAGGATAAACCCAAGACATGAACATAAAAAAGAAATAATCTATATGAAATAACGGAAATTCCATGTTTCAGTGCCTAAGTAAATAAATAGTAGTTTGTAATTTTTTAAATCGAATTTTAAAGAAATAAGCTATGTACGTGTGATGTGTGGCCTTTTTGCTTTTCGGCACAGTGTCTAACTGAGAAAGGGAAGACTTTTTGAAGAGAGATACGACGTATATAAAGAAAAAGTAATAACGCGCGTGTAAAGCTTAGTTTCGCCGCGATGTTCCTCATGTATGCACTCAAATTTCTATTTAGTAAACCATTTTAATTCTTTGCCCGAATCAAATAATAATAATAAAATAGGCGATCTTAATACTTCGTATTATTTACTTAAAGACATAAATATCTCATATTGGAAAGTCCTGCCTTGATACTAAAGATCTGATAACATTACTTGGTGATAATAATGAGAAGTAGTCTTGTGAAATCTATGCTCACATAATTTCTATAATTAGCCTTTACTTTATTATTATTGTAATTACTAATTTTTTCTATTCATAGAGAGTGCAAAATGAGGTTCACGGCGCTCATCCATGAATATACCCAACCTTTTCCAATCGCTTGCATATTTATCTGTATAAAGGGAATAAAAAAAACAAAACAAATAAAACAAAAATGATAAGGAACCTGCCTGAATCTAGTCTTAAGTGAGGAAAATAATATAAATGGAAAAAAGTAATAAAGAATCACGTGCGGATCGTTGTGTACGCAAAGGCATATGCGTGGATACGACTAAAATCAGAGACTTCTTAGAGTATTTGAGACAAGTGACCTTATTATATAGAGCCCCTCCTTCCTTTGTTCTTCTTTTTCTCTAAAGAAGATATTTTAAAAAAAGAAAAAGCTAAAATGAAAATGCAAAGAAAAAGTAAAAGTGAATAAAATCAAAGTGATGAAGAAACTGAACTTCCCTTGTTCCTCTAAGCCCTCGTGTAGGCCTCCCCTTGCTTATTTATTATACCCCTGACGAGTTCTGCGCGTACTTTTAACGATTAAAAATGAAAATTAGAAATATGCAAACACAAAAAATTATTAAACGTTGGAAAGTGAAACGGATAACAAAAGTAAAAAAAAGTGAAAGAAAGTAAACATATAATAGGGGAAGAGAAAGATACAAAATTGATAGTCCGCAAAGTCAGGTCTGACTAGTCGATAAATCGAAAGAAGATTATTATGACGCAAGGTACAGACAGGAAGGATGGTCGTAAGCACAGTAATAATAATAATACTAAATGAATAAATGGGAAGGGAAATAATAGATAATACATTAGCTGTTAATCGCGTGGCTTGATTAATAATTAATCAATAAATCTAAAAAAAAATAATAAATACAAAGATAAAAGGGCAGATCTCTCGGGATTGATCATCGCTACTCTGCTCGACGGTGTTCATCGAAATTCGTGTCAAATATATCAAAATGTGATCATCTCTATCATTAGGATTTGCTATCTTAGTGGATGGCCAATCAAAGACGGGGCGCCTTTTTTTAATTAAAAGTATGATTATTACGAATTAATTAACGATCCTTACTACTCTTTCCATTCTTTCTTTCGAGCTTCTTAGTACCTCTATATGTATGTACATGTATACATAAATATGAATACATAAATATGTATACGTGTATGTATATGAATGTACACATATATATTTATATTTATACATGCACACACATATGTTTGCATATATGTATACACACACGTACATATGCATATACTATAATTATATACATACTATATGTTTGCGCGCGTGTATTATTACGTATATAATAATGATATAACGATAAATATAAACAAAGGTAATAAGTGATGGTATGCGCGTTGATCGTGAATCGATATTTAAAAAAAAAGTAGCATCAGAGCTGTGACGCGATTGAAGGAAAGGTAAAGGGCAGTAATGAATAAGTGTCAAAAAATAAAATGAATGAAATAATAAAAAAAAAACGAAGGTGAATGCGACAAGAAGAAAAGGTTCAAAGTTTTTCCGATGCATGTCTACTACGCAGGAATGATATATTGGACATTTTAAAGTAACAAGACAAACGCGCAGGAGACTGGACTAAACAAAGATCCTTTTTTTCTTGTAAAGACGACGAAAATCCTAAATAAGTAGATTTTAAGGTTGGGTCATATATATTAATTGTTTTTAGCGACCGGTGTTCTTTCCGCTCTGAAACGAATCTGTGAAGCGCCAACATCCCTGTTATAATTATTATTAATTAATTACACGAATACATTTCAAAATACGAGAAGAAAACAATATTGTACGATATACAATTAAACATATTAAGCGGTAAGGGAAGATGAAAATGAATATATTATATATATACACAATATATAATATATCTATATACAAAGTAATGATAATAAATTATATTTAACCTATTATATGATATATAAATATATTATTACTATTATGACTATTATTATTGCTATTATTACTGTCATCATTGTGAGTATATTATGCCAATTATGTAAATACGAGTATTAAGTAAATGATGATCGATTTTTTGTGGTTGAATAGTACGTGAAAGCGAAATTGTGAAAAACACTGATTAAGGTTATCTAGATTATTTTCATGGTCATTATTTTATTATTATTATTATTATTATTATTATTATATTATTATACATATTATATATGTAAACTAAGTTGTGAGCACTAGGCTTTATCTCTCTTGTAGTTACTTAGATTTTTAAAGGTTAAGTCGTTAAGCGTAGTGCTAAAAACTTTTTAGATAATATGAGATACGTACTCGGTACATTATGACACGCATAAATTACACGCAAGAGACGGCATACAATCTTTGATACCGGAGATAAATTTGAATTACTGTCGCTTTTCGTTGAAACACACTAACGCACGCACACTTATACACGCATCATGTGTAACATTCTGAATCTTCGAAATGGCTCGTGCAAACCGTAAAACACGATGGTGAAATCCGGAGGCTATTACGGATATTTTTCTGTTAAGATAAGTCTACGTATGTTTCATTTTGTGGATCATCCTCTACGCACTCGCGTTCACTCCTTCGATCGCCCCATGCGTATAATCTCGCCAAGAACAAGGCTTGTATAACTTTTATTTTTTCTTCGATAAATTTATAACCGCCTGAGAACAAAGAAAGAAAATCCAGAAGAAAAACCGGGATAATAACTAAAGTGTATAAGTTTGTAACGAAGACGTTTCAGTCAAAATAGGTGCGATTTTCAACTGTTCTTTGACCTGTCTCTATTTGTTCGCTTATTTAGTCTTTGTGTTCAAGTGACCGTGGATTCAATTATTTTCCTTTTTATTATTCTAATTATTGTTTTTATGCTGACCGCGATTACGTATTGCCGGACGATATGGATAACGACGGTGACTAACGCTGACAGAGATGCGATAACCAAACTTGCTGGACTTTGAAAATAACAAAATATCGGTAATCAAGTTTGTTATCGTTGATTATATGAAAATGCATGGGGAGATAAAGAAAAAATAAAACTGAAACGGGGGAAGATATATTAGTTAAATACTATTTATCGATCAGAATGTAATAACAAGTGAAAGGTGATGGAGGGCGGGAGCATAAGTCCCAGGACTAGTCGCACAATAGGTATGAACCCAGTATATGTGATTTGTTAATAATTGAATTAATAACTAATTATTAATTAAAGAATTACCTAAATACATATTTACTCTAAATGTACTCTCACACGACGCACAGTAAATGATTGGCGGGCAGTGGTAACCGGCTCCCCCTCACCTTTATTGGCCACCTGTCATTACTCACTTATGTCAATGAAAAAAAAGAAAAAAAAAGCAAGAAACAAACAACAAAAACAAACTGACGACGAATCAAAATTAAAAAACGAAAGGAAAGAAATACTTTATTTTCTTCAACTGTTTTTACACTCTTAACACGCTTTTTGTATTTATAAAATAAATTAAAAAAAACAATAATAAATACAAAAATCAACAAAAATAAAAACTAATGGCGTCAGGATATAAGCGAAGACCTTATGGAAATTAAGACTGTCTCTAAGCCATAGAACTAATGATATTAATTGAATAATTCGAGTCAATGCGGTTTTCTCATGGATGAAACCGAAATGAATTAAGCGTGTGGCGAAGAATTTTATGTCTATACTTAAAATAAAATGAAATGATAAAAGCCAATGAATAGAGCTGTTTGCGAAAGTATTTATTTTTATTTTTATTTCTACGATATAACACTTATATACGCATAATAATATACGTTTTATAGGCTTCACATGGGGTCGCGAGTCCAAAACGTATATATGATTGTTCTCTTTGATATGACAACCACAATATGACGCACACAATTTGTTGTTAAAATCTAAGGCAAACAAAAAAAATATTCAATAATTTTCGAGATCTATTTCTTTCGTTTTTCTTAAAAAATCAAGTTTCACTAATTAAATATATTTGTTATATATAAAATATACTCCATTTCATACATCCACACGCGCAGACACACACCACAAATCTTCTTTTACATCTTATTAACATAAAGAATACACTTCTATATTAATATGTGCATACCTAGAACCTCGTGTCGTGCAATCGTAGGCTTAATATATACATTACATATACATGTTAGAGTACGTGGAAGTAGGAGGTTAGTTGTAAGTCATCTTGTTAGGTGAACTGCATTTTTCTCTACACAAACCCCCCATCAACCCACATTACAAAACCACATGAATGTTGAGTTCAACTTCCATTTGAGGTCATCTATGTATGGTTAGTTAAATTTAACGACATTCCGGGGACAGTTGAAAATCGCTAACGAGGGGGGGTGTGGCGCTCTAACATTCTGTCCAGGAACCTCAACACAAGGGCCTTAATATACTTATTATAAATGCTATATCATAGTCGTATGGAATACTAATACGATGATATGAAATAAAAATAAGAATGAAGACATGTAGTAATTGTATGATAATAGTAATATTGTAATAATAATAGTAACGTATGATAATAAAAGTAGTCTTATAAAAAAACGATTCGAATAATAATGGTAATAATAATGTTAAATGGTAAAGCGATACGGTAACAACAATAATAATACTATTGTTAAGTAAGTTGGCGTAGTATTGACAGAAAGGGCGACGCAAGCATTTGCGATCTAAACGTGCGCTTATTTTTACGCTTTGAGTGAGTCAAACAAAATATTTAAAAAAATTAAAATAGATAAAGAAATTAATAAGAGCCAATCAGCGAAGAGGCCTTAATTAAAGCGAAGCGACGCCCTTTTATCGAGATTAGGTTTTCCGTTTATTTTAAGCCTGAGGTAAAAGTTAACGAGATTACATGATGGTCTTACATACCCGAATTGATAGGAAAGTCAAAATTTAATTAGCTATGTATACAAAACTATAAACATACGATTCTCAATAAACAACACATATGTATTGAAATTAAGTTTAATAAATATACACAAACTCGAAGACGACGAACATAGTTATCCAAGCAATTCACATGATTACGATGATTGTTATTATTGCGGTTGTCGCCGTATCGATTGAGTTGATTTACGGTTATTGTTTATAGATGCGAATACCAATTTTGTAGGTGCTTTTCTGTTTACTATTATTCTTATTTTATTATTATTATTATTATTATTATTATTATTATTATTATTATTATTATTATTATTGTATATTATTATTATTATTATTATTATTATTGTATTATATTATTATTATTACTAGTACTATTATTATTTTGTAATGGTCGGTGCGTTCGTCATTGGCGCCGAGTACAAAATACAAAAGATGCAAAATGTAAGGATCTACTGTGTCAGTGCCGAACTCCTGGCTCTTTTTAGAATTGTTTGATTGTGCTTTTTCCTTTTCTGTTTTTTTGTTTCTTTGATCTTAATTTTTAAGACGAAAAGTATCAAGCAGCTGTACCTAAGTAGTTTAACTATATTCTATATTATTATTAATTTTATTATTATTATTATTATTATATTGCTATTAATATTATTATCATTATTATTATATGATTATTATAATAAATGAAAATGAATAAAAACATTACAAAAAAATTTGAATTCGTAAAATATTAAAACCAGGTAGCAATAAAATGACAACATCCTCCTAATCTTGATATTCATAGAAAAATATAACCAAATTATCAATGTTCTATTTAATTTTGAGCGATAATCAATGAAAATCTAATCGAATTACAAGAGGTTAAGGAATTATAAAATACGTAAAAAAAATAATGGATAAGTATTGACAAAATTAAATATTGTTATTATTATCATCTGTACAATAAATTATGATTGTATTCAAAAAATGACTTGTAACCAGAAAAATGATTTTTCTCTGTGAAATTTGTTACATTTATCTATAAGTAAATGAAAAGTTCAAAAAAATGAAAAAAAAACGTTAGAGACGAAGGTATGACAAGTAGTAAAAATAGTGAAAAATAGAATAAATAAAACGGCAGTCGATGGCGTTGGTAATGATTGTGTACAAAAATTTTATCAGACCGCGAAGACTGCAAAATGCAATAAATCAGATAGTTATATTTGAAGAATAATAACGCTGAAACTTGCATGTACTATTTACAATAAAAGCAACTGCATGATCGTAATAAGACGTCGCGCAAAAAGTATTTTCCTTTTGAAGTTCTCATTTTTCTAAGAATCTATTAAACTCAAATAATTAAATGTAATGCTTTATGTATTGCGAATGACATTAACGCTATATAAAAAATTGCTATTGTTATTTCCGTATAAACTACTTGGATAAAATATTTATAGAGTTTATTAAAAAGTAGATATTTTAAAATATTAAAAAAAAAATAGATCAATGCTAAAAGCACAAAAACATAACTCTTATTGTCGTTAGATTAATCGTACAATATAATGTACTCGTTCTCGTTCAATAGATTGTATTTTACAAAATAAAAATTATTAACAATTATAATTATTACATAATTATGAATTAAAGTGAATATACATAGAGTATCAGTATATACTTATGTTCAAAAATTAATTTCCTTTTTTTGATGGGGTGAGTCACGGAAGAAAATCATAAACATGCTTTTTCAAATTTTTTAGATGATATAAGAGTCCTATTGTCAAAAACACAATATAATTAAAAGATAAGTATTGATTTCTGCAAAAATAAAAATTACGGACTCTCTGTTGCACACTTCACATATCTACTTTGTTGTAAAAAGTATTTTACGTATGTTATAATGAGTTATTATTTTTTCAAGTACCGGTGATATATCTTTCGCTTAAACATTTTTTAAATTAATAGACTAAAACTTTTGATATTCTTAAAATTTTTTTCTTGTCCTGATAATTAATACACCAATCATTAACTACTGAAAATATATGGTACATACATTATTGTTAATACAGTGTCCAATGATATATTATTTAATTTGGTTCACGAAGCCTTATAATACGGCTATAAATGCTAACAGACGTTGCCTTTCTTAATAAAAAATTAACATGCATAAATAACATGTTAATTTAAAATATTAATGTGGTAATAGATAATACACGTATGACTTTAACCCTGGAGAAAACTTTAGAGCTTTGGAAAAGTTACATTTATTCTGCAATGCCGCTTCAAGTGAGTTGAGTGATTTTTTATTTTAAAAAAATTGTAAACTAATAAAGCGTTTTTAGCTGTATCTTCACTACATATTTATTTGAAGTTAATTGTTTAAAAATATTATATAATGGATAATATGATTTCCCATTCTTTTTGTATGTAATAAATAAAAGAAATAAAAAGATTTTAGTTAGGTTTTCAATAACTTTTTACAAATGTTTGAATCAATAGTTTTTTAAAAACTAATTAGTCTTTACGAATTTATAATTTTAATTTAATTCCTAGTGCTGGTATATCAAACAATTGATCAGGATAACATTCTATTTCTATATTCGATATTCTAAAGGTTCACGAGTAAGTTTAACTACTTAATTGAATAACCAAAGAATAACTTGAATTATTTCCATATATTTTATAATGCTTGTAAGTTTTTATTAAATTTTTTTAAATCTTGAGAAATTGATAGTTAGGTTAATATCGAAAATAGATGGGACTCCAAGAGAAATTTAGTCTTGGAACATATTTCGATATTAAAATGTAACGTGATGAATATTTATTGTTAAATATAAATTGGTTTGCCGAAAAATAAATCTAAATGTCACTTGACATTTTATGAACATTTTTCTTTAAAAGTGAATGTTCATGTACTTAACGCATTCATCAATACGTAAATAATCTTTTAATGTACAAAATATGTCCTTATATATCTAGACATTGTATAAACAGATATTAGAAGCTCACGAATTTGCAGACAAGAACGCATTATTCACAAGTGTGCATTGCAATATCTGATCGAGAATTTCATTTTAATTGTCAATCGCAGGGGGATAATAAAGAGAGTAAAAACACGTTACTACTACTTAATTTATGCAACTTTTGTAATCGCGAGAAGGTGCTGGTGTAGGCCGAGCGGGTCCCGTTTCCATTCGGGTGAGCCTCGCGATACACAATGGGCTTAAACTGTGCATATTTGTGATATTATACATAATTTTTTGAAAGGAACGTGTTCTGTCATGTAAATAAAAAACGTATGTTACACAAAGGAGATATGCTGACGAATTGGAGAACATTCGACAAAACGGTCAAAATAATTAATGCAATCAAGACTAGGTAAAAAGAAAACGCGAATGTCCGCTGATTGGTATCGGCTCGATGCTAGTTGTTCGTTCGATAACTTTTTAATAGAAGTTGATGTTCACTTAACGCTGTAGTGCATACACATGTATAAACTGACGTTATTGTAATCAACACATTGATGTGTTTCCGATTATGAATTGTAATTTTTTAAGACATACGAAACGTATTTATAATCAGTACTTCACTTACGAAAGGATGAATTTGACTCCAATGATAAACATGGGGCTTAGCCAGGTTCTACAATTTACTCTATCAAGAAATATATGACGAGCAAATTATTAACGTCTTGAATCATTTGTTGGTGTAAATGAGTAATTGAAAAAAATATTATAAATTCTTTATCGAGTAGTATTCGAAGTAACATATACGTATTTATGCATACCAATACGTACACATACATCTCGCATCGCGCTTACTCGTATAAATAATTAATTAATGCGAAATTAAGTAAACTATACGTCGAATGAATTCAAGGATAGAATACACACACACACACACACACACACACAATGTTTTAAGGTAACGTAATTTATAAGATTAAGGGATAAAGTCATATATATTCTATTAACTCATATACTATATTTAAAATAATAAGTACATGAAAGGAAAAAACAGCAACAACAAACTTGAAAAAAAATTATATTGATTAAGAGATATAGATAAATATATTTTTGGCCATAAAAGGTATACATGTTTAAAATTTAGTTCGTAAGATTCACGCGCATTGAAATATTGCTGTGAGTTTTGATATACATATACATTTATAAATATATATACAGGTACGCACATTTATACGTATGTATGTACGTATTTATGGATGTATATGTATATATTATTAACGTAACTATTAAAAATTATCGGGGTACATATTGTTTGGTAAAGCCAATGATAAGCATGTGCGCATTTAAAATATTTTATTGGTAAAAATATATGATCATCGATACTAGTATGTGAACTAAATTAAAGTCGTAATCTGTACGATGAAACTTTAATTATTGGAGCAACGTAAAAGTATAATGTGTTCATTTATACTTGAACTTGTCTTTCTGGGCTCAGAATACTTTCAACAATAATGACGCGTCCTACATTCAAAGAGCGCTGGGGCCATGAGAGCCTGATCGAAGCCAAAGTGCAAAAAGTTTGAATATGGAATGCCCGCCAGGGAGCGACATAGACTACCCATTTTATTATAGAAATGAAGTGTAGAAATGCTGCGGATAATCAGAATTATTTAATCCATGGGTAAAAGTGCACTGAACAGTCGAAGAATGTCCAACAAACATTAAAGAAAGAGAATGAAAATATTAATTTTAATTTTCTGTAAAGTATAAGAAATTAAGAAAAGAAAGATTCGTTAGCCCTACTACGTTATGATTATAGGATTAATTATATGCGTAATTACAAATACATTGCATGATCAAAACTTAAGTGTTTGTCTGTGTGTTCAAATAAATAATATAATATTCTTTTTCGATAGTGTATAGAGAAAAAAGGCGAAAAACGATTAAATTTTAAGATTGCATGATTGCTCTGTTTTTCTTCTTACTCAGCAATAGACTAGGACGAAAGATGCTACACAATTTCAGGGGTTAATCGCACATTATATTTATCAACCCACTCAAACTTATTAATGTGTAATGTATAAGTTTTGGGAGCTTTGAAAGAGAAACGAAGAAAAGATAGAGACTTGATACGAAAATATAACGAAAGGATACTCGAGAAAAGAGGAATAATTTGGTCAAGGCTTAAACGGAAGTTCTTTAATTATGGGAACAAATGTTTCAAGAAATACAAGTTAAACGTTAAAGGCCTCTACGTATGCCATGTGATTTAATTGTGCCATCTGTGACACGAAGATCGGGCTGATCACCGTGTTACGGCGATTCGTTAGAATCAAATTTTCCCGCACGCGCTAACGCGGTGACTTTTAAATTCAAATTGCGTATGCGCGCGCATACAATTTATAGAAGGTATTCAAAGAAAGAATAACAATTGCTCTAAAAAATTGAAAGAGAGAATCAATTCTTTTCTCACATTATTATCCTTGGGCTATTTTTCCTTATACTCAATGGGTTCTGAATAAGATTAAACTCATGGTCAAACTTTGCCCCCTAGTGCAATTGTAATTTTTGTACAACATCGCTTGTACACGAATATAAATTCTAACCAAGGACAATGAAAATATATTTCGCGAATTTTTAACTCGTATAATAAGCAATGCATTAACTTGAAGTTGATGAAACCAAGTGCATACATCAGATGAAAATCGGATGATGCAAACCTCGACCGATCAGCAAACGAAAATACGAGACTGGATGTTGTGTCAATAACGGCATATCAATAATGAGCAGGCGAAATAAAAGAGTAAAAAAGTAGGAAAAAAATGAATATAAAGATTCCGTTGATTCATCGTCAAATGTTCAAGATATGAAAACGTTTGATGTACAACTATAAAAAGCTTAATGAAGAACCGACGATCACGCGCTCCTAATAAAATGAATTACATAAACGTAGGGAAACATTCTTATTAATACTTCTTCGAGCAGTAATTAGTAAGTTAATGAGTAAACAAGATAAAATTAAAAGGTACCAAAAAAGTTCGATGACAAATGTGCTCCTAAGGCAAGGTCATGCAAGTGTACTCCTAACTAAATAAAAAAAGTAAACGAAAAAAGAAAAACAAAGGATAAATTGATCGTCGATGATCTTTGTAATATGATTTGATATTTTGATGATTATAATTTGATGAGTACAGGAATACAAAATTAGAACCTACTATGCAACGCTCATATATGTGTATGCCGATTTTCATGGATCGATTAGCATAAATAAGGATTGAAATAATACAACCATGAAAAATTCTGCTACGTAATAGTCCGAACGTAGAGTAGGAAAGATATTTATTATAACCTTTAATATTGTACCACGTTAACTGATTTATTCGAAACGATATGCGATTGAGACACTGAGTTATAAGTCACCCAAAAGAATACATTTTCTTTTTAAAATGAGAGAAACAGACAAAATACAAACAAATAGAAAAATATCATTATGCATTCTAAATTATTTTTAAATCGAAAACATCACTTGAAATATCAAAACGACTGTCTTATATATAACTTTCCTTCAGTATTAGAATAATTATTTCATCTTAAAGCAAATATAGTCCATCCAAATTATACATATAGTAGCAAATATGCATAACATTAAATAGAATCTTATATAATGATCCATTTTTACTAGGAAACTTTAAAGATATAATCTTGACATTCGTTCTACATTTAATAAAGGTATTTTTTATACGATCTGAGTTTATCTAGTACACTCCTTCATCAGTATTTTTTTTATTCTTTATCTTTACTTATAAAATTTTACTCGTAACATAAACTGAATTATTTTTATAAGATTTATTTGAAATAATAAAAAAGCTTGTATAAATTTGCATTCATGTGTACGATCATAATTATAAAGAGTCGTGAGTCTTACTTCACAAAATACTGTCTAAAATATTTTTAAAAATAATTATTTTTGTAAAATTAACATGTAAAATCCGTAATAAATAATAATAATTAATGTAGTCGCATGTGTGTTAAAGTGTACAAGATTCGTATTAAATTTCAAATCAATCAGGTAAAGATTGTTTAAAATACTTATATCAGCAAAGATGGAAACAGAGTATAAATTGAAAGCTTTCTTGAAGAAATACATTGACTAGAAATTTATTAGTAAATATACAGTGATTTAATCTACGGAACAAATATTACGTAAGATTTTCATTTTTTGGATTCCAACATAAATCTAATACAAACATTAATACAAACATAAAGAATACACAAAAAAAATTAATTTTTTCATAATAATGATTGACATATCTAAAGATATCGAAAAATTTACTTGAATCATGTTCGATGAAATTAAATTCGTAAGATAAAATGAGTAAATATGTCTATTGTATAGCTTTTCCTATCAGATTACGCATATAACATCTGACAAGATCTAGAGAGAATAAATCCTAAAAATGTAGGAATATAAAATACTGTTTGATTAATCGAACACGGGCTAAATTAAAATTATACTTAGTTACATTCGAGAACATAGTAAGATTATCAGTTAATACTTTTTCGGAAAATCTCTAGTTTAGTAAATCGTTAATTTGCTGTGAGCATTTGATTATACGCTATCCAATCAGTTAGTTTGGTACCCATTAGTTCGGTTCAATAAATTGTTTAAGAAAAATCCGCTTATACTTTTAGATTAGCCTTAAATAAAGGTTGTCTATTTGAAGAAGCTATTTAATTAATGAAAAAAGAGCCTAATTTTCTATTATATTGTCTGTTATTTACTTAAAAATAAATCAGTTTCGCTATGCAATAACTAATAAATCAATTAATAGGATAATCTTTTATTTCATACTAACCAATTAATAACATCAATGATTATTATCAAAAATCCAAGTACACATATTATTTTCAAAGAAAATTAAGAATTCCGATCAGCAATGAGGTTTTATTTTGTTACAACTGTGATTCATACGTAGACACATCACATTTCTCTCCAGTGCTGCAGCAGCCATAAGATATTGTATATTAGCAAATGAATCAATCTAAGGGTTTCTAGCTAGTGCATTGTATAAAACGAAGGAAACTTTGCAATTAGGGTAGGTGTAAGTTTAGGGTTGAAACTATATATTAATTAATTATGTGGCACGCACAAAGTATTAATATAGATGTTACAAATGTCACTACATCATAACCTATCAATAAATACCTCAAGGAAGTATCTTCCCATTGACAACGATTCTACATCGTGTTTAGCTATGTCGTAATTCTCTAGATGTGTTCGATGTACATTAAAATATAGGTGTTTGATATAAATAGATTGCGAACTAATTGGAACATTCAATGCAAATTATAAAATAGTATAATCCCTTCCGTGATAGTGACTTTGCTTTCAAAGTTGGGGTTTATAAGTTTATATAAGAAATTAATAAATTTCAACGAACGATCGAAAAAGAAACGTATAATTCTGTTGATACATTATTTAGTTTATTGAATAATTTTTTATTATGTTACATACCATATATTGTATTGTGAGATCCTATTGATAAACGAAAATTCACTTTTTTACCGTAACTTTGGTTAAGATTAAAAAATATGAACATCTGTAGTATAGAAAAGCTGAAAGATTTCCAATTTTATTTAAAGTACTCATAGTGCCTAAAATTTGAAAAATCGGAGACAAATGTTCGACTGCATGTTTCTTTTCCCGTATAGAAGTCTTACGATTTTCCAATAAAGTGTATCGATAAAACAAAAATGAAAAATTATTTTAATGAAAATCTCCAAATTTTATGAAAATAAATAAATACATAAAATGTTAAATAAATAACATTTTGAAATTAAGGCAATGACTAATTAAGGAGAAATTAAAAGAAATGTTTAAAAAAGGAACAATTTTAGTAAAGATTGGAATTAAAATACAATAAATTGTTACCTACTGAATTAATATGTCAATGATTTTTACGCTGATTTGTAAAATGTTAAAATTATTGCGAATTATAGACTCAAGAGCTGTGATCGCGGAAGATGCATTTAAAAGTAAAACAATTGAACAATTGGCTATAAGAATCGCGCTTCCAATATTTTGAATTTTAATAGGTGAAAATATTGATATTATCTAAATGATTAAACGGCCGCGACTAGAAAATTAAACGATAATAAAAAGAAATGAAATAAATAAATAAATAAAATTAATAAAATTAATGTTTTCCTTACACATCTAAATGTTATACCTTAAACATGGTAACTAACAAAGTGTTGCTTATTGATATTAGTTATTTACACTAAAGCTATTCGATCCCAAGTATCGATTGTATTAATGAAATATCTAAAAATAGTAAAAAGAATCACCTCTTTTGAGAATTTGAATAATTGAATTAAAAATTCGATATCTCGAACGATTGGAGAATAATCGTTAATAATTTGGGTTAAAGGCTCGGAGGAAATAGTTAACGACAATTGAAACCTTACATATTGCCAACGCTTTGTAATTTTAACGTCTAATAGATAATTGATTTGTAGCAAACTGTTTGCATGTAATTTATTTATTACGTTATAATGACAAGATGAAAAAAGCGAATCCGTTGGCGTTAAGGGAGCATTAATTTTAAGACAAACGCTGCTAGTTAAGACTGATGGCGCTATAATCATTGAGAATCTAGTTGCCAATTTGAATGAACAAGAAATTATAAGCAATCTGGTGAACGTGTATTATCAGTCTTCGCAAATGTGTTTTTTTGCGTTACAATTATGGTATTGCTTGTAACAAATGGGCGAAATCACACTGGAGAGATTTGAAGTATTGGAAAAATCAAGTAGACAAATTAATTAAAAGTAAATGAAAGGACGTATATATTACGTAATTAAACTCATGTCATATGTGTCGTATCAAGAGTAAATCTGCGGAAGATGAAGAAAGATATCTCTAAATGTATACTTCATATAATAATTGTCTAGCGTATAATATATAAATTCTTCTTTCACATTTACTCGAAGCCAAGCGAACTCGAATTTTTCACCTATCTTAGGGGCTCTTTAGTATTCTCGTACTTCAATGTGCGAGCAGCGATAAAAAGAACAAAATAAAAAATGATAAAAAAAAAATGCAAAAGAGAGAAAATTACACGAGAGTTGCGGTACTGCTCAGTCAACAATTTCTAAATAAAAGAAAAATAAATACTAAATGCGTTAATGAACTAAGGGTTGAAAAAGATTTTTCAATCGGTAAGCCTTACACGATCTTATCTGCATTCATAATTATTTTAATTGTAGAAAATTGTTGATGTATCCTACATCGAGTATAATGGATAGTTATCGATGCTCCACAGCTGCATATCTTATACGCGAGAATCAACCAATAAGAGAAAGCAAAGAAAAATAAACTTAAAAGCAAAAGCTTCAAGTAATTGATAGATGTCGATTATGCCGGTAAAAAAGAAATTAACATTGACAGAAAATTGAAAACGTATAGTGCCATTATTTGTTATGAACCGATAAAAAAGAAAGTTGTTTTTTCGAGTTTCATTATAGTAATTGGTATCTATATTTAAAGATTATTCTTTTAATAAAACAAAAATAAAAAGGATCTGTATTTAGGTGCGAATTTAAGGGAATGATAAAAATAGCACTTAATATGCATTTAAACGTGGCGATATCGAAGAGCTCATTGTGATTATTTGACAATTAAAACGTGCGATTCCCTCCCTCCGTACGCGCAGTCTATCATTCGCCGATACGCACGGGGTCGAAATTAAATTTTTTGAGGAAAAGGAAATAACGATGACATATTGTAGCAAGCCAATGGGGTCAAGAAAATGTGAGGTAGCGCGCGACGTTAGGAAGAGGGAAAGCTGAGGGGAAAGTATATATTTCTAGATATAATGAACTTAAAACAAAGAAAATGTTAGCGGACCAGATCGATATGGTATATTCGCACAATAAGTCAAAACTTTTGAAACATTTGCGAGACCTTGATTCTCAAATTACAAATAAATAAACAAACGACTAAAGAAAGCGAGAGATAAGAGAGAACGAAAGAGGGAGAGAGAAAGAATCCGAAAAATTGATGAATATAAAAAAATATATATATAATTAACAAATCTGTGTGAATCATTTTAGCGATGCGTATGAGCCGATTGTTGTTGAGAAAATAATTATATAATTATATCTGTATAAAGGATGGAATATAAATAGGCTCCCCTCTTCCCGCTCATTCGAACATACTCTTATCTATTTCCGCGTCGGTTACGCTATCGAATTTCCGGAAGACCATATATGAAGCGCGTTCTTTCGATATTTTCCAGCTTTTGGCGGTTTCACACGCGAGTGAAAGTGTGTTAACAAGAAAATGAAAAAAACCATATCGGAGGTGGCTTCGAGCGAATAACAAAAAAAAAAAACAAAAAACAATAAAATAACCGACGAGGCTCACCGAGTGCTCTTTAAGAAAGTAGCTGCGTGCGAAATAAATGAAATTTTTTAATCCGATGACTTGGAACGTGGCATCGCGACGCAAAGTGAGAACGCGTGGAGATCCGAGGGGTGTCGACGACGAGACAATGATTGCATAATAAAGTAATAATTAAGAGTATAGGGATTATATGAGCATTAAATACATTGATATTAAAATTAATAATATGCATACGTAAACAATATATATGTATGTATGTATGTATGTATGTATGTGTGTGTGTATGTATGTATGTATGCACGCGCGCGCGTGCGCGCGTGTGTGTAAGTGTGTACAAGTCATATATATATTTATATACATATATATATACATATATTCTACAATAATTATATATATTATACAATAATATTATAACGATTATTAATATTATATTGTAATCACAGAATGATTAATTAATAAAGATTATCCTGTATGTCAACGACGATTTTTATTTTTTGAACCTATGATATAACCTTTCCTGTCCCACATAGTAAAAGACCTATAAAATACTTTCATAAAATATTTAGAGCTGAAAACTTTCTCTATCTCTACAACTAAAATGTATCATATATAAATGCAAGACAAAAATATACCTTTTCATAAGGTTTCATTGAGAGTTGAGCTTGCAAACATATGTTGTAGATATCTTATAAGTAAGGTCCGTTCTTTGTGTATTTATTATCAGTTTACGAGAAAATATTTTGAGTTTTAATAAAATATAATAAATAATAATAGTAATAAAATATAATAGAATATAATAAAAATCTATTTTAAATTATTATACTCGTAATTACATTTTTACAACTGTTACTTAAAAGATTGAACTTCTTATAACAATAATTTTATTCAGCTCTGATAACAAGTAGTTGTTCACTAATTTATCTAAACTAATAATGTAATATTATGAAAATAATGGAATTAATTGAAAAAAAGGATTGCACCAATAACTATTCTTATTGAAGAATAAATATAGATGTTTTAAATTAAGTACAGTATAATGATGAGAAAAAAATTTAAAACACGACAGTTCGATTATTTATATATTAATATAGTAAAAATATCACCAAAAATTATTTTAATCCAAAATATTTTAAAAGAAATAATTTTATATTTATTTTGGGTTATCCTGAACACGTAGAAAATTATTTAATTCTTATTATTAACGCCTAGTCTGACTGTCATACTGATGTTTCATCAAATATATTTATCTGACATAAATTTATAGTACGTCCAATAGGCAGACAATTGAAACATCAGTTTGAAACAAGTATAAATCAAAGTAATTTAAGTTCTAGGTTATTGACTTACACAGAAAATGCAATTTGTAATTATCGAAGTATAAATTTTGTAAAGTAGATGCTTTTTATGCCCAGGTATGAGAATATTTGAACAAACGCTTACGCCTCCATTGGAGTTCGTAAGTATGAAGAAAATTAAAATTTCTTGTCAGTCTGTATAATTCTAAAAGAGGTGATTTCGTTTCATTTCTTGATAATTACGCGGTGCTTGCATCGGTGGTCATCAATCATTTATTTATTGATTTTATCATTTTAAAAATATTTTAACACATAATTAAAAATACTTGTGAGAAAAATTATATTCAAACACTTAAAATTTTAACATATCATAATTTATTTAATCAAAGTAATTTATCATAAATGTTAACATCACAATTTATAAGATATAATACATATAAATTAAGAGAATACTTTCGTAACTATCGATTAAAAAGTATAATATTGATATTATTAATTAGATAAACTTCGATTTATAATTGATTTATATTAATGATTCATATGAAACGGTATCTTCATTAATCCAATAAAAGTTGATGTGTTTACCTGATAACAAAATTTAAAATATACATTAAAATACATTAATATAGTTTAAAATATTTTAAAATACGATTTTAAAATTTAACTCTGAAATTGTTCATTTATGAAAGTACAAGTATTGTGGATTTGAAATAATCCAAACATATCACATTAAATTATACGCGTATGCAATTACGTTATGTAATTACGTCAAGATCAATGAACGCCATCTGATTATTGATGCACTTTTACGTGATATTATTAGTTCCATTCCGTCTTGTAAATAATTATTTTTACAAACAACGTAAAAACGTTTAAAACAGTGAAATTTTTAAGAACTTTGAACAGAAACAATAAATGTTATTCTAGAGGTTAGTAAAATAAATTCTATATTTGAATTTTTTGAGATTCAATTTGTATTATTGAATAATTTACTTTCTAACCTAAAAATCTTTTCTTTTTTTCTCTTTTAATTCTCTTATTTTATCGCAAGCTATACATAAAACATTTTTTATTGCACAAGGTTTAGAAGTTATAACTAGTTGGTAATATTATATAGGTGCTTTTCAAAATGGTCTGTGAAAAGTGTCAGACAAAGCTTGGTCGTGTAATCACACCCGATCCATGGAAAGCTGGTGCAAGAAATACCGTAGAGAGTGGTGGACGTAAAGTTGGAGAAAATAAAGCCTTGTCTGCAAATAAATCAAGATTCAACCCATACACATCTAAATTTCAAGCTTGCAGAATATGTCGTCAAGTAGTTCATCAAGCTGGATCTTATTATTGTCAATCGTGTGCATATAAAAAAGCAATTTGTGCAATGTGTGGAAAAAAATTAATGAGTACAAAAAATTATAGACAATCTGCTACGTAATTCTATATTTCATTTTAATTTAGGTATTGTATTAAGATATATAATAATTTCCATATAAAAAGAATACATACTCTTATACAGTTTTAAATGTTTTATAAAATTTAGAAAATGGTGATATATCTATATATTAAACTTATCACAGGCAATAGTTTTAAAATTTTTTTTAAATGTTTTCATGTACACCAAGATTAATCAAAAGAAAAGAATATATTTATGTAAAGCATAAGTGTTTCAATTTTTGTTGGTTACAATGATAATCTCAGACCAAAAATGTTTTAGAAAATGCCTTTATTTTTATTACGTACATTTTTACTATATATTTAATTTACGTGCCTAAATTAATGTTTTAATTTTCCTTTATATAAGTTTTTAAAGTTTATATATTGTTTATAAAAATCCACAGATCATAAGTTATTTAGAACATAAAATTTTGTATAAAAATTCTAAATAAAAATTATTTAGTTTGATTTTATTATATTAGTTTATATCATAATTTTCCATTATAGATTGGATATTTTATAATTATAGTCTTGATTTTCCTTTGAAGTTTAGAATAATACATTATCCTAAGAATGAAAAAGGACAAAATGATAATAAGGTATTTAAAGATTTGTGTAAGTACTTCAAACTATGGTAAACAATTATTTTTTATTTGTGTTACATGGACTATCTTTCCAATGAGTGTAATCATCATATATATACATGCAGAAATATATATATATATATATAAGGATATACATATGAGTATACTCATGTGCACTAACAAACGTACCCACACACTCGCATATGAACACACACACAAACACGCGCGCTCACGTTCTTATATATATATATGTAATAAAATATACAATATCAAATAATACCAATAATTGCATTAATAACTTGGATACATATTTTTAGTTGATCTCGACAAGCACCAGAATTGTGACTTTTGTAGAATATTACAAAAGTATATCAGATATAAAAATATACTTCGTGGCACCAACCTTAAAAAAATAAAATATACACCAACAATTCAGTAGAAACATTCAATATGTTGTTAAAAGAATAACTTATTTTACAAAAGTACTGTTAAATGTTACAATGTTCTTTTGTGCTGACAACCAGAGCTATGACTATTATTATTGACAATTGACAAATTAATCAAATGAACTTATAATTAAATTCATATTCTACTCCATTGTATTTTACTTTTCAAATACTGTTTGATACTTTTAAACTTATAGCAGATAGCTCAAAACTAAAAATACTTCTATATAATACCTTAGTAAATTTAATTGATCAAAAATATTTGAATAAAATGGTTATAACAATAATTAAGAATTAAAAAATTACTTTATAGTATAGTTACTTGTTATAATTTTTATTTTATCAACTTCATTTACAATTTTCAGGATTTTACATCTACCTAAAATTGGATTTAATTTAAAATATATTACAAGAAGACAATATGCATGAAAATACTTTTTACTTAATCACTTATTGTCAGTTTTGATAATGAAGTTATCAACTGTTACCATTCTATATGTCAGTATATAACCATATATTTTGTTATAAAAAGTCAAAATCAATTCTATTCGCTCATCTATTCATTATAATTATTTTCTTTTTTCACACATTAATTCTTAATGATTATCGATGATTCAAGGCAATGAACTATGCTTTTAAGACATAACGATTTTTTAAAAAAATTCTGTTAGAAACCGTTGGAGCATTATATAATTCTTAACAATAAAAATAATTCGAAGAAAACTTTTTACATCAAATACACTTAAACACACTGGCCTTTATATACAAGAATATGGCTTTCACACAATCCTTTTTACATTTTATTTTCCGTTCATTTTCCTCAGCATATTCCGATATGCGACATAAAAATATTTCGAAACATTTTCTCTCTCTTAGTGTACAATGTTAGAGGGAGTAAAATTTGCGCCTCTGTTATGCGCATTTTAGAACCGCGGCCATCGTTTAAAAACAAAATTAACAAAGACGTTTTCTTTCTCCGGCGGAAAAAAGCATTCGATGCGAACAGCTTTTTCGACCTCTATGGCACTGATAGAACATATTAATCCAAATGTGGAAACTTTTGAAAAATACTACGTGAACTCTGTTAGTCAATACAAGGGATAACGGATACGTTTAATACAGGGGTACAATATATTTGGAGAATCAATTGGATTATAAGTTTTCTACGTTTATCGAGGCATTATTTAACTGACTGAAATTAATAGTTTATTTTACGAGTTAAAATATTTTATATCTCTATTACTATAATAATGTACTACATAACAAGCTTCTATAAATCAAATACCTCGATGATTTTTGTTAAAATTCTTTTTCATTGTATATAATCAAGCAAGCATAAAATTTCTATCTTTACCGTTGAATTGTGTTCTGTATATATTGACAAATAGTGAATTCAACTAAAAAGTAGTTCCATAGAAAAGACAACCGAGTACATTCATATTTTTCTTAAAATAAATCTTTTGTTCCAAATTTTGTTCATCAGTAGATCATTGCACTACGATGTTTATCGTACGATCAGTAAAACAACACTTCCAAAAACGTAGAGTTTAGTTTCTTATATTATCTGCTAGAGTTTATTCTTATAATATCTGCTCTCATAAGCAGATATTACTATTGACACAGTATTATTGCAGTTTATATAGAAGCACAGGTATCCACGATTCTTACGTGAAGTTGTTTTTACAGATTATGAAATTTCACGAAAACTTGCTTTTACATGACTTATTCATAAGCGCCGTAGTAATCGCAACACAATAAGTAATTTCAAGTCTTCAAAAGGCACTCGTCGATTATCCCCTCGTTTGCAAAGATGATCTTATTTTCTCAGCGTATCTTATTATTCATGGACGATCTTCTCATCCGCCGACGGCGATAGAACGATGTTCGTAACAGGCTGCGACGGGCTGGAACCGTTGCCCCAGGGATTTACTTCCTGCTGCCTATCTTTGGCAGCATCCTTTAAGAATATCCAGTTCTCAAATTTTCTGGTTTCACCAATCTTATCCTCCTTCAGCGGAGACTTATACTCGGAGACGTACACCACCTGTCTTTCTGATAACATGGCTTCGTTTCTCGGTAAGAATCGCGCGGCATCGGATCGCCTTGGAGGTACGGGTGGTTTTCTGCCGGCTGGCAATTTGCCGTTCGATCGAACATTCAGAGTGACCGAGGATGAGGAACCTTTGCCGCTCTCCATTATCGAGGCCACTTCTTCATTGTCACTGGAGGCGTCGTCAGTACCGAGGCCGCTGTTACTTTCGCGATTCGTCGGTAACACTTTGATCTCTGTGATGTAGGTAAGGTTTTCAGATGCAGGTAAAGTTTTAGAGAGTGACGGCTTGTCTCGTAAATGGAGTTCGATGTCGTCGCTATTTTCACTAATCGACACGTTCACATTGCTGACATTGCGCTTGTTTGTTTTTGGTGAGGACAGGTCCTTGCTATTGACGGTCACAGTTGGTTCGTAATTTGATTCATCTTCATCGTTATCAGTGTCACTCCTGGTGCCGGACTCAGAAACGCTTACAACGGGCTTTGCGAAATGGGTCTCGAACGCATCAGAGAATCGATTCAGTGAAGGTTGCTCTTTATCATCGTTCTTAGCGTCTTCGACTCGAATGGTACGATGGTAAGATACCTCAGTTTGCTCGTTCTGCTTTTTATTGCAATTGTCATTATGACATCCATGCCTGTGCTCGCAACCCGGACAGCTAAAGTTCAGTGTGACTTTCGTCATGGGTTCCTCCATCACTTCTTTCTTTCCGGTATAGAGCTTTTCGAAAGGATTTGGTAAACTTATTTTCGTATCGCTAGGTAAGGGTAAGCTCGTTACCTGGCTGTCAAAGTATAGAACAGCTTTCTCGAAAGCCTCTAACTCCTCTGGTGTTTTCTTCTTCCCTTCGGGTTCTTTTATCAGTTCTTCGTCCTCGCTATTGTTGTTGTTTTCATGAATGTCTTCTGGTGGAGGATGAGCCTTACGAAACTCAATATCCATTTGTTTGGCTGTTGGTGTCTTAATGACCTTACCATCATTCACAATTCTCGCTAGGGCATTATCTTCATCTGGATCGAAGAGCCGTTCCGCCCTAATGAGTTCTTTAGAAAGTTTCTTACTTAGAGGTAGATTATACAGCTCCAGACTAGTATTGGCCGCTTCATCCGAGACATTGAGGCGTTCCGTAATCGACATATCGTCGTCCTCAATCTTGGTTATTTTGATCTCTACATTTGATTTGGATCTCTCCAGGATACCACCATCGTTGTTGTTGTTTTTCGTTCTTATCTTGGTAATTCTGTTCTCAAGAGAATCGACTGGTGTGACACTCCAAATAGCGTCTTCGAGAGTGCCCCATTCGCTGGACTTTTTTAACTTTCTTCGATCGAACGTCTCGATTTGATCGAGCTTCGTCAGATCTTCTGTGGATTCGTTTATGTCTTCGGGTGGTGGCATTGGTGCTTTTCGCTTTTTCGAATTCGGGTCTGTCATGTCGAGACTCTGAGCTCGTTCAAGTGTCGTCAAAGCTTTGTTTTCATACTTAGACAGATCACCCAGACTGGCCGCTCTACGGTACACATCGTCGTCGTCATCATATTCAGGATTGTTAGCCGCGGCTTCCGGAACGGGGCTATGGTGTACCGTAACATCAGTGGGATTTAGTTCGATCATCGTTAGGCTCTTTTGGATCTAAAAAACATTGTTGATTGTTATTAATAAAGATTAAAATATTGTAGTATTTATATAATGATCTAATTATTAGATCAAATCGAAATCATTTTTTACAAATTATGAACTTAAATAATAGTGATAAACACTCTCCAATCTTTCTATACTTACAAGGTTTATACATTTATACAGAGGCAAAAAATATGTTTTTGGTTTTTTTGAAACCGTCTACAATAGAACACGATTCGATAACATATGTTTTTGGCATTTAAATTATAATGTAAATCTTACTCTTAAAAGTTGTGCAGTTGGAAATTTGTGACAATACTGTGAAATCGTCTACAAATAGTTATTTACTTGTAAGCATTTAAGTGATTTACAACTTTGCTAAACCTGATTAACTACTTTCAAATAATGAGACTTAAGAAAGTTACTAGAAATTAAAATAAACGATAGTATTTCACAGGTAATAGAAAATGTCCATAAATTTCAGAAAATTTATGGAATTTATGGAAACTTGCGGATAATTGATAGTAAATTATTTACAATTTACGGTAACATTGTTCAATAATTTTTAAAAGTTGCTATACTTTTACACCTTATTCAAATTTTATTTTGATATAAACATTGAATAGATTTAGTATAGAAAATGTAGTAAATATACGCAAAGTAGATAAAAATCGGTTATTCTACAATGTCACTTAAGTATAAGATACAATTAAAAAATTTTTATTTATTATTTTATATCACAATTTGATTACTTATTTTTTTGAAATTATTGTTAATACATAACATGTAAATTCTACTAATAATATCAGTTTTAGTATCTTTTAAACTTAAAAAACAATTATTTAAATTTGTACATAAACTTATTATTAATAAAAGAATACAAATATAAATTTGTCATTGAAATTTATTTTTAATTGATTCATACAACATTTCTGTTTTTTATGTTCAATATGAGTACCAAGTAAGTGACACGTAAATTATAATGATCGAATTTCGACTTTCAAAGTAATATTAATTCTTTCTAATAACTGTGACGCTATAAGATTCTTTACTTCAGTAGATGTATAATTATTTTTACCATAAAAATATAAAAATTGAATATTTTAAAATACGGAAATCATAACGAATACAAACAGATATGTTTCGAATGGTGAACAAATTCATTACAATGAGTCACTATAAACCACGATAGAAAACATAAAAAAGAAAATGTGTCTCACCTCGTTGGGCATCGGTTTCTCGCATGCGGCGTCGACTGTCGCTCGCTCGACCCCTTTGTGCTTAGCCGCGGCGTAGATCGATTTCTCATCCTCCAGCTGGTTTTCGTCGTCGTTAGCCTCGTCCGGGACAACTCTCGAAGGTGGTGCCGGTGCCTTTCTCTTGCCCTTCTGAGGACTCTTGACCTCGTTGATGTCCATCGGCTCCTGTAGCGGATGCTGTGCTTCCTGTTGTTGCTGCTGCGTGAACAGCAGCTCCGAATTCGAACTCTTTCGGTTTCTGCGTGCGGCCATCGCCGCATTATGAACTTCCGCTGGTACCTCCGACGGTATCACGACTGTCGCCTGCTTGCTCGAAACCTCCTTAAAAATTCTTATGTTGATTAAATCGACGGAGTTTTATAAGTCGTTTGTTCTTACTCGTTATCAAGGTCTTTTCGATTTTTATTTTTTAGTATGAATGAAAATGCTTATGAACGTATAATTTGAATGTACTAGATTCATTAATATTAAAAATCCTCAAGACTTGTAAAATCAGAGTATTGCACAAGGGAGTGAAATCATTCATAAATTTTAAAATTATCTGTGAATGGGTGTATTGATTATGCTAAAGTGAATAATTTGTTTCAGCTTGATATAATTTGAATTTATTATTTTTGCTAAATAAATATTAAATTGTGTTTCGATGAAATAAGTAATAATTTTAAATCTATCAATCGTAAAGTTTTTCATATGTTTATACTATTATAATAAACAGGAACATATTGGATAAAATCGGTTTAAGCAATGTTTGGTATAAAATTTTTCTTGCAAGTTTACGTAATACTTTAATGGACAATGCATTCATAATATATTGAGGAAGTCGTTATATCATCGATCGAGATAACGTATGCATACTTTTATCACGTCTAGGATTGAAAATAAGCATTATGCTAATTAAGAATGCACGTAGTCTATATTATTGCAACAAGAACAGTTCATATTTTGTTTTTAAATTAAAAAATAATAAGATGTCACGAAACATTAAAAAATTTAATTTCTTTTAATTTTATTCAAACAATAAATATTGCAAGAGAGATTTATCAAATTGTATGATCCTTATGAAGATACTTGGGTAGATCCTGACGTGGGTTACCAAGGTCTCATTTTCAATTAAAAATATTCATATTATCTAGCTCTTATTTCAGTATAAAATTATACTACAGTAATACTACAATAAACATTACGTGACAAAACAATATCATATGACACTTACAAAAAATCGTATAAAAGCTTGAACCAAAATATTTTCATATTTTTATCTCGTTTTTACTTATTCTACTTAATGTGCTCAAAAATTAATTTTAATTCTATTCATATTATAAGCTGATTAAACCTAAATTTTTATATATAAAGTTTACTATATCAAAAAAGGAAATAAGTATTTATAAAAGATATTATTTATTATTTTATTATTTACAGCAGTAATGTAAAAATTGCTTGAAAAAAAAGAAATACTTTTTCGGCTTGTCTAAAAAATGAAATTCTATTTAATTGGCATTTTTACATTTCAAAGCCACATTAATCTTAAATTATCACCTGACGTTAAACCGTGTATCAGAAAGAAACTAGTAATATTAATCGGTATTTCGCAGCACATATTTTAAGTCATGTTTAAATGTCTTAAATGAGCTAGAATTTAATCAAACTTGAATACTTTCTATAAAACATTCCTTTTGATTTCTCAGCCTAAAAGTATTAAAAATCATTTACAATAACCTTAAAATTTTTTAAAACATTCTTAATAGAAATACTTTATTGTTTGAATGTACATTATTTAGGCGAATATGAATAATATTAAGCTTTAATGTACAGCTTACTTCATTGTAATCTGTTTTTATTTGCGAATGTTGATTACGCACGTTCGTTCATTATCGCCTACTGTATTATTTATGGCTCAAATAATTTTTAGCGAAACTCATGTTTACATTGAAACGATATTTACTCAAATATATGACATAATCTGTCATCATCAAAAGAACGTTCCAAGCAGAAGTAGACGTTCCTCAAAGAGTTACACAACAAACGTACCTTAGCAACTTCAGCCATGCAATCGGGTACATCAAGCCCATTACCGTCGAGCACAGGTATGATTCTTTTGGTTGTAGATACGCTGCATTGTTGGACACTATCAATAACGACAGCTTCATCGGGCGCAATTTTTTTTTCAGCGAATTCAAGCTTGCGTGAGTGGCGCCTCTCCAGGTTGGTGTTGTGCTCGTTCTGGTTCTCGACACGGTGTACAGTACCGTCGAGGGCCGGTAGCACTCTGATACCGAACTTGGGTTGATGCTGCTGATGGTAATGGTGGTTGATCTTGTTAACGAGAATTAGATCTTCGTGGCGGCGCTCGAGACTTTGATTGCCAGGGGTGGACTTGGTGGACTTAGTGGTGGAGTCGTTGGAATCGGCGGCATAGAGCCGCTTGGAGGCGTATCTACGGCCACCAGATCGTTCCTGCGAGAGCTCGGGTATCGACTGACTTCGGTATAGCGGATGGCAGATGTGCGTCGGACTTGGACCCACGCTTTTCTTCAACAAGGTCGCCGGCTTCGAGCCTGGACCACCGCCGCTTTCCACCTCGAGCTCAACGTCGTATGGCGAGGCGTAGCTGAGGATCGTTAGCGCGTCCTCGTACACCATCGAACGGAAGCTGATCTTCACGCTGCTGATGCGGTCGCCTACAGACATAAGAGAAAGGATGAAGGAAAGTCAGGGGATGATTATGTATTGCAAACGAGCATGCGCCCGCGTGTATAATCGACTAAAGGCTCCATTCTTACAAAATGCAGCATATGGGTAATCTTGTCATATCAAAGCACTTTAAAATCTTTAAAACAAACAAAATATAGTAGTAAAAGACTGAAAATGAAAAAGCTAATGCGAGGTGATATAGGCCTTTTCCACGTAATGATTATGGTATTAGTCGCATTTAATTCTCTACTTTCAGCTTTTATTATTACTGTTATCTCGAATTTATTTGTTTTTAAATTGATTCTACTATGACGAGATTGTGAGTATTTTTCGTTTTGTCAGCACGACGATTTTGTACATTTTTACAACAAAGGCAAGCTGATAATTCGCTCGTTGGTGTACAAAGTGAAAAGTATAAAAGGGTAAAAATATCTGACTAGGTTCAGGATCTTTTTTAAAAAATGGTTCATTGTTCTACGAGAAAGTGTCTTGAAATTTTTCAGTCTGATATGTTCATATTGAAAACTAGGCTGTTAATTAAGCATGTTACAACGTGAAAAGTAGAGAACGAATAGCTTACATATAATTTCAAATTGGCTTTGCTCTACGTTTCTCATTTCATGGCTTAGAAACTTAGCGAATCTGTTAAAAATACTGTTGATAGAAAACACAATTATCTTAAAAGCGTACACCAAACAAAGAAAAATGTTGCAGGAAAAAGTATATTCATAATGAATATAATGTTATCACAAGGATGTGCTAATTTTTGTTAAGAAAAAATTATATTTGTAATGAAAATTATTCTATACTTTTTTTCATAAAATCTTAGAAAAATTGAAAAAAGTTATACGTGCATTGTAACAATTATATTATAAGCATTTACATAAATATTTGAATTAAAGCATCATATTGTAGATCAGTGTATCATATTTTCTTATTAAAAATTTAAAATAGAAATTTTTAACCTTAACATATTTACCGAGCATAAAAATGTATTATATAATAAAAACTAGTTATTTAATGTTGATACTTCATATAGACAAACTAAAAAATTATTTATTTAAATAATCTAGAATATTTTTCATAAATGTGTTCATTCATGTGTTCTAAAAGTTTCAGTTTAAATAAATAAAATTAAAAATAAATATCTCGTTTCTTCAATAAATTACTAATTCATTTTCGTAATATTACAAAGGATATCATAGCTTTTTTACTTTTCCAAAAGTAGTTTTTCATTGAAATAAAAACAAATTTTCTACTATTAAATTTTTAGTATGTATTTTAAGATTATATAAGTAAAGAAAATTAATTATTACAACAAAGTATAAAAAATTATAGAAAAAATCTTATTATCAAGAATATTAATAATTTAAAATAACGAACAATGAACATTTTAAGTTACAAATGTTTTATAATACAAAATTAGATAAAAATAATTTTCTTATTCTTATTAACATGCAAAATTACTTTCAGCATACTGAACTTTTATAATTAAATAATATTCGTGAAGTAATACGAGTAAATGTTCTTAACTTAGTTACGTAGAAAAAATCCGTTTTTCAAAGAAATATATCATACCAATATTCATCAAAACTTCCAATAATTTTATTTCTTTAATATAAGCTCTCTAAAAAATAAAAAACTGTAAGAAACTTTGTATAACAAAATTAATGCTAAAATGATGGCTGAGAATTAAGAGAAGCTATCACGTAAATATCTGCATAGATGATTCAACTGACTATGATTCATTTGAATAAATGAAAAAATAACTTCTAAATTAAGTTAATACATATGTTTTTTTATATAAATTTTTAATTCTTACATTTTAGCAGAGATTTCGCATATCTACGTTTCCTTTTAAGACAAAAAACTAGTCAAACAGATGTGTTAAATTTATTTCGAAATTAACACAAAAATTAGTTATGTAACGTTACATGGATGCGCCTCTCCGGCTTAATTTGCTTTTAGAAGTAACTTGAACCTGCTTAGAAGCTTATATAATATAATTATTTTAATATGCTTTAAAATATTTTAGCAAAAGTCATGCCGTTGGTAAATAGAAATCCAATTAATTTTGAGGGAGACATCATGAGAAATTTAAACGAGTTGCATTAAAATATTAAAAAACATGTTTTATCCGAATCATTTATTGCAATTTACGGAAAAAGATGAATAAATAAATAACTATTATGGGTGTATCACCGAATGCAACGTATTTCATGAAAATCCGATAATATAAAAAACAACTCACCTGGATGAATGCGACCGGATTCGGACGCGGGGCCGCGGTGCAGAAGGTCCTTGACGAAGATACCCTCGCGCATGTTGCCGCAGACGTTGAAGCCCAGCCCCGTGAAGTCTCGACTTCTCAATCCAACAACGCTCACACTCGTGGCCTTCGGCTGCAATGACAAGTTACGGATTTAATATTTGTGGAACTTGATTGTGTTCGGTAAAATTTTTTGAGATCCTATGAAAGACTTCGAAAACGGAGACTTGTTTCTTTTCTGTGCTTACACATTGTTTTTATTTTTAACATCAACCACGCAATAATTGAATAAGTGGTAATAGATTTTCTGTAACGAAACGTATCTAGGTACTTTCCTTGTCGTTGTGTCTGATTCATAACTTCTGATAACAAAAGGAAAATTAGAACAAGTGCATTTCTCTCTGTTTCTCCGGACAATTGAATTTTTCGTTAATTGACCGAGTGCTTGCAGAAAAAAGAAATTGTTGATCTCATTAGAATGCTATCGCAAGCTTAATTATATGCATTCTATGATTAAGTAGAGTTTATAAAGAATAACTGCATAATGACTTTCTATTACATTCGTATTATTTTCTATTATTTATTTCTCAAACAAAAATACTGATGAATCTATTAACTATACCTGTTTATAGGGTTCTACATGCAACGAAAAGTTATCGTAGATTTATTAAAAGCTGTTGCTAAACTATTATTCAACTTTGAAGTGACTCCACTTGTATACAGATACAGACATACATATACGTACAACTGTATTTAATTTTAAATTTAACTGCTGAAAGATACGTTCATTAAAGAAAAGAGCAAGATCTTGGTTTTTAAGGTTAGTAACGTGATTGCCATTGACATTATTAGTTTGTCAAGCTATATTTATACCTAACATCTGAGTAAGACATTCTTCACATGATTATATTTAAAACACCTAATGAACATTTGAATCCGGATTAAGTGTTTAAACAAACAATTTAGGTTCCGTAATATATGGTATCTACTTTTCTTGATTACGACGTTGTTTGCATGCATTATAGACTAATTTATAATCGAAATTATTACAAGATGACTTTTAAATGAAAAACATCATGAAATAATTGCACCTTTTAAGGTGTAGCAAATTAATATATTATCAATTAAAACGTAAACCAGATTAATAGAATTTGATGCTGGTATTTACAAGTAACTTAATGACTATTATGAGGGATGAATGTTTTGGAATTTGATTTTTTCCATTTGAAGATATTTTACAAAACTAATGAAGACGTTTTCACAGTTTTCGTGAGTTTCATCATTCATGATGATATAAGATAAGTCATTAACAAAAATGATTAAAAATGATTGTCACTTATTCAACAATTTTAATATTCAAGCAACATGTTTAGATTGCTTATTTTAACATACAAGCAACATCATTTTACTATTGCGTAAAATATAATTATAAAAATTATCGAAAATGTTTTAATCGAAATTTGGTCAATCTCTTAATTAAATTGATTATCTTTTCTAGAGTTTCTTATAAATATCAGAATAGACAAACTTCGTATTTTACGCTTTATAAAAATTAATTTACCTCTATAAGTGCTAAACAAAAAAGGAGATCGAATAAAATCACTAAATATTGATAACGCGTAATACATCTCAGAATGAGGAAGTTTAGAAGAAACCATTATGATACAATCATTTCGATTTATAAGTTAAACTTTTTTTCGCCTTATCTCAATGTATAAAAACGTTGGTACCGCAATCGGTAATACTTCCAACCAAACCACAAGTTGTTACCGGGGAATTGTACTTTTTGATTAATTATCTTAGATATCTATATAATCGGTGTTGTAATATTAAATAAGACTTCGAGATTGAATTTAATGAAATATACGTAATGAATTATAACAAACTAAAATATTATTAGAATTTTTACTTCATAGAAACATGAATACTGGCAATTTTAAAAAATGATGAACCAATAAGTCTTGTAAAATTTAATTATGAGATATGTAATCCAATTAAAATTCTAGTATTACGAAATATTCGTTATATTCTTTGTCTAATAAAAGAAGCTTTAATAAGAAACAATGCATGCATGGTACTCTGATCCCAAGCGTCGAATTAAATATTCTTACGTTTAGTTACTTTACTCGCTCTACAACAGGATCTTGTGTGCTGTCATGGAGATAAATTAACTAACAAAAACTTTTAAACACTGTAACTACTTAAAAAGTCTTGACATAATTGACTAAAAATATTATTAAATATTATTATTACTACGACTTACAAAAGTCAATACAATATTTAATGTATACTTCTGATATCGGTTTATTATATAAGACATAATATAACGTAGTTAAATTAAAGAGAGTAGAAATATTCAGAAAATTGTTCGAAGAATTTCTTTACATAATATAAGTAATGTGATTATGCTGGAATACATATTAACATTTTAACAAGAAAAATTCAAATATATTAATTAGTTAATATAGTATTGTGGATTTTTCGATAAATACAATAGCTTCAAAATATAAAAAGAAAGGCTTTTAAATCATTCATCATAAGTTTTTTAGTAGGTCAAATATAGATTACTCGCGATATTTCCAATGATTTCATCAAAAAGAGTAGTAGCTTATCTTTAAATATTACTTTTACACTCGACGGATATAATTAAATATAAAATAATTCTTAAGTATGATTTCAACTCGATACTTACATTTTAATGGACAATATAAAAAAAGATATTCCAACAAAAAAATATCCAACCGAATAATTGCAATTGTCAGAAATATTAAGGTAAAAATATAAAAAGAACTGTTTAAAACGTATATTAAATGCTGTTGCTTACGGTTATATTTATAATATCGTTTTCAATTTTCTATAATAATAGTCATAAAGAAAATAGTCATACAAAAAGCTTTCTTTGATAATAAGTAATGATATTTAAGAGGTTATCTTTTGCTAGGTATATAAATACTTAAAAAATTATAGAGAATTAAAGGTAAATTTTTAGAAATTACAAGAATAAAGGATTAATTTAAGATAATAGATGTTCAATGAATTCTAATTAATCTAAATTGTATCACCAAATGACGAATACTTAAATAAATACATTGCAGTTTTATACAAAAAAATCAGAAATTTACAGCTGATCAACGAGAATAAATTATATGCATTATAAGTGTAGAATAGCTTAGATACCTCGTCATGAAAGAAATAATTCATAAATAGCGTGATTGATTGATTCCCTAGAAAGTTCCTACTCCGATTATTATACAATCAAAATAAGTAATACAAAAATTATAGGAATTAAAGTTAGATTGGATAAAATCTACAGTTATAAAGATAAATAAGTCTGTAGCTTTAATTTTATAATAAATTACCAATAATACGTATTATGTAAATGTAACTTTAAATAATAGTTCTTTTTATTCATGCATGTTTTCAAAATGGTTTACAATACCACCACTTAAAATTTGCAGCGTTACATATTCATCTATACAATATTATTGCATGTAATTTAAATAAAGTAAACACTGAAAATATTATATTTTAATATTGTACAAGTCTTTTTCAGTAATTCCCTATATATTTCATATATACACAATTAAATATGTCTCATTAAAATTTCATTAAGGGATAATTATTGTATAATTTCCTGATATTTCATATGTTGAATTTTTAAATGATGATATTTTTTAGCAAAAATGTTTAATATTACTTTAAAAAATTTGAGTCATTTTAAGCGATAAAAAAAGACATCATCAGAATAACAACATATTCTAATTTAAGATATTAGAAGATATCCATTATTCATTGTTTTATTTAAATCTACTGGCAATTATAAGTTTAAAAGTTTTTTTAAAGTAATTCGGTTATAGCAAATTATTTATTCTTGAGTATTTTTTATGTTTATTATTTATTACAATCGTAGCAGAATGAATAGTATTGAAAATACGTTATAACGTAAATAAATGATCGTCTTAAATCTTCTTAAACCTGATATGGAAGCTTTTATTAATTTAATAACGGGCTAATCAATGCAAATTTAACAGAATATGTGAAATTATGAAATATGTACAATTCTGTTATGAATAAAAGATTCTTACAATGAATCCTCTTTTCTATTTCAAAAAAGCAATGGCTAGTATTTTTAGGTTTCAAAATTAATTTAGAATATAATTATATAAATAAATAATCAATTAAAATTCATAATTCTGTCAGATTTTCAGACATTTTACTATTGTAAAAATATAAATTAAAGTATTACATAATAGCATCTTAGTTACTGGTACACAAATAATAATATGTCCAAATAATGAACTCAGAAATCCGTTTAAAAATATAATTATATTAAATTTGACGATTTTAATTTCTCAACCTTTTACATTACATTGTGTAATAGTACATTCTTCAAAAAATCAAATATTTTACGAATATATCCGTTTTCTCATACTAGATTTAATTTTTATGAATCATTGTTTATAATAGAAAAATATTGAATTGAACTTACTATAAACATAAAAAATAATAAAAGACTTCATTATCAATACTATTTTAAATAAAATAGTATTGATACAAGTGATACAAAGTATCACTTGTGTACAATACAACTTTGTGTAGTAATACAAAGAATAACAAATCGTAATCATCGCATTTTTAAACAAGTTATATAAAAATTTTGCTATTGAATATATTTATAAATTTTTACTTAGATAAGGAATTTTTTTGCAAAAGAATTTCAACTAATACTGTCAAATGGCAATTTTTCTATTTTATTTGTTACGTTACATTACCTTATGAGAAGCTGATATAATATCGATTAAATACCATATACTTTGTATAATAGGTATTACTCTGTATATTTTGAAATCTGCTGTACATTTATGATAGAAATTAAGGCGTTAACTTTTGCGAAATAAAATATATCAAATTTAATGAAACACGATTCTTAAATTCTCTACCTTTTAAAAAATTTTCTAAAATTAAATATTTTTGTAAATAAATTATTCATCAATTATTAACATATGTTATTAAATATAAATAAACCTATCAATCAGTAAGCACAAATGAAGTAATCTTTTTTACTTTTATTTCAAAATTGATAGCCACCATTTTATTGAATAAGCATTAATTTCTGACAATCAAAATCGTATAACGTAAAGTAGTTACACTCACCCCGAGGCAGGAGTCGTCGAGGGTGCGCCGTTTATCGCTTCGACCGATGTTCGACCATGGCGTCGACCAGCGTCCGGTATCTTTGACGGAGGGCGTCATTTCGATGTGAGTTGTCAAGGTCGGCCGCTCGAGGCTCCGGCCCACCGCTGGCGTGGTGTCCTTGAAACAAGGGTTGTCGAAGGCGTAGGCTTCCTCGACAATTTCGGGGTCCGTTACCAGTACTAAGTGTTTACCTGAAACACAAGAAAGTTTATCTTGTCAGTAATCTTTGAAGAAAGTGTATGGATTTACCAAATAGTTTCAGTTTAACCTAGAGTTTGGTATTTCTGGTTCGGATCCGGTTGAGAATTCATGATGTGATAAATAATCAGAATGATTACAAGTAGAAGAGATTTTATTAAAGTGTGTCTATAATCTTAAAGGAATTTTATGCATCATTTTTTCACTTACAAAATCTAGTTGTTATATGTTACCAAAAATAATATTTATTTGGTCAACATTTTATCGCATTCACGGAAAGGTCTTAAGTTCTTAGTAATATCAGACAAATTTAAAAACTCGCTTAGATGTTCTCTAGTTTTAAGTACATAAGGTCACCAGATAGAGTACGTGGTCATATTAACAGTGTAAATATGGCATCCAGTTGTGTATGATGTCTATGTACATAGACGACATCATTAGTAACCTTGTCATGTAGACATCAAATATGACTCTAATAAAGTTGACTTGTAAAACTACGATAACTCTACGTGGATCGGTAAAGTCATACGGGTAGATGTCCCATGTAACTATTGTTATGTTTTGACTTTTGTGGTGGAGAGCAAGTCTTAAACCTCGAAATATGATTCAAATTTGGGTACTTTACGGATTTTCTGCATTAAATATAGAACGAAAATTGGCGAGTTCTTAATTGGCTTGAGTAAAAATTTTCAGAATACAACATATACACCATACTGAAATGATAAATCTAATAAAAGATAAGCTGCAAAGTATTTTAAAATTTCTATTGGAGTTGGGCATTATTACTTACACTTATTTGCATTTCTTTACATTCTTATAAAAAGCTTTGTTGAAGAAACTGTGAGTTTTTAAGGCATAGATGTAATAAAATTCAGCAAATATGTAAGAATTTGCATATGCCAAAGTTTATAATAATGTAAAAAAATATAAAAAATACGAATTCAGATATCAACTATTAAAAACGAGGGAAGAGAAATTCAGATGTAAACATGCAAAAAATATGTATAAAAACAAAAAATTGTGAGTTGATATAAAAATGTTTAGAATAAAATTAGTAAGTGTTGAAACTACTTTTCAGATTAAATAGAAATTTACATTTTCTTACATATTTTAAAAATCTTGTCAAAACTTTCTATTTTTTATTATCTATGGCAATTTAATAATAAATTATATGATTCGTATATTTTCAAAATTATTGGAATAAAATCTACTATTGTTCACAATGTCAGAATGTGACATAACTTTTATGAGATAATGATAAAGATTACAATGAGTTACACTTTGTCTTTTGATAAAGGTATTATTACCTTTACGGCTAAATGTGCTTCAACCTTCCTTCTTTCTAAGTATAATATATTAATGAGCTTTCCTCCTTGATTAGGATATTTGCGTACTTACAGCAAGTGCCAATTTCCTTACACTTCCAAGAATAAATAAGACATGTATTTAATTCCTATCCAACAACGATTTTTATTTAACGCAGATGGCGTTCAGACTGCGAAAAAGAAAGAAAATCTCCTCTGGTAGGTTTGTCGACTTGCATATAATTCATGCGCACTCCGTGTCACCAGCAAAAAATGAAAAAGGATACATCGTCTTTAAAAGTGCGTCCGTGCAGCGAATACGCGCAAGAAGGAAATGAACTTACCATCCTCATTACGTTGCGAAACGCGTCACAGTACATATTTTGATGTGATGGCGATGGCAGAAGAGCAGGACGGGGAGGACAATAGCGACAGGCCCATGTTTAGCCTGGCGTGCCTTACCTTTGTAGGAAGGAAGCGCATTCTTCTCAACAGTAGGCGCGTATAATGTATACCGCTAAGCGGCTTCTTTCTCTCTTTCTCTCTTTCTCTCTTTTGATCAACACAGGACCTGCACCTCGCCGTTTTTGGATATCTGCTTCACACCATATCATTCTCCTTTCTTTTTCTCTTTAAACGGTTATATACTTAGGTGATTAATTGTAGGAATTTCGTTGGACAAGTAGTAATGAATCTCTCCGAAAAATAAGCAAGTATTTAAATTTTTTGTTTGTTGCTGATAAAGTATACGCAATTGTTGAATAAAGTGAAGAAGACCAATATTTTTAATCTATAGGGCGCTTTCAAAACTCTCAGCGATTATTCACATAAAGTGAATGTACTAATCTACTTTATGTTTGAAGGAAACCAATCAAGTCACTAACTTATAATTCGAAAAAAGGGTTTGTCCAGCAATTTAAAGTAATACGTAACCTTATTACTCTTTATTATTCTCATAAAATTGCGTGGGCACTCCTAAATTTTACTTTCAATTTTAACGACTGCATTTTTATTACTTAATGCATATTAAATTATTGGCGACACTGATAATTGACCAAAAAATAATATAAATTGCATCTATTCGATGCAATGTTTAAATGATGTAATTGAAGTGGTTCATAAACTATTTAATATTGGACACCACTTGTTTTGAAGTTTTGAACAGTTTACATGTCATTTTACGCCTTATGAAGTGATTAAAAATGTAAATTAAATACATAATATGATAAAAGCAAATGTATTAAATATCAATTAATACATCAAAAGTACTGATGAATAATCGTCGTTTCTAGATTTACTCTATACTTTAATACTAGAATTTATAGTTTTACTGATGGTATGTGAATTTAATTTAATTTTTTGATAAAATTAATATTTGTATAATGGTTATGATAAAATTCAATGGAAATATTAATTTTAAAATATTTAAATTTTATAAATATAAGCCAATTTAATAACTAGAATAATATTTTACTCTTTAAATTACTGAACTGATATTAAATACTATTGTTATTCTTAGTCTTAATTCTTTTTAATTTGTTATACAATTTAACATTTAAATAATGTACAGAAATAGACTAACCAATGTAAGAATTATTATATTTGTATTGTGATCCGTTGCTCATTCGATGCTTTCGAATTAAAATTTCTTCTGAAAATTAGAGCTTATACTAACTTTATCGTAAGCTTATACTAATTTTATCGTAAATATAAATATGTAACTAGAATCTGCAATAGTTGAAATAAACTACTGTACAATAAAATATGCTGGTACTAAAGAAATTGCGCATTCACCGCATTATAACAATGTTTCTTTATAATACAAGTAGCTTTTAACAAATAATTGTTTTCATTTTGTTTTTAATGAAGCATTGAGAATACAATGATAATATTATTACAAGATTTTAACATTTTTCAATTTAGATGTACTTTATTTATGTACAAGATGATTACTCTCCTTTTACTTTCATTTCTAATTATATTATAATAAAGATAACCTAAAAATCCATATTTAAATGAAGTTCTATGATAACATTTTACATGTAGTTAAATTCTTTTTCTTTTGTTTACATGGACTTTGTCAAGCATTTTCTGGAGCGTATAGACAAATGATATTTTTTCTCAAGCACCGAGCTTCCTCCAATTAAGGTTAATTTTATTTAGAAGGATACGTTATTGTAAACGCAGATATTATATAGGATTATAATGTTATATTTATCTTTCTTTTTTTTCACTTTCATAAGACTTCAATATTGTAAATATAAATATTTTTATCCATACTCAATTATAAAAACACAGCTATATTTTTCAATTTAATATTTTTTGTTTTCATAATGCTGATTTTTATAATTAAAAAGAATAATAAAAAAGAAAATTTTTTTTAAAACTAAAAGGAAGATGTACTTAATAGGTTTTATTGTAGGTGAAACGTAAAAAGTAAATGTAAAATATTAGATCTACACTTTTATGCTATGTCATTTTATTTGACATGCATTTGCAATTTTCTGTCATTGTGGTAATGTAACATTCCGATCAGTATTTTTTGAAAATCAATTTAACTCTAAAGCTACTTTTTAAATGTAAACAAAAAAATTATGAAAAAATTTATATTTTAATTTTTATTCAAATAAAAATTATGTATATTAATATTTTTTATTAATCATATAATATTACCTCTTTCATACAAAGCTTCTATCTAGATTTAAAAAACTTCGAAGCGTTAAGCATAAAAAAATTCTTAAAAGAAGTTTTGATAATAATAAAGTTAATTTTATGTAAAATCCTGAAATTATTTCTATTTTCGTATATTTCTCAGTTATTTAAATTAAAGAAAAACAGATATTTTTTCAAAATAATTTTAAATGTTATTTTAGTATCTAAATACTTTTTCTAAACTACAATACTACAACTACCATTAAAGTACATATTATTTTTGATAGATTATTACTATTAAATGTTAAAATACAAAATTACAATTATTTTAAAATTTTTGAGGAAGAAAAAGTCGCTATGAAATACAATATGAATACTGCCAATAAGATATTAATTTACTGAAATATGTTAAATATATTTGTACTAAAATCTTTATTCTTAATAATATTAATATCTGTTTTTCTGTTATTCAGAGTAGTTTGAAAATTAATACAATTTTTCTTCTTAATAAGATTGTATTTTTTAAATAATCATAAAGAGAATTCAGAATTTAAAATAATTTATAAAAAAATATGTATAAAAAAATCTTAATCACCATACATATTATAATTACTATAAGTCTTAATATAAATGATCGACTGGCTTATTAAATATTCACTTAATTGTAATTTGCATAGTCATAATTTCCACAACATCTTCATTAACAGTTATATTTAAATATTTAGCGTTTTTTTCAACTATTATTTACTGATACGTACATATATTTATTTTCTGAATTTTATTAACTCGTTTAATTAACCTACTACTTAATAATCAATGTGTTGTTATCATTCAAATAAATGATTATAATACAACATAAAACAAGACATAAAGTAATTAAGAGATTTATAATCTTCCTTTGACTTTCCTGATAACTATGTATACTTAACATATTACGAGTACTACAAACTACTTACTAATTATTAGATTTATGAATTAAAATAAAGACGAGCCAAAATTGCGATACATATTCAATAACAATCATGAAGGTGAACGATGAAAGGCTTATAATAAGCTTCATTATTATGAGAAATTAAATGTTTAAATACTTTATAAATCTCAGTGTTCCTTGCTTCTGATAATTTCATCTTTTTAATAAATTTAATTAATATTGTAATTGAATAATGTTATATATTAGTATGATAATCGATAATTTTCTATTACTAAAGTTCATTAAATATAATTATAAATGTATCCGAAAATAAAATTAATTTATAATTTTATAAATTAAATTAATTTCTTTTAATTCTAAAACTTTTAACTCTCTTTAAATAAGAATTCTAACATATTTTTCATTATTAATAGATTTATTTGCCCGGGTTACTCACACAAAAACTATTATAAATAGTGATATTTTACAAAAAATATCAATTTTTCTTAAAAAGAGAGCGTGGAAGAAATCAATAAATTGATTTCTATTATAATCAAAAAGAAACAAGAACAAAGCATACTTTGATAAATCAATAATAAAAAGTGAAGTATTTAAAAAGTATTTAAAAGTTGAAATTTAGTACAAATATAATTTTTAATATCTAATGCAATCTTGAAAATAATATAGAGTTTACAACATAATATGGTATATAATTTAACCTCTTAGTATATAATTCATTTCAAAAGGAGTTAATAGCTCATAATTTGTACAATGTAAGGAGATTACAGTTACTACATATATTCACGGAATAGTAATAGATATTTTTCTAATTCACGAATTTCTTTTCTAAATCATATTTAATATTTTCTATACAATACCAGTTCTGTTACTTAGTGATTTGATTGTCTTTCCATTCATCGCTTACTTAAAAAAACACGATTACAATAATGTGAAATTATGCAGTTACATTCGCCATTTTGTAGCATAAAACTATTTATTTCATTAACTAATTCACTAAAATTAGTTTACAACCTTTGTATACGTCAGATCGATAAACATAAAATGGAAATACAGCAGATGAGCAGGTGCAATGACGTTGACAATCACGGCAGTTGGGTCAATTTTTAATGTGGTAGTCAAATGTCCAACACGGAATCATAAATCGAGCATCTTCACATACATCCTTGCTCTAATTCGCTTGCCATTTGTTTGTTCGTCCTTTGCTATTTATAAAAAAAGAAGCAAAAGAAAAAACAAATTCGTGATATGTAGGCGAGTGCGGAGATAATCAGTGCGAACGAAGGTGAGAAAGAGAGAGAGAGAGTGCTGAGAGAAAAAGATGCCTTACGCCTTTGAAGGAGACGCCAATGGGCGCATACCATAGGCGCCAAGGTGATCTGCCTTGCCTCTCTTTCCTCTTTCCATCCCACTACTGCTCTTTTTACCACGAGAGCCTCGCTTGCTTCTCCAGCTTTCCATCTCTCTCGTTCACATTGCTTATTGCCATAGAGATCGTAATTCCTCTCTTCCTTCCAAATCTTGCTCCACCTTTTTCTTCCTTTTCATTCGTATCGCTCTTGCCCACGAGTCCTACGTTCTCGCATCCTTGCACTTCTTATTGATCCGCCTTGTTAGATATAATTTTTTTGTCCCGCTGCTCATTAGCCTTCTTGTTATTTTCTTCATAAATAATATCATTAGTGTTGACGCAAAATTTTCATTTCTGCAAGATCCTGCTTGTACATGTCATTATTTTTTTTACATCATTTTACTTTATTTTATCGTTTAGTTTGGGCTAAGCTTCGTTAGATAGAATAACATACGCGTCTTAGATATTTTCAGGTGTATGATGGCTTATATTAAAAAAAGCTGGGATCTATATTCAAAAAGTTAGCCCAAGAAACGTTATTCAAAATTTTTTATCATAGATCACAGATTTTGCGAATAACAAATATTCCCATTAAGGTTTCTAAGCTTTTATCGTAAGTTTCCATAAAATCCTACAAACATATTACTATAATTAATATACAATATCAAATATATTACACACATGAGATATATAGGGTCTTATGATAATGTCCAAGATAACTGAGTAGGTTAATATTACTCAAAGATAAAGATAATAATGTTTGAAACTTTCTTACTCCGTTACAAATAAAATTGATATATTAATTTTTCAAAGTATACATATTTGTCATGAGCGTGTGGTCGTTATAAATATGCAGTGCTTTACATTTCGAAATATGTAATAGAATTATGCAATACAAAATAAAAGTGTTCGTAAAGTTTAAGGATAGCGAATGCAATACTATAAATGCACTTTCTACTTTGCCAATTTCCATTTTAAATTCATTGGACGTGATTGACAAGTTATAGTGAGCGAGAAGAAAACAGACAAGTCATACATATAGAAGCGTATGACTAAATGGATTCTTTACTTTTCTAATACAATAATTCAATTTTCAAAAATTTTTTCAATAATTTAAAAATATTTTTTTACAATATCAGATTAAATTGAAAAGACTGAATTTCTGTGTTGCATATTCTTGCGATTTAATATCTTGAAAATATAATCCCAAAGGAATTTCGATGGATGCGTAAAACTTACAAATCATAGTTCTCGTAGTAAAGCAGTTCACTACGGTATATTTCAATTAGTATGCGCAAATTCGTAAAAAGATGGTGTATACGATTATCCTTCTTTAATAACGGTTTACGAGATTAATTCAGTAAAAAATGAAAACTTTTTTATAGAATAAATAAAGAAAAATTTACTATCTTCGATAATTTAGTTCTAGATTTAAAACAAAAAACACAATTAAAATTAATATTTTACTTTTTCTTTCATTATTCATGAATGAAAACAGTAGTGATGCTGTTCATTTACAATACAAGTGATCGTGGTTCATTAATAATAATTGAAAAAATTCATAAATAATTATTAATAGTACTTGGCAATCTATTGTTTCGACTTAAAAATCAGTCTGTCAATTTGTTTAAAATCCTCAAATTCTGGAGATATCATTTTAAATTAAATCGGAACTTCATTTTTTCATGTGGTATCACTTTGTTCTATTTTTAGAATCTTAATTTAGTCAACGTATGTTACGATTTATTGACATTTTTATATAACAAGTGTATTATTTCTCATTTCAGAATATCTAAAACATTTTATTTTAACGTACTAATATTTGAACAAAATTTTCGAATAAGATTTTTGCTGAAAGATGTTATATTAAGAAGAATTTGGTTAATGCACGAATATTGATATAAGTAATAATATTACGTTATTAATTGTAAACAAGCTTATTGCTTTTGGTTTTCGTATATAAATATTTGAATGATATAGGATAGTAACAATATGCTCAAATACTTTTTTCTTTTCGTTTGTGAAAGAAAATATAATCGTTTATCCATATAAAAAGAATTATAAATCAATTCAAATTTATTAAATGTGAATGTAAATTAGTTTAATGATAAGAAAATAAAAATTAAGAAATTTTAATTATTAATTTTTTTTAATTTTTTAGTAACTTTTCTCTCAATATCTATTAAAGATGTAATTGAAACATTTGATTTAAATTGTACAGAATAATACATCATAATACAACGGATGATAATAAAATATAAATTTTATATAAATCAATACATTTCATTCGACAAATCTGTTTATTAATGTAAGAGCAGAATATTCGTACATACGTTGTTATTCGTTATTTTATATCATTTTACAAAACCCGACTTAAATTTCATTATCTAGAAAGTCACTTAATGAAATATTATAATTAATAAGTTCTTAAAGCGTAAAAAGCAAAAAAATCTTCGGAACTCAGTCAGACATATTAGAAAGCCATGCTTTTACTAATACGACCACAAAAGCTGTTAATATTTAAAAAGAGTTGGAAAAAGTGTATGCTATCCATTAATCTAATAGATTTAATAGGCATATGATGATTCTGGTGGAATATCAGCCCAGTATATGTTTACCTATGTGTATTTTAGTATGTATTTATTTTTCGACATCGCAATCTTGAATATGATAGCAGCATCACTTGTACCATTTTTGAATCATCATTTGTACCATTTTTGTATCATAGAGCATTTAGCCGTAAGTATGCCTATATTATTTTATCCTGTTCTATTGTGTAATCAGCAGGAGAGAAAAAGAGGCTCGGAAGATCTCACGTCATTGAATGACGATTTGTAAAATTATTGAAAGCAATCGACCTCAATTGGTAATCGAATAAAAAAACACTGCATGATGCATTGGTGGACTTTGATGGGCAAGAAAACTGCCTTTTAAAATTCATTGATTAGTCACTTGCATTACCACCTACGCAGTATTAATAAATCCATCGTGTTTTTTCTCTTAATTGCACGTCTAGTGGAAGTAAACTCTTATGCAATGCTCCAAAGAGTCATGACAATGTTTTAAAATATTTGCATAATCCTCTTTTCTTTTTACATAATGCATACCTTTAGTTTTGTACTTTATATTATTCTAGCGAATTACCGATAGGTGATAATCGTAAATTCCTGATCATGAAATGACGTTAAAGACATATTTTATAAAAAAAAATGGAAAAACGTAATTCTAACGCAAAAACATTCGATACCAATAGTGGCTTAGTGACAGATCACTGTCAAAGCTGAAATTTAATCCTTTCAGTTCTCGCACTCGTTATCCATTTCAGTATTTAAAAATGGGAGTGAAAAGTATATCCTTCCCCATACCCAATCATCTGAACATCCAAGTGTCAAAACTGTTTTAGGTAAACTAAATTTCCAAGAAACGTCGAATCCCTAACTCGGTGACACTTGCGGGAAAACGCGTCCGTTTACGGTCTGCGATGCGTGACGCGCACGAAGCTCAATTGCCATTTGCGAAACATGCGCATTGTCCAGGTGGACCGAGACGCGCGCCTTTTTTGAAAGGCCATTTACAAGGTGCGGCACACCTCAGCTGTGCACACGAATGAATAAAGTTTCAACGCCGGTGACACTCTTGAGTGTTGACAAGTAAAAATGTCGAACATTGCTGATGGCTCGTAATGAAATTTCTACTAAGTTGTGATGATAACAAAGATCTCTATAACATTGGAAATATAAAATGTATTTTATATTTTATTTAAATGTAAACAAAATATTTCGGTTTCAGTTATATTACATGAAATGTTATATTACATGTTATATTACATGAGATATAAAACTGTCTTTCATATGTTCGATATTACATTGTGAACTTCTTTGTATTCATAGAATATAGAATCATAGTGTAAATTAAAAGTGTAAATTAAAAAAATTAATACTTTAAGTATATTCGCTTAAATTTTAAGTAAACATTTGTATATTTTAAAAATAATTATTTATAATAATATTGTAATTAAAATAACAGAAATATCAATTTAAAAATGTATGTCTATTTATTTCAAACGTATAATCGAATTACAAATATTTTCATCGTATAAATTATTTTGCAAAAGTAAAAACAAAACGTAAGCTCAGATGTAAGACTGAGTCGCTTCTGACAAAATTATTCTGTAGGTCAAATTATGATTCAATCTTAGTAGGTGAGTTCGTACTGAGTGTCACGGCGAGACCTTGCCCAACCAATTAACAGCTCGTGCGAAGGAGAACACGAGTGAGAGAGAGAGAGAGAGAGAGAGAGAGAGAAGATAATGAAGTCATGCCGTTCTGTATGAGAAAATTAAGTAAAATCACTCGTTATAATGGAATGTGTTGTGCCCACTACATTTTTGATTGACTCTGTGCGTGATGTCACACTTAACTCCCTATACGTCTCTGTTAACTGAGTTTTCTCATAATTTTAAAAAGTTGACGTTTCGAATGAAACAAATAACCGAACTAAATATTTATTTGAAGTAAGGTGATGTTCACTTAATTCTATGAAAGGAGACCGTATTTACTGATCTTATCCGTTCTTTCAAAAAGTAATTATTGTTTGATAATCTTGGTTGGAAAGTAAGTAATATTTATGATCGAGAAATTAATATCTATTGATCAACTTTAATTTTGAGTAATTTATAAATTTATCGACTAAGTGCATTTTCCATTTCGTATTTATTTTATTGAAAAACAAAGCAATGAAATCTAAACTTCTAATGCATACATATCATTTAACTTCCAAAGAAATTGGGTGAACTTCAATTTTTTTCATTGTAACTATTGCTTTGGAATAGATAGTGAAAATTTGATTATACAAGAATAGAGATATAAGACTTCCTCTTAATAGTCATTGTGCTCCTAAAGATTTACGTAAAATTTAAGAAGCTTTGAATACTATTTCTCAGAACGTATTTCTGCAAGATGTTGTAAAATTGGTGTAAAATTCGTACACGATTTAAAAACGAGCATTTGAAAAATAGCACTGCCACGTTTTCTATTGATCGTAATCTTGTATTAATTAAGATATTTGCAGAGACACAATCATTTTCATATTGAATATTAGTAGTTTCGCGAATAAACCCAGTCCAGCTCTAAGATCCGTTCGATAAAACAAATTTAATCTGAAAAATCAAGACATAGATTACGAATTTCTTCAACAGAAATAACACCTTCAAACTTGACTTAAATAACGCCTAATAGAAGTCTGCTGCTACATTACGCATCATTTTAATTCAGTCGTTGCGCGCGCATAATACTTTCGACTTATATTTTCTATCTGAGCAAAACGGTGACTTAATAAATTTTTCTCGAATTCACTTTATAAGGCCGCCATAAAGCACAGATATTCGACACGATATCTATATTTCCGGTTATTTCCATGCCTTCGTTAAATAACGACGCGCGAGTTACGAAAGATTTACGCTCCTCGTTACGTAATATTTTTTTTGTTTCGTCCATTTTTCTTTTTTATCTTTATCTCAGCGTCGAAATGCCTCCTTGACTAATCTGCCACTAATGTCCAGATAACTTTACACTCTTCATGCTTCCGTAGGAGAACAGTAATCAACAATCTAACGTTCTATTCGCGGAATCGCTTCCGTAAAGCGAAAAAGATAGATCTCGATAAATATTGCGATAATCGGTTGGGATCTATGCAGGTGCCATATTACAAGGGAATTTCGTCATTGCCTATTTTTCATAAAAATTAAGACACAAAACTCGTGTCCATTTGTTTAGTTGTTTCCATTATTATTATTATTTCTATTGTAATTATTATTGTTTTTGTTGTTATTAGTGAGTGCGAGCGTTACTTGACCTATTTTATGACTTTTGTGCAACCTGCGTTATAACTCTGTTAAGAGGAGTAAGTCTCTAAGGGCAATTCATTTCAACAAGTGCAGACGTCTTATATTTTGAAAAGCATAAGTAGTAATCGTGATAGAATTGCTTGAAAAAATTAATTCATGCAGAAAATAAAAAAGAAAAATATTTTTAAAATATGCATTTTTGTACTACTTTACTTGGATTGCATTTTTTTAATTCAACGTACTTTGAAGCAGAAAATTAAATGAAAGTTCTATTTGCTTAGAATTTAAACATATTTTGAATTGTTAAAATTATTCTCGTTATTAGTGTTCAGCGGTAGTAGCATGTGTAAACCATATTAATGTACGGAAGATTAAAAAAATCTAGCCAAGGTTTGCATTAAAAGCATAGACGATTGCACTACTGCTATATAACTTTAATTACCATAACGCATTATGGAAAATAATATCAGGATAATTTCCTTATTAATATAAAAGTAGCGTAAAATAACGTACCATATTTACACGAACTACACCAACTACTTTAAAAGCGACGATCTAATGATTTTCTTAAGCAACCGCCTAAGTCCATCGCAATTCACATCGCATTTACTTAGCAGATGCATTTCGTCAGGTTTTCGTACAAAGGAAAAACTTGAGGAAAAACAATGAAATAACGCAAGGACGCTCCTAGAGGCGAAGGTCAACGTTATATACACATAAGTCTCTAGAGATGGCGGTTAGAAAAAAAGAAGTACTACCACAGTGAGACTGAATGGCGATCGGATCGAATGTCGGTAATGTCGGCAGCGTCGGTAGAGCGAATGAAATCGCGTGTTGCATGCGGATGTGAAAGCGTAAACTGATATTAGCGTGGATCTGGAGAAAAAAGTAGAATTGACCGTTGCGTTGGAACGATATTTAATTGAGTCTCTCAGGCGAATTATCATTGGATGTGTTCGTAATTACGCGCGTTATTGCTTCTGGATGCAGAAGTGGGGATAGCTGGGAAAATTGGCTTTGTTGATATCATTTTGCAATTTTGAGGATTGTGCTTATTTAGTGTAGTGTTCATACGTGCTTACAGTTGCATCGTACTTGTTTAAATATTTAAGTATATAAATTATTCTTAAGTTGTATTTCTAGGGAATACTTGCTTATGAATTAGTTATATCGAAAATAGAAGTTTAATAATGTTTTTCTTAATCATATATGCCTATAATACTAATGTAATTTTACCCATTTTTTATAAAAAAAAAAGATAAGCTTTATAAACGAAAATATGAAAAAGTACAAGATGTCTCTAAAATATTTATAGATCATAAATTACGTCATCCAATAATCAAATTATACATGATAAAGGATACATGATAAATCTTAAAATTTTTATGATACATAATAGTGATAGTACATATTAGTTAAATTCTATTTTTTAATAAATTTTTAATATAATGTAGGTGTGATTTTATCAATATTCATTATTATTTTTTATTTAAAATTATAAAACTATTTCATATTATAAACATATGACAAATTTAAAAAGTAATTTTTAAGCTTTCGATTTAAAACTAATTTTATAATATAACACCGTAGATATTCATTTTCATAAATGTTACTGAATGATAGACTAACTACTAAAACAGAACTTAAATTAGTTGTTTAAGATATAATTTTAATTTCACTGAATATAATTAAAAAGTCAAGTAACTATTACCACATGCATAATGTGAGATTTATTAAACATGAACTTATAAACTTGCAGAATCCAAAGTGCACTTGAATATAAAAATATTTTTAGCAACATTTCCTGAGATATGATAAAATGTCTGTCAATAGAATATATGTTTAAAAAATGTAATATCTTTATAAAATTAAGAGGAAAGTTGATCATCTCAATTAGAGAATTATGGAATACCTCATTTGTAAAACGTAATAATCATTCCAGTTTTCTCATAAAATTCTACTTTGCCCTTTGGATCAAATGTTGAAATAAACTGTAAGAGAATACGTCACGTTGGTAGCCACGATCAAGTATATTACCTTATCAAAGTGGTGCGTGAATAATTTGCGCTGTATATCGAGCCAAATTTTCCTGTATATCCAGCCAAAGAAACAAAAATAATAAAGTCGGATGAATTATTATCTCGTTACAGGAATCCGAGAGTGTCGGGTGCATTGGATGCGGGCCAAAGGACAACGGTCATGATTATGCAGAAATGCGAGGAGTGGCATCAGCGAAATGGTATCTTTTTTTCTGCCTCTTGCGTTCGGATACATTCGCATAGAGACGGACAGAAAACAGAAATTTTTTAGGAGACTGTTTCGCAAAGGGTATAAAAGTGGCTAGAAATTACAAGGTATTTGATTAGTTTTAGATCAGTTATAATGTTGTCGGTGGTAGAAATAAAATACTATGGTCTCTCATTTGATTTGAAATTTCCTCCTTATTCCTCAATTATCAAATAGATCATACGTGAGTTAGGCGTTTTAGAAATATCGTTTATCGATCTAAATCGAGATAAAGAAAATTCTTCTTCTTTAAATTATAAAACTTAACGTAGCGTTGATAATATTATTAATTTCATTAAAATTTCGAATTAGAAAGATGTACCTATTGAAAAGCAAACAATGTCCACTTTTGAGAGCATTATTTTTCGTATTATTTATTTAAGAGTAGCGTTGAATAACATATTGCAGGCTTTAATGCATTCAGATCGATTCTGTGATATAAATTCAACGTTATATTTTCCGTACATATTTTGAGAAAAGCGTTGGAATTTGATTGTCTCATTGCAAAATGGCATATTCGATTCACAGTTAAAATTGTTTGCCGCAATTTTTTTTTTTGAATCAGCGATTTATATGGTATCATTGTGAATTCAAGAAAATAAAAACATTTACTAGAACTGGACGATTTATACCCTCAGGTGTATTTAACCAGGAATGCAGAAGAATTGAGTGAGAAAAGTAAGAGGCAAGGATCGTCCATAAAATAATGAGTTCACGGGGATTGGATGCATTGAAAATAAAATAAATCCCTTTTTATATTGGCTAATGATACTAGTAACAAATTAATTCTTAATCTGTATTTTTTTATTGTTACAATTCGTTTCTAGATTTTGAATGAATTTTGAATGAATTTTCATACAGTAAGTTTAATAACTTCGGCGCTTTTCAGCTACAATTTGTGACAATTTTTTATATTATATAAAAATGTTTATTGTCTTCCAAAAAAATGAACTTTTGTTTTTCTAAACACATTTTTATACAGGCAATTATTTTGAAATGGTTGTTTTTTGTGCATTTATGTTTACAGTGAAGAAGCTACATGTATAGTTCTTTCAAATATCAAATATTGTAATGTTAAATAATAATTTCCAATGACACCTCATCTGTCATTACACTGTATTACACTGTAACTTTTGATTACAAAATTTCATAAACATCAGTTCGTAAACGATTTACGAATTCTTTACGTTTGCAATTTACAAACAGGCTAGTTCTTATCCTTTCGAAGGAAGAAAAGTATTGAACTTAATCATTACCCTCATAAGAGTTCCTAATTGAAATAACTATTACTAGAATACAAGATATTAGGTTTTAAACGACTTTGCAAATTTTTCAACTCGGTAGAAGTATAATATATTGGTTACTAGCAGTAATATATTTCCAACTTTAACTTCTTGTCACAAACACTTTTAATATCGAATATATTTATAGAAAATCGAAATATTTAAAACGCACATTTACGCTTATTTGGAATAAAATTTTAGATTATTTTATAGAATATTTAGATTAAGATTAGTTTAGTAGTTATACAGGCTAGATGCAGTAAAATTGCAGTATATTTCGTTGTTTTAATAGATCGATTTATTAACACGCTTATTTAAAATTGAAAATACTATACGCATTCTCTTATAAATTATATATATATTTATAATGCTATTTATTGAACGGTGTTCTTCCTTTAAAATTAAATTCTATATGTTGTAAATACACAAGATTTAATATTATTATTTAATGTAAGATTGATTAAGAATTAATTTTAGAATTAGTATACATACACATAAGATTAATCATGAAAATCATGCTGACACACACTCATTTTGAAGTTACTGTAAGTATTGACTAAAGTATAATATGTATCCCTCTATTCCAATATCTCTTAAAACCGCTTACGTAAGTATTAAGAGTGGCACATTTTTCTAATAGTTTGTCAGTTAAATATAACATTTAACTAAATATAATATTTCTATTATGACTTGAACAATAAGTTTTAAGTCTATATGATTGCATTGGATTTAAGTTAGTCAATATACTATATATTTGTTGACAAAGGAGTTTCCTGCATAAATTGACAATTATTATTATATATTTATTAGCATGATTATTATAGACTATTTAAATTAAATAAATAATAAGTCTTGCATGAAATTGAAATTCTAATAGTTGATGCAATCTTTTGTGAATAATAAATATTTTACAAATACAAAACACATGAATTTTAATAATAAAACTCAGTATTCAAAATTATTAAATACCTATTTTGAACATTAATTTAAATAAGTTTCTCGACTACTATATTACAAATTCAACATTTATTTTATTTTATAATCAATGACATTCGTTCATATATTTTTCTTATTCAAATATAAATTTATCCTTAATTTATAATATTTAATATTTTAAATATTTATAAAAATATTAAAAGCAAAATACATGTATGTATATATAATTGAAATCTATAACAAACGAATAAAATGACTAAATATATTTCAGAAATTAAAACCTCTTCAAATCACTTTAAATACCAGATACGAACTTTTGATGATAATTTTTTCTTTATCTAGGTGTGAAATTTCAATGATGCAAAGCAGTGACAACTTTCCCCTTAATTATTTTCACATATGCAAACATCGTACCAGTGCGCTTACAGATAATTGAAGACTAGAATGGATTTAAGTACTTTTAACATTCCGAGTATAAAAGTGCTGGAGTATAAAAGTTTATTGGAGCATTCGTCCACTGAATTTCTTCTTTAATCGCTTCGCTAACAAGCTCTCAATCAGTGTGTTATCGTTCGACATCATCGCTACCAAGCGCCAGTGTATTTTATTCGGTCTCATTGCTACAATAATAGGGTTACATCGCCATTGCCGATGCGCAAGGCTTCGTATTCACGAAATTTAAAAATTGGACGGGGAAAATTATCTCAGTGTTCAATGAGTTTTATTGATATTTTATAAAACTGGCAGGGCTGGATATCTGTAATAGTAAAAATTCTTCACGTGACGATTCAACCAAAACAATTCAACTTTTGAATGTGTATGTGGTATTACGTGTCTGATAAATACATTGGTTGAAATATTGGTTTGATACATGTTAAAAGTTCGAAGTTGTATTACTAAATGATATCAGATTTAACGAATTTCAAGTACAAAACGGCGATAAATACATTTCATTTTATGTTAGAATTTATGTAAAAATATTAGCTTAAAAAAATTTTAAACTTTATTACTAATAAAATTTGATAGCGATCTTTGAAAAATATATTATTTAATTGTTCTTTCGTAAATAAGTACTATTTAAATACATTATATTTTTACATTAAATACAAATACACATATTTTATACACTGATATATAGAATTATGTAAATTGTTATTACATTGTAACAACAGGTTCAATAGAACAATTTAAGCTTTTATAATGTTTTAAGAAATAGTGTTTTTCATAAACTTAAATATTTAACTGCCTTAATATTGATAAATAAATTTTGTTACAATAACTATAAAAAATGTTAATAAAATGAGTGATTCCCTTTATTTATGTGGAAATAATATTAAGTATCAGAATAAAGTAAAACATATTTATGACTAATGTCACTAACGAATTTAAGTGAAATATAATAAAAATATCATTAAGAACGTTATAATTTTATTATTAATCATTAAAATGTTTTATGTTGGTTCTTATATACTTTCAGGATAATTAAAATATATTCAATTTTAAACAATAATAAAATAAATTTCTTGAATCAAATAAATTTCTTGAATCAAATAAATTTCTGGATATATTTGTTATTTGTACATATTTTATTAGGAAATTTCATTTATTTATTAAAAAATATAGCAGGATAAACTAAAATAAAAACTTTTGTAATTACATCATATTATTTTTATATAATTCTTATAGATATCATAAATTTACGTAAATCTAATGAGATTTGATTAAAATAGGATTAATTTTACTTTCTTACTTTGACAAATGTCCTCATAATTTACCACATTATGATTAAAAATTATATCATCGTTTTATTATGCACATTAAGAGTATTTAGAAATATTTCATCGAACTCCTTCTGATGGGCTTATTAATGTAATCAATTGCAGATAATGTATAAAAGACACAAATAACAATCGAGCTGCCACTGATAAGATATATTCGATTGATAATTCTCGCATTATTCAATTAACATACCAATTGAAAAAAATGTTTAACATAGATTGATCTTGATCGTCGTAAAAAATATTATTAGTTATATATTCGTATATATTACATATATCTTATAATGCAATGACAATAGGAAAGCTAAAAAATCAATACTTTTTGAAAGAAATAAGACGATTCTAATTTATTTCAATGAGATCAATTGCAAGAGATGTTAAGATGTATCGATACAGACTTTAAATGAAGGTGACAATAGTAAAAACTATCAATGAATATAAAATCAAAAGTATTAAAAATATGAAGTTTTAATAATAAGGAGTTTTCAGAGTATAAATTTTTGATGATAGCTATTTTTCGTATGTGGTAATATCTACTTCGGCAAATTATAAACTTTATTGCAAATAAGAAATTTATTTAGGTAATTAACGAAATAAAATGAATTATTATGTACTTCTCATCAGTGACACACACGCTTTCAACATTTCAACGTTTTACCTTACAATTTTATTTTCAAATGAAGATAATTTTTTTTCAAATAAAAGCATTCGTTTCTCTTTAATATTTAACAGAAAAAGTAATTTCAAACATTCAAGGTGAATAGCTTTTTACGAAAAAATAAATTGAAAATAAATGGCTTTTTCTGTTTAAAAAGGCGTTAAGGTGCTGGCATCACTCAAAGTACCATCGACTTATTAACGATTTTATGTAGAATTTTATGTACAAAACTGATACTTATATAATCAAATGCTCCTATTTTTTACTAAGATGAGACGACATGGTTTAAGCATAAATTTCAATCTTTCGTCTCGCGTATGCAGTCTTGAAGTCGAGCGTTGTTCAAGTATCCGGATAAATGAGATCAGTATATCAACGGTTTATCTTTGCTTCAGTTTCTTTCGCTCTTATTGCCCACTTGATCTCTAGAATCCTTATATAGTATTTGTACCAGTATAACAACGTAATGAACAAAACAAAATAAAAATGAAAAAACTACTGCATGATTGGCTATAATATAATTCCGATAAAAATAACCGTGTCAAGGTGATAATTCTTATCGGTAGATCTGGTCAACCTTAATCATTAGGCCTATACTAACCAGTACCAGAGATACAAGGGTTTAAGTGGTCTCGTATATTTGAAAAGAAAACCGCGGTTAAACGCAAGCAGCGTGGAAAAAAAATAAAGCCATTGCGCAATGACCTTAGAATCCTAATAATTCACTACATCAGATGCGCAGGAGGTTTTTCCTTGAGGTAGGCTCACTTAAATAGAGGTCTCATCTTAACAAATATATGTTTTTTGCCTGATTTTTCAAGCCACTGACTGTATACTTACAATCCTCACAATTAGCATTATTGTTAAACATTGGAGATTACATGTCTCTGTTTAGTGATTGCGCAATTTCTTCCATACAATAAAAACGAGATGCATTTAAACTAATACGTTTCTCATTGTTATTTTTGTTTTGTCTTTATCTTTCAATGTTAAAAAAGAAGATGTAATCGTAAATGAGAATTTCGTTGTGATCATCAGATCTGTAGAAACTACATAATAAAATTTGACACTTGAGAAGGTATTAATTAATCACTTGCATTTAAGCGACTCAAAGCAGTAGCACAATTCGTTTATTTTCTTTACACGCAATACAATTTTTAAATTTTCGAATTTAAAAATTTTGTAAATCTAAATAAAAGGAGTTATCGACACTAAAGTTATACAGAGCGATTGGGTATCTCACCGAAGAATCTGCGCGTTAGCGCACAAAAACGGAGGATAGAGCAGAAAAAAGGAAGCAACGCTTAGAAAGAAACATACGTCGTTGCGATGAAAAAACTGGAGGGGAGAAGCAGATAGCGACGTCTAATAACGTCGACCCAACGCGATTATTTATATTTTGCAGTCGTTGCAAGCGGCACATAACATAAGCGAGTCGAGTGTTGAAATTGTCAACTTATTTTCTATATTGTTGATTTCCTAAGAGCTTCAGGTGCGTGGCTTATTTTTTATCTTCTCCGGCTACATGTGGGTCTATGACAGATGTGCATCGTGTGAAAAAGAATCTATAAAATACAGCCTAAACTTTATCACTACGCCCAATGAAATAATAGTCACTTAATAAAAGCTTGTTTTAAGCTTTTTTTAAAGTCAGATAAATGAAATTAAATTCTTTTAATAGCAAACATGTAAGATCGTTATATTTATCCGAATTATAAGAGAAGAATGAATCTTGTATATTCCATCGTGCGAATAACCCAGTTTTTTTATTAAATGCTTTAGGTACTTTGTACTTTATTAATTCAATGCAATAAATTTATTCTTTTTTTCATTCATTCAAATGCATAGAGTATATTCTTATACAATGTATTTCATAGAGATCATTTATTAAATGACATATTTTTTAGTACTATTCTATGCATAGATATTTTAATATAACACTGATTTTAATTATGTATCGATAACAAAACGGTATTTCTTTAACACGTATTATCCTTTATAAAGCTAACAAATAATTAAATAAAACATTTATTTATTTTAAGTTGCAAGGATATGCATTGGTATAAATAAACAAAATGTCTAATTGTAAAAAATTATCCATTCAAATCCGCAATTTAAGTTCATCAGTGCCATAGAAGAATCCAATCAAAAATCGTCTATGGATTTCAATTTCATCTAGTATTTCGATTTAGTTTGGCGCTTCATCAGTGCAGGAATATCAGTGATAAATCACGAAAATATCTAGCTGCAAATAGTGGAACAGTCGCAATTGTCTGGAAAGATTAAGTTAGTATTTTTGTTGATGCAGAAGCTGTAAAATCTAAGATGGAAAAGCACCTGTTGATTTTCTAAGCTGATGTACGATATTGTCGAAACCATCCGCGTTCTTTTAAAGCGCGCATAACTTGTAGATTGTTCCGATTTATATGCGTATTAAATTTATATGCCATGCATGCTTGTAATACTTTTGAAAATAGCAAATGCAAGAACTTCACCTCGTAAGATCAACTATTGTGCACATATTATTTTAGCTTTTAAATTTCATATTCTTATAGCTTGCGATTCTTATAAAAGAAATATTCACGTCATCATTATGACTGGTAAAAAAGTGGATAAACCGGATAACTTGCAAAACAGTTAGATAAAATTATCTCCAACTGCAGTGTAATTCTAAATGCATTCCTCTACGTAACTATAATTATCGAAAATGTTAATTATTTTCTTTGAATACACAATTAGATATATTTAGACAAAAAATTATTTTATATCTATTTACTACTATTAAAATGAATATGAATATATTTACTTCTTTTTTTAAATACTCAATGAATTTTGCTACTACAGTATTACTAGATACGATGCTTTGTAACTGAATAGCGATCGCTTCAGTTAATGGTATCAAAATAAAACTCGGTCTAAATAACGTGATATCCTAAAAAACTACTTTTCGTATTTCATAATTGCGTATTCTCATGGCAATCATCCTCCTAATGTGTCGTATTCACCAAAATTAGCGCGCGAACGAAAAGAAAAGCTGTTAATTGCACGTTGGTAGTTGCAATTTTTATATTGCCCATATCTTCGTCACTTTCTCATTGGATGCGTGCGTTTTCAAACCCATGTACTAAGGAACAGTCAATAGCTCTAGTGCTCTGGCATTTCAAATTGTTAAGCAAGAAGAAAAAACTAAAAAAAAGAAGATGCTACGTCTATTCGTACGGTAATTTCTTTGAAAAATATTTAGCACACCATATGTTGGATTAATTTTATAATTAATCCAATTTAATTAATTAATTTAATTAATTTGGATTTTTTATAATTAATATTTTTTATAATTAATATAATATTGTTTTTTATAATTAATATAATTAATTTTATAATTAATAGTGTTTGAAGCATCGATCAACTATACTTATGTAATGTTAGAATTATTGATGTTTGAAACTCTTATTATTTTATTGGCACTTGAAAATACAATATGTTATATATACAAGTATTTGAAGCGACATAAGGCATGTTGTGTATATATTATTTCACGCTAATCTAGTTCTAAGTTCAGAAATATGTTTTTGAATCTACTCTAATAAAAATTCTTATTTAATAGCTTAATTAATCAAACAATATTCGTAATTTACAAAACTACACTTGTTTTCTCATGCCGAAACTGTATTGAACAAAGTGCGCTTCTGAAATCACTTTTAGAGTTAAAAAAACTTATTGTAAACAAAAAAACTAAAAAAAGTAGCTGGGGATTATATTAAATACACTTTATGATGAGCAATAAATATAAATGTCTTCGATATCAAAGTATCTTCGAACTATGTTACCGTAGAAGATGACGGTGGTATTATGTGATCAAGGAAATCCATTATAAAATATATTTAATCGACATAAATATAATTTTCAGGCTGATTATTGCTATTATTATCTTATAGTCGTTGTTTTCTTTTTATTATTTTCCGCGTACCAAAAAACCGTAATTTACTTTTATTTTAAGCTGTACTGTATTGTTTATATTATTAATATGAATTAAAATATACTTGTAAGTGTTTAAATCTCTGAAATTAAGTTATTGGAATTAAATGCTCTTACAAGTTCATTTTGTTATGAATAAAACAAGCATAATGATTTAAACCTTAAAGTTTCAATACATTTATTTAGTAATTGGAGTATCACTGAAAAATATTTATCAATAGTTTTCTCTTTGAGCAACTGTGGAGATTCCGATGATTTTTTACAGAAAGGTTTATATGCATTAGTATGAACATTGACTTAAAGACAGTTTGAAATTTACCAATTTTATTGAATCATTATCTTTTTCCACTCTTCCTTCAAATTATAGTCAATTTAATAGCTTATAAAAATTCATTTTAAGTGTTTTAAGTGAAAAGTTTTTTATAGATTAAATTCACGTTGAACTCAACTGACTTTTATTTTTCATAATTATAATTGCATTATAATCGATTGATAGTTATTCAGTATGAATTCAAATAGAATAAAATAGCTCATGTTTGTGCCAAGTATGCAATTAATTCTTCGCGAATAAATAGATTATTAAAAAATGCGGTAATTTTAAGATTAAGATAAGAAAAATGATTAAAGTTCTAATTTCCTTTGTTCAATAACCTTATTTATATATGTTACCGTTACAATATTAACAGGAGCCTTCATATTACAGAATAGGTAATATCAGGATCCAAAAAAAGAAGAAAATACAGAGCTCGGATTACGTGTAGCACAATAATGAACCCGTAGACTTTGATGTTGCGTATGAATTACATAAGGGATGAGACGGACGTGAGAATATGTAGGTGAAACAATACTCGATATAGTTTTTATTTTCATATTTACAATACGATAGCTTAAAAAAGCATTATATTCAATGAATTAGGTTTTGAGTTTGAATACATACCTAAAGATTTCTTCAACGCTCCAATTCAATCGTTATTGATATTACGATACTATTGAAAAATATTTGTTTACGGTAATCATTAAAATATGATGAATCAATTTAACGAAATATTTATATGTAGTAAATAAATTTATAATGTACAAAATACGCCGAAATATATTACTAATCATTTTGTAATTTGTATTTCAGCAACTAAAGGAAGTATTTTGTAAATATTCTATTTAATTGTGCATTTGATCTATATTTAACATTTGTAAACATAAAATATAACCTTGAAAAATAATTATTTATTTATTGTATTTCAGCATAACAAACTTTAAAATAGCTGCTATTAATACGGTTGAAAGTCATGAATTTTTAATACAATTTCCAATTAATTTCTTTTAACTAAAGTTGGATTTCATTGTTATACTATTATATATATATATATATATATATAGTTAAGTATTTCATGTACTATATAATATTATGCAATTAAGAATTACATTCGCTGATTTAAGATTAAGTCAATAACATATTTTGTCAAATACAAGTTTTAACTATATGGTTCTGTATAATTATATTAATTAACGTAAACATCGTTTATTAGTAAAATTTAATAAGTACAATTATTAATGGTGTCGTAAAAACGTCGTGATACTTTTTATTTACTAAGGAGATATTGACGTCAAACAAGTGATTTTTCGGACATTAATAACTATTTATAAAAATTAGAAAGTATTAAAGTGATGATACTAATTTTGGAAAGAAGTGACATCATATCATGTCGTTTTTACAAAGTGTATAGTATCGTTGAAAATAAAAAATATTTAGCACACGCATTATAAGTAAAAGGTGCGTAATGAAATAATTTATTACTATTAAATAATACAAACGCAATCAACTTAAACGAAATACAACTGTAAATTATCTCGTATATTTTCTATAACGAATGCTGTAAGCAAAAATCACGATGCCAATATGGTTGGGCAATTCGAAATAATACGAAAACGGCGAAGAGCCTACCGAAGCACATTGTTTCTATTTAAAAATGAAAGTCTTTTAGCTTTCTAATTAAAACGTGTTGAGTCTCATCAATAAAGGCGAAACTTTTTTTTCAAAAAGAAAAAATAAGACGTCATTCATTTTATTCCGATGAAAATTCGAATCCTCTTTATCGAGTTGCCAGCGAAGCTTTCCACCGGGCTTTTCACTACTGTCGTATGGGATTACAGTTTCTGCTGATGCCCGGAGTGGAATTTCACTTTGGTGAGATTAAGAAACGTGGTCGCTAATCCGGTGCACGTGCTGTATCTCACCTGGAAGGTGCGTGCGGGCTCACACGTATGCGCGCACATACGACGAACACGGGGCAGCGCAGCCGATGTGCGGTTTTAGAGAGGAGAGACAGAGAGAGAATCGCAGACTTTCTAAAGGCCTTCGTGAGGTTTTTAACTCTCGTAGCCCACGGAGAGTCTACGACGGTATGCGCGGTTTGCTGATTATACTCGGAGCCTTTACTCCCTGATTGTGCGCTCCTTTTTTAGCTTTCCTCTTTTCGCTTTTTTTCTTTAGGTGCAAATGCAAAGCTATGAGAAGAGTGCATCGCGTGATTGTCAGTTACTTTTTATACTCTTATATCGGGATCCGCCATAAATCGGTAAGAGATTTGGATCTAGATGGATTCCAGGCACACGCGGATGATAAAGCGTGAAACCAAGTCTTAATTAATGTGAAATGACGAATTATATTATCGTGTGTTTGGGCACAAGCAAACAATTAACTCGGAGAACAGGGTTTCTTACGTTTAGGTAACTATGTTGACATTTTTTAATCTAAACTAAAGTTTTCAGACTGATAAAACCTGATTAATATTAAAGGCATTTGTTGACAAAGTGCCGTTTATTTGAGCTAGTGTAATCAAGCTTCTGTTAGAGTGGAATCTTACTCTTACAAACCTTCTTTGCATTATGTACCGTATCAAATTATGTCAATAAACTGATTATAAAAGCACTTCTATTTATGCTAAAATTAAGTACTGTATATTCATGAATTATTTTTGTCCATTACTAATACGAAATAATATAAAGCTCCTTCTACAAATGCCATGCTCTGAAACAAAAACGACACATAAATCTGTTCGAATTGTACTTTTAGAGACGATAAAATATTCGCTTGATAAGAAGAGGGGATTACTTTGATATTTGTTTCATAATCGTTCAATTGTATGCAGACTTTGTTGATCACTTATACGCCATGAAATTTGAGAAAAAAGTGTGACATTTTACGGTACCACATCGACAATCGTTTTATTTCTTACATTACATTTTTATTGCATGTAAAAGTGGTAAAGCAAATTTTAATATAAGTAATCATAATTATATGTATTCATAAAGCTTAAGCGAGATTTGATGTAATTTATAAGAACAATTTATTTAAGTGTAATCGTAAACTAGTTTTCATATAAATTTTATGTATTTAAATATTAACTAATGTTTCATATATTTATATTTTATACATTTTTATTTAATTTAATTAATGCTTAGTATCTAAAAAACGAATATTCCATATTTAAATTTCATTCGCAATAAAAAGTGTTAAGTACGTACAATATTAGAACGTATTATTTTTAAGTGAAACACTGTAATAGGATATAAATAATAATTTAGTGTAGTGCGTATTAAACTTTTTAAATGAAATTGAATCAATTGAATGAATTACGATTGATAAATAATGTACATTTAATGAACGTAATTTTAAAATGCATGAATGCGCACATTAATATATTTTATTCACAGTTTAAATATTCAAGGTAATGTTAAGTTTTTTATTACTTAATTATGATTCATTTGTAATATACATTAATTGTTCTTTGCTTTCACTTTAAAGCATTTAAAAGCAACAAAAATAATTTTTAAAGTCTTCATCCCATGGATGACAGTTCGAATTTAAGATGGTAAAAATGACCGAAAAATACGTAATCAATACGCAAATTGCAGGTGGTCATTCAGACTAGAAAAAGAATATTTTCGCCTATAAATGTGTACAACATAAAAAGCCTGTGCATGGAAAATCTTTAAAACTGACTTTTCATCCTTTCACTCATACAAACATTCTTTCTAGCCTGACATATATTTAGATAAAGTAGGTTCTACGCAATAACAAAGTGATTAAGAATAATTTTCAGTTGAGATATTGAGGCTGAAAAGAAAAATCCATTTGAAAATCTCATTTTAAATGTTACCATTGTAACATATATGATTTCACTCGGTCGAGTACAAATAAAAGGAAAAAACTTCGAATGTTAAAACTGGAATACGAGATCGGGTTGGAAAGAAAGATCTTGTTAGAATTTTGGAAAGGGTGAGAATAGCTTTCAACTCATTTTTCAACGATCGTGTCGTTTTAGCAATAACGGGGACCTCGTTCGTAGTGTTGTTTAGAAAAATAAGGAAGCAGAGAAAGAGAGAGAGAAGGAAAGGAATGAAATGCTCGAATCGATGGGAGAGAAAGTGTGCACCTTGAATGTATAGCTATAGGGCACTGGCGTTGTTCCCTTTTTCCATCATGCAATGCGGTAATTTCTTTTTGTTTTTTTCAATGACTTTATACGGGTATGATTATTGAAACGGATCTGGGCAATTACGGACGATTAAGCAACTGTCTGCGCGTTTATTATTGTCTAGTTATTTGTTTTGCTCATCGGATTCGCGTTACGGAGTTAATTTTTTTTTTCGGGCTTTTTCGGGACCTCGAGGATTCCATATTTCTGTGAATTTATATTTTGGGTTTTGTGTTGAAATTTGAAAAACGAGAAGGCGTTAGGAAATGGGAGTGTAAGAGAATTATTAGCAAGATGCAACATTCTTATAAAGTTAAATAAAATTCCCAAGGTTAAAGCATCCTTGAACTTTTATGAATTTCAGAAATACGTGACCAATTTTTCTTGGTAATATCGTTGACTTTGCTATATATTATTAGAGGATAAATTATAAGGATTCTTTGACGATTAGTTACTTCAAATTGACTAAACGAGACCGTTTTATCGAATACGAAATAAACTTTTATATATAATATATTATATTCAAATTCTGATTAGAGTAGGATTTTTGTTTAAATACTCATTGATATTATCATTTTTAAATACTTTTATATATTTTAATAATATGTTTGGACTATAATTCAAAAAGAAGTCCATTTTTGCCTGATCCGTAATCCAGCGAGATTAGTCTTTAATTTTACACGTTTATTTAAATAGTTATTAACGTTATGACGAATTCTTATTTCAAGTAATATTACATACAAAAATAGTAATATTTTTTATTTTTTTGGTAATAATTAATTGAGTTGCATATTGTACACCATTTTTTTTGTATTTCCTGATTTGTTTGTGGTTGTTTAATATCATGATGAATAATTGAGTATTGATACAATTGAAAGACGTAACATTTTACCATAAATATTATGGTGTGCTAAGTGTCGTAATACTTTTGTACCGAAAATAACATATACGGAAGCATATGAAATTTCTGATAAAAAATTCTAAATATAATTATGCATCTTTAATGATCTTTAGTAATTTCTCAAAATTTTTATTATTTTTCACAAACTATCATTAAATACAAGTAAAGATGTAAACATTGCCTTATATGTATGAATGTGGTTACATAGCTATGAAACAATGGTAAGTTCAAATTCAACAAAAGTAAAAATTTTAAGTAAGAAATATTCCTTTTTATCTTTGGTCATAAAACAACGAATAACTTTGATTTTTCACATTTTAGTACCTTTGATTCCCTATTGATTAATAAGTAGTATTAATCAATAGTATCAAAAAAGTGTGAAATATTGATATATAACATTTGCGAAAGAATAAAGGTTGATTCCAGTATCGCACACGTCACAAACACACCTATTTTTACTTAAAATTTGTAATCGACTCTAAGCCTGAATGTTTGTTTTCCTAAGGAAAACCCGCATCTTTTGTTTTTGCGAGATACTATTAAAATGGTGCATCAAGATATCGCAATACACGCATCACCGGGTGAGCGCTTAGGAATGCCGCACGTAAAGCGATAAAATAAGTCTGCGGTAAAGTGCAGCAGAGCTACCATTGCGTTGGTACAGACAGATAGAAAGGGGTGGGGGAATTTATGAGACGCTCATAAACACCCGAGTAATCGCGGCTTTGAGGCCAGTATATAGGCTCGCGTGGCACCGCACACCAATTGGTGGTGAGAACACGAATTTCGACCCCCACTTCTCGTCACTGAGGCCTCATCCCCACTGTCGAAGCTCCGTTGATGTAGCGCATGCTTTTATTTGCTTCGTGATCTATTGAGGAACCCGAGAGAATATGCATGTGCATTATCTAGAGAGCAAACAATTTGCTAAGCAAAGTACTGTTTTGTTCCTGCAATTTTGATCTATGCGCTAATGAAAGGTTGATTATTTAGAACACCTAGGCAATATATCATATGGTTTTACCAGCGACTGTCTTATAATGCCACACAAACACCGGTTTTACTTAAAAATAATAAATCTTGTCATAAAATTAGGAATATGGCTACTTTTATGTTGTTATTTTACAATTTTTTAAACACCGACTTCTGCTTAATCCTTTTAGCCAGAGATTTGCATCTATACAACTTTTTATACATTGTGTTATATTTGTCAATTTTATGAACTTGTAGTGCTTTTGCATTTTTAACTACATAAAAATCTTACACCTTACTTAAAAAGATTTCTTTCGTTTATAGAGTCGCATTTGTCACATGGTTTAAATTTTTGTATTAAAGCAATAGTATTCAGAAATTTTAGATTTCGTCGTTCTTTTTTAAATTCAAATAGTAATTTTAACGATCTACAAAAACGTTATTCATATTACGCTTTAAAAGAAATTAAAATATATTATTCTTTAAATAGTCATTACATAATGTATACTTATCCATATTATTTTCTTAATAAGTAGCTTGCAAACGCTTTTAATATGAAGTTGCACGTGTTCATTTTATATTTTAAAGAAAATTCATTTAATATAATCGAAACTTATATGATAACAAATATATTATTACTCCCTTAATTAATTTAACTGACAGCATTTATTTGTACTTTTTATTACATAAAAGCGATAAATTGTAAAATTATTAAACGAATGTATATTTTTATATACAGCTAAAGACAGTTCGATGACAAAAATAAAGTCAAATAAGTGTGGTCCAAATTCTATAAATATAATTTTTTTTAATCTACGTGATAAGTATTCATGCAATATAACGAATATTTGTTAAAATCTTCATAAATATGCAAATTTTAATTGGATTTTTTATTTGCATAAAATAATGATGGAAATAAGCCTATATAATTGAATTCAATTATACCTTTAATTAAAAATTCTATTTTATAAAAATATATATAAAAATATAAGAAGTAACATAATAATAGGACATTTCTACTTCTCAGTTTATTATATATTTTGCAGTCAACCAAAATTTCGGCGGTTAAACGTATGGAGTGTATAATTCAATTTAGAAATATTATTTAAATTATTTTTAAACAATTATTTTATTTTATTTACTTTTATAAAATTCAAAGTTAACATAATTAAAATATAATTAAAGCTGACTTTTACGCTGGTTTTTAAAATTGTACTTTTCTTATGTATGCGTTACATTTTAATATACATTTATATTTTCATAAAAACATTGAAATAAAACGTATTAAAAGTTTTTTAATAAAAAAAAGAAAGGTTAAATTAATAAAATTATTATTAAATAAAATGACAAAAAGGTTTCGTTGTATTTCAATAAAATAAACTTCAACTATATACACACAGTGAATACAATTAATATATAACATATAATTGCGTTAATGATATTCAGTTTCTTTTTCCTTATTTTTTGTAATCTTATTTTTGCCTATGAATTCTCTTACATTTACTTTGATCGTGTAGACTTTATTTGTTTAATCAAGAATAATTGCGAATGATAATATTAAAAAAAACACGTAAACGTTGTACCTCTCACTTTAGCGTTGAATATTTGTCTGTGATCTTGCATCTGCCAATGAGCGTAGCATAAAACAGCGTTACGACCAACTTCGATATTTTACGATGAATCGTGCGACGATTTCTTCTCTCTCATGTAATCATGAAAATGCAATTATAATAAGACGCGTGTATGTAACTGCTGGAAAATTGAATTATAATTAATGACAACTATTATAATTTCGCTTAGCGATAAGTTTTTAAATAGAATTTATATAGTAGATTATTTTCATGTGACATTAATGATAATCGACGATATCGATTGTTTAAAAATAATAATTAAAATTATTAACTCTATTTGAATTTAATCATCGCGCGAAAGAATATGTACGCATGATTTCTTTGAATTAGATTCGTGAGTCGTATGTGTTATCCCTGTAAATAACGAAACATCCGAAGAGATACATTTCTCGTATGTTGTTCAGATTTTAGTGCGCGAGAACAAGATAAAAACTGGTTTGCTATAAACTGGAAAACAAGAAATTCAAGCGAGCCAAGCATTTTCTCAGGAAAATCGAACATCCATTCCGTTACTGGAGCAGCCATCCTGCTCCTGATGTGAAGCTTAATTGACAGTAAATAGATGACCTGGCCAAAGACCCAATATATTATAGATACAGACAGATACAATCACATGTATGCACATGCAGACATGAAAACTTAAATATAAATCCCCGCCTAAGTTATGAGAAATTACTCAAATGTTTAATTTATTTTCTTATAACATCTTCTCTAGGCGTACCTTTATATATACACGCGTATACACGTGTATACACTATATACATTTAAAACAGTCTTTTTAGTCAATGAACTTTCAAATTCTTCAAGTACTTTCAAGTAAATACGATAATTACTCTCACTTCGGGTACTTGGCTTAATTTCACGCCGTTAGAAGTATTATCACAATCCTTAATGTTGTTTCTAAAATATACTATTTAAAATGAATTAAAGTTGGAAGAATTTTGAGCGAGTATAGTTACAAAATTATTACTACTTATAAATACTGTTATTCTTCAACGCATTAAAGCTAGCATTTTATCGACTGATGTTTATTTTATATTTTATATCCTAATAATTTGATCAAAATAAGTTGTAGGTAATCAAGGAAACGCACGAGTGCATATCACTTTCTTTAGACTATGATGTAAGTAATTATTAAGAAATTCAGATTTTTCGCCAAATATAATGTTTATTTATAAATGGTTGCTTATAAAATGTTGCAATCATTATGACAGTTAGAAACTTGAAACAAATTTTATTAATTTTTCAAATAATTACTTTTTACATTAAAGAAGTATCATATTATAATTCTAATCGAATATTCCTTATTTAGTCCATAATTGAATTAAAATATAGTCCATTCATCGAATGTATTTAACGCTTCATGTTCTATAATAATATAGAATTTGATAAATTTATTTCAGACTATAAGTAGATAAAAAATGCAATTTCCTTGTACATTAATCATAAAGGTACAAAGTTAATATATGCAAATAACTATTTGTAAATAAATACAATTATAATTCATTTTTAATCTACGTTTCCTTAAATGTTTGAGAATAGAATTCTCTAAGTTGGAGTAAAATAGCAAACCAAGTTTCTTTGATTTCTAGAATATTAAATATATTAATAATTATTTATATTTAATAAATTAACAATAAATGGACCGGAAAATTTTTTAGAATATATCATCCAATAAGCGTATTCCACTTTGAAATATTTAGCACAGCTCTATATTTACGTAGCTTTATATAAAACATTTTTGTATTTATTGTATATTTCAATTGTTTCTTAACATATGTAAATTGAAAGTGTGAGTTTGCAGTATGCTCAAAATTTGCAATACTGCACAAATATCAATATGGAAATATTTTCTTGATTACACAAAGAAATTATCATAATATACATATAACAAATCAGTTTACATTTCTTAGATAATATTCCGAATAGCTTCTTGTATAGTATAGTTATCCGAAACTTCTAATTATTAACGGAAATAATTCTTTTAAACTTACTAACATGATAAAATACTAAGATCCATCATTATTTCAATATGCGATGCGTCATTTAGAGTAAAAAATCATCGCCAATGCTAGATGCTTCTTTTATATATTATATTGAGCCAATCCCTTGCACAGGCGGTATTGTATTATACCTTTTACGAAATCTGTACGTCATTTATATTCCAAATATGTTTTCTATTCATGAATGGTATGAGATATTCACGTGGCGACGATGAACCTGCTTGATGATTATCGTCACCTCCTCTGCATTTATTCATGAAATCACAGAAAGCCTGTCCGGTTCATTCTCTTTCTTAATCTACATCGAGAAAATTACTTCCATATACGTCTGTCTTATCTATCATAATTTATAGTTTTCATGACTTACATAATAATTTATTTTGTATGTGATCACTTAAATATTTTTCTATTGAAAAAATCCACCACTCTTATGGCGACGACAATGTAGTAAAGATACGAGATTGATAAAATAGAATTTTGCTCTTTGGAATTTTAGTTGATATATAAACATTTAAAAATTCCTGATATATTATATTTCACTTTTAAAAGATTCATTCAAATAATAAACACCGATTGATCTCATGAGTATAGTATTGTATTGTAATTATAGTACGTACAGAATTTACGGTTGCAATCAATTTCATATTTTTTTAGAAATAAATAATAATAATATAAAAAAAATTATTAATGTGTAAATTTTTTGCCGATATATACCCAAAATTAAGGATAATTTTCTAATGGTATCAATCTATTCTCCGTTTATTATTAAATCATAGACTTCCTCTCGAAATGAATACATAAAGTTGTCATTATTTAATCAAGGAACCTTCCAGCGCTTCAAAATTGAGTATAAAATTTGTGAATAAAGTCAATGATAAAATCACGTAATTATTTTCAAAACACGTGCGACCATATTCGTCATTTCGTATAAATTTCATTATAATTATGTTTTATATTTCGTATTTTTCAAGGGAAAACATAATTGTTTCCTTAGTAATTTCTGCTTTTGATGCCTCGTATATGATTTTAGAAGTACGCAGAGAAGAAACTAAAAATTGTGCAAAGAGTAACAATCGTCAGGTTTACCGTGCACAGCTTACAGTATATTAGTTAAATTACTAATTGCATTCAGTGCAATTGTATGTTGAAAGTATATTTTGCAGAAGTGCATTGATAACTTTAAAATAATCCGTTAAAATCGCCTTTTTTAGCATATCGAAAAAAATTTAAATGAACCTGCAGCTATTTGTGACGAATTATGGTTGTTTACATACTTGAACATGTTTCCATTTCACAAGCATCCAACTTTATACTTAGGTATCTTACACGCTTTTGAGTTCTTCAGGCAGTAAAAAATAGAAAACTAAGACATTAAGTATAATTTTAATGTAACTCTTTTCTATACTTTTCACATTACGAGTTTCATACTATTATCCATTAATATTATAATTAGCACATCAGGAATGAGTGACAATATAAAACATGCATTGTCTAATAAAGAGAAGATCGGTTTTGGAAGGGTTCAAAGATTATATAAATCATGTCAGAAAACTTACCCTTATTTCTACGCCACTGCTTGTAAAGAAGCGCGATTATGACGAGTAGTAGGCATGTCGTGAAGAAAGTGCCAATGACGGCGCCGGCTACACTACCTGGTCCGTAGCATATCTCCGAGCCCTCCATCTCTCTTCGGTTTTAAAATACCTCGTTAGTGAAAGAGGGAGAGGAAGAGGTTATGTTGTTGGCGCTCTAGCACTACATTACACGAGCACTGCACTTGTTTTCGATTTTATGCACAGAACAAATTGTTGCGCGGCACTCATTCCTCACACCGTTCAAACGTCCCGCCCGACTCGACAAGATGGCTGTTGATACGGTGTGTGCGCAAAATGGTGTCCACGGCTGTCTGCTTTAGCGATTTAAATATCCTGGCAGCAAGTTGCCGTAGACGTTGCTTTGACAGCTGGCATTTTTTAGTCGTTGTTATCTACGTCGGTTACGTCCTGGACTCCTGTCCTAATGATCGTACCTGAATGGCAAGACGCACACACCTCGAGACTCGCCACAGTACTGAGGTGGCCTCTTCAGAGCCAGTGGCCTGGCCTGGAAATACGCGCCGCGCCAGGGAGAAGGAGAAGCCAATCGACGCAGGTAAGCTGCGATGTGCAACAGGTGCTTCTGTGAGCGAGAGAGTGAACGAATGTCGACGAGAAAGAGGGGGAGAAGGAGAGAGAGGACATGGATACGCGCAACGGATAACGCTAGAGCCCACTAACCTTAGGTGTGTGAGACCGGGAGGGAAAGGGACAGAGTCAGGTAGGTTGAGGGATTTATAAAATGGAAAGCTGGAGTCCTGTGCGTGAAACGATCCCAAGGAACGGACATGTGCATGTATTGTATACAGAGAACCTGTGGGGAAGGTTGTTAATGCGTAAGCATTTTTCGGCACTACAGAATAATTTGTGTCTTGCATTCCCTCGCTTGCGTTTGTATGCGCCGTAAATTTCTGGACTGTCTGTCTACAGGATCATCGATCTTTCGACCATTGCACAAATATGCGGCACGTACAGAAGAGAGAAAGACAAGGTTCGACGAATGATCAATTCGTGGGGGAGGATACGGAAGGTCCATATGCGACCGGCAAATTCTAACTGTTTCTTGGACGTATTCTTGAGTATAACTTCACAGGCTCACTGTAGGTTCGAGCTAATACAGAAATATCATAGATTTCTCTTTAGATTTTTTGAGCTTCCCTGTAACTTTCTTTTTTTGTATTTGTGCGAACCAAATAGATGCGAAGTAGTTTTGGGAAGCATCAATTAAAGTTATTAAATGAAAACGTTGATTTGTATATTTTCATCGTTCAAATATAACCTTTATTTTGAAAATATACATTAAAATATTTAAGTAATATTTAATAAAAATGTCATATACAATATTTGATGAATAAGCATAAAATAAAATTTATTCGATTATAAATATTTGTATATTCTTAAGAAAAAAACAGAGTTTATAAGAACTAGAATTTAATTAAAAATGATTGTTCGGCAAAACTAAATTTTAAGTCTAATGTAATTGCTTTTTAAACGTTGTACATCTTATACTTGGTATTAATTAGTTTTCTTTGATAGTAATTAAGAAAAAATTATAATGATTTATTTCTTTTAATTTATAAATTACTGTAACTTTTTCTACATGAGTTATGTAGATTGTAAGTGTTGTAAGTAGATTGTAAGACAAAGTAATAGATTATATATTTTGAGACCGATAGTCAAATAAAGTGTATATGAATAAATTTTTCATAATTTTTTATTTTATCATATTTTTGATAATTAAAGTAAAATTTTTACTGAATTTGCTGAAATTTATAATATACTTTACATAAAATTTTATCAAAATTAACTTTCAATGGAATTCCTATATAATCCATCAAAATAATTATATACAGCAATAAGATCTTGACTTTTTTGTAAAAAATATGAAACTTAAAAAGATCAAATGTTGTTAATACTTATAGAAAAGGTCTTTTTTAAACATTATAATAAAAAATAATTGATCTGAAATATAGGCTATGCATCATTTAAAAAATAATAACATGAGTTTCTATCATTCTTACCCAATAATTTTTAATGAAAATATTAAAATTTTTTTCATTTACACCTTTCCTATCATGCAATCAAATATTATAAATGAGATTGTAAATCCATCCTACAAAGAATTTTTTAACTACGACTTTAAAAATGGATATTCAGGAATATGGTAATTTGGTACTTTTTTACTAATATATTACCATCTTTTTTTGGCTTATTGATAGCCTGAAGATTTAAAAACCAAATATATAATAATCTTAACTAATAATTTAACTAATTATAACCTTAGTGTGTTTCATTTAAAATTAGATGTTTTTTCATTATATTATTGAATTTAAAAAAGTTCATTTGTTTGATGCAAAAATATATCAATGCATAATATAAATAACGTTATTAATAGTTTTCAAATAATCATTTTGTGATTTAATCATGCTAGTACGTATTTTAAACAGTAATTGTAGATTTTTCCATATTGAATATTAAAATTGTAATAAACTTGGCCCGAGGAATAGATTCTTTTATATGTATAATTGGTTTTTTGACTCCATTAAATAATAAATATTAAAAGTTCATTACGATTTTATCTGAATAAAGAAATTTGTCTTTATATATGATACAAATGCAAACATTTAATTACTAATTTAATTATTAGTATTCATTACTGAACTTACGATTTTTAGCATACTATTTATGTTTCTTTGTAATAATAAGGTATTTTTTAAAAATTCTTATCGTTAATTTTCATATTTGTTTTTAACGTGAAATCTAAAACAAATATCTTTCATCTCTCGTATTTAAGATAATGTTTCTTAAAAAATTACTTTTTTTAATAGTCGTATGTACAACAATTTATTCAAATCCCTTATGGCTAGTAGGAAAATCCATGTTTTAAAATCGAAATAATTCCAAATAATCTTATTCTAAACTTCAACGTGTAGTTCTGCCTCTTTTTAATCTATTCGCGTTCCCAAAACGGGAAATAATGAAGAACGAATTATTCTCTAGAAGAATAATAGAAAACGTTTGAAATGCTTAACCGAATTTCAAATACTGAACATGTTACATATAAAAATTCTACAAAAGTCGTAATAGCTTGCAATTTATGAATATCGACCATCATTACCCGTAACGCACGTGTCAGAATAAGCAGGTGCATAAAACAGTCAATAATAAACTTAGTTAAGTTATACCTACCACCGATATTAAGTGGTGTCTTATTTTTGCGCATTTTACATTGCACGGCGCATCAACACTGAGGTCCCGTGGTATTTCATATCCACACATTCACGCACCGTTCGAAGATTTGATGACGCTGCGTCGACTCTAATTGCATGCTCATCCGTGCAAAATAAATAAAAATGCTTTTTCGCCTGAACAATGAGATTAAAATATTAGGCAGCTCGCAGACACATGGTGTAGAATCTCTTGACACCGGTATCGCCACGGATGGAATTACAGGATAGAACTCGAGGTCAGGCGGCTACTTTGCGCTTTATTTTTCAGTTACCGTGCGTGCATGCGTGCGTACGAAGTATTTTGCGGAATGTGTATATGATTACCTCTTGGCACGTGAGAAAAGTCTGTTTTACTGCTATTAAGTGATAATTAAGCGCGCATCTTGATTGTGCGCTACTGAGCGCGAGGGGGAGGAGGCGCTGCTCGTTCCATATAGATGTGTCCGTTGCTTGCGAGTAGCGTGATACAAGAGAATGATCCGCGATAGTCACGCCTGTGTGCGGAATTTCATAATTAATCCATACAATTTATTTACGTATTATAAGTGCTGATTATGATAGGATTGAAAGAGTCGTTAATGTGATAATCGCTTTTATCTATCCTAGATTTTACTGACTCTTGTATCTACAAAAAAGTTTGTCGAATGAGTCGCAATACGCTTGTGTACTGTTCACTATTTTCAGTGTACTAGTAGATAGCCTGTTATCTTTGGAATGAGATTTCATGATTAGTAGAGCGCTACAGATCGACATTTTAATTTTGCGTGAATTTTCACTAATAAATTTTCAATAATAAAAGGTGAATAATCGTTAACAATAGAAAAGATTTGTTGGAAATAAGAATTGAAGTTTTTTCTTTAAATTCATCCATTATATTGCCATTTATCTACTATCTATCAGTGATACGATACTTTTAAGTTTCAGTAAACACGTGACTCTTTCAAAAAGAAAAATTAATTTTAAATAAAATTCTGGATTAAATTAAATAACTGAACTCTGAGATCAGCCCTTGATTAACTATATATATATAGGTTTATGCATAATGTGTAATTAATTATGAGGTTTAAGAAACGAGCGTCCGAAGTTTACTTCAATTTCAAAGTCTACATAAATCAGGTCGACGATAATACAGTTTAGGGTTCACTATTGTTTTCAATCTTAAGGAGTGAAATTTTTATAACTTTTAACAGATGGTTAGGATGGGATTAAATTGCGCATTTAATTTTTGATATCTAAACTTCATCATCGGCAATTTGTGGTACATGGAGATTGAGTCTAATCGGAGTTTATACGTGTATATTGAAGATTATAACGCGTGCTAGTTACATATAGATTTTGTCCATATGCATGTAGGTCAAGTCAGAATGTATCTATTAAAAATATTTTCCTTAAAATACAAAAATACTAATAACTTTTTTTATCTAAAAAATGCTCGTGAAAATCATTTATTTACTTTAATATTCAAATTCAAAATACAGAAAATTTTTAATTTTTAAATAATTTTTTTATAGTAAAAATAAGTTTCATCAAAAGTATTAAATTTTTATAATGATTCTATTTAAATTGTCTAAAGGTAGATGAGGAGATTATCAATCTATAAATAGAAAATCATAATGAATTAAAATTAAAATTTATAAGAATTGAAAAAAAATTATTCTACACTTTATAGTAATTCATTTTGTATTATACATACAATACAATACATACATACATCACACAATTTTGTACTTAGTTTTCTATTTAATGAATAGTTTAGATTAGAAACTTTGCTAGATAATACATTTTTTGTATTTCATAATAGTTGTATAATAATAGTTTCAAGTTTTTTTTTAACTTAGAAAAAAATTATTATTTTGTGATTTAAATAATTTTTAAAAATAAAATATGTAAAATTTAATAGATAATTTCAGTTTTGAAGATGATTCTAATAAAAAAATAAAAGAATTAATTTATTTATAATATGGGATTAGAATAAAATTGATACAGGATAAAATTCTTATAAGTTTATACTTATTAAGTGAAAAAGTTCTTTATTTATTAGAAATGAAGAAAATTAACGTACGTATAATGATAAAATACTTTTACCAAATAAAATAAAAGATATACCTCATTTTAATTTTGATGAGTGTAGTTTGAAGTGGAACTTTAAGAATAAATGACGTTTGATCATTTAATTTTTCAGGAAACAGTGTATAAAATACAGACTTTTATTTAAGGATCATTGGTTATAGGTTTTTGAGATATTTGAAGATTCAGTTATATTGAGAAAAAATGAATCATATGTTATGTAAAGTTTAGTGGATGAAACAGCTATTTACACGATATCGGTAGTGATTTATGATACTAGAGTAAAAATTCCTTAATAAATAGTGTTATTTTAACGTAATATAATAAATATTTTATACATTTTTTATCGTCGATGATACTTATAGCACAAGATGCTATAAGTACAAACGATTACAAACCAAAAGTAGATCCTTTGACTACAAAAGTTTTCATTACAATATTTTGAAATGAAAAGGTTATTTTTATCAAAATTTTTAATTTCTAATGTTATTATTGTTGGTTTAAATATTCAACTGATCATGTATCGAGGTAGTATTTATTAAGAAATAACAATCTTTTAAAGGAAATTAATTCCTCAAAACTTTATTAAATGCCTGATAATATTTTTCAATGATGCGTCATATATGAAGATTTTATTAGCTAGTTGCTGATTAGTTTTTATTACCAGACTATCTAGTATTCTAAAATAAGAAATATTACAGGCAGTTTATAAAGTGCTTTTAGCATCACTGAAAAGACTGACTCCATTCTTTAAAAAATATAATCATTTGTTCCATTTACAACATGCAATAAAATACATTGAATTATTGTACTGTATTAAGTAAAAAGTCAATATTAGAGTTTAAAATTGACAAATTATTTTTATAGATATTTTTTACTCATCACTAATGAAACATGTACATGATTATTTTTAGATATCAATTTTTATTTACTCATTAATTATTCATTTAAATTTAAAATTTCGAAAATTAGGTTGAAGTTTTTATATCTTATAATATTCATCATAAATGTCATGAAATTTAAATATTAATCAATTCAAATTGTATTATTTTTAAATTATTATATTATATTAAATATACAAATTATTTATATAATATAAATTAGAATATAAATAATATAATATAAATTATTTAATACAATTTTTAAAATACAAATTTATAATTTTTTTATTGAATCTTTTAATTATTTTTCAATCTATTTCGGGCGATTTTTATTTATTCACTTAAGATTTGATAGATTAATTTCTAGAAACTGTGAAATATGTAATTAAAAGTTATGTAATTTAATGTAATCGTAAATTTATTTTAAAAAACTTATTTTTAACATAGTATTTAAGGTTTAAAACAAGGTTCTATTCAAGGTTTATGAAATATAAACAAGAACATTTTTAAAAAAATTATATCATGTTTTTCTAAGTGCTGACATTTTAATTAAATGATTAAATCAAATATATTGAATAGACGTTAAAAAATTCATGTTTCTTTGGTTTAATAAATTCAAATATTCGCGCTCTTACAAAATATTAAATTAGTTATATTTGAATATAAAGAACTTTTATTTATGGTATGACGTGTAATAGTTTTTTTTTTGGTTTTGGATTACTTGTCTCAGAGTTGTTTATTGTAGCTACATAGAGACTGTGATTAGCCGACAAGCTGTCATGGTTTCAAAACATAAAGATGGATTATATTTTAATATGAATATGCAAAATTAGAGCTGAAACATGGGTTTCTTCGAAGATACATTTATCATTCTGATTACTCAGGTATAAGAATGTTAGTTTATTCTATTCTTATAAGTGTAATCTCAAAATATTATTCTGTTACTTATTTTTGTTTTTTTTTTACATATCTATACAATTCACATGTTGAATTAAAACAATCAATTACCTAATTTTTATTTTTATTCTTATAAAAGAAAAGTTTTCACTGGATTTTAAATTTTATATTATTTTCTTATACTTTTAGATATTTTTCTTCTTAGGAGGATGGGTATTTTTTGTAAAACAACTTTTCCGAGACTATGAAGTACATCATAGACTTGTTCAACTTATTTTCTCTACAACTTTCTCATTATCTTGCACAATGTTTGAATTAATAATTTTTGAAATTGTTGGTGTATTAGAAACCAGGTTAATTATAACATTTCATATTAAAATGACTATAAATTTACTTTATAAACAACTGATACTTATATTTGCTTAACAAATACAGTTCTAGATATTTTCATTGGAATGTTGGTCTTTATTCATTACTGTTTATGGTAATAGTTTTGATACCATTTTATATTGCATATTTTATTATTAGCAATATTAGATTTGGTAAGTAATGCAAATTTTGTTTTATTTTATTTTTATTTATGATAAATTTTTTCAAAAAATATATTTAAAGTACAACTGTTTTTAATTTGTGATAATTATATTTTTTAAATCTGTTTTTTAGTAAGAATGAATCTCATCAGGCCTTTGACAATTTTGGTATACCTTTTTTATTTATACTTGTTCTGGAAATTGGGTGATCCTTTTCCAATTTTAAGTCCAAAGAAAGGATTATTATCAATTGAGCAAGGAGTTAGTAGAATAGGTGTAATTGGTGTTACTGTAATGGCTCTTTTATCAGGCTTTGGTGCTGTGAACTATCCTTATTCATCAATGGCATACTTTATGCGACCTGTTTCTTATGCAGATGTTCAAGCAATAGAGAGGCGATTGCTTCAGACAATGGATATGATCGTTGCCAAGAAAAAACGTATAGCTTTGGCCAAGAAAGGAGAGGTTCAAAACTTACAAATTGATTCTAGATCTAGATTATGGGGTATGTTAACACCCTTAGGTGCCATTAAAGGAAACCAAGAAAGTAAGATTTAAACTTAGATTGTTTTAACAATGAGAACTTTAAAAGGAATTTTTATAATTTTTCATCAAATTTTTAAATGAAAATTAAAAAAAACCGTTGATATATTTTATATAATAGAATTATTTGATGTAAATAAATTATTAATAATTACATGTTTTTTAATTTTTAGATGTAAAGCAATTACAGCAAGAAGTTTTAGCTTTAGAAGAATTGTCTAGACAATTATTTCTGGAGGCTCATGATACACAAAATGCAAGAGAACGCTTAGAATGGGCTGCTACATGGAAAGGAAAATATTTTAATTTCTTAGGTTACTTTTTTTCAATATATTGTATGTGGAAAATTTTTATAGTAAGTATTGTTTAAAATTTGAATTTATATTCATTTCTAAGTTTTCAAACAGCATTTTTCATAAAATTATTTTTCATCTAAATAAAGGTAATACAGTTTCTTATATCATAATGATTCAGATCATATTGAGTGCCATAACTTTTTTGATAAATTAAAATTATTATTTAATTTAAGAATTGAATAATAAGAATCTATTTTATTTGAACAATTTATAAATTTTTTATTTATCCGACAAATTTTTTCTAATAAATCTTCTGCATGGTGATTTTATATCTGTATAATGATCATAAATAATTTTTTTTATTTTAATTATTAAAAAAAAATTTATTTTTCTTAAATACTTTATTAAGATACCAATAAATTAACTAAATTATTTTTATTAAATTACTAACTGTGGATGATTTTTTCAGTCGACTATAAATATAGTTTTTGATCGAGTAGGAAAAAAAGATCCAGTTACTAGAGGCATGGAAATTGCAGTACACTGGATAGGCTTCAATATTGATGTAACCTTTTGGTCACAACATATATCCTTTTATCTTGTTGGATGTATTGTTGTGACCTCTATTAGAGGTTTATTGCTTACTTTAACAAAGGTTTAAAAACAAAAAATTTTTATATTTTGATTTTAGAATTTCTTATTCTAATTAATAATCTACTTTTTCATTTTAGTTTTTTTATGCTATATCAAGTAGCAAATCTTCCAACATTATTGTGCTAATACTTGCTCAAATAATGGTGAGTCATTCATATTTTTATAACATTACCTTACATTCAACGTTTTTGTAGACATTTTTTCTAATTAATATTTAACTCATTGAAAAAAATTAAGATCTAGAATTAAAATTACAAAAAAAAAATGTCCTTTAGGGAATGTACTTTGTGTCGTCAGTGCTACTAATGCGTATGAACATGCCAGCTGAGTATCGTATTATTATAACACAAGTGTTAGGTGATCTGCAGTTCAACTTTTATCATCGCTGGTTCGATGTGATATTCCTTGTGTCTGCACTTTCATCCTTAGGGTTCTTGTATCTTGCACATAAACAAGCACCTATTGAACGCGCGTAAATATATTGTAAACAATAACCTATTGAAAAAGAAAAAATGTAAAAATATGTTACCTTTGTAATTTTTTAATTGTACATGTTACTAAGAGTGCTTAAGAAAAAAAAATATATCAATGTTGCCTATGAAATTCTATTTTTCAAACATTCAATATTCAAATTATAGTTTCAGATCTTTGTAATAGAATTTTCTTTTGAATAGGACATTTTTAAAATAATTTTCATACGTAAAATATTGTTTGAAAAACATTTATTAAATAAATGTCTTTAATATGATATTTCGTAGTCAATTAGTTTAATTTTTTATTTCATTGAAATATTAACAGTTAATTTAAAAAAAACTTTAGTTTTACTCTTGTTCTATATTTTACTATCGTTTTTTGTTTAATTTATGAATTAAAATTTATTATAATTCTATACAATAAGTCTTTGTAATATTACTATTTCAAGGGATATATTTGAAATTGTTTGATTGTTTTATCTTACATTTTAGACAATTCATGAAAGTCTTTATATTGTATCAATAGTATCAATAGTAAATAGTTAATTATTTATTTACTTATCTCTAATCTAATGGAAAGAGATTCTTATTGTTATTTATAATTGATGAGAATTTTCCAACAAAATAAATGCAAAAATTTAAACTTTAAGAATTCTGTTACTTTTATTATTACTTATTGGAAAAATTGCAAGAAACACATAAACATCAAATAAATACATTAATCAACTTGCTTGTTACAATCATGTAATATAAAACTATTTACTTAAAAAATAAAGTACGTATGTAGGACAATGTTATCGCCTTGAATATATAAAAACTTTAATTAAATTTGTAAAATAGAAATTACATTACATAGATTTTTTATATTCACAATGACGTATTTGGTGTATTTTTACTATAATAAAATCAGTATTTTATAATTGAAAACAATATTGTAAAAGAAAAAATATCTTAAATTAATCTTCGATATTTTTATTATAAATTATAAATATTGACACTATAGTTAATCAACTGTTCTTTTTTATTTCAAGCACAATAACAAAATTCAATCTCTGTGTACGTAAATCGAAACACATTTATCTTTTTATATAGACCCTTTATAAATTGGGTCTACATTGTCACAGAAAAATGCAAACTAACACTGAAACATTAAAAACAAATACAGTTTTGTGCTACTAAAACAAACGAATATTTTAGAAACTAAGTTAAGCTGGATATTTAATGCTTTTCTTTGTATTCATAAAGAATTGGTACAACATTTGATGATTATTCATTATGATACAATATTTTATACTGGATCATAAGTGAAAAAACGTTGCACAATTATTACACTTTTGCATTTAATGTTTGCAGTGTGACTATGTACAAAATGTAACAAATCCATCACTTATATTTGTTTTTAATTTTTAAAAAGCTTCCTTTAAATAATCAAGTTAATTGTCCATTCCTCGCTCATATTTACACCTGGTTTGCGAATTGTTAAAACGTTAGTGGGATTATACTTGACCTCTAAATCAACTTTACCCAGAGCTGAAACAAAATTACAAACATTTTATTTGCAATTTGTTTTATTAATGTAAAAATATAATAATGAATTTGTTTAATTGCATGCATTTTCAATGGACGTATTATACTGGAATATGTATTCTACCTTTGGAATGTAGAACAGCTTTGGTGATGTCCTTGGGAGCATTGACGAGAATGACTCGCTCGAGCCAGCTCTTGGTGTTGTAAGTCGCAAGCTTTTGTAGTAGAGATGAAGTCAACTTGTTCTGCTTGTAATTCAACCTGAGGTACAGGTATTTGCCATGTCTGTATTCAAAACTCACTTCGTCGTCGATATAAAGGTTACCATTGGCCTGACCATGTTTATCGACAGTCACAACTAATGTATAGGGGTCATTCTTCATGGGAACACTACTGCGTCTTATGCGCATTTTACGTGGTATAATTGAGCCCTCACGTTGGAACACCGGGATCTTGTTCAGCGTCACCGGAATATTAACTTTGTTAACATCGCCGTACTTCTCCATCGTATCGATGTCGTACCTAGAAATTAAGAGATCGTATAACATCAAATTATGAGGATTAAATATATAAACGTAAATCAAGTAGTTCCCTTACCAGGCAACTTTTCCTTCGCCAGGAAAGTAAACGGGAACTTCGGCAACTGATGGCTGATATACAGATTTGACAAGGATCGAGTCACCCACGAGGATCTCGTCATCAATAGCGAATGACTCCGACTCGCTGGGGTAATGGGCCCAAATGGGCCTCAGCACCGGCGAACCGTTTACCTCGTGTTCGCGAAACAAAGTGTACCAGTACGGCAAGAAGGAATAGCGCAGCCTCAGGGATTCGCGCACGATATTCAGAACATCGTTGCTGAACGTCCAGGGCTCGCGACGTTTTGTTTCAATATGTGAATGTTGACGGAAGAAAGGTAACCAGACTCCGGTTTGGTACCATCTATAAGACGATTAAAATATTTTATTCTTTTTCTAAAAAAATTTTATTAAATGGTTTACTTTTTGTGTTATGTAGTAAGTCAATTCTCTTGGGATCTTAAAGAAATATTGATATACTAGAATAAATGATGTAGTGTTACGAAATATTTTTCAGGATTTTATTAAAATTTATGACCTAAAAGTTTCATACCCAAGAAATTTTAATTCAAAAGTTTTACCTACCTAATAAAGAGTTCAGAGTCAGGATTCTTGAAAAAGCCACCAACGTCGGCGCCACAGAAGGATATACCTGAGATGGATAGAGATAAACACATTGGATAAGAGATACGGAGATGTTCCCACTCCGCAGCGTTATCGCCAGTCCAGACAGCCACGAAGCGCTGTGAACCGGCAAAGAAGGACCTGGTCGATATGGAGGGTTTTATTATTATAAATTAGATAGTGTCAACGGTTTGACAACAAAATATTATCATTTTTAGTACATTTAATTCATTCTATTTTTTCTATAACAGACACATACCTAGATAGTATGAAGGGCCTTAGAGTGCCACCAGAGCGTTTGAAGAGTGCTTCGTAAGTTGCCATCGTGTACACGAGACCGTTAATATTGTGTACATCACGGTGCTCCCATCCACCATAATGTACAAGGTCTTTAGGCATAGTCACCTCGGGTCCGTTGAACACGGATGGTTCATTCATATCGTTCCAGATATGCACGTCACTGGTTGTGCCTTCGAACTTACTAAGATCGTACAGCCCCATGTAGTAGTTTCTCACCTAAACAAGTATTTTATTATATTGTACGAATATAAATAGAATTCAATATATACATATATATGCAACAGTGTTGTTTTAACAATGTGTAGTTACTATACTATTAAATATTATAATAACAAATCACTATAACTATACAAAGAAATACAGTTTTTACGAAATAAAATTATAATCATTAAATAAAAATAAATAATTGCTTATGGTCATTTTATAAGTATGATATAATTATATATATTATTTATTGGACGTAATGAATAAGGGTATCTTTGACAGACCTTAGGATCAAAGAAGTCAAGATAAGAGGATGCACCAGGCCAGCACCAGCCTTCATAATCTTTTCCATCTCTGTGTTTAACGTAGTAGCTGTTGTCAGTAGCATCGTTATGCAGAAAGTAATTACTATCGCGTTTGATGTGTGGGTCAATGATGACCACAAGCTTTCGACCTTTCATCGTTAGATTCTTAACCATATCTAGTGGATTGGGAAATTTTCTTTTATCCCATGTAAAATATTTCTTGTTGTCAGTATACTCGATATCTAACCACATTACGTCCATTGGCAAATCGTACTTATCGAAGTTATCAGCTATTTGCTGTACATCATCCTGATCATTGTAATTCCAGCGAGATTGATGGTAAGCCAGTGAGAAAATCTTAAAAATGTTTTATTCAAATCATAAATTTTTTGTTATATATTAATGATTTTTTAAAACAAGTTAATGTTTAAATTAATAGATAAACATTAAATAAATAAAATAATAAGTCAAATCAATAATATACTCAGTACAAAGACAATGAAAAATTAAACTTGTTATCTCTAATAATTATTTTGATTATTTACTATTTTAATGCAATTATTCTTTATTTTCTGAATTAGATAATTAATTAAAATGGTAAACAAATTTAAGTTTTAATAAATAAATTTATATAACATGCAATATTCTGAACTGATATCAAAAGCATGTAACAAAAGCATATTAGTAAGTGAACTGAAAGTTCAATTTATGCTATTAAATACATACAATTGAGAAAGAAAAATACTTACAGGTGGTAAATGTGCAGTTCCAGTTATTGTAGCATATTGCCTGAAAGTATCCATCGGTTCAGGTCCAAGTAAAAAGAAAACATCAATAACACCAGATTCAGACATAAAGTGTGCATCTACTTGAGGTTTTCGTCCAGTTCCAGAAACAAAATTAACAATGCTTTCAACCACATTGTTATCTGCATTAGAAACAATATCAATCCAAGTTTCTGCTGCATTATGCCAAAAAATTCCTGAGGTCGTTTTTTTTCTATAAATTACATTGTAAACGAATCAAATTTAATTTAAGTATATTTGAAATGTAAATTTTTGATAAAAGAAACTACAACTTTTTTATTTACCCATGTGCATAAAGTACAGGTACAGCACCATAAAGTGACATTCTTTCATTAATTTCATATTCAAATACATCTAAATTATATAATCTGTATGGCTCCGATTCTTTAGTTGATCTCAAAGCAAAAGAATCAGCATGTTCAGGAATTCCATAGACATATTCAGCACCTGGAAAACTGAAATCTAATGCAATTGCTTCAGGGCCATATGGTTTAGAATCATGGTGACTTTTGAAATTTTCTTCCCATGCTCCTGAATCCTTTTCTGCTCCATCACCTTTAAATTCTGGATTGTTCAATTCAATTTTGTCTTGTTCTAGTTGTTCTGGAGCTTTTTGTTCATCTAATTTTTCTGAATATTTTTGTTGATTTAATTGTTCTGGATGATCTTGTTTATTTTGTTGTTCTCCTTGTTCCCCTGATTCTCCTTGTTCTAGTTGTTCTGGCTGATCTGGTTGATCTGGTTTTCTATGTAAAATAAAAAATAAATCTTTCTTTTAAAGTAAAATATTTTTGTAGATATATAAGTTAAAAGTACTTCAATAATACATATTTAAGTAAACCAAAATAGTTTAATGTTATTTTCAATATATTGAGTGCAGATCATTATGAATTGGAGTGTTTAAACATAAATTTACTTAATCCAATTAATAAACACTAATTCTCAATATCTCTGCAATAAAATCAGGTTCCAAAAGTTTTGCTTTTTATTATAGCCTAGTTACAAATAATAATACTCATTCTTGCTTTGTATTATACATGTTTTAGATATTTTTTATTATTTTGTTCAAATTTAATGTATTTCTTCAAAACTAATGTATTTCACTCTAATCTCTGCACATATGAAAGTATAGTGCAGATAATTGTATAAATGAATATCCTTAAGCCTTAACAGATATTGAAAAGAATAAAAAATTCATTTTCTATATAATGTATTAACATAATTACAGACTAAATCAATTATGTATCTAAAACAACTTTTAAAACTATATATAACATGTTAATTTATTATTAAATTTTCTTAATTACTACACTAAATATACCTAAATAAATTTTTTACTATATATAATACAAATTATAAAGATTGCTTTTAACTTACTGTTCAGGTTTATTACGTAGATGTTCAAACCTCATGAGTCCACGAGCATTAGTTGAAATAACTAAATGATCTTTATAATACAGATCAATTTTAAATGGATTAATAAAAAGAATGGCCTTATTTGGTCCATTTGCAACAATGATATGGGTTGATTTCTTTTCAATAAGAATCAATTTAGCAACTTGAGGATGATCTTGTAAGGCATATTCTACTTCGTATCTTGGATACAGTGGAGTTTTTTCATTAATGTATAATCTGAATAAATTATTTTTCAGTGCTGTAAGTTTTACTTTGTAAAAGACTCCAGTATCTTTATTATATAGTTCAATATATAGTGTTGATTCATTATGAGTTAATGTGTTAGGTAGAAGTTCATAAGCAGTTTTTCCAGGCTCTACTTTTCGACATCGCCTTAAATAAAAATAATCATGTAAATTTTTCAATATATTCCTTATATAATTAGAAATATTTTTATTATTTTAAAATGAAAACATTGTTAACTAATACACTTTGTGTTGAAGCTTAATATAAAAGATATTTATATACAGAATATGTTTTAAAATTGAATTGTAAATAATTTATTCTTATTAATAATAGTTATTATATGTCCTGAAATTTCTTTTATATTTTTAATACAATTTTAAATAAATATAAATGATAGTACCATTAGTATCAATTTTATAACCAATAAATATGGTAGCTTAAAATATTTGTTACTTTAAAAATCACTTTCATAGATTTCACAGATTTTTATTTTTATTTTATAATAAAAATTTATTATAGAATAGCTTAAATTTATTACTGTTAATAAAATTTTATATTATACATATATGTATACATACATACATTGTATTAAAAAGTAAGGAATGTAAGAAAAGTATAAAATTAATAATTACATGTTTTAATTGAAATGCTTAAATTGTTTTATATTTATTAAAGAAATGTTATTCAAAAGTAAAGTATAAGATTTATATTAAAATTAAAATTGAAATTGTAACTTTTTAAACAAAAGGTTAAATATGATCTCTCTTTCTTACCTGCAGAAGCTGCTTTGCTCGCATGTCTTAAAATTTTCTCTGGGAACAGCTCCAACCATGAAGACAATGAAAAGTGTTATGATCCCCAGTCTGTAAGGAAACATCTTATCTAATTAAAAATTGTTTAGTTATTCTGCTTTTTCTAATTGAAATTATTCTGCACAATTATACAGTTGTAGATGTTAAATAATAGATTTAAAATATGCTTGTGGTTATTAAGAACAGTTAAGACATTTTCTTAATGTTGAAACTGTTAACTATAAAATATTATGTGTGAGTTAGTAAACAATTATCCATTAATTCAGTTGAATGTTTAGTATATATTAATAAATGTAAGAAAAAAGCAATACAAATAATAAAAATATAGTAAGAATTATGAATATTTAAAAATGTAGAAAAACATTCACTCAAAGTAATACAATAAAAATCGATGCCGGTGTGACACGTCAGACATTAAAATCGCATTAATAGAGATAAAAAATAAAATAAAAGCGCGCGATCGATCTAACCTCAAAAATTGGGAATACAGCATTTTTTATTGAAAAAATTTATGTCCAATATATAAAATAAAATGAAATTTAACGTTAATTTGTAAAATTAATACTTATGATTATTTAAACATGAAAAGCAGACTGAAAATATAAATGGTAGACTTACCGCATACATGAAGCCATGTTAGATCTGGAGCTTTTACAATATACTACCGGACGTATATAGCGTCAGTGAATGTTATCACCGTACGTAAAGCAAATACTCAGGTGATCGATTCGATTATCTTGATTGTCATAAGTAATATGATATAGTAATATAGTACTAATTTATAGTATTATCATAAAAGTAACAGTCATTTTTAATATAGTAGAAATATATGTAAATATTTTACAAAATAGTTTCAAAATATTCATCTAATAAAATAGTGTTTATAAACTTTCCATTTTACAGTTTCTGAAAACGTTAAATTTCAATTTAATTTTAGATTGTAATTTGCTTAATATTGTTTGTTATGTAATATAGTTTAAATATTACGAGAGTAATATTAAAACAATATTACTTTCGTAATAGAGACATTATGTATTAACATTTTAAAATCGAAAATTATATTATATATTATATAATATATAATATTATATAATATATAATATTGTATTAATTTTACCTTTTTGACATACGCTGTAGTAATTATAAAATTATAAATAGAAAAAAGTTAAGATATTTAACAAATTCGTTGATTATTAAAAAGATAACATTTCATTTAAGTTATAAATTAAAACATATATAACTTATTTCTCTTATTGTATTTTTATCTAATTATCAGTATAATATTGTCACAATTATACAGAGTTGTTGAGGGATTTCACTTCTAAAGAGATAAAATTTATATATAATTTTCTTTTGACCATCTATATTCATCGAATATTATTCCACTTGATAATATTTCATTAAAACGCACTTAAAGAATAACTAATTAATAACCATAATTAAGTAATTATATAATTTTTTTAAAACAAAAAATTTTTTCAGATATTGGAAAAACTCATAGTCATGATTGAATCATAATATGATTATTAAATAAGTTAATAATATTTTATTGCTAGTATACATTTTATTACATGCTAATGGGCTATAACAAATCGGAAATTATATATTTAATTTTTACCGCTACAAAATAATCACAATAATTTATTTAAATGTTTGCGTGAATAAATGAAGAATTTAATTATTAAATATATAAGTGATAATAATTAATTTTATATCGTAGATGAATTTAGGATAAAGAAGATCATAATTGAATGTTGATGTTATTATTTTTATGTAATTAATATTTCTGTTTATATTATATTATATTTTTTAAATTTAAATTTAAAGGGTGTACTGAAATTATGAATTTAATTACAGAAATTACTCTACAATTTTATGATAACTCAATAAAACAGTTTATGTCCAATATATTTAAAGTACACGTTAATTTCTTAATCAATAATAAACAATAAATAATTTTTATTTACCAAATTCGACTTCAGTCTTATATATATATATTATACTAAAATACTTTTAACAATGAAGTAAGAATATTACTTAATTAATTCATTAATTTTAAGATTTTTTAATTTTATATTGGTAATAATCAATCCAGGTTACGTTGTTCATTATAAAACGACGTATACATTCTTTTACATTTCTTCAAAGGATTTCTAAACCCTCCTCAGAATCGAATACTTTTTCATATTTTTTACTAACAAAGTAATATAATGTTTATTTTTCTAATAGGCTTTCTATTCTCGTGTAATTCTAATAATACTATTGAATAAAAAATATTTATTAAAAAAATGAATTTATTAATTTTTGTTGATATTTTGTTCAGTTATTTTTTAATATACATTGATAAATACATTAACAAACGTATTATTTATTTTCTATAAAATAGCTTTATAAATTTTCTACAAATTAGAATATATTAGCTCACACACATTAATTTCATAAAAATTGGGTACGTTACTTAATGTACAATTGAATTAATTTTTTATTAAAATATTGAAAAAATCAATGATTTTGATAATGTTCATTTGCGTCATTTATAAGTTCTTTTTTCAATAATTTTAATTAACTTTACCAAATCGTTTTGAAAATTTTTTCCTATTATTTCTCATTTGAAATTTATTGATTGAATAACTGTAATTTATTTTTTAAACTATTATTTTGGTGAGTTCTTTTCATTATTTATTATTTAACTGTAACATTATGTATACATTGATATTATCATAGAGAATTTTGCGTAATCTAAGATTAATTCGCTAACATATCATAATGCAAAGTAGTATCAATAATTTAATTGAATAATTTGAATATTTTATATTAAATATTATAAATAGGTTATAATAAAATAATATAAAATATAATAAAATAAAATAATAAAATAAAATAGATTAATCTGAGTATCACAATATAATACACACATTAAATACAAATTTATAAAAGTTAATAAAATGATCGACGAATTAAATTTTACATAAAGAACGTTAAAGGTCTGACTAACTACAACAAATTGTTTGGTTATTCTATTTTATGTAATTGAAATTATTCTGCAAAACTACACAGTTATGGATTCTAAATTATAGATTTAAAATATGCAGGTGGTTATTAAGAACAGTTAGAACATTTTCATAATGTTGAAACTGTTAATTATAAAATGTTATGAGTGAGTTAGTAAATAATTATCCATTAATTCAGTTGAATGTTTAGTATATAAAGACCAACAAAAAATTTATAATCTATAAAAAAATATATTATATATATTATACTTTTATTTATTAATTTTGATTGTTATTCTGCAATTTATTTTGTAATTTCAAATTTCAAAAGTAATGAAGTAGATACACATATTGCTCATTTTGGAAATTAGGAATGGTAAACTCAATACTTCCTTTAGAAATAAAGGAAATCTTGTAGCTATATAAAGTAACATATCTATATCTTATTTTATGCAAAAAGAGAGATATATCTATATTCTGTTACCGGATATTTAAAAGTAAGTGCTGATAAGCTAAGAAATTTATTTCAAATTCACTTGGTATTACTTTACACTTTTTATTTTTACAAACTTTTATCTTATAGATAATTTTCAAACAAGGGTTGTCATATAAAAGTTTAAGGAATTTTTTTGAATTTTATGGAAACAGTGAAGAGATAAACTCAATTAATTTTTGGTAAAATATTTCATAATTATAATAATCATGTCAATTCAGACTTGAATTTATTCATTTGTATTTTATCAAAGAATTTGATTTTCTCTCGCTGTTATCATTATGACTTTTTTGAATGAATAATTGTTGTTTATTATCCATTTCATTAATCAATCTTAATGAATTGAATTAATCTTAATTATTTCTGAAATTTATTGATAAAATTGTCCTACAAAATAACAAACGAATTTCCGTAGTTAGTTGCTTAATGAAATTCTATTTACTGTCTCTTTCTTAACGTAAATAATTTAAAAATATTAGTGAATATTACAGTTTTGTTAGTATTCATTTGTGAAAAATTATTCCCTTCTTCTTTTCAGATTATTTATTGAAACCTTTGGTAGAAATAATTGGAAGTTGATATACTTTATTTGCATTAGTTAATTGTAATATTTCCTTTGAATTTTTCTTAGTTTTTTTCTATACAACACGAAAATTATACTTACAAGGTTGATTACAGTATATAGTAACTATAAGTTATTGAATACTTTAGCTGTATTAGTATTATGTTAGATATTTATAAGAATTTCACTTAGATTCAATATTATTTATTGTATTTATTATTGATTTTTCGTATTATCTTTATTTGTAAAGCACTTTATTTTCGCCGACAATATAAAATTGTTTTTTATAACTAATATTATTTATGTATCTTATCTTCAACCTGATAAGTAAATATTTATTTAAGTAGTCTCTTTATAATCTTACATTGAATTTCAATCCATGACAGCTTATACTTTGGTAGCGTCATATTGTAAATATCAATGGTATTTACATTAAAACAAATTTAGTGGAATTATTATTAATTTAGAATCTTACACTTAATAATTTGGATTTATAATCTCAACACTTCAGAAACAAAATAATATTAGATAAGAAGATGCGCATATCCTTAAGAAGATTTTAAACCCAAGGATAGTAAGTTGGAAGAGAGGGGAAAATAAATTTAATATTTATTTGAAATAATCATGCAAGTAGTTAATCAGCATTGATAGAAAAAAATCAAAAGATAACAAATAGTAAAAATTCGCATAATTTGGCAGATGAAAATATTTCTAATAAAAAGGAGTGTCGTTTTACTTTGTAGAAATTTTATTTGAAAATAAAAAAATATAATTCAGTAAGCAATCAATAATATGAAAAAGAATAAACATCAATGAAAGTTGTAAAAACGAATAGATTTTGAAGTAAAAATACGAATTTATAGCATGATAAAAAATTGTGATCGAATAAAGGAAAAAATATGTAAAACTTTTAAAATTTTTTGATTTGTTAATATTACATCATTTTATTTTATATTTTTCATTCGTAGTTTTTAAAAATTTATAATAGTGTATATCTTGAATATCAGAAGTGAATTGGAATCTAGTACTAAGTGATATTAAAGTAAAATACTGATGTGTAAAAAAATGATTGCCCTTACATTAAGAATTTTGTTAGTTTCTATATATTATCTATAAGAATTTATGTGTACAGCTTATATCAAAATTATTAATTATCCACATATATAATTAAGAATCCTATATTTGTAATATAAAATTAATCTAGATTTCTACACAAATTACTTGTTTTCATGTTAAAATTTTTAATAGTTTTTTAATTAAAAATATAAACAGTAATCAATTTGTAAAAATGAAGAATTTATGGAACAATTGAATTTGATAACAATATTGTAATCGAAACTATGATTTTGTGACTATTATAAACTATATAAACTATGAGCTTATTTTTCTAAGCTTTTAATGGAATTATCGATGAATTGTCTTTGTAAATCTACAATTAAGTTTACTAGATCTTTCTGTCTTTTATATAATTTAAAACTTTTATCAAACTATATTGTCATCACTTTTCTCAATTTTATAAATTTTAAAATAAATTCATCAAGATTTGTTGTATATACACTTGGTTTTTAAATTATCTTCTCATGTTTAGTGTATTAGAAATTTGTATCAATATGAAAACTAATTAGTTTCAGGTTATTTTGCACAAACTTGGAAAGTCTGCACGAGAAACGCAGTTACAGCATATCATAGTGTCTCTTTCCAAATACTTTGATCATTAATTTACTAATTAAACTTATGAAATATTTTTTTTGTGTCTAAAGTTCTATCGAAATTATTTTGATTGTCACGATTAATTGCCTTTTTTTTTAATTTGTTATTTTAGAAATTTATTGAAATTTATATCTTTTTTGTATATATAGATATATAACCTATTTCAGAAAGTTAAATTAAAAACTAAAAATACGCATCCCATGGAGGAACATTAAAAATAACAAATATATTATAGAAAAATAAGGAAAAAATATAGAAAGTTAAAAAAAAGAATAAGATCAGACCTAAAAAGAAAAAAACAATCCTTGTCCAATGTATGAAAGATACATTCCATTTTGTACGCCGAGTTAGGTAATTAAAAAAAAAGAAACATGCTATTACTACAATGGACTTAATCAAAGTGAAAATGAAACAAGCAGTCTAAATTTAGATTTTGAACTTTAATGTGATTTTGAATTATTATAAATCACTTATGATATAGACTATTTTTTTAAATTAAATTTTTAATTTTTTATCCAATGTCTAAAATAATGTAATATATCCTACGTTTAATTCGGAAATTTATGCACCATTTTGTTTTATCGTTCCGGTGTTCGAGGAAAATGAATGACGAGAATAAGTTAAGTTTAAGAACACGTACGTAAAAAGTAGATATTTTACTTGATATTGTATTATTTGATTTCTGAAAGATATTTTCTTGTACATTTTATTAAATTATTTTTCATTGCTTATGAGATGCTACATATTATGCGTATACTATAATTAAACGCAATATTATGTTACATATCAAGACCCGTTTTAAAAAGAAATAAATTAATTTAAAACATTTTGTAATAGATTATTTTTTCAAATAAAAGAAATTGGTAAATATTTCTTTTCATTTATTTATATATAGTTAGCAATTAGGAATAATTGTCAGAATTATAATTGTCAGAATTACAATGATTAATAATTCTTGTAGGTATTGTCAATACAAAAATATTAGTTTTGTTAAATCTGGAGTTTGTATTGTGACTAAATTTTCAATATTTATAATCAAGAGTGTACTTGGTACATTACAAGCTTCGCAATATAAGGAAGGTGTTAATTGATAATTAGTACATAGTATAACAAGTACATAGAAATGTACTTGTTATAATACAGGAAACAAAATTTTAAATATTTCAATTTTTGTAATTTAGAAAATTGTTTATCCTGATATGATTGAAAAACATATGAACATTAACCTATTACATTAAATAATGCACTTATTCATTTAGTATTTTAAAATGATATTTGTACAATAACAGTGATTTGTTCAAGAAATGAGTATGTAAGAAACTTATCATCTAAAATGAAATTTTAGAAGAATGTGTAATGTGTATGCATATATATTTTTTAGATATTGTGTCACAGATATTTTGTGTAAGTACATGGGTTATATTAAAAATGTCTTAAATAGATGTTTATTATATATTTATAATTAAATATTAAATTTATATTCTAATAAGGATAGTTTACAACTTTATAAAAACTGACTTTTAATTATACAATTAAAAAATGGCTGTTAATATTTCAAAACAAATAACTTTGTTTGAAAGTGTCATATGGGGTACTTCGAAGCAAGTGCAAGAAATATTAGATAAACGTGATTTAATATTTGATGATAGATGGACAGATTATGCACTTTTGATTACAGCACTTCGAAAAAAGCGTAAAGAAATTGCAAAAATACTTTTAAAAAAAGGTTGTAGAATACAGAAAGTGCCAAGGACTGATACTTCTGATACACCTCTTCATTATGCTGTTAAAATTGGTGATATTGAAATTGTTAATATATTACTAAGCAAAGGAGCATCTATCAATGATGTAGATCAAAATGGAGAAACGCCATTGTGTTTTGCAATGAAAAAGAAAAATTATGAAATAGTTGATTTGATTCTGTCCATATGTAATATCGACAGTGTTAATATTTCAGATCATGATGGATTTTCACATTTTCATATTGCATGTATTCGAAATAATTTCAATATTGTAGAAAGTTTTTTAAAACATGGAGTTAATATTGATCATTCTGTAAATTTGAATGCAAAACAATGGTCTGGTTATACACCTTTGCATTTTGCAGTTTATTATCAGTGTCTAGATATAGTTAAATTGCTTTTAAATTATGATGCTGATATAACTATTAAGAATGTGGATGGAATCACTCCTCTTCATTTAGCTTTACAGATGAATAATGATACAATTGTTGAGCTTATTTTATCTTCAGATAGTTATAAAAATTGTAATCCTGTTGATAATAATGGACTTTCACATTTTCATATTGCTTGTATGAAGCATCATTTAAAAGCAGTGGAAGATTATTTACAACACGATATTGAAATCAATCATGCCGTAAATTTAAATTCTACTATTTGGTCTGGATATACTTCATTGCATTTTGCAGTTAAAGGTACAATGATACTATTTATTAAAATATTCTACATTATTTATATACATTATTTATATGCTTATTTTTTAATGTGTATATGTATTTATTTGCAAATATATAAAATTATAAATAATAATCTTAAATTTCCATGAAATGTTAATAAATTTGATAATTATATGTAACTTATAAAAATGTAAACTGCTAGTCTCTAAATATCCTACAAATAAAATTTAAAAATTTATTTGTTCATGTTAATAAATCTAGTTTAAATTTCTCATATTTTAATATTTTATTTCAAAATTATCTGAAGCAATTCAAATTAATTGATGCTTTTAAAATTTACTATTCTGATTAAATTTATATATATATATATATAAGATTCAATATAAAACTAGTTTATCATGGATCTTTTAAATAAATGCTAAAAATATTAAATTTAATATTATTATAGTCTTTTAGATTAGTCTATAAAAATATTGTTTTTTATTTTAACAATGTTTTAAATTATCTTAAATTATTTATATTATTCAATTCTCATAACATTATATTTCTATATAATATATAATTTCATTAGCTAGTTATTCTGTACATTCCTCTAAAAGTTCATCTGTTAATATTTAAATAATCTCTGTTAATATTTAAATGATTACATAAACCAATCAATAAATATCAGCATAATACTAAACAAGTATATCTTATTTTTAGATTTTTCATTAAGCAGTACAAGTCAAATATCATTGATTAAATTACTTTTACATTATAAGGCTGATGTAAATATAAAAGATATCCAAGGTCAAATACCTCTACATTTATCATGTTTACAAAGTTATCATAAAATTTCAAAATTAATAGAAGATATTGATTGTCTAGATGTTGATTTGGAAACAAACAAACTAATTTTTTGTAATAGATTATCTCAAATTATTAGTAAAATTGAACAATCTAAAATTGTTCAATTGCTCTTGACATATAATAGCAACGTAAATGCAAAAAATATAAACAGTGAAACACCTTTATTTTATCTTTATAAAAATGATTTAATGGTTACTAATAAAGCAAAGTATGATGATTATATACTTAAGAATATTATGCAAGAATTCAATGTAAAACGTAAAGAGATTTTAAATATTCTTCTTGATTATAATGCAGATTTAACTATGTGTAATGATATGGGTGAAACAATATTACATCTTATTGCTAACATTAATAATGAATTCAATGATAGGCAGAAGGAAGAAGTAGCAGAATTAATTTTAAGTAAAGGAGCTGATGTTAATGCTAAAGCTAATAATGGCTTTACTCCACTTCATATGGCTGCTGAAAATGGTCACCCTGAGCTTATAAGACTCTTCTTGAAGTATAATGCAAATATTAATGCTATAGAAAATTCAGAAGAATCTACACCTCTTCATTTAGCTACTTCCAATCAGCAGATTAAAGCCATAGATGTACTTCTGGAAAGTGGGGCTGATGTTAGTGCAACAAAATGCAATGGAATTAACGTTCTTCATATTATGGCTTTGATAAATCCTGAAAGTTCAAAAGAAGCCCAATTTATAGAATCTTATGATAAAACGATTAAAACTTTTTTAAGATTTGGCTGCGATCTTAATGCTCAAGATATTAATGGAAGAACACCATTACACCTGGCTTCTTTGTATCTTAATAATGCTGCTACTTGGTCTTTCTTGCAACACTTCGCGAACATAAATATTGAAGATTTTGGTGGAGAAACTCCATTATCATTTCCTATAAATAGTACTGAAAGATGTATTAATATTTATTATATGTTTATGGATTATGTGAATATGTTGAGAATGACTGGATTGTATATTAGTGAAAAAGTAGATTCGTGTTATTTAAAATTATATGGAACAGATCCACCTGATCTAAAAGATGATTTTCTAGTCCAATGCAAAGAAGAGATCGAGAAAATGAAAAGTTTAAAAATTAATAGTTATTCTTCATTGCATAATATAATTTTTAAAAATTCTAATGAAATGGAAATTTATGCAGGCAATGAGTTATTCAGAAACATTTTAAATTCAAATGATTTTGAAAAGAATTTTAATATTTATGGAAATTTACTGAAATCGCAATTTCAAAAAGGCTTAGCAAGAAAAGTATTACTAAAGAGTGCTAAAGATTCATTTGAATTTATGCTTGGGTTTGGTCTTCCAGATTCTTGTTTTGAAAAGATATTTCAACATTTAAATGATAAGAGTTTAAGGAATTTAATAAAAGCAAAAGTTTTGAAAGTATTTAATAAAAAAACTACTCAGCAAATAATTTGTGATCGAAATGAGTATGATTCATTAGAGAAAGCAATTGCATATTGTAAAAACCTATATAGCACACATATGGAAATAGTATAAGTTATTAAAATTACATATTTTAAATTTATTATTAAAAAAAGATGATTGAATGCTTGTACATATTAAAAAGTAATAATTATGCTTTAAAAATATATTTTATAATATTGATTTATTTCTTTTTTATTGTGTATGGAAATGTAACTTGTGTTATAATCTTTAAATTGTTTCTTAAATAATAATTTTGTATCGTAGTATGTAAGAATAATTAGAAAAATACAAAACAGATATTTATATACATTATTATTTTTTAAAATAACTGAAGAAATCGTTAAGTATTTATTTTAAAGCATTAAAAAATGCAAATAATGTGTAAATAAATATTTTTAGATACATAAAAATAAATAATTATTATGTTATCAAACAGATGTGTATTTATTAAGTGAACTTATAATTTAAAATTATTATTAAGTACTCTTTTTATATAAAATATGCATTTTATGTAATTATATAATTATATATATTTTTATATGTTCATAAAAATTGTGGTACATAATGATATATAGTTAATATTACAAAATCAAATTTCTATTTCTTATAACTTAAATAGAGGCAAAGTTTTTTATGAAATACAGAAATATATTTTGAATATGAATATATAAGAAAATTATGCCAATCATAATAGTACCATTTAACAGTTATAGTAACAGTCATATTTGAAACATACAAATTTTTTATTTTTTGTTTAAATAACTTCCAAGAATTTTTTAAAATACATTTCATATAAATGATTAAATTTATTGAACCTTTATCTAAACGTTTATCTAAATTACATTTATCTAAATATGAAAAGCTATGGTACATTTTATTTAGACTTGCTACCTGGTGAGTTTTCTTGTAGCAGAACTTTACTTTCCCATACATCGGGATACAATACTGAATGTTCTTGCACCTATTTTGTTTTTTAATCTTGCTAACAGGTGGCAAGTTTCCCAGCAGTTCAGGATGAACGTCAAGGATTTTTTTTTATTTTTTGCATTATTTAATAAAATTTAATTATTTGCTATTCGTTATTGAATAGCAAATAAATTATCTAACTTATTGAATGTACATTATTCTTTACAGTTTTTGATGATAGGAATCCTGTAAAACTTCTGATGATCTAAAATAAATATTTTTCAAATAATTTAGATTTATATTTAGATTAAAACAATTGAATATGAATTAAAATAAGATAAGAGTTTAATTTGATATAATTAAATAAAAATCTAAAATAGAGATCTATTAAATAGAAAAACTAATATAAAAATTGAGGGTAATATACAACTGAAAAAATACATAAATATACAAAAAATCACAAATGCCTCTTAACTTTTAAAATAAATTAGTAGTAATACTTTTTATAGATTTATATATATATATACATATATATACATACATACATATATTTATTTATTTATTTATATTTACATATTTTAATATTTATATTACGAAGAAATTGAATAGTATTATTATTTTAGTTAAGTCAAATAGTTTAATTCAATTAAATCAAGTTAAAATTATAAAAGAAAAATATTTAGGTATTCTTATAAGAGAAAATACTTATGAGAAGACAGATTAAACTGAATAAAATTTGGAACATTTGAATTTAGTTTATTGTATAAAAAAATCAGCAATGATAATAGAGAGAATATATCTATAAATTTATTAGACAGCTTTTTTATCACATAATTTTATTTATTATTTAAACTTTTTTTTAAAAAATATGAATAATTTTAGCTTTTAAAGTTCATTTTTATAGGACACTATATAGTTGTAAACCTAAACTATTTTTTCCATATGATTCATTTTGGAAGGTTTTTACAATTCTTTAAAATATATTATTTTTATAAACTAATTATATTTTTATTAAAAATTGTAAAAATAGTTCAGTTTAGGTATTTTAAAAATAATAAGATAATCATCCTGTTATACGAATTAGAAACCCCATATTGTTGAATCCTCGATTTTTAAAAATATTAAAAACTTGAAAATATTTATAAACTTATTTTATATACAACTTATCACTAACAGGGTATTTGATTAGTAAAATGTATTATACATTATTTAAGATCTCGTACAAAAAGCAAGAAATACTTAATACTAAATTTTAAATGGCATATTTTACAAATCGATATGATTAGATATCATTAAAATTTTATATTATAATTTGTAAAAGTAAAAATTTTATAAAAACGTCATTCATTGATAATTTGAATAGAGGAATAGTAAATACTAATACCTTCTTTAGTTAATCTTCTACAAGTAATAACTCTTATTGAATGGTGATATAATTATTGCTTTAAAAATATCGATATTTGATATGAGGTTGCTAGTTGAATAATTTATTTGACACTTGGAATCTTTCTATATCGATAATTTGTCCGAACCATTGAGAAATAACATAGGACACCTTAAAAATTAATGTAATGCATACTTTATACTTTTGTACAAAAATTGAAATGTAATGAGTATACTCTGTAATTAAAATCGAAAACAACCGTTCAGAAGGAAAGTTCTCGTAAACGAAAGAAGTTGTTACATACAATGCACAAGTTCAATGTATTCTTAGATTGAATGGAAGTTTAGATTGGATCGATTTTAATAACAGGATATAAAAATATTATGAAAAGCGCAACGACTATGTTTTCCTCTTTAATTTATGATGAATGTAAAGACTTCACGATAAAGTTTTGTTCGTATACCGCTGATGTACTATTTAATTTTTTATAAACTACCGTTTATGTAACTCTTTTCATTTATATATATATATATTTCTATTACCTCTCTAATACTTGGTTTTAGAATTCGATGTAATTTTGGATGAATCGTAGAATTCTAAAATAGCTTTTTAAATTTTTAACATCTATTTTATTTACTTAATAAATTTAAGTTTAAAATTATCGAATAATGTCTGATTAAAGAAAAGATACATATCTATATATTTTATTTTATTAATTTTTTTAAAATTGAAATGGAAATATCTGAAAAATATTTTATATATATTTCATTTATACGAATTTGTTAAAAATCAAGATGTTGGTCAGATTACAGAGTATTCTGATGAATATAAGAAGATAAAAAATGTTGAGACTCTTTTTGCATAAATATAAGATATACCTAAATAAGTATATTAGAAAATTTTGAAATATTTGAGATTTTCTTAATCGGCAGAGAACCATCGTATGATATTTAGATGAACAAGCCGCGGTATACGTAAATCACATGCTTGATTACATATAGAATTACTTATTTAGTGTGATATAGGCTTTGTACAAGGGAATGGTGAAAATGTTATAATGTTATTGTTTACGGGTACATATGTATACCTTCAAGTTACTTATTACTTGAAATTTATTAATATTGAATTAAAATTGATTATTAAAATTAAAATTAAAATTAAAATAATCTGAAGTATATAAATGAAATGTGTAATAAAAAACAGGTCATGACTTCTAATTACAATCCTGATAATTATAATGTTTTATTTAAGTTTGTCTTATAAATTTTGATAAATAATTGCATAAATATTAGTTTTTATTAAATTTGGCAAAATTTTATAATCTTTTTAAAGATGTAAAACATTGTATTTTCAAAAAACATATTTATTTGTATTTAAAAATATTGTTCCCTAGAATTTCAATTCATCAACATTTTTAATTTGATTATTGCAAAATATAATAAAACATTGTATTTTCAGACATATTGGCTAAAGAATTCTTCAAAAAATAAAAACCTATTGAAAAAAATTATAAATTTATAGAATAAAAAAAAGGAGTATGACAAACGATAAATAAATATTTTTTAACCATAATCTTCAAAAGTAAAATTTTTCATGGTTAATTCTTTTGAGTTTGTATTGAAATTATTAAAATTGTTAATTAACAGAAAAAATTGAAACGTTGTAAATTTAAACGTTGTTAAAAATTTGTTATAAAACTCTTTACATTTAAAATTATAATTTGCAATTAATAATTAATATTTGTTCAAAGATTTAAATGTATTTCAAAAATTTCAAAATATAAAAAATACGTGTCGATATTCTATGAAGCTCAGATAAATCTATAAATGTACATATATTTTCATAAAAAATTCATAAATCAACAATTTTCAAAGAGGTATCTTATAAATTCTACTTTTAATAAAAAAATTGCGATTTTTATATACTACCTTTATAATTAAAATTTTTTTTGGTTTTTTCATGTATCTGTAGATCTAGAGCAGACAATGCTGCAAAATATTTATATATGAATTTTTAAACACTTGAAGAGTTCGAAATCTAATAAATATACTCTAATTTGTAAGAACAAATAAACTTGAAAATATATTTAATTATATATTTTATAATTTTCCTCAATAAAAAGGAATAATTAGAAGATATTATTTTCTTAGATAAAAGAAAAACGACCTAGCTCCCTTAATACAATATTATGAAATATTAAACAAAATTAAACACAATATTGCATCTGCAATATTATATATTAATTTTCTAAAAATTATTAATTATTAATTATTTATTATTAATTGTTAATTATTATTAATTAGTACTTATATAGATTATCTATGATCGATATACTTCATAATTAAATATATTTTAATTACAAGAATTGTCTTTTTTACGCAATCAATAAAAGAAAGGCAAAGCTTGGTTCCTGTGACGAATTTTTATTTGAAGAATTAGTTATTTAATCTTCATTCAAAATTAAAATTTGAATCTTCATTTTAGTAATATACGTTTCTATACATATATATTTGAAAAAGAATACTTAAATTCATTAACAATACTTTTATACTATATTCGATCATTATTAATTTTAACGAATGATTCCATGAACCACTATTGATAATATTAAAAATCTCATTGTTTAAATAAATAGTAAGATATTTAGTTGATCAACTATTCAATTTAAAAATTCCCATTAATCATAGGTTTATAAATAACATTCTATACTTTCTTACTTTTTCTCTATTATGAACTTTTCAAGTTTTTAAATATTTTTTTACCAATTTTTTTCAACAGCTCTCTAGTTTATTAAACTTATTTAACAATAACATTCGGAATATCTGTGATGTTTTTCTTGATTTAAGTGCAATTTTGCTACATATCTTTGTCGGAAAACATTTTTGGAAAAATTATAGAATGTTTATCTAAGTAGAAATGTTTATTGTACAAATATTTTCGTACAATGCTGTTTATAAATAAAATAATTTTATATAATAAATATAAGTATTTCATGGAAACATATTTTTTATATTTTTTCTTTTAATTAATTTATGCATGATAAAATACGTTTATTATTTCAAATAGAAAATTTGCGAAGAACGGCAAAAAAGGAAAAAGCATTTTTGATCATCTGAAAATGAAATGTATATATTATTCAACTTTTTTTAGTTAGTTATTCCGTATACTCTATAAACTTTAGTTTTATACAAATCCAAAAGTTTCCAACGAAAGATTCAGATATCCACCAGCTGTTAGTTGTATTGGCTTTTGTCCCCTCAACATTAGGAAATGGAGCATTTGATTAATTTGTGTATATTTTCCAATTTGCTTTAAACTTGCGAAATATGCTGCATTTGCAATGGCACTACTCTTATAATGAGAAAATAAATATTTTTTCAATTAACATAGTAAAATTAAAGCAATTAACAATTAAATTTAATTATGAATTAAAATACTAACTTCTATTAACAGGTATTGAGGGCTTAACTGGCAGAAAAAAAATTGAAACACATTGATTGCTAGTACTGTCATGTATTTGATAGTTTGTTGTTCAGTCTGTTTCAAATATAATTTAGAATTATTTTCACATAGAATTAGAAAAATTTAATGTATCTTGAGGTAGTATTAATTACCATGAGTAAATTTAACGCAAGTATAGATATATTGTAGATAGTAGTGAAGACTGCGACAAAATAAATGCTTCGCATGAAGCGTTCGACTTCTTCACAATATCTACGTGTAAAATTAGGTATTTTTTAACTTACATTTTAATTTATATTTATGGTTTGATTACTTACACCATTACTCGCTGATGAAATATTACACATTTACGTATATCATTATAAATTACTTCAGACATATTATTCTTCTTTTCTAAGTTATTCTGGTTTATCCTGTCTTGAATTTCTGTTAGTGATATTAGTTTGTATTGAATTGTTCTTATGTAACCACATGCTATTAAGACTAAATAAAATCCAGATGCTTCCATTCCTGAATTTACTATTGCAATGCTATATGTAACTATGCCTTGAAATATGCATACTATTGTAAATAATGGCTCTTCTTCAACATCTACGTAAAACCTGTGTTTCAAATTACGTAACCCTTGGATTATTTGTTTTTAAAAATACTTTTTGGACGTTATATTTAGTTACATGTAATCTGATATTATCGTGTAAGTATTCACTACACTTTAATGAAAATGCTCATCCTATGTTAATTAAGTAAAATATTTTAGTAATTATTTAAAAAATCTTCAGCATTCTTTAAGAAGTCATTTTTTAAGAATCAGCAAGAAGGTTAGACTTTTCAAGCATCAAATACGTTTCAAATATTTGTAATAGATATTTGTAACTATCAGTACAATGTCATGGAATATCTTATTTTTAAAAAATATTTTTTAAATGATTATTAAAAATATTTGTGCTTACTAATTTTTATTTAATTTTTGTATAAATACCATTTTTTGCTAAATTATCATTACTAAAATTTTATAATATATGTATTATTTTATATGTATCGATAGTTTTAACACAAAGACTTGATTCCACTTAAGTACATAAACAAATAATACTTAAAATAATAGTAATAAAACTCATATGTGCGAGGTATGATCAATGTTATTGTTTTCAATTGTACGTACTGTATTTATTCAATCTAGTTTTTTAATAATATGATAGCATGATGACGTACGTATCAGTTTTTAGTCAGTCTTAAGTACAGTGCTTTAATTGTGGTTAATAATTTCTGTCAATAATTGTATTGTGAAATCACAATACCGTTGTTATATTTCAACTACTCTTTATTTATCGAATATGTTTCTTTGTAATTTTTTCTTACCTTTCAAACTAAAAATAATAATATATTTTAATAATAGATATATAACTGCAATGATATATAGTTAGACTAGCTAAAAATGATATATAAAGAGACTTTCAATCCTATTATTAAATTGGAAACTATGTTAGCATAAATGTATATTATAGGAAACAAATGTCTATGTAATAAAAGAAATATTGAAAGTAGAATAAATAAATTTCAAGTAATTTAAAAATGTTCACATATTATGATTATATATGACATTTATTTTGTGAAATTAATATAGACTATAATTCTTTTTTTAAAGTAACATTGCAAAAAAACATATTTATACTTTGTAACTATATGATATTTCTATATTTCTAAACAAGGCCTATTATTTATAGCAAATACTAACCTGAATGGAAGCATTTTTAAATTTGTTCCATTATTAACTTTCGGTGGTAGTCTCATGAAGTGAGCAGTTAGAATAAATGACGTGACGGAAAGAAAGACGATGAACATTATTGTATTCCAGAAGTAATAAACTTGCCTTTCATAGACTCTGATTGTGCTGCTTTCATTTGGTTTCAAGAATGACCAAAGTTCTTTGCACATATCCATTAGCTTTGTGAATTTCTTACGTTTGAAGAAGAGTAAAACGTAGCGAAGACTTATATTTACAACTACAAATTGTTCACAGATATAATCGATTTCGAAATCCTTAAAGATAAAGTGACGGTGTTGATTTAATCAAAGAGAAATATAGTGGTGATCTAACAATAAGTACACATAAATTGTCACAAATTATTAATATTTATTATTATAACTTAATTAATATGAATTTTATAATTATATTCTACTGAATATTATAAATTAAAATTAAAGTTAAGCTTATGTAAAATTGGGATCAGGAAAATTCACAAATTGAGATCAGGAAAAATTCATACTACTCTAATCAAATGTTTTGTTTAATTGTCAGACCATAGCATATATCATGTTACATATTATTCGTGTTATTTTATAATATTATTAGCTATACATATTAAAATAAAAGTGTGTTCACGTTAAATTTAAATTATTATTAAATTTTGAAATAAAATATTATACAAGTTACAAAAATAGAATAATGCTACTTTCTAAAAAAAATAAAAATTATTTTAATTGGTATCTTAAATAAGACTAAGTTATTGATAACATAATTTGAGAAATTATAAATCAAAATAAAATAAAATGATGTTTAGTAATATTTAGATAAATACAATAAATTTAATAAAACTTATCAAATAGTAGCAAATTTTGACTTAATTGCGATTGCACTATTGTAACATTTTTAGAAAAATGTAATTTTTCGCTTTGATAATGTCTTAATATTTAAATACAAGTACCAATTCGTGTTATAGCATAATATTATTCACATAAAATTAGAAAGCCGAATGTTAAGTTGTGGAATCGTTGAGTGCAATTAATTCGTGAATTAATCGAATAATAAGATATATTAGATAATTAATAATATAAAAATTAATATTATAATATAATAATTAATAATATAATAATAAAAAAGATATATTAATAATAAGATGTATATTAGAATAATAAGATTTTTCAGTAAATTATAGATTACATTAGTAGTCTTTTCATCAACGAAACTATTTGCATGTAATACGTTGTTTTATTTTGCTTTGCATATTTTTTTTGTCTTTTCTAATATTAATTTTTATAGCTTAATAATTTATACAATATTAGTGTTAATAAATAGTGTTCTGAGATAAAAAGAAATTAAAATAAATAAAGTATTTATCAGAAACGTGTAAACTGAAGTTTTGATTAATACATTTCTACAAACAAAATTATTATGAGAGCTGTATGCATCCGTGAAAGAATTAAACCAAACCAATGGTTTATACGATATGGAAGTAATAAGCACATTTGATGATTTTTTTCTAACAAATTTGTATCTATATTGAGTGGTATTTTTTAAATACTAATTTACAAAAAGTGAAGATATTTTAGTAAATTTGCTAATCGCACTTTAAAATTTTAATTAATTATCACTTACAGATAATGTGTTAAGATTAGAATACAATCTAATTATAGATGTTATATCATAACATTTCTACGCAAGAAATAAAATTTCTTAAGATTCGACACATGAGTTTTGAAAATAATTAATAACTTTTCAGATTTTTAATATATTTCACATATATTTTTAGGCAACAGATTCATTCTTCGTTTATAGCCGACACTCTTATGTACAATAGCTCGGTAACATCAGTTACTTTTAAAGGGATTAGTTAAGAATACAATAAATTAATACAAAATTTAACTATATATTAAATAAAGTAACTTACCATTAAATAGGAAAATAGAAACTGTTAATAATTAGCGAAGAGTAAAGATTAAATAAATCTAATAAAGTGAGTTTATTATAATTCAGCAAAAATTGTATATATAACGCAACTTTATATAAAAGAGTAAAAATTTCTTAATAATTAGCAAAAATAAAGATTAAGTTTAACAAAGTGAGTTACACTTGGCAGAAGCCGTACATGCAACTCAGTTTTGTATGAAAGTATAGAAGGGAATAATAATAAATTTTGAGAATATAATTTAAATTAAACTTTGAAATTTATTAACTTACTTGCTTATTTCTTTAACACATTTATTTTTTCCTTTTGCAAGTAATGTTTAAAATGACCACATTGGTACTTGTTAATGAGTGAGAGTGTTGGAGATTTGTTGTCTTTCTGAGAGTTTTCTGACCAGGAGTGAAATCTTTTTCTTTTCCGACTATTTGTTTTGGAGTAACCTCTTGCTTGAGAAATTCGTCTAATATTGTATATTTTGGGTTATTTTGCTTAAGAATTCCTACTTTTGATATACATTCTGTGTATTTCTTGTAGGTTAGATTGAGTTGTTTAAAATCAGTATTATGATTCATATTAATTACTTTCAAAAGGTTTGTTTATTTAGTTAAAAATTTCGTGTTAAAGTATTCAATTTTATAATATTATTAAAGCATTCATGTTGCCGAAAATGTTGTTGTTGAGCACGTGCAAGCGTAAAGTGAAAATAAATATTTATGTTTAGTTACAATTAGTTTTCCTTATATATGTTATAATTATAATTTTATATTAAAATTATAAAATTGTTATATAAAATAATATATAACAAATATATATTATTTGTATCGAGTGTATATTATAATAATGTGTATTATTATTTAGTGTTTATTATGTAGTGTTTATTAATTTATTAATATAATTGTTGTATATATGTCGAATGTAAATATGTTTCTGTATATTGTTTATATAAAAAATGTATTCTTTACAGTGTTTTTTTATAATATTGTATTATTAAACAGTATTTTTAATATTATTATGAATTAGTAATTTCTTTATATATATATACGTCTACATACATACATCCATCCGTCCATACACACACACGCGCGTGCACGCGCATATTTAATATTACGTTAACGAGCTAGAAATTTACATCATGAATATAGATAAGATATATACTAATAATGCACCAAGAAAAGTATTTGTCCATCAAAACATGATCATTCATGTTATTTATTTTTGCCTTGTTCATAAAGTTATTGCAAGCAAATTTGTAAAATATATTTTAAAATTTATATATTTTTACGCTGTAACAATTCTTAATATAATACCATAAATAATTTTAATTCAATTAAAAAGACTTTAATGTTATTCTAGCTTAATAATTATTAATACAAACACAAAGTCATGAAGCATTTAAAAAATTATTTGTATCAACAGTCTTTGTGCGGATATTATCTAATAAAATTTTCCAAAATAAATTTATTCTCTTACTTAAATAAGCATATTGAGTAATACACATATTAGATTTTGTACTAAAACTTGTTTCCATAACTGAAAAATTATTAATATTTATTTTATTTTGGTATCGTGATAGTTTACCTAATTCAAGAAAGCTTATAAAGTTTCTGTATTAAATTATAAAAATTTTAATCACCATATGTTTAATTTTCAATAAATTTCAAATATGTGTTCTAGAAAATTTTTAAGAAATGTAAAAACTTTGAGTTTTGAATAATTTTTTGCTTTATAAGATCTTATGAGTATTTTTCAAGAGATTCACTTTTTATAGAACCGCATCACAACGATATGTTCTAAGTTTTAATATGTCTTACAATTATTTTAGAAATAAATTCTATAGGTATAATGAATTATACAATATATTTACAAAATTTAAATATTTTTAGAAAAACTAAGCTTCTATACTATAATTTATTAACATAATATCTTTGGTTTAATATACATAATTTAGTAAATTTTAAATGAAATGGTTTTTGAAATTGTTATTTCAATGAAAATTCATGATTTTACCATTTTTACTATCATTCGTACTCCATATTAGTGAGTTACATTGTATATAATGAACACTATTCAGATTCATTACTCAAATAATCTTTATAATAATTACTACGTAATAATTACTTTACGTAATCTGCAAGAATGCATATTCATGAATTCACAACTTTCTGATTAGAAAATTCATCAAGATGTAGTATATATTTAATGAATAATTAAATATGCATTATGGATTATTTAATATCTTCCTTTAAATAATAAATAAACAAAAATAATAAATAAATAAATAATAAAGAAATGAATAATAAATAAATAAACAATAAATAATTAATAAATAAATGAATAATACAGAAATAAATAATGAATAAATGAATAATACAGAAATAAATAATGAATAAATGAATAATACAGAAATAAATAATAATAATAATAATAATAATAATAAATAATAATAAATGAATAATAAATAAATAAATAATAAAAAATTTTCTGGTAGAGCTAATCTAGTTAATTGTATTTTATATTTGTTATTATTTTCTCAAAATTTATTGTTTGAAAATTTATAATACGAGTAAAATCAAATTAATTTCCACTTGATTTCCGGAAAATTTTTATATTCATAATGGTCAGATATTTCTGTATAAAGATTTATCTTTTGTTTTCACGTTTGGTTAATTTTGTCACACTACTTTAGAAAATTTATATATAAGTATAATTTGAAAAAGGTCTATCAGTCTTTATAACTTTGTATTTGATCGGGATCCTGAAAAACTTACATTATTATAATCCAATGTGTTATTTTTTTGTTAGCTCTAGCATATCTCAGTATTTTCAATTTAAAAGTATTTAACTAGTAATTATTGCAAAATTACGCAAACAATGAAAAATGGTTATATAATATACTGAATCTAAAAAATTACCTTATTTGTTATGTTAAGTAAGATATAGTGGAGCAGGTAAAATCTGAATTTGAGATGATTATGAAAGTTCAACATAATATGAATATACATTAAAAGCAAATATACTTAATGACAAATCAGTATTATAAATATGTATTTCTATATCTATAAGTCCTTATCATTCATTTATTCAGAATAATATCCTTGCTTTTATAAATTATACAACATATTTAGAAAATTTAAATATGTTAAGGAAAGCTAAACTCTTATATTTAATTTACTAACGGAACTTCTTTGGTTTCTTATACGTAACATTGTAAATATTAAGTGAAGTGAATCGGTTTTTTAATTTGTTATTTGATTGCACATTGATGATTTTACCTTTCTTACTATCATTCGTACTCCATAAGCAAGAAACATAGTATTGTATAATACTACAACAATTTGCCAATAGATGCTGAGTAATTTGGTCCAAATATAACTGAATGTTTTGCCTTCAAAAGGCAATATGGCAACGATTCTCAAAAGCCTTACATGAGGCGCAGATATTTCTTCGTACGTCCATATTCTATTTTGTATCATTCTTGATAGATTGAAAATATTTATTATTGATTCTATAAAATAAAATGACATATTTTATATGAATTATTATAATACTTTATTTTTGCATTTGCGTTTACATTGTACATGAATTTCTCTTTTTTTTATTTTTTAGTTATTTGTCATTATTTAACAAATTTTATGCATATTTCAGTATGAGTGTATCTTGATGTTATTTACAATTATTTGAACGTTTATTATGTTCTAAAACAAATTTGTTTTTATATTCAAAGAAGAATAAATATTTTTAATATAAGGTGCATTTAAAACTCTTGAATGAATAATAAATTTGAATCAATGTACAAGAATTAAAAAAAGTCTTCAATTCGTAGGACAATATTGTTAAGATACATTTTTTATATAGTACATACTCATTTATTATATTTTAGAAATATTTGAGTGTATTTCTATGAAGTATATTTGTATAATATCTTACGAAGATAATAAAAAATTGTATAACTGTACAACTTTTACAAAAAAAATATATTTGATTTTTTTTATAAAGTATTTTTGGTTTATTTTCTTAGAGAGAAACAACTTATAATACTGAAACAAAAAGTTAGAATAATTATATAATAATATAATTTATTACAGCTATTTTAAGATTGTAATATAATTCTCAAAAAAATAATGTTAAAGAATAAAAAATTATCATGGTATGAAAAAGTTAGATGAATACACAGTAATTGGAAGTTCCTTATACAATCATAACTTTTATACATATACTTAAGTGCTTTAGACCATATGTAAGTTTCAATTATAATTTTGAGTACAAATTCTTACGATTTGATACATATGTAAATATAAAATTTAATTATTTACAGTTTTTCCTTTGAGAATTAATTTATGAATTATATTAGAAACGTAGATATAAATAATAATAATAATATCCATAAAAAATTATGACGTTAATCATTCTAAAATTTTATTATATAGAGATTATATTTTGTTTTGATATAATCAGTAAATCAGATTGTAACGAAAAACATTGAATAATGTACTATTTGCTTTTTAAACGTTTTAATTTACATAATTTTTCTTTTTCTTTTTATACTTAAATAAATTTTAAAGAAACTTGCGTATTTTTTTATACGTTCACTGATACAAAATTGTCTTTATGACATTTTGACTGAAAACAGTTCAAGAATAACTAAAAATAAGTTATTCATAATAAAGCAATAATTTTATTAGTATAACTTTTAATTTTCATAATTATGAAATATTTTTAAACGTATATTAAGAATACATATGTATATTTTAAATAAATATTAAGAAATTGAAACTTTATATATTGTATTACAGAAAAATATTAATATATTTATGTATTATAAATATAGTAGTAATAATATTGATGGCATTATGTGAAATTACTAAATAGTTTTGTAACAAGTAAATTGTACATTTACTAATTAGTTGAGATGAATGACAATTAATCAACCCTCTAGTTCGTTGAAAGCAAATTTAAGTAATGAAGTTTATTTAATTTTAAAAAATATACGTGTTTCTATGAAGTTGCTAGTTGAATAGTTTATTTGATACTCAGAAGCTCTTAACATAAAAGATTCGTTCGAACCATTAAAACATTACACAAGCTCGTTTATAAATTTATCGCGGGGTGCATATATCATGCTCTTATTACGAATAATAAAAATATCAAGTATACTGTTTAGCTCTAATTGAAAAAAAGCGCGTAAGGAAGAGCCACGTAAAAGAAATTATTTTTGTAATGTAAAGTATGGTTAACTTTTCAGTAGGGTGTAATTCGAAATTATTTATTTCCAAGGTTAAGAAAAGATTCGAATTGAAAGTAAATGAAATATTGCCAAGTTATACGAATAGTTTCTTGCACATACGTTATTCATGTTTTTTAACTTTAAATGGATCAAAAGACTTAGTTATTATTCTATTTTATATTACTTTTGAAGTTGTTTAATTTTTTAAAAACCACTGTTTACGTCGTCTCTTTCTTTTACATATATAGAGACATAGTATGTTTTGGTTGTGTTAATAATAAGTTTTCAACTTTGTAACAAATTATGTTCAATAAGCACATCTGAATACGTATTTGTAATAATATTAAATTTAATGTAGTGTAAATTACAATTTCGTAAATGATGTTTTATTTACATAAGAAAAACGAATTGGAAATTACATATAAAAATCTTATAATAATAGAACAATAGAAATACTATGATATGTTGTGGAATAACAATAAAATAATAATAGAATGGAAGTAAAATAGTATTAATACTTTTAATTAATAAATTATATCATTATTTAAGTTATTATTGGATATAGTTTTATAAAAGGTAAGTCAACTTATTTTATGTATTTTTTGCTAATTTTTTAATTATAAAATTTATCATAAATTAATAACGTTTTTATAACATAATGTTTCTTAAATAGCAAATATTAATATCAATATTTAAAAATTCATATTTTATTATTATTAATTTTTTTATTTAATTGTTAATAATTATATATATATATATATATATATATATATATATATATATGTACATATTTATTTATATATTAATATTTTCAACTAAATGTTCTATATCAGATAAAGTGAAAAATAAAATAAGAAATGATAATTTATAAAAAAGTTGTTAATTATGTCATTATTTTGATTACGTATTAATTAGGACTTCATACTATAAATTTATATATCAATACTTCTTTTATAATAGTAATCAAAGCTACTAAATTTATAAAGCAAAAACATTATATATATATATTTAGAGATTTGATATAAAATATATGAATAGGAATAATTATTAAAGCTCATATTATTCAAATTTCATTATTTTCATAGTATTTATAATAGATTTTGAATATTTTTCTATAATTCTGGATCATGATAATAAAAAATTCTAGATACCAGATAAGTTTTCACAAATTAAATTTATTATACTATATAAAAATATCATGTAATACAAGATACAGACGTTTGCATAAATTTGGAATGTTTTATTGAAATTTTTATAACTCAGAATATTCTTCAACAATTCTAATTAATTTAAAAACTCTAAAAAAAATCAAGTACTTCTTTTTTCATTTAATTTTAAAAAAGTTTTCTTTAATGTTTTGTTGTTTTCCAAATCTAAGTTTTTGTTACTAACAATAAAGAATAAAGTAATAATAGATAATTGTCATGTTTAAAATTAAAAAATGAAGAATATTTTGATCCTTACATATAAAAGAAATTAAATTTTGATATGTTATATAATATGCAATTTTATACTAAAATATATCAATAAATTACCAAAAAAATTTCTTAACTACTTTTTTTTATATGTTTGACAATATTTTTATAATCAGAATGAATAGCATATTTGTATTTAGATTATAGTAAAAATATTTTTAGTAATTTTATCAGTTTTTAGATTTTTTAAGTAAAAAACTATTATATTTATTACATATTTCATACAGAAAATTAAAGTAAAAATATATATCACTTTATGAAGATTTTATTAAACCTCTGATAAAAAAATTAATAATGTGTTTACACAAACAAGATATAAAATTTTTAAATAATATTATAAGTATTTATGTATATTATTTGTGATTAATATACTTTATAATTAAATATATATATTTTATAAGAAGTGCCTTTTTTAAATGAATAACTTAATTGGACAATAATATTTTCCTACAAACATTTAATTAAATTCAAGTTTTCATAAAATTATTCAGTTTTTTACGGAATCAGTAAAACAGGCAAAGCTTATTCCTAGGATGAAATTAGAAGTATTTTTATATGAAGGATGCATTTTTGGATATATTTAAAATTAAAAATATTTTTTCATGGATAATTCTATTGAGTTTGTATTGAAATTATTAAAATTGTTAATTAACAGAAAAAATTGAAACGTTGTTAAAAATTTGTTATAAAACTCTTTACATTTAAAATTATAATTTGCAATTAATAATTAATATTTGTTCAAAGATTTAAATGTATTTCAAAAATTTCAAAATATAAAAAATACGTGTCGATATTCTATGAAGCTCAGATAAATCTATAAATGTACATATATTTTCATAAAAAATTCATAAATCAACAATTTTCAAAGAGGTATCTTATAAATTCTACTTTTAATAAAAAAATTGCGATTTTTATATACTACCTTTATAATTAAAATTTTTTTTGGTTTTTTCATGTATCTGTAGATCTAGAGCAGACAATGCTGCAAAATATTTATATATGAATTTTTAAACACTTGAAGAGTTCGAAATCTAATAAATATACTCTAATTTGTAAGAACAAATAAACTTGAAAATATATTTAATTATATATTTTATAATTTTCCTCAATAAAAAGGAATAATTAGAAGATATTATTTTCTTAGATAAAAGAAAAACGACCTAGCTCCCTTAATACAATATTATGAAATATTAAACAAAATTAAACACAATATTGCATCTGCAATATTATATATTAATTTTCTAAAAATTATTAATTATTAATTATTTATTATTAATTGTTAATTATTATTAATTAGTACTTATATAGATTATCTATGATCGATATACTTCATAATTAAATATATTTTAATTACAAGAATTGTCTTTTTTACGCAATCAATAAAAGAAAGGCAAAGCTTGGTTCCTGTGACGAATTTTTATTTGAAGAATTAGTTATTTAATCTTCATTCAAAATTAAAATTTGAATCTTCATTTTAGTAATATACGTTTCTATACATATATATTTGAAAAAGAATACTTAAATTCATTAACAATACTTTTATACTATATTCGATCATTATTAATTTTAACGAATGATTCCATGAACCACTATTGATAATATTAAAAATCTCATTGTTTAAATAAATAGTAAGATATTTAGTTGATCAACTATTCAATTTAAAAATTCCCATTAATCATAGGTTTATAAATAACATTCTATACTTTCTTACTTTTTCTCTATTATGAACTTTTCAAGTTTTTAAATATTTTTTTACCAATTTTTTTCAACAGCTCTCTAGTTTATTAAACTTATTTAACAATAACATTCGGAATATCTGTGATGTTTTTCTTGATTTAAGTGCAATTTTGCTACATATCTTTGTCGGAAAACATTTTTGGAAAAATTATAGAATGTTTATCTAAGTAGAAATGTTTATTGTACAAATATTTTCGTACAATGCTGTTTATAAATAAAATAATTTTATATAATAAATATAAGTATTTCATGGAAACATATTTTTTATATTTTTTCTTTTAATTAATTTATGCATGATAAAATACGTTTATTATTTCAAATAGAAAATTTGCGAAGAACGGCAAAAAAGGAAAAAGCATTTTTGATCATCTGAAAATGAAATGTATATATTATTCAACTTTTTTTAGTTAGTTATTCCGTATACTCTATAAACTTTAGTTTTATACAAATCCAAAAGTTTCCAACGAAAGATTCAGATATCCACCAGCTGTTAGTTGTATTGGCTTTTGTCCCCTCAACATTAGGAAATGGAGCATTTGATTAATTTGTGTATATTTTCCAATTTGCTTTAAACTTGCGAAATACGCTACATTTGCAATGAACTCGCTCTTAAAGTAAAGATTTATATAAATATTTTATTTATTCAACATTTGGAATAATGCTAAATTTTGAGGTCTTACTTCCATTAACAGATATTGTGGGCTCCACTGACATGTAAAAAATTGAAATACATTCAAGACCAATAGTGTAATATATTTGATAGTTTGTTGTTTATTCTGTTTTAAACGTGATTTTTTAGAATTTCTTTTAGAAATTTACAATAATTTACTATATCTTAATTCAGTATTAATTACCTTAAGCAGACTTAATCCGAGCATAGATATATTGTAGATAGTAGTGAAGACTGCGACAAAATAAATGCTTCGCATGAAGCGTTCGACTTCTTCACAATATCTACGTGTAAAATTAGGTATTTTTTAACTTATATTTTAATTTATATTTATGGTTTGATTACTTACACCATTACTCGCTGATGAAATATTATACAATTACGTATATCATTATAAATTACTTCAGACATATTATTCTTCTTTTCTAAGTTATTCTGGTTTATCCTGTCTTGAATTTCTGTTAGTGATATTAGTCTGTATTGAATTGTTCTTATGTAACCACATGCTATTAAGACTAAGTAAAATCCAGATGCCTCTACCCCTGTATCTATCAATGTTATACTATATGTAATGATACTTTGAAATATGCATACTATTGTAAATAATGGCTCTTCTTCAACATTCATGTAAAACCTGTATTTGAATTTATTCAGTTTATTTGAAGTTAATGAATAATAATAATGATTTCTAGATTCTTACAGATTCTAAATATAAAATTTAGAAATTTAGAATTAATGTTAATATATTTTAAAGTTAATTATTCTATTATTATAAATATTATTATTAATATTTATATATTTATAACTAATACTTTTAAAAAATTATTGCATTTTTAAAGTTAACAATGCTAAAAGCAGCCCCATGATAACAAATTATATAAAATAATATAATGTTCGTACATTCTATTTTTTCATAATACTTATTCTTTTTAATATTATTTTTATTCGTAGTTTTATATAAAAAATTTATTTTTTTCAAGAAATAATAGTACTATTAAGCTAATGCTTTTTATTTATATTCATTGACATAGTTTATATATTTTTTTGTAATTTCTATACAAGAAAAAATTTTTATTTAAGAAAAGAAAGATGTAACTATAAATTTTTAATGAAGATTTAGATAATATAATATTCAAAAGAGTTACAAACCTGAATGGTAGTATTTTTACATATGTTCCGTTATTGATTGTTGGTGTTCTACTTATGAATTGAGCCGTAATAATAAATGATGTGACGATAATTAATACGTTGATCATTATGATATTCCAAAAGTAATACACCTTTCTTTCATATATTCTTATAATGTTGCTTTCCTCCGGAGTTAAGAATGACCAGAGTTCTTTGCACATTTCCATCAACTTTACGAATGTTTTACGTTTATAGTAAAGTAAATGAAAGCGAAAACATATGTTTTCGACTACAATTTGCTCAGAGATATAGTCAATTTCAAGGCTCTGAAAAATAAAGTTACGCTATTATTCATTTGAATGTACCTAATGGGATTGGTTAAACACATATTTAAATGGGTAGGGTGCCTTGAAAATGGTGAATTGATTTTCTACACCTTCGCGATGTCTGTCTGATGGGAGAATGACATCGATGTTGTTTTATATGTATGTCCATTTGGGCCACTAACTTTCCTCACGACTTTCAACTTTATTCAATTTTGAAAAAAATCTCCACTCTAATCACAAGGCGAAATTTTATGGGCGGCTTTTTCCCTATTTTCGCTTATGAGTTTGGAACATTTTTATATTTGCACGACCGAATCCCAACATTAATGTATGAAGCGATAATTGAAATAACGTTCCCTAGGATTTATATACCCGATGCACGTTAATATACTAATTAGCATTTATTGTTCTTAACTAATAAATATATTTTTTAAGATTCTATTGTGAAATGTCTTAAAATTTTTTTTTGGATTTGCATTTGTAAACTTGCATCCTAAATTAGCAGTATCTAATTATATATCTTTTTCTCTATTATTTATAGAAAGTTTTTCAGTTGAATGAATGTAAATTTTCGATAGGTGCTTATAATTCACGAAATTAATGGTGAATAGATCAAATGAAAATGAATGAGATGATATCCATATTCGAAAGTTTTATTGACTTAGAAAACTGTAATATATTTACTAAATTATTTACAGTTTTTCTATAATCAGTGCTGAATACAATATCTCGTTTTAATTCTATCACGTAAATTATTTTTTAGACTAATATATTTGATTTTCAAGATTATACGTAAGATCCACATGTAGTATTTATCCAATGTATCTTTATATGCCTTATTCATGTTAAAATATTCATCGAATCGGTGGTATTTTAACATATAAATCAAATGTAAGTTCAGTAAAAATTGTATATAATTGCTAGAAATTCTGTCTTTTCAAACATATTTTTTAAAAAGTTGTCTTTATTATTTTCAATTAAAATATAAACAAATCTTTTTACATATTTTGATACTTTATTATTTTCACAGTAATTAGTTTGCTTAGTACGTTGTCTTAAAAACCAGACTTAATATATATATATATATATTAATTTATTTATAGCGGATGCAATCTGACAATTACCTCAAGATAGTCGAAGGTGAAAAAGCTACCGATCATCCTACACTTATATTTAAAATATATCTCTCTTCATTATTTTATTCCTTGTTTTGAACCTTTATATAAACAATCATGATTCTTGTATTTCAACTGAGACCGAATCGCATGATGCCTCACCAGATCTTCTTTTTTATAAATAAACAGCTTAACACTGCAACAACATATTACACTTTAATTGTGTAGGACCTTGCATTAGGAGAGCGCCGAATTCATACCACTTTAATAAGCAATCTTAAAGGCTACTCACACATTAGTTTCGTCTATCTTGGTCATATAAAACATGCTATTATGCTTTTGTGCATTCTTTCGGATTATCCTAGCGAATCTGAGTGGCGGCATATTTTTCTTTAACTTCTGGACTGCGAGAGTTTCGATATATCAAAGTTGTTGAGAAGTCATGTTGTTTCCTTTCTGATTATTATTCTTGCTCTCTAAAACGCGCTATGATCGGAATCTTCTCCCTCGACTTCTTTTATACTTACGTCTTACGCACTTAGAATTGAACAATATAACAATACAACAATATATATGATTATGTTATTGTTTTAGAATTCTTATCTTATATGTTTTTCTTTAAATTTTAGCGCCATTATTTAAGAGCTCTTTTTTGCCTTCACATATTATTATTCGCACGTCTAATATTTATTATAAATATATAAACTTTAACAGCTGGATTTATTTAATACGCTAAGTAATATTTCTATAAATTTTTATTTACATCAAAGCGGTTTGATAACCATTCAGACAGTACATAATAATCTTTTATTTTGTCTTATTTTTTGTCTACATTATCTTGTATAATTTTTGTAATTCAATTTAGGAAAAAATTGAACATTCTAATGAATCTAATAAGGGGTACATTAAATTCTTAAATTATATTCTCTAGATAACTTTGCAATTCGATAAAATAAGCATTTGTCATATTATATGCTACCAAACAATTCAAATTTATTGGTGAGTTGCATTGTATATAATAAACACTATTCAGATTCATTACTCAAATAATCTTTATAATAATTACTACGTAATAATTACTTTACGTAATCTGCAAGAATGCATATTCATGAATTCACAACTTTCTGATTAGAAAATTCATCAAGATGTAGTATATATTTAATGAATAATTAAATATGCATTATGGATTATTTAATATCTTCCTTTAAATAATAAATAAACAAAAATAATAAATAAATAAATAATAAAGAAATGAATAATAAATAAATAAACAATAAATAATTAATAAATAAATGAATAATACAGAAATAAATAATGAATAAATGAATAATACAGAAATAAATAATGAATAAATGAATAATACAGAAATAAATAATAAATAAATGAATAATAAATAAATAAATAATAAATAAATGAATAATAAATAAATAAATAATAAAAAAATTTTCTGGTAGAGCTAATCTAGTTAATTGTATTTTATATTTGTTATTATTTTCTCAAAATTTATTGTTTGAAAATTTATAATACGAGTAAAATCAAATTAATTTCCACTTGATTTCCGGAAAATTTTTATATTCATAATGGTCAGATATTTCTATATAAAGATTTATCTTTTGTTTTCACGTTTGGTTAATTTTGTCACACTACTTTAGAAAATTTATATATAAGTATAATTTGAAAAAGGTCTATCAGTCTTTATAACTTTGTATTTGATCGGGATCCTGAAAAACTTACATTATTATAATCCAATGTGTTATTTTTTTGTTAGCTCTAGCATATCTCAGTATTTTCAATTTAAAAGTATTTAACTAGTAATTATTGCAAAATTACGCAAACAATGAAAAATGGTTATATAATATACTGAATCTAAAAAATTACCTTATTTGTTATGTTAAGTAAGATATAGTGGAGCAGGTAAAATCTGAATTTGAGATGATTATGAAAGTTCAACATAATATGAATATACATTAAAAGCAAATATACTTAATGACAAATCAGTATTATAAATATGTATTTCTATATCTATAAGTCCTTATCATTCATTTATTCAGAATAATATCCTTGCTTTTATAAATTATACAACATATTTAGAAAATTTAAATATGTTAAGGAAAGCTAAACTCTTATATTTAATTTACTAACGGAACTTCTTTGGTTTCTTATACGTAACATTGTAAATATTAAGTGAAGTGAATCGGTTTTTTAATTTGTTATTTGATTGCACATTGATGATTTTACCTTTCTTACTATCATTCGTACTCCATAAGCAAGAAACATAGTATTGTATAATACTACAACAATTTGCCAATAGATGCTGAGTAATTTGGTCCAAATATAACTGAATGTTTTGCCTTCAAAAGGCAATATGGCAACGATTCTCAAAAGCCTTACATGAGGCGCAGATATTTCTTCGTACGTCCATATTTTTTTCTGTACCATTATTGATAGATTGAAATTATTTCACTATTGATTCTATAAACTAAAATAATATATTTTTACTATATGAATTATTATAGCATTTAATGCTTATGTTGAGTTCATATTTTTTATTTCCCAATTCAGTTATCTATCTAAAAGTCTTGTTATTATTAAGCTCAATAGCCTTCATTTTAGTGTGTAAGAGTGTATTTTTTTTAATTTTCATGAAATTCAGATGGTATCAGATCAGATTCTAATACAAAATTCCTAAAAGCATTTAATCACAAACAGATAGTTTGTAATGTAAAATACCTATAGAGTTACAGCAAGTGTAGTAGATCTAATTAATTCAATGAAAAATTTTTAAATGTGTATAAAAATTATTTTTAATTATTCATATATAATTTAATTATTTTTATTAAATTTATGTGAAGTTACTAAATAGTATTTAGAATAGTTAAAATTTAACATTTACCAATTGGTTTTAATGGTTGAAAATGAATAGATTCTTTGTAACCTTTTTAAAATAATTATAAGAAATAAAATTCATTAAAGATATAAATATAAATTTTATTAAATTTACAATTTTAAAAGTTTTATATGAACGTACTCATACGAAATTACGATTTTGAATTGGTCATTTGAGACTAAGAAGCTCTTAATGTCGGCGATTTATTCTATCAACAGGAAAACTGTAGAAGACCATTTATAAATTCATCATTGGAGAGCATAATCGTATACTCTTACGAGCATTTAAAAATATCGTGTATGCTTTCTGACTTGAATTAAAAATAGATGCTCCTTACTAAGCTACGTCAACGAGAAAAATCATTATGTGCAACGTAAAGCTCGATTAACCGCTTAAAGGGGTATAATTTTTTTCTTCATTGAATAAAAATGCATATACTTAAAGGGGAATTGAAATTTCACAAGTATTTAGTAATAACGTTTTCCATACAGTTTGTTATACAGTTTCTTAATTTGTGATGAATGTAAAGACTTAGTAATGATTTTTTTATACTTTACTTTTTAAGTTGTTTAATTTTTTAAGAGTTACTGTTCACGATATTTCTTTCTTTTTCCTTTCTTTGTGAAGTTTCGTAAATTTTCATTGTTTCCACAATATGAGATTTTCAACTTGGGTACAATTTAAATTGAATAAGCCCTAATTCTATTTTAATAGTGTATTTATTATTGTTTTCTTTTTGATAATGTGAAAAACATTTTACTTTATTAAAAAAAATGGATTGTATAACCCACTACTTATCATGTATTTTTAAAGTTTAACATGTAAAGTGGTTTGTATAGTAAATTTTAGTTATCAATTATTATTTGATATTTATTAAGCATTAAGCATCCATTGATTACAAAAGTTCAATTATAAATGTGATTTTTATTATATTCTTATAATATGAATTATATTAAAAATTCTTTCAAATTTATAAGTATTTTTTATTCATGGCCATATTTTGAAAAAGAAATTGCAGTTTCCAAAAAGAGATATAAATCGAGAAAATACGAATTATACATTTGAATACATAGCCTTTGATGCTTTCAAGTACATTGTAAGAATAAATGTAAGTAATTCCAGCACGAATGTTAACACAATAAGATTATTGACTATAAATAATTTTTTTTTTAAGAATTTTTTTTTAAAGAATTTATTAATTATTGTAATAAATTAAGATTAATTTATTAATAATTTATTAAGATTAATAATTCAAGATTAATTTATTAATAATTTATTAAGATTAATAATTCAAGATTAATTTATTAATAATTTATTAAGATTAATAATTTAAGATTAATTTTAATAATTAATCATTAATTATCAAAAATTAACAATTAAATATTATTAAATTATTAATACTAATTATTAATCTGAATAAATTTTAATAAAATCGTACCATAACATAATTTTTATATCGCTTTTTTACTGGTTTAACTATCCTAAAAAAATAATTACTGATTTCTTAATTGTGAAAATCTCTTCTTATATGTATACTAGAACTAAATCAACAAATAGTTCAAACTCTCCATCGAAAGTTGCATATAGCCTCCTGCTGTTAAATTGGCTCTCAATATTATTAAGCATAATATTTTGTTAACTTCAACTTGGTGGCTCATTTCCTTCAAGCTTGCAAAATATGCTGCATTTGCAATACTTTTGCTCTTGAAATAAGGAATATAATATGTGTAGATTAAAAATTAAATATGTAATCAATATATATATTGACTTACTTACTTCATTGACTAGATATTCGGGAGTCCATTGACAGATAAAAAATTGAAATAACTTCATCACAAAAAATGATACGTTTTTAAAAATTTGTTCGTCATTCTAGGACAAAATTTATATTAATATTTTGCATAAATTATAAATAGTAGTAAAGACTGTGACAAAAAAAATACTTCGTATGAATAGTCAAGTTCTTCACAGAATCTAAATATAAAATGAAGTGATTGAAATTGATATGAAGATTTTTTTTATTTACTTTATTAATTTTTTATTTATGACTTACAACATTATTTTTTGATGAAAATTCACACAAGTTTGTACATTTTTAAGAATCCATTCGTTGTTGTAATTTTCATTTCCTGCATTATCATTAAACTTTGCTCTTCTTTCTATTTCAATCGATGATAAAAGTCTATTTCTAAGCGATTTTAAGTAACCACACGCCATCATAATTAAGTAGAGTGCAACTGTATCAACTCCTGTCAATATTGTCGATACGGTAAATATTATAACGCCTTGTAATATTGATATTATTGTAAATTATTGCTCTTCATAGATTTCCACGTAGTATCTGTGTTACAAATATCTTCTATATTATAATATTATGATTTAATAAACAGTAACTTTTCATAAACCGTTTTGAAAAAGAGTATGTTTTTTAATCTTATTGAATCATTTAAAGTTTTTCCTATAACTATATGAACTAGTTTAAAAAGTTCATAACAATATGGGAAGATATATTTTTTTAATTGTTACTTGTAAGCCTTTAATATAGATTTAAAAATATGTCAATTCTCAATGCAGATCATAAATTTGAACTTAATAATGAGATACATTGATATTTGTTTTAAATTCGCTGTTGCAAATAATTAATAATTTATAAATATAAACCTATCATACAAGGGTTTACAAATTTCTCATATCATAATAAATTTGTCATTTAATCCAATCTGTATGAAAAGATTACACCTCAACTTTTTATATACTAGCGAATTTTCATTATTATTTTATGTGTTTGCAGGATTGAAGAAATACGTATGCTTCAAATAAAGATAATTGATCAAATGCAATATTATAATTTTTTTCATTATAATGAGTGACAGAATGCTAAGTAAATTGTTTATTTAATAAGAAATTAGAATAATAAATGATACAATATTGTATTTGGAGCTGTAACAGCATTTATTAAAGGTATCGTATATTTATTGTATAATAAATAATAAGCAAGGATTTACAGATTACAATAAAGTATGTTTTTATAAAATATGGACATAAATAGATATAAAATATGGACGTGCTAAAAGAAAAATTAAAATATATTTATATAGTTTAAACTTAGAAAGCTCCCTTTAAGCATTAGCAATATAATAATTGGTCTCAATAAAGAGAGTTAAATAGATAAAATTTTTTTATTATTTTATTGTATTTTAACAAAACTTTAATTAATGAAATCTGAATAATAAAGATTTTAATGAAAGTGATGATAAAAATTTCTTCTTTATATTTGATCGTAAACATTCAAATAAAATACGAAGAGTTGGATATTCAATAAAAATTACGATGCTGTCTAAAATCGAAGAATATTTTAAGAAGGTAAGTATTAGCTGTTAGGATTTGCAAACTTTGCAGTTTTGAACCCTGGCTTTTACATTCATAAAAAAATAAGAAATATATTTACATAATATAACAATACCTATTTATTATTTAGTTTTTAATTATTTATTAATAATTTTTAATATTTTACACGTATAAAAATTAACAATTTTTTATTTATTTCTAGAGAAATATTTTAAAATAGATTTTATAATGCAATGAAATCGACATACATGAGTGGATTGATTTTCAAAGTCCCCTCATGGCGTCTTTCTAATAGGACATCGTCGTTCCTATTGTTATGCGTATGTTCTCTTGTTCGGTGGACTCTTATCCTAACTTCCAGTGATGCTCCAATGTCCCACTTTATTTAATTTTGGGCAGTACCACTATTCTAATCGCATTTTAGAATTTATCGGTAGCTTTTCGCATCTTCTGCCTTAAACGTTGGAGTTATTTTTAGATTTACACGATCGACAGTTATGCGCAGGTCGATAATTGGGATAATGTAACCTAAATTTGTATTTCCAGTGCTCGTTTATATTTTTTTATTTTTATGTTTTTAATTTCTATAATATTATGAAAGTTAGTGTTTAAATCTAAAAGGTTATTAAATTTATTTAAAGAAATAGTTTTAACAGTTTTATTAATTTTAAAATTTGAGTTTTTTATACTTATATAGTGAATTTTTTGTAATAATTTATTTTTTGGCAAATACATTCTTCCATATTAAAGTTATATTAAAATATATTAATAGTTTTTATACATACATTAACAGAATACTACTTAAATATTGTTGAAGATAAGTATTTCTCGTTTATACTTAAACACACTTTCTAATATTTATTTTTTAGAATCACATTATTAAAATGGTTTTTATTTTTAATATGTAAAATATCTATATCTACGATTCTGTTTCATAACACATACAAACCTGAATCATAACATTATAGTTTCGGTCCTATTGACAGTAGTTGATGGTTGTCGTACAAACTAAGCATGTACGATAAATAACATAGTAGAAAGATAGAAAATGGCTAATATAAAATTAACCAAATATAACCAAATTTCCCTGCACATATCCATTAGTATTATCAGCTTCTTACGCTTGAAGTACAATATAGGGTAGCGAAAGTAAATACTTTGGACTACCAACTGCTCGCAGATGTAGTAGAATTCAATGTTCTTGAAAGACGTTATCGAAATTTAGTTAATTATAAAGAGCATTAAAACTTTAATTAATTATTCTAAATTTCACACAATGTTTTCATAGGTTCTGTAAATTTTTTAAATCTTTCAATTTCATTTAAGAGAATGGTAATATATAAAAATGTTTATAATTTTTTATTAGTTATTATTTTATAATCTTTATTTATAAAATTAAACACGTAATGCAATCTTCATTTTTTATTGAGGTGTGAATATTGATACTTGGTATATATAATAATATATACTGCTAAATATAATAATATAAATTTGGCGTTCAAAATTAAGAAAAATATTATGACTTTTATCGTTTAATAAAAATAAATCTGTATTTTACCTTATTTGCTATTATCCTTAAGCCAGAGCCGGTAAACATGCTGTTGTATATTAAGCTTACAATTAAACAATATGCATTGTGTAGTTTGGTACCAATGCTATCCAATTCTTTACCCTCCAAAGGCATCAACGCAATGTGTTTCATTAGCATTAAGCTAAATGATGATATTTTTTCACATTTTCAAATTTTATTTAATTTCATTGCAAATACACTAAGATTATTTATTGTTATTCATAATCAATTAGTAAATGGATGGCTGTTTGTAAATTAATTATCCTATAATATAAGATTCTTAATTCTTCATATGAAAGATAATACTTATCGTGTTATTTCTATATTAAATTTTTATCTATATTAATTGTTTAACCCTAATTATAGAATGATTCAATTTTTTATCCTCGGTATTCTGGATCATTACATACCTAAAAGCAATGTTATTCAAACATTACAAATCGTAGATTAATTTACGTTTTGCACGAAAATGCGAACATTGTACCCTCAAACAATGGAATTGTATTATGTTTATTAATTTAATTTTTTAATTAAATGTAATTTCTGAGTCATTTATTATTGATAAAAATTGGTATCCGTCTCCTGAAAGTAACGTGGACAGTTAATCTCAAAATATTGACGAGACAATCATATTTGTATATCACAAGTCATTATTTACGATTTTCAATACAATAAAATAAAAATTATCAATAAGTATTATTATAATGAATTGGGACAATATTTTCTTTTTATTAATTTATTCTTTATATAAATTTATATAAAGAATATATATTTTATATATATATTTTTTATAAATTTTATATACTTTATAAAAAAAAATTACAACTGAATAATAAATTAATTCGGTTGTAATTATTTCAGCACCCGACAGTATTATGACTGGTTATTCAGATATCTCAATACGTTTTATTTGTCTAACTTAAAAAATGACTAGTCATTAAAACTTAAAAAACTTTAATTCTTCTAAATATAGTAATTTTCTTAGATAATTGTTTGAAATTTATATATGTAGATTGCTTGAAAATTGAAAAAGAATCTTAGATTATTGTATAAACATCATTACAAACAAAATTAAATAAAGACCTAGTACAGAAAATAATTGTGAGAATATGTAATAAAATATTAAATTAATACCTAAACGAATAAAATGTTAATAATTATTAAAAATATAAAATGTTAATAATTATTAAAAATATAAAATGTTAATAATTATTAAAAATATAAAATGTTAATAATTATTAAAAATATAAAATGTTAATAATTATTAAAAATATAAAATGTTAATAATTATTAAAAATATAATATAACATTTTATAATCCTGAATTATTTCATTTTATTCATTATTCTTTATTCAAGAAAATACTTTACTTAAAAACACGTGCGTCCAAAACCGTGATACACAAACGATATGGCCGACGCCATATTGTGAAGCACGAGGGCGCGCAGTGCGACATGACGGTTATGTGAAATGCGTGAGGAGCGTATGAGAGGGAAGTGCAGCTACGTGCCAAGGTGAGAGCGAACGCTCGCCTTGCCATAGCTCCCTCACCAACAAACCCACGACACCTAATGGAAGGAGGAAAAATTAATCTCCCTCGCTAGGCGGCAAGAGGAAAAGTGAAAAAGGGATAGCCTTCTTCGCTTTACAAAAGAGCGAGTGGGAACGAGTAAGAAGAGAGAGGAAGAAGAGACAAAGCGGCAAAAGCGACAAAACAATTTGGATAACTGCCCTACCTCTCCGAGAGTAACGCAACTGGCGTTCTTTCACCCTGGACGGATGTGATTCGCGTCCTCTCTTCCTGGCGGAGGCGGTTCGCTACGCCATCGCTACCGATCCGGAAATGATGCGATTCGCACACTTCCCTCCAGGGCGATAGCAATTGCTACGCCACCCTCTCTGTTTCGGGAGTGACGCGATTTGCGCTCTCTCGTCCCGGGCGGAAGCGGTTCGCTACGCTATCCTGACCACCCGAAGAGTGTGCTTGCAACGTTCTCTCCTTCGGACCACCCTCACGTTCCCTGTCCGAGGGGTAACGACGGTACCAGTTTTAGGAGTGTGGATGCAAGTGAATGATGCGAGTCGGCAAGCCGTGAGTGTGTATGCCGAGAATATAATGTGTGTAAATGAAACGAAAGCCCGCAATATTGTGTGTGTAAATTGTATTGTACCTACATTAGAAATCCGAGGACTTTGTGCCAAGTTAGTGCGAATTTATACAATGTACCGCGAATGTGTAGGCTCAACCGAAGAATGTGTTTGCGATATCGTTACTAAATGTAATTTATTTTTTTGTACTTGTTAATTATCGACCTTTTTCGAATTATCACTCCTCTTCCGACCCAACCGAACCTTGGCTGACAAGCTAATACTGCAAAACCAGTGGTGGCGAAAAGGGTAAGTAGGCCCGCTGGGAGTCCTACCAGGCCTCCAGCTCACCCGACAATAGGAGCTGCAAGAAGCGAGGACGGTTCACCGAAGGGAGCGGTAGAAAACCGTCACATGGTGCCCGAACAAGGACCCGAACGCTCATGCCTAGGAAAAAGGTTGATAATAGAAAACTAGGTTAGGTAGCGAATAGGAAATGGGCCGGAAACGAATAAGCGATTCGGATCCCAGCGTGTGGTTCAAAGCCCTAAATGGACGGCAACTCGTAGCAAAACTAGATAAACATGGTCTTTAACAAAGGGAAGGGTAGCGGAATTACGAGAACGATTAACCTATTTCTTGGAAGATAGAATCGACCATCGAGGGAATCTAACAAATCTAGAAGAAATGACGCAGACTCCGACAACATATCCGAAAACATTCGGGAGCACTCCAGTGGCTGACACAGCCAAAGAAGTTCGTGTCGTAAAAATGGAATTGCCATTTCAACGGCCGTGACGTACATGCATTCCTGGAAAGTGTCGAGGAGCTGAAACAAGCATACGGGTTCTCTGATGCTTAGCTATTGCAAGGGCTGCTCGAACTATTAAGTGGATATGCTCTTCTTTCTAGTAGAAACATAACTTCTCGTCTTGGGGAGAATTCTAAGATCAATTAAAAGGATTCTTCTTATCAAGCGACGAGAGAAGAAAACTCTCTCGTCAAATTGCAGAACGCATCCAAGGCACTAATGAGGGCACACGCCAATATTGTATGGCCCTAGCCACACTCATGCGACGTTATGGAGGATATGGCCTGAACGAACAGATAGACAATTTGTACTATAATATGCGGGCTGAGTTGCGTTTGTATATACCGAGGACTAAAATCCTAACTGCGACCGACCTCATACAACAGGTCGAGAAAGTGGAAACGACCCTTCGACAAGTGAGGAAGGAAAAACAACCAGTCTGAGGCGCCGCGGTAGTGAATACTAATGTCCCGGTAAGGTATGATCACGAGCAGTGTTGCTGACGTTGCCGACAACGAGGACATCGTCGAACAGAATGCAGAAATTCTCCGAAAATATTCTGCTCGAGGTGTGGACATTAGCGGTCCTGACAAGGGATTGCCATCCTCTCCGACCAGAAAACTATCATTGGAACGACCTCTCCGCCCGGGAGCAGCGTTCCGATATTCAACAGACGAGCGCTGCTATGTTGGTTTCTGAGTCGGAAAACGGGAGGTACGACCCCTCATCGACACAAGGGCCATCAGTTTCTTGATGAGCAAAAGAACTACTGAATGGTGTCGTCGGCAAGGCTGGATGTCTTCGCAGATCAATTGCGTCACCACTCTGGCGGACGGCACTCAAACACTTTTGTCGGGGAACGTTACCGGGAAACTCACCATATATGGGCAAACCAGAACGGCAACCTTCCTAATCGTGGAGCCGTTAGCCTACAAAGCACTCCTGGGAATGGACCTCCTGTGCGAATTCAAGCTACAGCTTTCCCTCGCCGGTCATGCAATGCATCCGCTGATGGTAAAAACCTCGATAAGATCCCTGGGTTTGAAAAAACGGTAGAAGAAAATGAACAGCGACCCTAGAGGCAATTGTCGCCAAGGAGTAGGACCTAACAAAAGGAAAGAGAGAACCCACCGACTTGAATAAGTATGAAATCAAACTACTTGGTTCTCGTCCAATTAAACACCGATATCGACCTAGGAATCCGGCCATGCAGGCAATCACCGACAAGGAGATCAATGAAATGTTAAGCAAGGAGTGGTCGAGCCGTCTGAAAGTCCTTGGAGCTTACTGGTGGTCCTCGCACGCAAGAAGGATGGATCGTACCACAGTAACCGAGAGGGATGCCTACCCTCTTCCACAGATCAATGCGACATTAGACAAGCTTCGCGAAGCGAGGTACTTGTCCATAATTGATCTAAAGAACGGCTACTGTCAAGTTCCCTTAACCGAAAACAGTAAGCCTCTTTCGGCATTCCAGCCGTGTTCCAGCGGCAAGTCAACCGGATCCAACTTCAGAGTTAGAACCACACGTGTTCTGCTACCTGCACGATATTGTCATCGTTATTAGCGACTTCTAGCAACACGTGTCGACTATGAAGGGCAAAATTACAACCAAACTGGCAGAAATGTCAGTAAAAACGTCAGCCCCGGTACTGGCATACCCGGACTTCACGGTACCCTTTGTACTGCAGACAGATGCCAGCGATGAAGGTCTGGGTACAGTGCTATCACAGATTAAGGAAGGTGCGGAAAGGATAATCACTTATGCGAGTCGCACCCTGAATAAAGTCGAAAGGAATTACTCGGCCACCGAGAAAGAATGTCTGGCAGTAAAGCGGGGCATCTGGAAGATGCGAGGATACCTAGAAGGAGGGTATCACTTTACTGTCGTTACCGATCACCAGGTTCTCCTACGGTTAGAGAGAATTGAAAACCCGTCCGGACGTCTAGCCCGTTGGGACTATTCGGTAACCTATCAAAAAGGATCTGACAATATCCTAGCTGATACATTCTCCAAGAGGAATTGGAGTAGAAGCTAGCGTAGAAATTACCTGTCCGTGGTACACAAAATTGTACCAAACCGTCGAAGGCGATCCCCAAAGGTATCCAGAATACCGTATTGAAAAGCAATGGCTTTTTCACCGCGTACTTGAGAAGGAAACCGGAAAGAATCAACAAAAAGAAGCAGCTTGGCAAATGTGTGTTCCGACCGAGGAGAAGGCCATGTACTCAAAGATAATTACGACCTTCCAACTGCTGGACATCTCAGTATCGGAAAAACCATAAGAAGGTTAGCAGAAATGTACTACTGGCCTCGGATGTTTAAGGACGTCAGCAGCTACGTTCGAGGATGCCAACATTGCCAGGAAGGCAAGGAATCGCAGCAGGCTCCGGCAGGAAAAATGTTGCATACGGTGGTAAATACACTATAAGAGATGGTCTCTATGGATCTAGTAGGCCTCCAGCACAGATCCAAGAACCAAAATGTGTAGCTGCTAGTAATCCAGGACCGGATAGAAATGGATAGAAATTTCAGCCCACCGTAAGGTCACCGGCGCAGCCATAATCTCGAAATTAAGAGAGCTGGTTATCCTTCGTCATGGCTACCCGGATACAGTGATCACGGACAATGGGCGACAGTTCACCAGTCAAGAGTTTGAAAATGTCTTAAGGAATCGGGAATAATGTACCGGAAGACACCCCCATGTACGCCACATTGCAATCCAGACGAGAAGACAAATCAGATGATTAAAACTATGATCGCTCAGTACACCAAGAACGACCACAAAGCCTGAGATAGGTACCTGCCGGAATTGGCTTTTACTTACAATACCGTTAAGTCTGACGCCACGTGCTTCACTCCAGCTTATTTAAACTACGGTCGAGAACTCCAGACACCAGGAATACTTCACCAACTAGATTAACGATAACCGTGGAAAATCGCCTAGCTAACCTGAAGGCAGCACTGGAAACAACAAAAATTAACCTCTCTCGGAGCTTTCAAACATAAAAGAGGCACTACGACCTTCGTCGAAGAGATTGGCATCTGGTGATAGAAGACGAGGTGATGGTGAAGACACACATGCTATCTGACAACAGTAAAGCAATCATCAGAAACTCGCGTCAAAATTCGAAGGGCCGTACGCGGTACGCAGAAAAATCTTTCCCGTAATTTACTCTGTGACGCAGAGAGGGGAAAAGAAAAACAGGTTCACCTACAGGACATGAAGGCGTACCATCAGCTGCCGATAATAGCCACGATAGCATCGATGCCGAGCCCAGTCCAAAAGAAAAAGCAACAACGAGGAAGCTACTCGGAATTAGGATCATCCGCTGTTCGACGTCCTGCTTCTGCAACAGTTGCAGGGATATTTCCCTGTCCAACTGTATGGCGTGCAGGTATCGGGATTGATCAATACAGGATCCCGCGTGTCCAGCATCAACGGAGAGCTGGCACGCGTTTGCCTCCAAGGGGGAGCAATCCGTTCATACGGAGCGGCGTCTCTCCGGCTCCGGTACAATATCCCAGAACGTACGGCTACCACGAGGACAATTTTTATCGAAGCTCACATGTGAGGACACGACGTGACACAACAAGTGATCGTAGTAGAAGAACAGCCGCATCCAATTGCTCTTCGAATGGATCGGTTTCCGGCTTTTCATAGCAAACGGCAGCTCTGAAGCGCAGGAACGGCGGAAGATGAGCGCCAGAAGACGACAGTGCCATCGACAGATCGCCCGTTGGCAAGAGCAGGATGAAGGTATCGGAAACAGCGATTAAAAGAAGAAAAAAATATGTAAGTGATAAAAAAAATAATAATAATAATATATATTATAAGTGTATTATAACGCGCGACAGCGAATGCGAGTTTAGAATTAAGAAAATGTAATAAGCGAGCTTATACGAAAACATCATAGTTTAGGAACATAAACAAGGTCGAGCGTCACAATAACACGATCGTGACGCGCGAACACCGGCTGTCGACGCACGAAAAACATCCGTATGACGCGCGGAGATCAGCTGTTTGATGCACAAAAAAACCAGCTGTTTAAAGCGTGAGAATCACGGTGAAAATTCTCACGGTGAAAATCACCGTCAGAACGCGCGAAAACCAGCTGTTTAACGCGCGAAAATCACCAGATTCACACAGGAGAACCAGTTGATGAATAAGCCTCAAGCAGTCAAGTTCTCTAGAAAAGAAACAAAAAGAAAATGACACATGACGAGGTGGACCACCTGGTGGAGTTCGAAGCAGAACTGGAGAGAAAAGGATTCCTCATATTCGACACAATGAGAATAGAAGAAAGACGGAGCACAAGTGCAACAAAGAAAAAGCCTCATTCCTCTATTTCTCTGTCTACCGGGGCAAACTCCGCTCAGCTATAGTAGGAGGTCGCTCGTCTTTGCCGCAGCCGAGAGGCCGAAGAAATCCGAAAGAAGGTACGAGAAGTAGTTTATAATGAAAATAGACTTGCCTTTTGCAGACGGATACCGTGACGTACGGCTGCCTCAATACCACCTCCGAAGAAGACGGCTAAAGTATCCGGGGAAAACGAAGGGATGCGGTGCGACGCCGGGAGTAACTCGAAAGGATTGATTATTTTACGTAGGCGCCACGTGGAGTCCTACCAAGCCTCCAGCTCACCCGACAACAGGAACTGCAAGAGGCGAGGACGGCTCAGTATTAACCGTCACAATATTAATATTTATTAAGTTAAAAAACAAAATATAAATTAACAAATAATGTGAAGATTTTCATATTTTACAAACATTATATGCAATGTTTTCTTAATATTTTAATAAGCTGTAATATTGAGTAAAAAATTATGTAAATATAGTGAATATGTTTATTGTAATTTAGTATTTTAATTAATAAAATATTAGAAACATTTTTCTAACAGTCTCCTCAAACAGTTGCAGAGAGGACAGTTAACCTATCTACTATTTTCAGAATAACCAACGTATTCAATAAGGAACAATCTAGCTTCATGTCAGCCAGTAGTACTTTAGTCGATATGTAGATAGCGAAAGTAAGAAGAGAAAATGAGAAAATACCAAGGTATTATTTATCAACGTTTTTTATTTGTAATATTATCAAAGTGATTTTAAAGAGTTTATTATTACACTATATGTAAGTGTAAAGTATATCTCTAATCACTTCAATTAATTTCAGATCAATAATTGTCGTAAAATAAACTGTAGTCAAAATTGTCGCGAAATAAATACTACGCATGAATTTTTCAAGTTTCTCGTAAAATCTAAATCTAAAATTAATTACTTCAATTTTTATATTATTGTTTAATATTAAAATCAATTTCTTACATTATTATATTTTGATAGAAATTTACACAAATTTTTATTTTGTTGAAAAATAATACATTCGAATAATTTCCTTACTCACGTGAAAACTTATGTTCTCTTCTATTGCAATTAACGATAAAAGTCGGTTCTGAAGTGATTTTAAATAACCACACGGAATCATAATAGGAAAGAGTCCATTCATTTCAACTCTTATTCATATACGCTATATTCAAAGCAAGTATAGTTTGAGATATAAATAAATTAAATATAATGGTTTTTTAGTAACGTCTATGTAAAATCTGTGTTAAGAGTATTATTAAATTTGAAAGTAAAGAGAGAAAATGATGCTCCTAAACATGAATAAATATAAATTTTGTAGTTTAAAAGATTGATAAAGAGATAGAGTGACTGAGAGAGAGCGAGAGGGGCGGGAGAGGGAGAGGGAGAGAGAGAGATAAACAGAGAAAATTATAGGAAACTAGAAAAATCTTTAGGTTTCGTTTGCCAAATGTCATCATAAATTTCTTATTGATTAATCTGTCAGTATTTAAATGAACCAGTTTTTTACCTGAGGAAACACTTATCAACTACTTACACATTCAGGAGAGATGTGAGGAATGTCTTATTGAGGATCATAGTAGTACCGCATTCTCCGACTAATTGTTTGCTGATTGCTCCTATCATTTCAAGGCTTTTTTTATCATAAAAACAATAAGCTTCAGAGGTATGAGAAAGGTTGAAATTTCGCAACGTTCTAGTGTTTATTATCCTTTCATCATCCTCACTAGCTTTGTAAAATATTTCTTACATTTTATGTTTTGATTGTCATCGTATATGTGTATAAGCAACTGAGTTACTTGTGTTATATAAATAAGTATTCTTGCAATTGCAATACGTTTAGCATACATTATAAGCTTATATTTGAAATAAAAATAGCTAAACAGACACTATATATTATAAGTTTTTATATAAATAATGTATATTGTAATGTTTAATTTAAGAATTTCAATATTACAAAACTAAAATAGAATAATTAGTCGAATTATAATGTTTTATCTGCATGTTATTCTAAGGTTACTTTTTAAAAAACTCTTTCAAACCTAACTACTGTAGTCTTAAAATTTTATATTAACTTAATCTCTATGATCAGTCAACTACGATTACGTAGTATATGTACAAATAAATATACTTTCATTGCTTTACAAGTACTTATTTTTCGATTTATTAATAATAAGATAATGTGAAAATGTTAATAAATTATATTTTTTAGATGAGATACACTGAAAATATATATTCACTGAATTTATCTTCATTATATTATTTAAGTTAAAGGTTTAAATACTGCAGATTTCTAAGTAATATTCAATACTTTCGATATTCGGATGCGTATTTAATTTAAAAAATAAATGAGTTGTTAATAATAGACTATTGTACTATTACTCTTATGATTTCAACTATCTTAAATAAAATCATTTTTAATCCTCGTAGTGTACGATAAAAATTGAAATGTTGAATTAGAAATATTGTTCATTATCGAGTTATAAATGTTGCCGTAGCATATATTTCGTTTCTGAAATTGAATCATTTTTCTGATTGTATTTACTTTGATGGGCTAAGAATATTATCTAGAGTTTCTTGTAACACTTTTTTCTGACATAACTTATTAGAAGTAATCTTCTGTACAAAAGTGACTTTGGAAATTGTTCTATTAATTATCCTCGTTCATGGATGACAATAAAATCGGTTTTATATATTTCGAATTTTTATAATTCTCTGACTTTAGATAGTTTTATAGATACCACATATAAGGTACATAATAGATTATTGAAAAAAATTGAACATTACATTATAAATAAATGAATGAATAAATTTTTTCTACTTATAAATATTGCTTTTTGATATAGAAAGATTAACTTATTTGATTATGTAGTTATTGCAAAGCATATATTTATGTTGATATAATATATAAAAAGCAATAAACTTTAAATAATGATTTATCCGTATTTATTGCTAAACCTAGAATTTTGTAAACATTTTGTAGAGTATGTAAAGAATATGTAGTTGCACTTGTAAAACTTACTACTGAAAGTCTTATGTAACCTCCAGCTGTCAACTGCACGGATTCACAAAATAAGTAACAAACTGTTTGTCTTATTATTAAAACGTAACTGTTTTAAGCAGGCAAAATATACTGCATTTATAATAGATCCGCTCTTTAAAAATATATAATATTAATAGAAAATTAGAATATTCGACCAATATGTACGTTATATTATTTATATTATCAGATACTCAGGAGTAACTTCACAAATCATATATTGAAGAAAATTTATTATAAATACTAAGATATATGAAACTTTATCATCGTCAGTTTATTAAAAAATGATTTGATATTTATTTTTACACAAGGCTAAATAAAATAAAATACATTTTTCTTACCTCAAGTATTTTTAATCCAATTTTAGACACGTTGTAAACACTACAAGAGATGGACAAGAGAAAAATATATAAATTTTTTGAGTTTCTCGCAGAATCTGAATATATGGGTATACACCTATTTTTAATATTACAATTTATCTATTTAACTGAATTATTTACAACATTCTTTTTGATGAAAAATGATATATATTTGTACATTGTTGAAAACCTTTACACTCAATTCTTTCACTTTGTCTTCATGATTATGAAACTGTACATTGTCTTGAAGTGAAATCAATGCTATAATTTTCGCTTGACGTAATTTAGTATAACTACTTGTCATCATGATCGTGAAAAAATCAAATGATTCTGATAACTTTTACTTGAGTTATTGATGTAATTGTATATAATATTTTGTCGCGAATCTCGTGATAAAATCTGTTAAACCGTTTATAAATAATAACACAAGTTAATTAATTTTAATTGAATTAAAAAATATATTTAAAGAAGAAATTCATTTTTATAGCATTTTCAACTTTAATTTGGTCATAAAATATTTGACGATAGCTATCATGAATATACATTAAAAATTAATTTAATTCAATTATCTGCAAAAATTGCAAAAAATCACAAAAATATATATTAAAACTTTTATTACTTTTCCGACTGATTGTATATGATTCCAATCATATATTATTTATTTAACATATCATCGCTTATAAATTTCAGTTTATAATGAAACTAAGATAAAATATTTTATATAAGTTTGGAAATAGTTTTTTTTAACAAGAAAAATATATAAAACAATAGCATGAAAATATTTTTTAAAGTACGACGAAAACATTCATTCTCGTTGTATAAATTGTGCTGCATATAGAACGTCTGGATCGAACTCCTGATTATCGGAGAGAAACGCGATTCTTGTATTTTTTTTGGGAGACATGATTTGCGTATCTCTTCTTTCGTCGCCTTCCCTTTTTTCTTTATAAGCTCGAAAACGTGTAAAGTTAGCAAACGTGGAAAATGAGTGGGCAAATACGTATGTGTATGCATGTACGACAAAGTGTAAATAAGCAGATGTAAAATAGTACAGTGGAAGGGTAGTAACCCTTACAAACTGTAGATTAGAGAGTAAAGAGGATTTTATTTTTAAAACAAAGCCATTTATTAATTCCTTTCCCTACAACAAAGTACCCTGGGCCCATTCGAACTACGGCACAGAGAAATTGAACTGGAGTAAAACCGTCACAGAGTATAATTTTTAGGAAAATTTATACAATTCGAAAATGATGTTTAATATTAATAAAAAATTAAGTTCAAGTTTTTAAAAATTAAAAATCGAAGTAATTGAATTATCGAATTTATCTTTTACACATTATCTTTCAAATTACATACATACAATTACATGGATATCATTCAATTTAAGTAAAAAAGAGAATTTTGTAAAAAATTTAAATAAAATTTTGAATAAAATTTATACATTGAACAATTATTTTTTATTTAAATTTCATTAATAGTGTATACTTGGTTTTTTATCTTAGATTACATAGAATCTAATTCCCTTTAAAAGTCTTAGAAAACTTAAATTTACTTGAACGGTAACTGTCTTGTTATGTTTACAACGTTAAACGTAGTTATTAGTAGTATCATGCTTCCAATAATAGTGTATGAGATAATCGTTACGTAGGAGCCAAAAGTCATGAAGTTTTTCATATAATAAGCCTTTTGGTCATAATTTCTCAGGATGTAAGCTTCTTCTAGAGCTACAAAAACCCAAAGGTCTTCGCACAATTTTAAGAGTTTTATAAATTTTAGACGTCGGATAAATAGTATAATGTAGCGAAAGCGTACACCAATGATAATAAGCTGTTCACAGAGGTATCAATTTCCCTTGTTTATAAAAAATAGTCTGCATTTAATTAAATTTTACAAGATATAATATATATTATAGTATATACATATATTTGAGTAATTTGATAAGTTGCGGTTATACGTAAAGATGGAACCTTTATACTCAATTTCTTTGTAATTTTGTGTCATTGCAACTTTTAGTGCATTACTATTAAAATTTGCAAGACTTTATTATTTGTATAGTTCTGCTAAATGGATAAAGCAAAAGATTTTAATACTATTTATAAAAAGAAAAAATCTGAAATTTTACAATGAAAAATTTTGATATGGTATTAAAGGACTGGTCTTCATAAAATGTAAGAATTAAACGATACATTTTAGAATTAAAAATGAATGTAATATGCACGAGTGATAATATCGTAGTTTTTTTAAGAAGCTATAAAAGAAAACATAATTAAACCGCATAAAATTGTTTTTACAGATCGACCAGTGAAATTAAGAGAGTTGGCAGAATTATAGCTATTTCATCAGATAGTCTAGATATAGATATCTAATCTAGTTTATTTATCAATTACTTTTTTCCTTTGACAGGTTGTCTATCTCTATATAAATATCAAAGTGACAATTTTCTATTCGCTTTCCAGTTTTGAAAATTTCCAATAATTGAAAATTATAAAGAATATAAGAAGTTGTCGTATACAGTTTAACTCATAGGTACGTATAAATACCCTTGAATAGTAACTTACTTCCTGACACTAGAAAAAAAGTTTAAAAACGTTAAATTTCATAAAATAAATAAGTTTTGATTTTTCAAAATTCTAACTGCCCGTAACCTCTTAATAAATAAAAATTCAGTATTTTATATCTTCTTAATATAAACTATAATATTCCGGTATTTATTATAATTAATTTATATGAAAGTGAATACGATTTATTAAATGCTAATACTAATAATTATATAAAAAAGATTGTATAAATATCTTCTAAATGCCGACTTTAATACGACTAGCCTTTAAGCAGTGTTTTACAAATAATACAACTAAGTGAAATTTTACTCGATAATTGGGCTAAAAATATTTATTAAAAATTAGAGATGTAAGTTAAATTTGACTTTGGTATTGATGATTCACCACAATAATGGAATTTAATACGAGTTCCCTTAAAAATGTTTAACGTAATTCATGAGCGTGAAATATGCTTAAATTAGAAATATAAGTTATTAAACTGATATTTTATAAATTTCATGTTTTTTTTGTATATAATGTAAAATTTAGTTTTCCCAATTATAAATATATTTAAATATTAGAAAATTCAAATAGAAGAATAAGTTCAACAAATTTTCAACAAATGTATATATTAATCATATTTTATACATCTACTGTTATAAGGTTCAATCGTAACAAAGTGTTTCAAATTTAATACATCTACTGACTTGTATGTACAAGTCAGAATATTTTTATTGTTCTACAAATACTTGTTGCTCGGTTAAATAAAGATCGGTTGAAATACTTCTCGACTACTAATAAACATCTTGATAAATTACTTGCTTCAAAATGAATAGATAATTTGGCCGATTATCTTATAATAGATACTTTCATGGTAAGATTGAGAAGGAGGTATACGTGTAGGAACATTTAAGAACTCTATTTAATATTAAGAAGCAGAATAACAAGTTCCATTGATAATTTGAATATTATCAATGGAACTTATTGTGCTATTTATTATTTTTATAATGCCTTTTATCGATACGTATTTTTCTTGATTGTATTAGCCATTTAACTATGAAGGCAAAAAAAGCGTGTATTCTTTTATTGTTTTCCCGGAAATTTGATGAATTTCAAATATTATTTAGTGTTTAGTGAACATTGGAAGTAATTAATATGATCTTATAAAATCAAATAATACATTAACTGGTGAATTTAATATGATAGCTTATTATTGAATCTTCACTAGGTTATTCTAAATTATTTCAATGTTTGAGTTTATTTCTGACTAATATTTAATATTTATTATTCAATAAATTATAAAAACAATGTAACACTTCCAGATACTTAAAGGAAGGCTTAACTCTTACTCATTTTGATAAATCATTTTTATTATATAACTATTTATACAATCAACGCACGCACGCGCGCACGTACATGTATATTATTAATACTAAATAATTTGCTTGTGAATTAATTATTTATCATTTCGTATATTATTATTTATTTTTTGTCTAATTTTTATAGTATTACATTTCATTTAGTTGTAGTAGTATATCTAATATATGTATATATCTAATATATACATATATTAGATATATATATCTATAATCTAATAATATAGTATATTTAATATATGTATATATGTATATAATATATGTATATAATATATAATATATCTAATATATGTAATATAATAATATGTATTTAGTATATCAATTTTTTACTTTTCGAAGAACGGCAAAAAATGAAAAAGCGCTTTTTACCATCTAAAATAAATAATAAAATATATATTTAAATAATGAAATAATTTTAACTTGTTTTCTTATGTGGATATTATAATCACGTACAGTTCCAAAACTTTCCATTGAAAGTTTTATATAACCTCCAGCTGTCAACTGTATTGGCCTTTGTGCTCTCATTATCATTAAACACAAAATTTTATCAATCTCTATTTGGTGAATCGTTTCATTCAAGCTTGCAAAATACGCGGCATGAGCAATAGCAGCACTCTTAAAATAAATGGTATGATGTACGTCAGTTAAAAAATAAAATATTAGTGTAGTTTACATATTAAAATTCTTACTTCTTCTAGAAGATATTCAGGACACCATTGGCAAAAGAAAAATATAAATAAATTCATTACGAAGAGTACTACGTATATAATATTTTTCTTGTCATTCTGTTTCATATTTCGGGGTTTAAAAAGAAGTAAAATTAACTAGGTAATATTGTACATTTTAAATAAACGTTAATTACCTCTAGTAGTTTTACACCAATAATAGACATGTTATAAATTGTAGTGGAGACGCTCACTAAGTATACACTTCGCATGAAACGTTCCATTTCTTCACAAAATCTAATAAAAATAAAGTATGTTACATTTTATAATGTCAAAAATCAAATAATTTAATATGCTTTTACCCCATTATTTTTTGGTGAAAGTTAGCACAAGCTCGTACATTATTGAAAATGAACTTATTCATTTTATATCGATATTTTTTATTATCATTGAATATTGTTTTCTTCTGAATTTCCATTAATAATGTAAGTCTGATATAAACTACTCTTAAGTAACTACTTGCCATCAAGATGAAGTAAAGTCCAACAGTTTCTATTCCTGCTACTACGAATGTCTCAAAATAAATTACTATTGTTTGAAATGTTGAAATTATTGTAAATAATGGCTCATCATGAACTTCCACATAAAACCTACAATATGCATACATAACATTTTATAACTTCATGAAAACATTATTAACATATTAATTTAAGTTTGAACTAAATATATTATTTTAAAATTTAAGATTATATATACATAGATGATTTTTTATTTTCAGATGTAGATTCGAATATTTTTAAATAGTTTTAATAAACAGATAATGTAAAAAACTTTAGTTCGAAAGTATATATTTTATATTTCTTATTATATTTATATTATATTTGTTATATATATTTATTTCTATTGAAAAATATACGATATAGCGGAAGTTATGGATAATGCGGAAATTTGCAATAAGATTTGAATACGTTGACGAGTCAAAAACAAAACTGGAATCATGCTTAACTTAAAAGCCGAATAGGTCGAGCCTTCATTTTTGGAATTGAAAGTTTATGTGTTATCTAGACATATTGGTACGATATAACAGTACGATTGACATAAAATTTCCCTTTTTCTGTTTGTGAAAATCTTTACACCCAGATGAACATTTATAAATTTATAAAGTTATATAGTTTGATAAATAAATAAGATGTCAGAATATGAATTACATTTTCAAAATTTGATTGTCATGTTTTCTTTTTATTAGGAACAAATTATAAAACGTTGATTTTATATTGTATATTGTAGATAACGGTAAAGCTACAAATGTGATGAAATTATCACTAAAATAATCACTAACATTTTTTGAACATTAGATTTACATTATTAACATTAGTATAATAAATGTATCTGGTTAATTTTTTACCTTTAAACAATGATTTTATTGATTACAAAGAATTTGAACCAAAATATATATTTCTTCTTTTCTTATTGAATATATTCTAGTAAAAAATAACATATCGATTATGTGTTATTTGAAATAAATTCAGTTACTAACCTGAATGTTAGGGTCTTCGTTTCCGTTCCATTAACGGTAAGATTTGTTGAAAAGTAATCGGTTATGATGAAAATCGTGGTAGCGCTAGTTGCACTAATTAGTATGATGATCCTAATGTAATAGGCCTTCCTTTCGTAAATTCTGACGATGCTGCTCTCTTCAGGAGTTATATATGACCAAAGTTCTTTACACATATTCATTAGTCTTACAAGCTCTTTACGTTTATAATAAAGTATAAGATAGCGAAAGCATATGTTGTTGACCACAAACTGTTCACAGATATAATCGATTTCGAAATTCTTAAGGAGAAAATAACCATATTAAAAATCTGTGTGATTAATTGGTCAATGGTGTCCTACTGTTAATAAAAAGTGCATTATCTTATTTACCTTTTGCAGAATCATTCTTATTCCGTAACCTAAAAACATAGTGGTATATATCATATTTACAGCATGAAAGAAGATACCGACCAGATAAGTGCCGATGAAATTTAATTTACGTCCTTGGAATGGAATAAGACCAACTAGCCTTAAAATGATTGCGTAAGGGGATGATATTTTCTCAAAAGTCCAAAAGATTTTCTTTGTTTCGTCTACCATTTTACTAATACTCAATGAAACTTCTTTTATTCAACGGTATGTTAATATTTTATCCTAAAGTTTGATTTGTATTTAATTTCTTTGATCAAGTATTTGGCTAATAATTAGAATAAATAAGAGAATTATATTAGGTAAATTAAATTTTGAAATTTCAATATTGTGAGAAATTATCTAGAGTCTTAAATATGTAACAGTAACAGAATTATTAACTAGAAATTAGATGTATTCAATTGTAATTTCAGATGTTATTATTGATATTCACTAAATACAATTTTTTAAAAATTACTTTATTGTAATATTCTCTTATGGTTAATTAAAAAAAAAATTTTAAATTGATTTTGTGCCAATCAATTTCCTAGAATATTTAATGACTTTTATATAGTAAAATATCAGTACATCTTTAGATATTTCAGACATAAGGTCATTTTTAGATATTTTTGGTGCTTTTATATATCGGAATTAGCAAACATATCATATTTTCTGCTATTTAATAAATATTTCTGTGACTTTTTAAACGATGAATTACTTAAGTTTTGGTAATCTCAAATCGATTGTTGAATTTGTTAAAAAATATTATCAGTTATCTAATTCCATTTTAGTGAAAAATTTTAGATAAGCATAAGGTAAAATAAAATATTTTGTAAAGAAAAATATTCATTAATTTAGAAAAAAGTTAAAAAAACCACACTTAAAATTTTACCGTAAATATTTAGATTGAATTGAGATAAATATACTTGAATAAATTTAATAGTCCAAAGACGTAGGAAAGTTGTTACAAAAATAATTTATTATAACTTTCTGGATTTTATATAAATAAGATTTAAAAATCAACATTTTATTCTGTTATAAATTATAAAATAAAACTATTTTTTTAGAACTATTAAGTAACATATTTTGAAACTCGTAACGTTAAATAATTGAGATTCATACATTAATTATATATTTACATATACATATACTTAAATCTTATAACTAGTATTTTTATTTTTAATCTAATTTTTTCATTCTTATACAACGGTGAGTATTTAATGAACAAATTTTCTTGAAAATCAAATACGTAAGAAATTAATGAGTTAATATATTAAATATACACCTTGCTTTTAAATTGAAAAAATATATTATAACTTTCTTTGATCATTGTAAAGAGCTTATAGTGCACCATAAATTTTTATTTAATCACATCGTTTAGTTTAATCTTTCATATCAAAAAAGAATATATTTAAATACACACATTATTTTACAGTTTGAATTATTCGTATGTATTATAAATATTTAATGAATCAAATAAAAATTTATTAAAAATATATAGGTGATCTAAATAACTATATGTATTATTAAATATATTTATAGTAATTTTTTATTCCGAAAGATTCTATTTTATTATATATTAATTAAAGTTATAGGAAAGAAAGTAACAACGTAAAGATCAATGTGTAATTTATTATCGAGCTTAGATAACTACAAAAATGACACTTATAATTTATGAACAAATTTCGAGTAAATTTTATATTCCTTTTTTAAATTATAAAATATCCGCTTTAGTTAAAATGTGATTTTAAAAAAGTGATAATTACCTGCTATCATTAGAACATTCTTTAAAATATGGTAGTTAGATCTTATTAAATTCTAGTAAAATAATTGATTTAAATATTTGTGTTTGTACGAAATGAAACGTTCTATCGTTCACTTGATATTTTGCAACTTTGAATACTGGTTTTTCCTTTGAGCCACTGGAAACTAACATGAATCTTCTTAAAAATTTATTAAGTATTGCATATTTTACGGTCTTGTTGCGCTATAAGAAATAATTAGTATAATCTTTAATTTTAATTCGAAATAAAAGATCGTGGGCAAAGACTTCGTTCTATAGGGTGTAAGTAATCGGTAGATAGATTCCTGTTTTATTACTTAGAGAAGTAAAAATGGATTGAAAAAATGGGGAACTCATGTATTCTTAGAAACACAGTGACTCCCGAACCCTCATATACTAGTGTAGAATAATTTAATTTATAATGAATGTAAAGGCTTACTGATATTATTATCACATATATTATTACGTTGATTTAAATTTTTTATAAATTGCCATGAAGCCATTTTCTAGTTGAGCATATTTAGATAAGCAAATTTTTGCTTTCTAAGCAGTATTTAATTTAAAATATCAATATAGATTGGCTGAGTTTTCTTGATTAATAATTCTTAAGAAATTACCTGTAATATATTCGTTTTGGATTCATTTGATACTGATATATGATACATTTCGTTAATTCAAAAAATTGAAGTTTAAAATATTTTATATATGATCTAAGGTAATAAAATGGTAAAATTAAAAATTATAAATTCTGTGTAAATTAAAAAAGTTAAGCTGTACTTAAGAGCTTAAGTAGTGTTGATGTTTTCTTTAAGTAATTTGATCTGATAAAATTATTTTTTTTGTCATAAAGCGAGTGTATGTAATTGTAAAATGTTGTCAAACTTCTCAATAATACTTATAGTAGTAGAAAGTGATAAATTTTATTTAATAATCCCACTACATAGGGAGTAGTGTTGATATTGAGTACAGTAGGATATTTACATAAGCAAAAACTTCAAACAAAGAATAAAGAAAAACGTCATTCAATTTAATGTTTTAAAATACGAAATTAATAATCTAGTTGTTACGCAAATGATATAAATATTAAAATAATAGAATTGGATTTAATTTAATATTGAATATAAATTATTTATAATCGATAAAAGTGGAGGGATACAACGCGCTTAAATTGGAATGACGTTTTTGGTTAGAGCTAAAAGAGAATAGAAATATCAGATAGTAGCGGCAGGAGCAGCAGGAAAAACGAACATTTCGAGCGATGTCAACTACTGCTTCCAGCAGCAGCTCATCTCTCTCTCTCTGTTTTAGTTTTGGGATTTCATCGGAGCACCAACGCTGCCCAAACCCTTTTATGAAGTCAGTTTATCTCTACTTTATTCCTTTATCTGCTTATTATTAGAGCCTTTTTATCTGCTATTATTAAACAATGAACAAATTTAAAAATTATTCTGCTTTGGTGGAGGCGTTTCGATGATCTTCTTCAAACGTAGTAGCAAAAAAAAGGTCATCGAAAACTTTTCTTTTGAAATTCATATTTTCGAACATGAGATCGAATGAAACTTTTCTCTACTTATTCAATAACTCTTAACTTTTTTAAATTAAATATTTTTTCCATAATAATTTGGAACATTTCTAAGTATATTAAGAGAATATTCTAATTTTATATTTATAGAATCAATATTTCTGGATAAAATAGATAATTTATTTATGTTTTTGTTCTTTTTATTTTAAATAAATTTTGAAATATTTTTTAACATTATTATAAATAAAATATATAAATCAATCTGATTTCAATTTTGATTATATATTTTAAAAATAACTTATATTATATTTAAGAAACATAGAAGTACATATAATTTATTTGTTAGATATTATGTAGATTTAAGCACAACTTTGAGCTGTTAGGCTCGGTAGTAAAAACATGATTAGCCCGTCATCTGTTTCAAGACTTTGAGTAGCTTCCTGTATTTGATACGAAAATCTCCTAGATAAGAATATTTGAATGAATCTACTACATAAGAATATTTGATTGAATCTACTACATTAGAATATTTGATTGAATTTTCTATATAAAAATATTTTATTGAAATTCTGCAATATACTCCATAAGGCTTAAAGATTTTAAGAAAGCAAATTTTCTTGACAGTGATCATGTCGAAATACAATCGATAAATAGTGTAATGCAATTTAAGTAACGCCTCGTTAATGTGAATTCGTGTTAGGCAGTTTACGATAAGTTATGCTGCCGCGTTCCTACGTAAGCGCATGTATCGTGTATTTAGGCCGAGCCTAACGGCATCGTTTAATTATTCGTATTATACCATATCTTTCTTACATTTAATTATTCTTAAGGCGGAAGCAATTGTCGTCATGCCGGTCACTCTTCGTTTGTGGCCAACCTTATAAAAGGAAAAATAAACCGCATATCAAATTTAAATAGTTTTACAGCAAAGTATTACATTTATAGTTAAAAGATAATAAATAAATAAATAAGTAAATAAATTCTATTCATAAGTTCAAAAAATGATAACAAATTATTAAGAAATATGACATAAATTATATAAAATATCACAATCCTGTTGAAAATTACGTAGACTTTTTATTTATTATTAAAAATCTTATTTAAAGAATGTTCGAGTCGAAGTTTTATTTATATCCATATTATTAGCTTTAATTTAAGGATGTTACGTCTTTAATGACGAAAATTTTTTTCTAACGAAATTTGAGATTCAATTTTCAACTAATTACTTGGCAAATTATACTTATACATTTTAATCCATGAAGCAATAAAAGAATATTTAAACTAAAATCTTTTCTTTAAGTATGTTTCATGACTTTTTTTACAACTTTGTCATGTAAGAGTAATGTCTATTTCATCTAAGTAAAAATGCTTTAAAAGTTTTTTATTTGTAGAATATTCAACTCCTTTTAACAGATAAATTGATATAGCTATTTGAATTTTTAGGAAAAGTTTAAATTTGCAACGATACTAACCTGCTTTGGCGTCACTGCTAAGGCAGATTATGAACGCTTATTAACTGCACATGGCGCAGACGCAGGACTAACGAGCTCAACAACACGGACCCGCTGTAAGCTGACACGGGATGAGTCATTATCGTATACGCTGACAGCGCTAAGCGAACGAAACCGAGTGCTCACGAAGTGCCCCAAATGCTTTCTCAGTCCCAACGCTATCACAACTCTAAACGCTTTTGAAGCTTCCCGAACGTTCTTGAAACTTTGCTAACGAACGCGCATGAGGGCGCAAGAGAGAGCATTGGCGCTAATAAGTGAGAGATAGGTGAACCCGGCGTCTACTATCACAACGAGAGTAAATAAGCGTGACTGAGCCGCCTTATAAAAGGGGTTGTATAGTGGAAGTTAGCACCGTTTTCCACCGTCTTCATCAAAGCAATGCACAGAAGCCTGGCATAGTTGTTACCATTCTTGGACTCACCACACTGTTCGATGTGCTGTATTCCTGTTTTTCTCTCCCACCTCTCATCGCGTTGTTCAACGTGCTATACTCGTTCCCCCGTAAGTTTCTCGATGGGTGGATTTTTTGTGAATCACGTTGTACGACGTCCTGCTACTTCCTTCAGCCCCATCACATCACGTTGTTCAGCGTGCTATACTTGTTTCCCTCCCTTTAACCTCTTTAACCAAAGATGTGTTGCAAGCAAGCTATCGAGAGACACGAAAACTGTTTCCTACTCAATGAGCTCTAGTAAAAAGAAGCAGGGCCGAGAGATTGACATCTACATCCACGGGCTCTGACCAGAGGCAACCCGTCTAACGCTCTCTAGTTTCATAGCAAAATCGAAGTATACAGTGAGTAACCATTGAATAGGAAACGCTGAGTATCAATAAAGGGTCTCAATTGATAACATATAGTGTTCCCAGTTTTTTCCCGATCCCATATCTCTTCCCTAAAAAAGAACTCTATCCCTGGCTTCCAACTATTCCCGCGCATAAGACAAGGACATCAAGCAAGGGTTAAAACCGGGCGGCGCAAGGTGACCTCGCCTCGAGGGCCATGCACACTGTACAATACAGCACCGCACTGTAACAATACCTGCTTGACGGATAAATTTCATTACAAGTTAAATATTAGTCTAATATAAATAAGTGTAATGTTTTGCTACATTTTGCGTTAATTTTATCCTAAAAATTTGTTATAATTTGATTTCTTTAATCGGAAATTACTTTTTTACAAATTCGTATGATCATTTATCTAAACTCTTGAAATATACAAATTATGTCTTTATCATTAAATTAAAAATTTTAAGTGATATCCCTAGAATAAATAAAATCATGTAAAAGTTCCTTTTACAATTTGCATACAGCACATTAATATTTTCCATAATTAAAAAACCAATTTTCGAAAGATCTTTTATTGCAATTATTTATCCGTAAAAAATTTCGATTTAAAAGTTAGGTATAAAAATTTCGAATTTTCAGCAATTAGTATTAAAAAAACATTTTAAGTCTATTTTATTAAATGTTTTAGTATTAATAAAATTTTTTTAGAAATAAGTGAATTATGCATTATTAATTAGTATTTATATTATTTTGTCTTGAAAAAAGAGAACATAATTTCTTCAAATATAAGAATTAAACTAACTTATTTTTTGAGAAAATAGACAAAGTAGGGAAATGTTAAAAACAAAAAATAAAAAATAAATTTATGAAAATAAAAAAGTACATAATTATTATAAAAATATCTGTTTAATTCTTCTGTAATCATTTAAAGATTTGTAATTTAAATATAAATTTCTAAAACTCAGAACAACAATATATAATGTTATACTGAAAAACACTGAAAATTCGATCTGTAGGTAAGTATAAATAAAGATAAAGAGGTAATTTTGACGTAGATTAAAGAGAAATAAATTGTGATCAAGTTTGAGGGATAAATTGGAAGAAGTAGTATTTCTAAGTTTCAAAAACTTCGAAATTTATATATAAAAATATAGTACCAATAGTAGAATAATGTATTATTTTTTATTCTATTGGTCTCGTTTGGATTTTTTATATTTTAAAATAAATGAGGAACCGGTTAACGCATAAAAATAATGCTATAATATTTATTGCTTGAAAATCTAGATTTTTATCTGATTATTGAAGAATTTTATTTCAGCAATATGATAATTAATATAGTAAATTGTAGAATGAAGTATCCATGGATATTAAATATTCTTTAAATATGGTATCTTATAATTCAATATTATGGTAATAATCTTTACGGTTTAAAAGTTTACATACTCTTATTGAATAATACTTATTAAAACATACTCTAATTAACATAATTTAATGTTCTAACATTACAGGTATAATATGTATAGTAAAATTTAAAAAATTACCCTTTTATCGACATTATTTCTTTACACCTGGCAAAATTAAAATAAAATAGTTGTTTGATAAATTGTTAATTTTTATGCTTTTAATCTTTTAAATTTTTTTAAGAATAACTTGAAAATAATAGAAATTCAATACTTTTTTTACATAACTTGATTCATTAAAAGACTAAGTTTGACAAGGAGTTCTCTTTTTTATTAACAATGGAGCATATAATATTAGTTTTTCACACGCGTCATCTATATTTTCGACATAAAAATATCTAAATATATTTGTATGACTACTACTGACGTTTAATAGTTTTTTCGAAAATTCATTTCAGCAGCAAACATCCTTATGCTAAATGTTCAGATTTTTTATTTTTACTAAAAGGCTCTAATCTATTAAATAAAAGCTGATCCGTAAAATGAAAATAATTTCAGAATTCAAGTGTATACAATGGATTGATTTCCGAAACATTCTCTCAAAACATGATTGAAGTGGTTAACAGCCATATTCACAAGTGGATCACATAAAAATACTTTAAGACATTTTACATATCTCAACATTTAATTTGAATGAAGTTCAAGAAGTCCTTCACTCTTGCGTTCTTCAGTGTTCCAAAGTTCTGATATATTTAATATCTTCTCCGATGCGTATATTAATGATAGCATATTTGAATTAATTCTCACTGTTCAAGACAAGATAAGGGTAATATCGATAGTGGCTCTAACCGTTTAAGACGATTCAGGAGCATCTTTAGAACAATTGGATTCCGCGTATTTCAGCTGAATTGGCATCAGTAGATCAGCTATAATATCTTGTAGTCCTGTTCAAACAAAGCGACAGGCGTATCATGATTCAGCTTTGGTCGGTCTCTTGTTAGGATGACTATCTATCGAGATATATAATGTTTGTAAGTGGTGCATACACCTTTCTTTCTGCTTTTAGCGAAATCACGCTTTTGCTTTATCATTGACTTAATATAAACAGTTAATTTACAATAGTTTTTCCTGTTAACTTTCTTTCAATGTCGGTTTTGTATTTTATACTCCCTAATAATCTAGTAATCTACTTTCCATTCGTTTTGTATCGTTAATGTATTTTTTAGCTACATGGGTATCACCGTTACCTTCAATCAACTTGCAACCCATGCACTAGCTTTTTGTAATTTCATGCGTTAGCGAATGTAGAAATACTCGAAAAAGATATTTACGAAATTTATAATTGAACCTAATCGTGTAATCCTTGTTAATGAGATATATTTAGTAACCAATATAAGACGAGACCTTGTAAAATTCTTGTAAAATTCAAAATTCAAAATTCAAAATTAAATTTCAAATACATTAAGTATTTTGTTTGAAGAATCAAATAAAATCTTTCGATTAAATAGTTAAATAAAATCGAAACATTGGTAAATTTCTATTATAAGAATTTTAGCCAGAATTATTAGAAAATAAATTCGAATGATATATAAATAAAGCAGAAAATGTAGAAATAATTTAATCGTATGTTTAAAAATATTTTTTTATGTAGAATGTTAACTAAATTTTTAGGAAGCTTTTTGTTTAATAATAATAATAATAAAATATACTATACCTATAATTTAAAAAGTAATTTTTAATGCTGATGCTATCACAACAACATAATTTTTCTAAGAATATATTATGTAATATCAATTTTACTATCTTTCAAGCATAATAATTGTTTAATTATAAATATTTAGATTTTGCATTTAATAGGTAATTAAATAAATATTAGAAGTACAAAGTATTATATATATCATTTAAATATTTATTTAAATGTTGCCCTACATTATTACATTAGTTATGGTTTAAGGCTTATGTTAAACATAAGCCTTGATTTCAGAAATATTACACGATGAATGATATTTCTCAAAGATATTTTGATATGATTGCGTAAACCTTTTTTAAAATTTATTGTTTAATTCACCTATTAAATAATTATTTTTAGAACAAATTCTTATTTTTTTATAAGTTCACTAATTTTTAGAATTAATATTTAATAATAAAATTCATGCACCAGATTAAGGTAAAAAAATTTTATGGTGAAAGCGAAATGAGAATCAATTAGTATTCGCTCTTAAAAATCGATGAAATAGATTTTCAAGCTTTTTGATCATATAAAGATCTACTTTTTTATTTAATCTATTGATTACTTTAATTTACGTAAAGCTTTAGAAATTATTTTTTTATTACTTACAATACATTATCAAATTACCATAATATAAAATTTATCTATTACATAATATATTATTTAATATTATAGCTTAGAGATTGAGTTGATATGAATAATTGATGAAGACAGAATGAATGTTAAAAGACTCAATTATACAAAAAACAAGTTCTTTTTGAAAGGGCAGGTAATAGTAGTTTATTCCTCTATAAAGTTTCAATTATTTATAAAATATGTGTAAAATTTAAGTTTCCTATCAAATTTGGTTTCGTGACTATAGAATCTTAATAAATTCGTTATTAAATATATAAAAAATATAAGTGCTTATACATAACATTAACGATGCAGATAAATTATTGGATGAATGTAATAAATATACAATACGCGAAATTAGGTAATATATAATTTTTGTAATTAATTTCTAATTTATTTAAAAAATAAAATATTTTTTACAAGATCGTTTATGTGGATACAGTAATACTATAAGTTATTTAAAATACAATTCTACAAATTTAAATAAAAGAAAAATATATTAAATATAATTTTGAAAAAAAACTGATCTTGTATACGCAAAAAACATTAAAAATTTAATAAGTATTAATCGATTTATTCCAATTAAATTTCTCATTTATTTAATATGTTGCATGTAATTATAATTTAAAATTAGTATATTTGATTGAATAATTATTAGAAAAATTATTATTATATTGAGAAAAAATCATTCGTAAAAAGTATAATTTTAATTAAAACTTAATAATATTTTTATCGGTTGCTTCATCCAGTAAATGAGAAGCACGCATTTAAAAATTTCTTATTAAACTTTATTTAATATGTCTCAACTCTCAATTTCTTTGTTATTTTTCTTTAAATATATCTTCATATATCTGAAAATATGTTTCTAACTTGAGAACATATTTATGAATTTTATAATGTAAATTTTGATGAATTAAGAATAGACTTTGCTTTTAATAAAAAATTTATCTTTTTAAAAGAGTTAATTCAGTTTACATTTAGTAATTAGCAAACACAGTATTATTGAAAATTTAAGGTAAAAATAAACTTTATGTGTAACAAATGATTTCATACGCATTTTATAATGCGAACTTAAAATGAATTAATTTTTAAATTAATCACGATTATAATATAAGAGTTTCAGAATCTACATCAAAAGTTTACTCGTATTTCTTTTTTCTAAATATTCAATAATGCTTTACTTTTTTATCCAAAAATAGGTTAATGACAATAGCACACATACATGAAAAATTGTCCAATCTAATCCGCTAATGCTCAGTGCATTAGATATAATAATAGTATTGACTTCTTTTATTTTAATGTTTATAAAGTCTTAATTTTATAAGTTTTAAGTTTCAGTGACACTCAAAATAAAAACTGCTGACTGAAAACCACCTAATAAAATGAAATTGTACTTTTATATTACTTTCCTTATTTTGACCACAATGGGTGAATAGTATTTTCACGAATCATTAAATTTTGAACAAGAAGGTTGGTAAAGTCACTTATTATAACGGAAATTATTCATTTATATGTTTAAATTCAGATAGAAATGTCACAAATAACTTATTAAGGAAATGATGATATTTCTTTTGATAGAACTTTATATTAAAATAATAATCATTGTCAATATATGTACATAAAGACTAAGAAACGTCGGTTACTAACTTTCAAAATTATTTGCAAGATAAAAGGAATATTATACTTGAATTATGATTTTAAGTTGATATTTACATATATTCGAATATACGTATATTATTATATATTTTGATATGTTGTTAAATTTGAAACAATTGTTATGACTTAGAAGGCTAACGAAAAAAATTATGCCGAGCTATATCACTTCATGTGAAATTGAGTATTCTTGCATTATCGTTTATATTATTGACTTTTCTTGTATAATGAACTCAATAAATTAGTTTTCAGATTTAAAAAAACCGGGACTAATTTACCGTTATTCTCAGGTCTCTACGTTTATACTTATATTACAAAAGAAAATCTATTGGCAATTTAATCTTTGGTACAAACAGAAAACTTTGAAGAATGAATTTGCAAACAAGTATAGAAAATTTAACTTCAATTTCATCGTCACAACTTAGATTATTCAGATCTAAAGTAATAAAAACTTGATTAAAAAAATTTATCATTTATTATCTCTTGTCTTATTATCTCAATGTCACCAATAATAAATATTTTGAAGAAGAGCCAGGAAGAAGAAAAAAGAGACCACGAACCAAACTTATCATCTCTTAAAGAACATTAAGCTTAAAAGCTACAACTCAATCGAGCAAAGAGACCGCAAAAAAGTCAAAGCAATTTTTTATCAACCTAAGACTTATGCGGCAATTATGAAAGAGAAAGTGTATCGGTCAGACGATACCATCATTATTTAATTAGAGTATGAAATTCGATATTTAGATTAACTTTTTTCTGTGAGCAATTTTAGTTTTCTGTATAACGTTTGTAACTGATTTTGAATAATGATGCGCAAAAATAAATGTCAAAAATACTCTGCATTTCAGCATTAACATTTTGTAATGAGATCATTATATACATTAAAATCAGATTTTTCGCAGGTCATAAGAAATTGCATATTTCTACGATAGGTATGTTCTGATATGCACTCAGTGAAGTTTTTTCGAAAACATACAAAGGAAGCACTAATTAACATCATTACAGCATTTTCAATATTTCTACGGATTTGAAAAAATACGATATTCTAGGATTAATTGTATAGTAATTATCTAATTCACAATGTAATTCAATTTTACTCATGTAAAGCCCATTAAGATGAATTGTTGTATTTCTAATGTTAGAATTAAGAGACTGATAAAAATTACTAAAATTATTCTTGTCACTATGGCCCACTTATTCAATGTGAAATTCCAATATAATATTTCTGTATTTAATAAATAGTTATTTTCGTACTACATTTTGTAATATAATATATAATATAATATAATTATAAAATATTATAATAATATATAAAATTTCATTGTGTACAAACAGAATAGTACTATTATTTTGCATTATGAATAAATTAGTTACTTAGATTGAACACTAGAGCAACAAAAACTTGACTATTTTGACATGGGCTAGGATATTCATTTCAACGTTTACTCTCTTTCTCTCTGATCACGCGCTTACTGTCCCAACCCGGTAACGGTGAGGTTCAACATTCGAAGCACTTGAAGTGACAGTGCTTTCTGCTAAAGAATTTTGAAGAACAAAGAATTAAATTGCGATTGAGGCAGTGCTTCTCTCAATCATACAAATAGGGGTTTTTTGTATTTCACAAGCCCGAAAAGAAGCGGAATTCGAAAAACCCAACAAACAACGTTTCACCCTTGAAAACAATTTCAACGTAGGAATAATTAAGTTCCACAGTCACTATTGCTTATTGTTACTTTTTGTCGTTCCTTACTCTCATTTAAGGGCGATAGTTGATACTCATCCCATTAGAATGTAAATGACAGGATTAAGACGGCGAATCGAGGAAGGATGACTTCTTGACCTAAATATTACTATAAAATTATGCAAGTTAAAATAAGATAATGTAAAAACATTATTAATTTGGAAATGTTTGCACAATAAAATAAGTTCTAATGGTAAAAAATTATTACTAGGGTAATAAATGCTTGGTTTGCATGTGTGGACCATATATCTAAAAAATTTAACATTTATTTTCATAACTATCTAAATCATAGAAAAATTATAGAAAAAACGTAAAATAATCATTTTACTTTTCAACAAAAACAATTAATTTTGTATTGTACAGTTAACAACCTTAATATTTACATAGATCATTATTTATTTTATCATCTTTGAAATAGTTGTATTTCTAATTAAATAAGGTTTGATAAAATTTTTATCAGTATTAGCTAAAAAATTATAAATTAAAAAGAAAATTCAATAAGATTGTTAGATTCGGATTCTAATTAATTTTGAGATCATATCAAGTCGCAATTGATGTTTATTTGTAGAAATCCTAGATTTATATTTTATATATTATATTTATTTAATCATTTTATTTATGTCTAATTTTATGAAATATTTAAAATTAATTTATTACAAAGATTTTGTTACGAATGAAAGAAATTACTGTTTATAGTTTATATGATCATCCGTAGTTTTTCAAAATTGTATTCCTACCGCATTATGTACCTAATAATAACATCTAAATTAAATATTTTTTCTAAATAACAAATGGATTAAATTTTTTTTATTTCAGTATAAATAGACTAAATCGATCTAAGATTAATTCACTGACATTGTTAATTTATTGAAAATATTAAATTGAAAAAAAAATATTCCTAAATATATTTTAATAATTAAATATTTACGTCTTACTTTCTCTTATTCAACTTCCTAGTAATCCAAACTTTTGTTAGAATAATATCGGTATTTTAAAGTTTTAATAGCTTTTCTTCATTACATTCTCATTTTTAAGAATGCTTGATTCAAGAAATATAATAATTATCTTTGATATGATAATATCTCAGTAGTAATTAGAAATATTATATAATATAGTGCAATAATTTAATTTTAATTTTAAAATGAAATTAATTCCTTTAACCAGTACTATAATAATGGAGAATGGTGAACTACATAACTTATTATAGGGCAGTGGAAATGAGTTGGTCGAGTTGGTGGGCGTCAACGGTAACGATTATGACAGCGATTATGAGGCGAATCGACAGGCGCCGACGCAACGTGGCTCATATGCAGCGGTAACGATTACGAGGCTTACGTTCTATACTAAGTCAGATTGTTTTAGACTGCTATTAGGTGAACAGTCGCGAACAAAACCACACCAGGCAGTGTTTTGTGCCTTTTTTACAGGTCAAAAGCGACTCGGTCATATGTGCTTGAACATTTCCTAGCGGTAGGCTCTGTGCATTCTTGCGCTTGTATTTACTTGTGCTCATGCTGTTTTACACGTACTCATTTATCTCACTTGGCCTAGACACCTTTGATATAAGAAAATATGAAAACGCTCAGTCTCGCTTGCTGGCCCTGCCTGTATATGTAACCATTACGTTATGCAGTGACCATAAGTGCGTCATTTGACGGGTTTACTCAATAACCTGCGTATTAGCGACAAGCGTTCATAATTTTTTATCTGTTCTAGCAATGACGCCAGGGTAGGTTAATGCAAACCATAGCCTTTATAACAATCCTGATCCCACTCAAGCTATCTTCGACAATGGTTTCTCGTTTTTGCTATGTTTATTTTCTTTTTGTATCTAAGTCCAATTATCATTGATTAAAAACGAGAACAATAATCGTGTTTTCGCGTACAATTATATTATTCTTTAATTTAATTATTGTAATAACTATTAAACTTTTATAAATATATTTAATATTTAAATAAATATTAAATTTAAATAATTTTATTAAAACATTGTAGTCAAAATATCAGGTAATATTAATTTAATATTTTTAAATAAAATTTGATTTTTTTAAGCTGCGTCGTAAAGTCACCTTTTCGCGCAGGAAACACTTTTACTTAAAAACACGTGCGTCCAAAATGGCGGTATGCAAACGATATGGCCGGCGCCATGTTGAAAGTGAGGCACGAGGACGCGCAGCGTGACACGCCGGTTTATGCGAAATGCGTGAGTGAGCGCATGAGAGGGGAGCGCAGCTACGCGCCAAGGCGAGAGCGAACGCTCGCCTTGCCGTTGACCCCTCACCTTCAAACCTACGCCACCTAATGGAAGAAGGAGAAATTAATCACTCCCACTAAGCGGCTCTCAAGAGAGAAAAAGCTTGAGTATTCAAGCATAAACTCAAGTAATCTGGTAGCGCCAAAGGTGTTAGATTAACGAAATACGGTGCAGGTGAACTAAGTAACTACCTTATCGACCCGAGAAAACGCGATTCGCGTTCTAACTTCCTGGTGGTACCAGTTGCTACACTATCCTTACTTCTCGGAAAGTAACGCGGCTTCCATTCTCTCACCCTGGGCGGATGCGATATAGCTAGGATGAACCCTTTAATCCGAGAGGACGCGGTTCGCGCCCTCTATTCCTGGCGGAAGCAGTCGCTACGCCATCTTCATCGGTCCAGGAGTGACGCGATTCGCATACTCTCCTCCAGGGCGATAGCAGTTGCCACGCCACTCTGACTGCTCCGGGAGTGACGCGATTCGCGCTCTCCCGTCTTGGGCGGAAGCGGTTCACTACGCCATCTCGACTACCCGAAGAGCGCGTTTGCGACGATCTTTACTGAATGTAACTTATTTTTTTTTGTAGCGGTGAGACGCCGAGAACAAAAGCCGGAATAAAGAAGTAATTATTTTATTATTATAAAAGCTGCGTTATTAATTATCGCCTTTTTCTCATAACCATTCCCTTTCCGCCTCAAATGAACCCTGACCGACAAGCTAATCCGGCTAAAAAGGGGGCAAAGAAGTGGGTTAGTTGGTGTTGCGGGGAGTTTTACCAGGCCTCAAGCTCACTCGACAACAGGAGCTGCAGAAGGTGAAGACCGATTCATCGACGAAAACGGAAGCAAAACTATCACACATGAAATACAGGTTTAACTTAAGAACCAGTAAATGAATACAGGCTTGGAAAATACCGACTACCCGGACTTCATTCATTTACGTCGAGATTGAAGTCAACGATAGCATTCATGTTTTTGCTTTTTGTATAGTAATTTTTTCAACATAAAAATGGTGTATATGTATATTCCAACTAGAATTGTGATATAAGTGTGGCCTTCTTTTGTATACCGGTTCCTTCTAAAGCCCAAGATCGCTCTAGGAGTGGTACCCTAAACTATCCTCGCGAGCTCGATTTTCTAGAAACTCCGATCTTTCTCATGCTCTTTCTGCTATTGTAATTCTGTTTTCCCTCCGAGATGAAAATACAGAGTTGCTATAGATCCTTTAGTAATAGGTTAGTTTGTTTAATTTCGCTTGGAAAACTTCAGAAAGTAGCTTATTATATGGTATCAGATAATAATTTAATGTTTCATATTATCTAGAATATTAATATATATTATAGTGTACATAATATATTGATGTCTGACAGTCCTTGTTAATAGAATCAGTATCGATTATTTGTTTTGAATTAATTTGCTGTAATGATCCGGCGATCACCTCATCGATAAATGTGAGGGTTATCTACGTGTGAGAATTTTTTTTGAGATGTAAGCTCGCATCTGTTTCTGATGTCATATTACGGGAGAACGGTACTCGCCTAGAGAAAATGAGGATTACTGAAACTTTTGTAAATATACCAATAGGTCTTCTTTAAGGCCACGGGTAGGTAATGGTAACCTTTTTTCAGAGAGGCCCTAGTTTGTAAAAATCGCGAGATATGACATGGATTCCAGAATATTTTGAAGGTTTGAGACTTAAGCAATTTTTTGTCTAAAACCTTGCAAAATCACGCACTTTCCTTCGAATATCTCACTATCTTTTTGTATATAAATTGTATTTTTTAGATAAGAGAAGAACATGTGTATCTGTAAATGGTTTCTAACTTAAATGGATGAATATGCGCATGCGTATTTCGAATAATTGTAAAATATAAATAGATGCACATGAACTGAGAGATTTTAAATTTTTTAATTTAGTCTGACGTTGATCAATCATAGTAACATGTGTATTCGTCAATGGTTGTAAGATGTGAAATAGATACGTATATACTTTGAAATTTATATTGATTTGTATTTTCCTGAGCACGCGTACTTCATACAATTGTATAATTTGTCGTAAACAATGAAGGCTCATGAAATGAAAGGATTTTTATTTTTATAAATTATTAATTATTTGGGCGTTTATTGATTATAGTTGATTATATGACGCCATGCGTGTCATCTTATCTCATCTTATTTCCTTTTAATTCACCTTAATTCTTCTCATTCAAATTTATATTTCATTTTTATTTTATTTTATTTTATATATTATTATTTTACACATATCAGTTTCTGCACAAGCAATCAATCGAATAGCATGGTACACAGATTTGGAGTTCATTGATAAGGTTTCACCAGAGGTCTAGGAGCTTCTCTTTTAATTTAAAGCTCTATTTTTCTTAGTATCGAGATTCGTATGTGTCGATTCGCATCTCTGCTGGACTTTGTAAAGAAACAGTCAGGCTCTATGCTTAAAACAACTGTTGGAGATTGATTTTGAGGATTTATCTAATGGGAATTAGAATAATATTCATCCAAAGGTTTCTGGATCTGTAATTTTAATCTTTCTTTCTTGGAGATGTAAGGTCTTTTTCCACCATTAAGTATGATCCATTGTCTTCGAGTAGATCACGCAGGCCTATCATTTTATCGTTTTTATAGATATATATCCAGCCTTTCAGAGATATTAAGGATATAGTGAGGGTCTGAATGCGCTTTTGAGTGAACTACCCGTTAACGATTGAATGTTTCTTAAGTGTTATTATGCGAAAAAAGTAAATTTGAATCCGTTCAGTAATATATTTTTTGGTATCATCATTTAGGAAAACTGTCTAGAATCTCGACGTGGTATTATAACGTTAAAACCTTCAAAATCCCGTTCGGTCTTCGAATAACGTTTTGTTACTTACTCGCCTTTCTGGCGGCAGTGACTTAGTTCTTTTGCACACACTGGTTGTCCCGGCTCGGATGGCTCGATGTCGGACCAGGTTCACGGCGGGAGGAGGTGCGAAGAGACCGGACAAAATGGTAACGACGGCTTTTTTCAATTTATTAAACCAATATTTACTCATGCAGATTTACATTTATTTCACTTTTGCAGTATGCTTACCGCTTACAAGTGTACATTATACATTTATCTAGCTGTGGCGGGATTTCTAACTTTTTATGACGGCGACGGAGTTTATAATACCAGCGATGTTCGGCACATTAGTGGTGGAAACTCATGATGAATATGGCGCTTTTTCTTATATACTAAACGGCGATATTTTACAAAGATCTAAGTTGATTATGGCGGCGGATAATTTACAATGTTTCGGTGAAGACAATTTGCGCTGGGTGAGTCAAGAGACTATACCAGAGACCGTGGATGAAGATGTTTGTACAGCGAAAAATGAGTAGTTAAGCTGCACCCTTGGAGTTTTGTTTGCTTGCTAACAATTCTGCATGACTCAGGGAGATCTCCTTACTCCCAACCAGACTGCTTCTTCTCGCGGGTTCACCTCCCTTGATTGCCTAAATGCATTTTCCTTCTATTGGTTTTCATCCACCATCTAGCAATGAAATCGTTATTCTAACTCGCGGAGGGGTGGTCCCGCTTAGTCTTTCTTCTATTGATGACCTGTGGTGGGGAACGCAACAACAGCGGTGCTGCCAACATGTTACTCTCTTTCACACATACGTATTTTCGCAGAAGTGTCCCGCATGTCTGTAAGCTTCCATTTTTACGCATGCTGTCACACACAAACGCATCACTATATAAACACTAAGTTCGCGACGGACTTTTTCGTCGCAGTATGATTGATACTTCCTTCTTTACGCTCCTTCTTACACTCTGAGAAGGATTTCATATCGTCGCTTTCCTTCTTAATAAATATTCTACCTTAATAATCGACGTTCTTGCAATTTTTTGTCTGCATATTGGTGTGTCATAGTAGATTTGTACGTCACTTGTACATTGATGCAGTTCTGAAGAGTTCGAAAAACTCTGTCAGAGCGGTTCCCATACGTTTTCCTTCAAACACCATTATGGCAGCGGTAGTCACAGGTAACGAATTTGTAACAGAACAATTCTGAACGGCCCACCTAGTTCAGCTAAGATGGAAATTTGGCCATTTTCGTGTCTCGCGCTCGTGTTTAGTGGACGGCAAATTTACATGTTTTTATTAGCTATATCCAATTTAAAAAGCCAGGAATAGAAGGCAAAAAAGGACATATAGTCGTGCAGTGAGAAAGGACGTCTGTGCAGTGCTAAGAAAAATTTGACGAAGGTAGAACTGCACTCTCTAATACCTTCGGAAAGACTTAGTCACTTGTACTTGATTTGTCGAAAGATAGGGTTATTTCAAATTTATCTCTTCTTTAATTAGAGGAAGGTTCTCCTAATGGTGACATTAGTGTTCTTAATGGTGCTGTAGGTGATATAGACTATGCTTCAAGGTTCACTTTTACCATATGATGGACTTCTTCACTACTACACTCGATTTGTGTAATACTCTCAGATCTACATATACTCGTAAATATACAGAAGAATGTTCTTGTGATGGCTGCTGTAACTCTTTACCATAATACTAACTGCAATACATAAATTTGCAATTTTATTAATTTATATAATTTTAAGAATTTTTGATATAGCTTTTTCTTCAATACCTAATGAAAGCTTGAGGGACGATCTAATATTTTCCGCTGGATCTCAAACTTACGGCCTTCGTTCCACTGTGTATATAACCAATGAGACAAATGTCGATTATCGCCCTAACAAAGACGGAATTGGCATTTGTTGGGGTGGACACTGGTTTCAGCCTATGTTCGAGTGATGTTTCGCTCTGAAAAGAGCGGTTCAATTTATGTGTTCGATTCTCTTCGATAACCATAGATCGTAGTCGACAACTGGTGTTATTGCTCGGAAGTTGTTCCGCTTCGGAGCATCTCTTCTTTACTGTTCTATGGGATGAAAATAGCCCTTTATTATTCATTTTGTACAATGTGAGAAATAGATCAAACGAGAGATCATCGGGATAAATATATCTGCACCCGTCAAGGAATATTTATCTCCTCCGACATTTTTATTTGTATTTGTAGAAATATTTTTTGATGAAGGATCTAGGACTGATTCAAAACTTTACTTATCTTTAGATTCAACATTTTTTCATTCAGAGATTGCTCTAGATTTATCAATTTTTTCTATTATACTTTAGGAATATTTTCAATTATAAGTGAAGTTAATTTTATTTCTATTATTTTAATATAAAAGAAATTCAAATTAAAATAATGACTTTCTTTTTGGTGATCAATACTATTAATAGAAATTTTGTAATTATTACCTTTACTGGTTATATTTGCTGTGATTCTAAATATTATTATTTAATAAAAATTAAATATTTCATTTTTTGACTCTATTGGAAGGGAAAGATCCACTTTTATTGCAACATATATTTTGATTTTATGGTTATTTAGAAACTTATATTTTAGTTTTACCAAGGTTTGGACTGGTTTCTTATACAATTTGTAGAGAGAGAACTGAGAAGGAAATTTTTAGATTAATGAAAATAATTTATGCAACAGTATCAATTGGTTTAATAGAATTTATTGTTTGAGAACACCATATGTTTATTATGTAATGTATGTTGATACTTGAGAATATTGAATATATTAGAGTATATTCGAATATATTACTATATATTAGAATATATATAGAATATACTTGAAAAACTTAACTGATTATAATTATTGCTGCTTCTACAGGAATTAAAATTTTTAGTTGGTTAACTTCAATATTAGGAATAATAAATAAAGTTTTTGTACTTTTTTGTTTACTGTAAGGGGTTTAACAGGAATGGTTTTAGTATTGATCTTATTTTAGATGATACATATTATATTATGGTTTATTTTTATTATATATTTTCTATAGAGGATATTTATGCGATTTTTGTTAATTTGATTATTAAGTGATTGATCTCCAATAATTAAAAAATTATCTGTAAACAAGAAATGATTAAAAATTTGTTTTTGAATATTATATAATAAGATAAATTCAATTTTTCTACTTTAACATTTTTTAAGATTAAAGGATATATAACGATGATATTCAGATTTACCAAACGCATTTATGAGATAAAGTTTCTTTTAAAGGACCTGTTATTTAACAATAAGAACTATATTATTATTTATTATTTTATAAGAAACTTTTATAGCATCGAGTAGATTTTCAAATAAAAAGACAATGTTTTTTAGAATCATCCATTTCTAGATCATAGAATATATGAGATTCAATAAATTATGAAAGACGTATGTTAAAGAAATTGAAGTATGAAAAATATAAAATAATATTTATACTGGATTTACTCCTTTTTTATGATTTAAGTTTTATATTGAGAAATGCTAATAAACATCAAAATTTTTTCTTCCCACGGGTTTCAAGTCTTTCCAGTCTCTGTCCCGTCTATGTTCTGAGGAGACAAGTTAAGACTGTTGCTCTGATAAGAAAGGATTTGATGTTTTCCAATTGTAACGTAGTTAGATAAAACAGAATAAATAGTACAATTGTCGAGATCGATATCAAATCATCAATTAGGCACAATATGAATTCTCTCTTGATTTTCATATAATAATAATGGTAACTACAAATGAAATTTTTATTTTATTTTTATTTTTTATATATATTAAAAAAATTTTTTATATAAAAATAATTAGGAGTAAATATTCAAATTCTGTAAACGATAATTCCTATATATTTTTTATGACGTTTAGTTTGAGGCGATTGAATAAGCTCTTGTTTGTCCGCCGACTCTCAAGGTTGAGTCCGGGCTGAGCTATTTTTTTGGTAAGATCGGCCTCTCTTTGTTATGAAAAGGACGAATTTTTTTCATCTAGTATCTATTCAAAAGTATCGGAAAAGTTAACTTTATTGCGCCTTCAGAAAGATGACATAGTTCGTTCTGTTATACCCTGAAACGGAAGGAATAGTTGGATTTTTTTCACCCTAATAAGGGTGGTAAAAGGGAACAATGATGATCAATTCGACCTAAGGGCCAAAATTGGTGCATCGATAGTTTCTGATGATGCGATTGCCGCTTATGCGTAGTGGAGAGGTAATTTTTATCGTTATCAAATTCTTCATTGGAAGTATTCTGCATTGTCCACTTCTTCGCTAACTCTGTTTGAAAAAGTAGAGTGAGTCAATATTTTCTCATTTATGCTCTGATTAGAAGCAACGCCGCTCCAGTCAGATTGTAAGGTTTTATTTCTACATTGCCAACGCCAATCGGTGAGAAGCCCCGATGGATTAATCACAGCCGCGCCACTCGAGAGAAAACTCCGGTACTTTTCCCGCGCATATCTACAGATTTTCATTCTCTCTCTCTCTCTCTTTCTCCTTCTCAAAATGCATAAGAATTTCATGGCAATCCATTTTATGAAAGTCGAGTTCTGCGTCTTTGCAAGTTTTCACGAATTTAGACATTTTACGACGCTGCGATAGGTGCTCAACGTAAAAATGTAAAAAAGTTTTTTTACATTTATTATTGTAAACAGATAAAAATAATCCACTTCTTTTGATTAAAGTAATTTCACATCAATAACGTGAAAGATACGATATCAATGACATGGAAGATACTTTTGTACAGTAGTACAATTTATTAATGAAAAAATAAAATTAAAATTATAGATGTCAGACAGAATTTTATGTTTAATTATAGAAGATAATGTTCTTTCTAGTACAAAAATTACATAATACTATTAAATAATTGAGAGAGATTCAAAGAGAGTAAGAGAATAACATAGAAAAAGATAGATAGATAAATAAAATACTATTTGTGGAGAGTTTTGACTTGATTATTTTAGAATATTGCCAAAATTTAACTGATCACGGCACGAATTAACTAATTCATTTATTAATAAACACTCTGAACTAGCTGCGTGTCTTATTCTTAGTATTAGTCTCCATAGAAAGATATTGTATTTCTAGATATGATAGTGGTATTTTTTAACTGAATAATTGATATTTATTAATTATTTTAACAATGAATAAGAGGTTCACGTACAAATACTGTACTCATTAGCACTAGTTTATCATAATATAGATTAACTCTTTACTTGGCCGTACCTCATCAATCGGTATCAGATAGAGGAAGAAACTCAAGTTTATTAAAAAAGAATGTGAACACTAAAAAGGAATGGATTGGAAAGTTCTCAGATTAAAAAAGGTAACAGGACTCTGATAGTGTTAAGAAGCAAATGCAAATAATCATATACTTACCCAAAACAAAGTGAGAACAGATCCTCGTTAGTTTAAAAGAAAAAAATTTTTTTTTATATATAGTTAAAGATATAAAAGAATATGTTAAATAGAATCATAATAAAAAAATTTGAAATTTCAATATATATTTGTTGAAAAAATAATAGAGATTGTGAATTATTTTGATAATTGGGTCTAATTAATTCATCCATAACAATATATAAACCGTTTGGGTTGTTGAGGGATATCAACTATGTAATTTACTTTAACTTTAAATGCTAGTAAAGCCTTTTTTAAATCAAAATTCTGTCGAATTTATATGTATATTTTTTATTTGAATTTATATTACGAAAAAAGAATTACAATCAAAATCACAGAAAACGAATAAAAATCTAAAAGATTCAACATATACAAAATTAAATACATAAATTCTTTGATTGTTTTAAGTACATTGTTAGAATAAATATTTTTTATGACCGTACGATTGCTAATATAATAAAGTTATTGAGTATAAATAGATTTTTTAAAATAAATAAAATTTTTACTGGTTCATGAGTTACACTGCATTAATTTTTGACTTTCCGAAGAAGAGCAAATAAAGAAAAGGCACTTTTAACCATCTAAAAATTGCAAGGAAATAATTACTGGTTTTTTAATTAATGACAATTTCATTTTATATATATATATTAGAGCATAGTATACGAACAGTTGCAAAAGTCTCCATTGAAAGTTGCATATAGCCTGCTGCTGTTAAATGAATTGGCTTCTGAGCTCTCAATATCATTAAGCATAATATTTTGTTAACTTCAACTTGGTGGCTCATTTCCTTTAAGCTTGCAAAATATGCTGCATTTGCAATACTTTTGCTCTTGAAATAAAGAATATAATGTGTGTAGATTAAAAATTAAATATGTAATCAATAAATATATAGACTTACTTACTTCATTGACTAGATATTCGGGAGTCCATTGACAGATAAAAAATTGAAATAAATTCATCACAAAAAATGATACGTTTTTAAAAATTTGTTCGTCATTCTAGGATAAAATTTATATTAATATTTTGCATAAATCTGAAAGAAATACAATTTATTTAAATTTAGCTTTAATTACCTCAAGTATATTTATTCCAACTATGGATAAATTATAAATAGTAGTAAAGACTGTGACAAAAAAAATACTTCGCATGAATAGTTCGAGTTCTTCACAGAATCTAAATATAAAATGAAGTGATTGAAATTGATATGAAGATTTTTTTATTTACTTTATTAATTTTTTATTTATGACTTACAACATTATTTTTTGATGAAAATTCACACAAGTTTGTACATTTTTAAGAATCCATTCGTTGTTGTAATTTTCATTTCCTGCATTATCATTAAACTTTGCTCTTCTTTCTATTTCAATCGATGATAAAAGTCTATTTCTAAGCGATTTTAAGTAACCACACGCCATCATAATTAAGTAGAGTGCAACTGTATCAACTCCTGTTAATATTGTCGATACGGTAAATATTATAACGCCTTGTAATATTGATATTATTGTAAATGCTGGCTCTTCATAGATTTCCACGTAGTATCTGTGTTACAAATATCTTCTATATTATAATATTATGATTTAATAAACAGTAACTTTTCATAAACCGTTTTGAAAAAGAGTATGTTTTTTAATCTTATTGAATCATTTAAAGTTTTTCCTATAACTATATGAACTAGTTTAAAAAGTTCATAACAATATGGGAAGATATATTTTTTTAATTGTTACTTGTAAGCCTTTAATATAGATTTAAAAATATGTCAATTCTCAATGCAGATCATAAATTTGAACTTAATAATGAGATACATTGATATTTGTTTTAAATTCGCTGTTGCAAATAATTAATAATTTATAAATATAAACCTATCATACAAGGGTTTACAAATTTCTCATATCATAATAAATTTGTCATTTAATTCAATCTGTATGAAAAGATTACACCTCAACTTTTCACATACTGGAGAACTTTCATTATTTTTTTGTGTTTGTAGGATTGAAGAAATACGTATGCTTCAAATAAAGATAGTTGATCAAATACAGTATTATTTTATTGAATTTATATTATTTTGTTGAATATAATGAGTGACTGAATGCTAACTAAATTTTTATATTTAACAAGGAATTAGAATAATCAATGATACAATCGTATCGTATCATCTAATCACGGCGTTATTTTCCCTTCCCCAAGATTTATTTAGCAGAAGGCGTTACCTTTCCAAGAACGACGAGCTTCTTGATGATGTAATTTCTCCTACTCCTCAATGTTACGTACCCTCCTGGTTGTGTTATACTTAGCTGGTAAATACAGACGAGGGAAAAAGAATGATAGGTGAATATCCCGGAAAACGTCAATATTGTAATTACAGCTATGATAGTATTTATTAAATGTATCCTATATTTAATTATTATACTTATGAATGAGCAAGAATGTACAGATTGCGATAAAATATGGTTTTGAAATATATGGATTTTGCTAAAGGAAAATTAAAAATATATTTACGTGGTTTCAAAAAGCTCCTGTCAACAATTAGTAATATAATAATTAATCTGAAGGTAGACAATTAAGCAAATAGTTTTTTTTTATTATTTTACAGCAAAACATTTATCTTAGGACTAATATAGGTATTATTGTATTCTAACAAAAATAAAAGTAGATTAAAGAGAGCGAAGAAACTATTGACAGCGATGATGAAGAATTCCATGTTTTCTTTATATTTGATCATAAAATTGCTAGTACATATTAATTATGAAGATGCGGATATGTAATGAAAATTATAATTTTTTCTAAAATCAAAGAAATCTTTAAGAAGGAAAAATTTTGCTTTATTTAGTACATAAACGAAGAGTGGTACACGTATTTATTTATTTTATAAATAGTACACAGACTCATAATTCATACACATAAAAATTTTATTTAAACAGAAAACTAATACTGCAGTATGTATATATATTTTTATGCATCAGAATAATTAAATTATTTGAAGTAACATTGTTCAATTTTTTTATGATTTCTCTACATTCTTCTGAATAAAATTTTTAAACAAGAGTTGGATTTTGCGATGGCAGTGTCCATCGTACAGCTATCACAAGGAAAGAGAAGAAGGCAGAGACAAAAGGCCGCTCTCTACGACACGATAGCGTAAGGATACGAATTCGTCCCCGCTGTCGCCACGGCCATGGCCCACTGCGATAAACTAGTGCCGTGGAAGAATTGTAAATAGAGAAACGTCCCTCCACTAGGCGGCGCAAAAAACCATAAGAGGTTTTTGCTCCTGTAGAAAAAAGAGAGGCGGGCAGGCAAGTGTTCTCGTGTTGCACCGGGCAAACTTCTAGGTTGAACTTCTACGTTACACCGATCTGTGGCGATTCATTATTGGTGGGCCTTTAATTGCAAGGCCTGATTTCCCGCCTGACCCGCGAACTATTATTAGGAGATCGGTAGCGATTCAATTGCGATCTTTTGTACAATCTGACTTCGAGTCTCCTTCCGAAAATAGGATTCGAACTCCTTCTGTATGAAAAGGAAGCACTGTATAGAAAAGCGCCGCAAATATGTCACCAATAAACTCATTGCCGTTATTTCCAGAAGAAAGCCTATTGCATAAAAAAGCGCCGAGAATAAGTCATGAATAAACATACAGGTGTCACAAATTCACAATACCCGTAAAGAAGTGTAAGAAAAATTCTACCGTGAACAGAGAGAAGGAAACATGCTGTTTCACCACCGAAAAGAGTAGTAGTAAATGCACGTCGGACGATGAAACAAAGCCGGTATCATCGTAATACCTTAATCTAAAGAAAAAACTAATCTTATTTAGAATATAGAACGTAATTTTTGCTGATAAAATCATTGTTATCTTCTTTCATCCGTCCTTTCACGCTCCTCCTCCCGATACGAATCCGGTCCGACGTCGAACTATCTGGGTCGAGATATCCAGGAAGCGCGAGAAACCAAGCCGTCGCCGTCGCAATAAGTAAAGTTGCATTCGCTATTGAAGTATAAGGAAGATAGAAAATAAGTAAAACATTGCATGGCGTCCGCACAAATATATGAAGGATAATACAAGTAAATCATTGCAATTTAATTATAAAATTGGATGCGCGCCGATTTGATGACGACCCATGATGATCGCGCTATGTAGATATTCAGACCGGAGAAGATGATTCACTGCGAGTTAACAAAAAGTGAATTGAAGCGACGCGTATCGAGGTAGGGCCTGAAATTTCTCGCCAAGGCACCACAGCGGTAACTGAAGAAACGTGGCTTCGGTGGGAAGCGTTTTTCGGTGATTGGCGCAGCGTTGCTTCGGGCCGGAGTGACAGGGAGCGCCCCCACATTAATCGAGCTGCGTCATTTGAGATTGGAGTGGCAGGAAAAAGGTTTCGTGATGTAAGCTGAAGGTGGAGAATACGCAGCTCAGTGATTGAAGCGGCGAATATCAGCATTTACAAACTTAATTAGCCAAACCAATCGGGAAGAAAGGAATAAAATCAAGTTCATTTGATAAACCAAAGATGTTTATATGTAAATATTTAAAAAAATTTTTTTTAATATTTGAATATAACTAATGTAAATTTACTTCTTTTTATTAACAAATACATATATTAAAGAAACATGAAGTTTAAATAGTTAATCTTTATTTTTTTAATTTAGATTTCAAGTGAAATAATTAATAATAACAGATTTTATAATACAGTGAAATCAGTGTATATATAGTCATTTAATATTTTAATATAATGTGTTGTTAATCAGTTATATGACACGAAGGTGATAATTTATTATTACATAATTATAGATTAAAATATATTTATTGATAAAGTCATGTATATAACATTTTTTAAAGGCCTAATTTTTCACCTATACCAAAGTATTGAATAAAATACACTTTCAATATCCGAGGGGAAAAGTTGCCTTAAGTTATCAACCATTATTTAATTTCATTATTTACATACCGGCCAGATATTTTTGAATTGTTGCTCTCGTAGGAGCAGTAGTTAAGGAATTTATTGATCCTATATTTAAATAGATTAGTCATGTAAAAACAGTGAATTGTTTTTCTAAGTCCCGTCGCGGCGTCTTTCTAATGGGACATTGTCGTTTCTATTGTTATGCATATGATCTCTTGTTTGGCGAACTCTTTTACACCTCTTCAATGTAGCTCTAATTGTCCGACTTTTTGCAATTTTTGGAAGCACTGCCACTTATTGTGGCAGAATTTTATCGACAGCGTTCTTCCTCTCATTCTCTATGCATTGGTGACCAATTTTAAATTTGCATGTATCCCAATCATTATGCAGGGGGCGATAATTGGGGTAACATACGCTGGGGTTTACAAACACGGTACACGTCAACCTTATAATATTATAATAATTGATTTTAAATAAACCAAGGAGGCAATTAGATTTGTTTATATTTATTTATATTTATATATATTTATATTCGTAATGCTTGATACTAATTTATGTTTTTTGGCAAAAAATTACAAATTTTACTTCGAGGATAAACAATATTTTCCATATATATATTTACAGAATAATATTTCAATATTGTTGAAGATATATATTTCTCGTTTGTATTTAAACATACTTTCTAATATTTATTTTTAAAATTACATTTGTAATATGGTTTTTATTTTTAATATGTAAAATATCTAAATCTACGATTCTATTTCATAACAAATACAAACCTGAATGGTAACATTTTAGTTTCGGTCCCATTGACAGTAGTTGATGGTTGTCGTACAAACTGAGCAGTTACAATAAATAACATGGCAGAAAGATAGGAAATGGCTAATGTAAAATTTCTGAAATGATAGGCCTTCCTTTCGTAAGTTCTAACGATGCTACTCTCTTCTGGCGTTATGAATAACCAAATTTCCTTACACATATCCATTAGCATCATCAGCTTCTTACGCTTGAAGTACAATATAAGATAGCGAAAGCAAATGCTTTCGACTACCAACTGCTCGCATATGTAGTCGAGTTCAATATCCTTGAAATATTTTGACGAAATTTAATGAATTATATATAAATATCATGATAATGTACACATATATATCGCATTGAGTAAATTAATCTACTGGTGATATTTATATTTTGTTTGATTATAGATATTTTTTTGTATTTGTCATAACATTTATGGTATTTATTATAGTTAGACAACAATTTAATAAATATATTTAATAGAGTGAGTTAAGTATTTTTTTATCAACTTTTTTTCTCTTTTTATTTTTTAAAAACTCATCAGAGTTCTTTTTTCAAAATTAGTTTTTTAGAATTCCAAATTTTTGTACATAATTAAAAAACAGTAATTTAGTACTTTTTAATACAAACGATCTAATTAGAAAATAGTTGAAATGATTTAATAAAATTTGATAATATTTAATATTAATTTTAATCTTTTATATATTAAAAATTTATTAAAAATTTTATTTTTAATAAATTTATTAAAAACTAATAACTAATTTATTAAAAATTAACAAAATCTTATTTAGTTATTTTAAATTCGAAAAAATATTTTTATTGATTACGTAAATTTTTAAATTTTTTCAATTTCATTTAAGAGAACGGTAATATTTAAATAATTTTAGTTATTTATAAAACTAAACAGGGAAGGCAATCTTCATTTTTTATTTATGTGTGACTATTGTTATTCGGTAAATACTACTTTATATAAATATGGAATTAAAAATTATGAAAAACGTTATGATTTTTATCGTTTACTGTAAAAATAAATCTATTTTTACCTTTTTTGCTACCATCCTTATGCCGTAACTGGTGAACATACTGTTATATATTAAGTTTATAATTAGACAATATGCACTGAGTAATTTGGTACCAATGCTATTCAATTCTTTACCCTCAAAAGGTATTACAGCAATGAGTCTCATTAACGTTAAGTGAGATGATGATATTGTTTCAAATGTCCAAATTTTATTTGTTTTCATTGCGAATATACTAAGATTATTTATTATTATTCACAATCAATTTGTAAACAATTTGCTGTCTGTAATTTATTTATTTTATATAATAAAATTATTAATTTTTCATACGTAACTGATCATATTATTTTTTACATTAAATTTGTATCAGTGTTGTTCTTGCAACCATAAATTTCTAAATCGAAAATATTTTTAACTAATAATGATTTTCTGACTAAGATCTTCATTGTTCGAAATAGATTCCATGTATCTGTATTTGTTGTTCTTTATTTACTCTTTTTAGATGGTTTTATAATTACAAAGATAATTTCTTAATTGATGTAAATATCAATAATATTGTATATGTATATACAGTAATGTTTGAAATTCTTTTAATTAACAAGTGTTTTATTCATAAACCAGTTTTTTAATCACGTTCAAATTTCTACAAATGTTATCCTACTCATAAATATTTTCAATCATTTTTGTATCCCCAGAACTCTTATTAATGTTTGCATATCATATATTATTTAAATTTTGATTATTCTACCATTTAATATGCTTTGTAAATGCATCATATAAAACTGTATCAGTTTGCTCTTTCATATTAAAATTCGTTTACAACATTAAAATGATGTGCAGATGTATGTCATGATTCATTGATATTTTTAAGAAGTAAGACAGTATATTTGATTTGGTTACAAATAGGCGTTTGTATTTATATTCAATTTAAATTATATTAGTTATATCAATTAAATTATTATATATAAGAAATAACAATAAAAGATAAATGTAATTTAACTTCAATCACTTCTAAACACTGTCAAAAATTAAATTTGGATAGTTACATTTTTTAATTATTTATTAATTTGAGATCTATGATTATGTACAAATTTAAAACACAAATAATTATAATGTAATATTAATTTTCGAGAATTTAAAAAAAAATATATTTTTGAGTTAAAAATTGAAATTAACTCATGGATATATATAATTTTTATTAGAAAATTATTTTAAAAATATAAAATATTATAATTTAATGTAAAAATAATATTATTCATTAATAAAGTTAATGTTTACTATGTATTTTTCTTTTGAATAAATATCAGCGATCCATGACTAATTTAAGCACATATAGTACTAAATTTACTAAATTTTATTTTTTTTATTAGTTGTAATTTCTGTTAATAAAATATTTAACAAAATAATAAATGATTTAACGTAATAATAAATTGTATATACATATCATTGATAATATAATTTATAATATTTTTACATGTTTCTAAAAAATTAATTTATATGCAAGACCATAGAATTTTTGTATATGATCTCAAGTTTAAGTTAGTACAATGTTTAAAAATGGTTGGTTTTAAGAATATTATATAAATATACATCTTACAATACAATAATAATTTTGAATATAATTGGTTTGAAAAGTTCACATTATCGGAATTTCTTTCTATTGAAATATTAAAATAGTAGATCATAAAATATAATCTATTTTTAATATTAATCTATAATTGAATATTATATATTATAGATTTCATTTATTAATCTATAAATTAAATTATAATCTAATATTTGAAAGTGTACTCACAGAATGCTTCAACTTTTATCCTTAGCATTAACTTCTCCATAATTGCGTAGCTAAAAGTGTCACATATTTTCTTTTTTAATATTACCAGAGGCTTTTTAATGGCTGAAAGATAGAATTATATTCAAAGTTTATTATTTAACTCATAGCTATAACAATAAATAATTCAAGATACTCACTATTATTTTAGCTTTTGAGCTTTTTTTTACTGAATGTATATTTTCGATTATACTCGTATTATGCTATAATTGTAAAGAAAATTGAACTCTTGAACGAAAATTTACAATATTGAAAGAAGATAGTATTATATGAAATCGAGTTTTATTTTATGGATACTTTTATAGTACAAAATTATTTATTTATTTTCTATAATCGCATTTTTAAAAAAAATAAAGTTATTTAAGATAATTTTACAAGATAAAATTCATTCAGATGATTTTTTCAATGAATTACTCTTCATCAAGAAATTTACTTAAAGTTTCAATGTTAAAGACTATAAAACAATAAACTACCCTTTTAATAGATAATTTCTCTTTTACTAAAAACTAGACGAACTAATTGATGAAGATATGTAGAATATGCAATTTTTTTCCTTGTGACATATCACTTAAACGTTTTTCCTGAAAAATTGTACATTTTCTTTGAATTTATTTAATTAATTTTTTTTAAATATATATTATATATTTATTAGTATTAATTAAGATTCAAATGATGTAATTTTCACATAATTTTCATTTACTTTAAAAAATGATAATATTTAAATAATATTTTGAAATTAAGAAATCTAAATATTAATTTTTAATGTAAAAACCTTTGAATTTGTATTTTACAGAAGTCGGTGTAAGTTTATATCTTCGCTGTTGTATTAAATTTTCTTCATTGAGTGCATATAAATATAGTTTTTTATTACTATTGTTTAATTAACCGAAATATAATGATTACATTTTACTACTTCAATAATTAATGAAAAATTAAAGAATGAAAGGGCAATGGTATTCATCAAAATATGGTTAGAAAGTATGGTTTCATTTGTTAATTTGAAATATTCTTACGTTGTAATTTTACAAAAAATACATAGAGTTTCCAAATTTTGCAATAAAAAGTTCACATAAGCAGCAGCTATTATTTTTATTGATTTTTGAACCCTCAGTATTATGAAATACAATATTTTGTTATTTTTTTATTGGAGATTCAAGTATTTCAATCTTGTAAAATATGCTGAATTTGCGAAAGTTTCGCTCTTTAAATAAAACATTTCATATTTAATATTCAATAATTAAAAAGCAGAGTGATGAATATGTTTTATTACATATTTCTGTTACAACTATTTAGGTATACCAATACTACGATATAAATAAAAATAATCTAATTATCACCACTATGATGCATCTAACTATTTAAGTTTATTTAAATAGTCTATTTAAATAGTTCAAAAGTAATTTCATAAAAATAATAGATACGATAAAAATAATATTATAAGATAAGATAAAAATAATTTTATATGAGATGGTGCAAACTATGACTATGAAAATATTTCATATGAAATTTTTGACATCTTCATAGACTCTGAATTTCAGATTAGATACATCACCTTTTATAAAATAATGAACTATTAAATTTTTCCATTTAACTCGTGATTTATTTATAAAACTGAATAAAAATAAATATAAATTTCACAGATAATTCTTTCGCACCTCTATAGCTATTATCATTATTATTGATCATTATTTCCTTCTGTATTTTCGAGGATGATTACAATCTATTTTAAAGTAATTCTATGTAATTGAAAATCATCATCATTAAGTAATTTTTACTACTTTCAATTCCAAGTATAATTATCAATTTACTATAAATAATGACATCTTGAAGTAATGGTATCATTTTAAATAATGGTTCTTCATGAAAGCCGATGTAAAATCTATAATATGAATTATTTCAATTCATTAGAATTTAATTAATACGTACGATAGTAATATATTAAATTTGAGCAATTTATCTTAGGAAAAATTCTTTTAATTCTAATAGTTTTTTCTCTAATAAGAAGATATAATAGTTACGGTTTAATAAGTACAGTACATTTTCTCTCTAAAAAAATAGGGCTATATTTAATTATCGTATTAAACTTGGTATTATTTGGATTATATATATATTTATGAATAATAAAACGTTTTACCAAGAAAACATAATTATATTTTTAAAGATATTCTACTTCATGTCTAATTAATAAAAGAATTATTTAATGTAAATAAATTATTGTAGTACACATATTTAAAAAATACTTATGCAATTATTTATACAAAAATATTTTATAAAAGTTCCTAAACAAATTTATGTATTTACACTACAAATGTGCAGATTTAATGTAGTTTCAATAACTATCCTTATTAAAGATTAACCTGTATTTTATTATGTTTCTATTCATACCATTAACACTTATTAATGGTAGCAGTACAAAGTATGCAGACATGATGAAGACTGTGATACATATAAAGACATTAATTAATAGGAAATTTGTAAAATAATAAGCTTTACTTTTGTAAATTCTGATGATCTTATTCACATCCGGAGTTATATATTCCGAAACGTACATATCTCGATTAATTTCTTGAGCTTCTCACATTTCTGGTGAAGTAAAATATTGTATTTAACGATACATTTGAAATATATTGTTAAATCTATATGAAAAAAAAAATTTAAAAATAATGTTAAGAAATAAAGAATTTTATTAACATGTATAAACACAATTTGATAAGATTTGAATGCTATTACATATTTGTAGCAAAAATTATTTTCTAAAAAATTATTCTTGTATAAAATATTTCCGATTTTTCATTCCTTTTAATTCATATTATATATCACATGACAAAACAAGTTTATAAAGGAGAAGCATAAATATATAACTTTTTATGTAGTTTGCCTATAATGATTTTTCATTATTCCATAACCATCTATATTATTTAATTAATATAGAAATATATTAAGAACTAAAAGTTTATTATAAAATGAATATATATTTATTAACGTGGACAATTAAAATTCATACAGTTCTTTACATAAGATTTATTTTTAATTTATAAAAAGTAAAAAGAATTTGGTACTTTATATCATTAAGAAGATTTCTTATAAACAATGAAAATGTTTGAGTTATAGTAAAATATTATTCTTAAAGGTATTATAACGTGAATGAAATTGAGTTGTATGTATGACACTTAAAACTTTTGATATCATTGTGTATCCACACTATTGGAAACTAATACGAGTTTCTTACAAATTCATTATGAATTGCATATTATATATCGTTGACGAACATTGAGTAAAATCGTGAATTAACTAGAATTGAAAATGAAAGTTTATAAGTGAGGAATACATAATTGAGAAAAGTTTTTTATATGGCATGTGGATTGATGTAGTGTACGACAGAGTCCAATTTTTTATTTCGTTAGTTCAACGTACATTCGATAACTAAGAGACCGATATATATTATTAGAAAAAGAGTGACGACACTTACCTCATAAGTATTGCTACATTCTTTAATTTATAATGAATGTAAAGGCTTAGCGATAAAAAGTTTCGATCGTGCGCTTTGTAATGATATAAATAATTCATTAAACACCATATGTGTAAGTGTTTTTACTTTGGTTGCGTTGTTAAGTATGTTTTTATAGTAACGATAATGTTTGATTCTAGATTTCATTGCAGATCGATTAATTTTTTTAACAAAAAACGACGCATCTCTCAAGGAAGTACGTACTCTAAATAAACTTGAAATTTGGATTGCTTCGTATTTTTAATATATTTTCAAGCTGTAATTTTTCCATTTAAAGAAAATAACTGTATTTAACACATAAATATTAATTTCGAAACCTAAAATATTTACCGATTTTGTATGTTGTTTATATATATTTCCAACAGAAAGAGTTTTTATAAAAAAATATAAAATTTTGATAAATATTTGATTTATATTTTTGAATAAAATATTTATTTTAAAATATTCAATATAGTCCAAATATGACACTCTTTTTCATCCTATCTGCCGAACTCATAAATTTTAATTTATGGAATCTCGTATTTCTTATAATAATATACTTACATAGTATACAAATCTTACTAAATAGTATATATCATTTTATAATACGAGAAATGAAAATACTATTGTAAGCTATTGGTTCTAGAAATTAATTTTGAAATTTTTAATAAGTAATAAAATTGTTAAATAATTTTTTTCTTGATCAATGCTGTTTTAAATTATTATACAATTTATAATCAGCAATATTTCTTTCAATTACAGTTTTTTTGTAGAATTTGATAATAAATATTACTTTACAGTAATACGATTTTGGAATTCATGAAATTCAAGTAATTTCAGTAATAAATACTTTATTTAGTAAATATGACATTACTATTTGACACTAAATTATTATTAGTAATATATTCAATATGAGATTCAGTCCTAATCGATATTTATTTTTAATTTTCCGAAGTTTGAAATTAACTGTGCTTTTTTATATTTGTGATCGAAGGTTGTTTAAATACAAATTTGATTTATGAACTAACGTTGTATTTATTAAACATGTATGTGATAATAGAAAAAATTATAATACGTGTAGGAGATTGCAAAGAATTTCATGATTTTCTAACATCTGATATATATTTAATTCCATAATTTTGACACTTTAGATTGAATAATTTTACTGTAATAAGTTTGCAAAAGTTTGATTATCACAATGCGATCACATATATATCGTACTACATTGATATTAAATAGTAGTCTAATTCTTGTAAGAGACTTATTAAACTTAATAACATATAAAGCTATTATTTATATTTATGCCAAACAGATTCCATATATTATGAATTAATATATTGTATATGCATAATGAAAATAATTTCATTTAAGATATAATGTTATAATGATTTTAATTATTTATAGTGCAGACTTTAGACATCTATAATTAATGAAGAATTGAACGCAAATAATTTAAATTTAACTAATTTGCTTACCAATTATATCTCATTTTTTATACTACTTTCTTTACAATCATTGTATGTAATAAAAATATGTAATATTTTTATTGTTATAGAATTTTTGTACGAGTTGTATAAAAGTATATCGTGAACGCAATAAATTAAACGTGTTGTTAATTAATAAATTCGCGTTTTTTTTAAATAACTAAAGTCAGATATTTATGTATTTTAGATATCGATTTAATTTCATATATTTCCTTTTATCTATTTTGGATAGAATTGAAGAAAGTTTTATTGTATTTGATAACCTTTATCAAAATTTATCAATTTTCATTATGTATCATCAAATTAAATTTTATAATATTTAATTTTATAAATAACAATATCGTAAAATAGTATCCATTTTAAAAAGGAATTTACTTCGAAGTACTGTAATTGTATTACTGCAAGATAAATTTAAATTTTCGTCACCTTGTTTTAACTCTTAATTTTATTATATGTTAAATATACTTTTAGATAATAAGATAAATTTTATATTCATTCTACTCTCGAAGAGATTCTAAATATCTTCAGCAAAAAATTCATTCTTACTCTATTTAAATATTTTAATAGAAAATGGTAAGCAATAAAAAATAAGATAAGCAGTAAAATAAGCATAAGATATCATGTTATGAGATATTTTAATAAATTTCACCTACTAAAATAATAAATAAAAGATGGCTATTAGTAATTAAATAGTATTTGCTGTATAAATATTTATATTTTATATTGTTGCTGGGTGAATACTAAGCAATATAATGTGAAACGCTGAATTATATAAAAATATGATTTCATTATAATAAAACAATAATTTTAATTCGATCCATGACTCCATTTTGAATTTAATACTTCAAAAAAAAATATGTAATTTATATAAGCAATTTATGCAGATTTATTGATAATATAATAAAATGAGTTATAACAAAAAGTACTGAAACGTAAATAACTTAAGGCAGTATTATAAAAATACTCTTACTAACTTATTTAACTTAATCTTGATAGCTGCTATAGCTGCGCGCATCTTCGTTTTAGATGAAATTTAGTCCTACAATATGTTAATAAATAAAATACAAATAATTCAATATTTTATTAATACTATGAATAATTTAGAACTCATTTATTTGATTTATAATGTATAAGATAGAAAATAATATTAATTTAATACCAATATCAAGTATAAAAAGTTACTTTGTTATGTAATAGTATTTTGTAAACTTTAAAATTTATTAAATCGCACAAAAATCATTGAATTCGAAAATCATCTACTTCATAATACTTGAAGTTAAATCACTCATTTCATACTTGAATACTCTTAATGTTGCCGATTCATACATGCCATCGAAAAGTAACAAAAGCCTTTAAAAATGCATCAACGTTGCATATTTTATACGCTCGAAATGATATGTATAGGCTTTGTAGTTTTCATCAAAACTAGAAACTAATAAATAATTACTGCTTATATAAGAACTTTTTTCCAATATAATAAGAAGTTTTTTCTGCTATACGATGAAAGTAGTTAAATAAAAATAAATTGAAACCATAAGAAACTAATAAATATCAAAGGGTTCAGTTATATGTAAAGACTTCACATTAATATTTATTTGAAATGTAGTTACAGTAATTTTTTATTTATGATAAAAAATTGTTTATTACTATATTATCAAGGTTACATGTGTACATACTTTGACTGTTTCAGAAATATATAGTTCTAAGTATGATATTAGTCTGCTTAATATTTCCTATGAAAACTTCTAGGTAAAAATATATCTCAATAAATTATTAAATTAAATTAACCTTAATTTTATAAATTATTATGTTTTTATATATAAACTTAAAATTTAATAGTATTTAATTAATGTAAACAGTTCTTTTAAATAAAGTGAATGTTCATTATTTGACAACAAATTTTAAATTCTATAACTTGTAGTGAACTGTTAATTATATGCAATAATTAATAAAGTCAGTTTAGATTCTAGTATATGAATTAGTTTATTATATTCTGAATTTATATAATAAGAAATTTGATGCTTAGATTTTTAAAAAATTTTCATAGAAGTTATAGAACATTTCAAATTATCAGAATTTATACTCGAGGACTGGAACAATTTTATTTTATATAACTATTAAAATATTAATTAAATAGCACAAGATATAATCACAATATAATATATTAAGGATGATTTAAATATTTTCTTATAAACAATGAAGAAGTGTGTTCCATATTTTGTCAAGGATAGTGTAAGATCAAATAGAATAATATTTTTGTTATATAATTTAGTATAATAATATTTCACTTTGTTAATTTATTTTTCAATATCTATTTATTTTTCATTTTTATAAATTGTAATAATATAAAACTTGATTAAATTTATTTAAACAACCATTATTGATATTTTTCTATCTTTTAGGTATTTGGGTCAAGAAAAGTAAGTAATATTCTCTTATCTTTACGAATAATAGACTCATTAAAAAGATAATCAAATATTTAATAACATGAAAAATACATTTTAATATCCGTTTAAATGGATACATAATAGTTTAAACACTAAATTTAATAGATTAATTGTCGTTATTGTTTCATTTAATTCATCATTGAAATAAATATTAAAAATTACTGAAAGTCTAAAGTACCAAATATGTTTTTAAAATCAAGTCAGATTTATATTTAAAAGATTTATTAAATTATACATAATAAACTGTCACTATAATCCAAAGATAAAAGTTTTCTCTGAAATTCGTTTTGTAACTAACATCGAAACTTTGCACAAGTGAAAAAGATAACATTTTGATTTTACGGTGTAGTCCATTCAATAATCCATTAAATAAAAAGAATTGTAATAGTACGATTGGTTTTTAAATATATATTATACGTACATTCAATAAGAAAATAATAAAGAAGTTATATAAAATGCATAATAAAATAAGCAATTTAATTTACATATTACATACTAAGAAAATCTACTAATATTATCATTATTATTACTTTTTTATATAAAAAATATAGTGTTTACTAGGGTAAATTGAATTATATACATAAATAATTATATTATCAGTATGCCATCATATCACAATACCATTTGAAGAAAACGAACTAAGGATAAATATAATTAATTTAAGTTATCAGAGTGAAAAAGTCTTAATATCTGTCTAAACTTTTGTAAAAATAAATTCATAAAATCCAAAAGTTAAACATATCGTTTTAATTTTATAATTGAATAGAATGAATCTTAAAAAATTAAATATATAGATAAGCTATGTGAATTCAAGATAAAGGTTAATGTAAATGAGAATCCGTTTTCAATGAGAAGAACTTATCTTTTTTTTGTTAAAATTTTACTCAATTTTTTTAAACAACTTTTAACAAATGAATTGAAGTATTAAATGAAGTGGTAAGTTGATACGTCAACTAAAAAATGTTTCTGTTGCTTCAATTTCAAGCGAACATCAATACACGCGATTAATTTTGCGTAGAGCAATTAATCATTATAAGTAACATAGTAGTGATATACTTAGAATTTATTAGCAACAACTCTGAATAATTACATTACTATATATTCTGGAATTTAGTATTCATAACGTACATTGATCTAGAATAATGTTATATTTCGATAGAAATAGTATTGTTAGTTCAGAAATAACGAATGCAGAAATAATGAACTTCATTAATATTATAATGATAAAAGAGAATAATATTAACTTTTATTCAATGTTTTCGATAAAAATTTGAAGCTTATAATAATAAAGCGTAACTATCAATTTTCGTTACTATTTATACAGTTCAGATATGCATTCATGTATTTTAAAGTAGAAAGAGAAAATGATGCTTCTAAACATGAATAAATATAAATTCTGTAGTTTAAAAGATTGATAAAGAGATAGAGTGACTGAGAGTGAGTGAGAGGGGTGAGAGAGGAAGAGAGAGAGAGAGATAAACAGAGAAAATTATAGGAAACTAGAAAGATCTTTAGGTTTCGTTTGCTAAATATCATCATAAACTTCTTATTGATTAATCTGTCAGTATTTAAATCTTTTAGTATTTAAGTATTTAGTATTGTAGTATTTAAGTCAGTATTTAAGTTTTTTTACCCGAGGAAACACTTATCCTGAAGCCGCGTGAACTACTTACACATTAAGGAGAGATGTGAGGAATGTCTTATTGAGGATCATAATAGTACCGCATTCTTCGGCTAATTGTTTGCTCGTTATTGCTCCAATCATTTCAAGGCTTTTTTTATCATAAATACAATAAGCTTCAGAGAAATCAGAAAGATTGAAATTTCGTAACGTTCTAGTATTTATTATCCTTTCATCATCCTCACTAGCTTTGTAAAATATTTCTTACATTTTATGTTTCGATCGTCATCGTATATGTGTATAAGCAACTGAGTTACTTGTGTTACATAAATAAGTATTCTTGCAATTGCAACACGTTTAGCATACATTATAAGCTTATATTTGAAATAAAAATAGCTAAACAGACACTATATAAATTATAAGTTTTTATATAAATAATGTATATTGTAATGTTTAATTTAAGAATTTCAATATTACAAAACTAAAATAGAATAATTAGTCGAATTATAATGTTTTATCTGCATGTTATTCTAAGGTTACTTTTTAAAAAACTCTTTCAAACTTAACTGCTGTAGTCTTAAAATTTTATATTAACTTAATCACTATGACCAGCTAACTACGATTACGTAGTATATGTACAAATAAATATACTTTCATTGTTTTACAGGTATTTATTTCTCGATTTCTTGAAAATGGTTATAATATTTTCTACGTCAAAATTAAAATACTTCTCGACTACTAATAAAAGTCTTGATAAATTACTTGCTTCAAAATTAATATATAACTTAGCTGGACTTTTATATCTCAACTAGCAATATAAACGGCTAGTTTTTAGAAAACCATGCCGCCGTGTAGTGGACGGCTTCTCAACCCCATGACTAGCATCTTTCGCATCGAGAAAATTTTCAATTGATTACAAACAAAAGAAGTAATTCCTGTACAATGCTTAAGCTGCAGGGCCCATCGCATAACTACGCTCTCTCTTTTTCTCTGTCTCTAACGTAAGCAAGTGCAGGAAAAGCCATAATTAAAAATGTTATAATATTTAATAATTTTATATAAGACTTGAATACAAACGTTTAATAAATGTACGTTTAGCAAATAATAAATTTTTATAATAATTAGAATATTTTTCTAAAATATAAATTAATTATAACTTATTATTATACAGAAGATAATGAATTATTTCCTTTAAACAGTGTAGAGATATTTTCGAACACATTTCTACAATATTTTTAACAGTCAAATACAGATTTTAAAAAGAATTTTATATTGTTATAATACTTATCAGCTAAGAAGTTAAAGCTGTAAAATATTGACTGACAAAATTAGTTGAAAAAACTGCAATTAGAATTTAAGATTCATTGATATCGTATATATTTTGCACAACGTTGATTCGAGCAGTTCGGTAAATAAGATAATTATTGATTTAAAAACTTTAAAATTATCGAGACTAAACTTTAAAATTATGGTTTAAACAGCTGATATTTATTACTATAAATAGTTAAACATACTGTAATACATATAAATACTATAAAAATTTTAGATTAGTTAAAATAATTTCTTAAACTTTCTTTAATTAATGAAATTTATGAATTATTTATACTTTAAAATTTTTCTAAAATGCTGCGAAGAAAAAGTTAGAATATTATTCGAAATATTCGCAAAGTCAATTAGTTTATTATGTAGGTCATATAACCTGTCGAGAAACTATTAATTTATATTAACTATTTTACATATATCTTTTCGTACGTGTTTCCTAAATTTAATCTAACGGTAATGCAAATATTATCGAATCTATAATTACGTAAAAGAATAATGTAGATCGAAACTGCCTGATTTCTCAAAACATGATTTCGATTTTTTATAATTTGAATAGAAATTTAACATTTCCATTTTGTTCTTTCACTCAGCTTTTTTAAAGGATAAGCATATTATTAATTCGTATTAGTTACTACTATTTTTTTTATTAGAAGAAAAAGTTTGTAAATATGAGTAAGAAAAAATACGTCGATGAAAAATCTCATTGCCCGTCTTACTTTTCCCACTGTGTACATAATCGATTGCACCACGGGCGAGCTCCGCCTGTGTGAATGTATGCACAAATTCGCCCCCGTAGCCGCTGGCATTAACTCTCTCCACGTAACCGATGTCGCTGTCATTGCTCAGGACGGTGTAGATGAGAGAATCTGCGGACGTGTCTGCATCAACCGCCCAAACCAGATCCTTCGTCAGCGTCTTTCGCGTACCCTGGAAGAAGTGTGAGGGACGTCAGTTCCGCTAAATCAAATTCGAATAAGTGTTCTTTATCGCAAAAATACGTATATTAATAGTAATTTAATTTACTTCTGAATATCTTCTATTTAGACTTCGATTCTTATTTTGTTTACAAAAATTTTTTAGATGTTTTTTCTGTTAATAATTGTATAACTTTAGTATATTAGACGGTTTGAAAAGAACTTTTGACGTAGTACATTAAGTGCAATATAATGGAAACATATTTTTCAAATGAAAATAACATCCCATAAGTTTGTAGAATACTTTGCTTTGTAATAAATAGATTCTTAATATTGATAATAAAATTGTACATCATTTTTTACTGATTTCAATTTACTCTTCTTTGTTAGAATAAGTATATACCTTGAAAGTTTACGAGTATTATTATTGTCTTATTTTCAATAATATGTAAGCAATTTATTTTTAATAATAATATAATAACCATAATTATAATATTAATGTTATATATTATATTTTTTATGACTATACAATAAATTTGTAATAAAATTACTATGTAATTTATTAGGATAAGAATCTATAATGCCTCCCATTAAATTGATTATATTTCCATAAAAATGGCGTTAATTATTGAAAATTCTGAACATGTTGATACTGCAATTCTTACTTAAGATTAAATAGTTAAGTATTTCTATGTAACAGTGAAATACACTATAATTTCCATCAAGAAATTCTTTCCTAAAATTCATTTTTAAAAAGTCGTTTGAATTCTTATAAATTTGAATTTAAATTGCTAAGAAAATTTGCTTCAACAAATTTATTTATGTATACAACATTTTTTGGTATTTAAAAGAATATTGGATAAAAGAGTTTGCAAATATCTATTGAATAAAGGTAAAACAATGTGTTATATACATAGATTTCATTGTACTCCACAATCCATAAGTGAATATTCACGAATCTGACAGGGAAAATGTGGCCGATTAGCGAAATTTTCTTTTTCTACGTTATAAATGTTACTATGATCAATGTGACTAATCAAAACACACATATTTATCAAATGGCAATCTAAATATTTTTTTGACATAAATATTTAAATTGTATTTTTATTTTATTATTCTTAATTTTTTATTAAATAAAAAAGTTCTTTATCGTGTATTAGTTACATTCCTTTCTTTGTATAACATCTTTTATTCATATAATTTAAAAAAATCATTTAATTTAATTTAAAAATATTACAACACAACTACGTTACCTTCTTCCAATTTTTTTTATTTATTTCTTAATATTTATATTAATCCTAACTACACTCACTTTAAAGATTGATATTTTATCGGTATCAAAAAAAGTTTTACTTTGATTTTGAGAACATTGAAACTTTTCAAGAATATGAATCATGTGTTCGTCAATTCATTCACTAACAATTTTTCTTGCGTGATATAAAATAAAAAACCTTTTCTTTATTCAAAATGTTTATTCTAAACAAACTGGAAATGTAAATTTTTCTTGTGAAATCGACTTATTCGCAATAAAAGTGTATTTCACTATTTGAATATGAATATGCAAGTTCTGTATGATGGAAACGAAGTTGCCTAATTGCAGACACAAACGGTCAAATTTAATTTCTAAAGCAATTTGGAATTTTAAATGCAGTAAGTAAAAGATATTAGAAAAACTTTACAGGTTAATTCATCGCGTAATATTTTGATATAAAAGTACATAAATAGAGATATAAATTATATATAATAAACACTTCTTTAATATCGATTTGTATCTGAAATTAATGTACATAAAAAATATAACGGAATACGAAGAAATCAGAAAAATTTGACAGTTTTTACAATATCAAAAGGTAATACGAATTTTATAATATAAACTAACTAATGTATTTGAATCTTCCATTGTGCTATCGGAAAACACATGGAGAATATGTTTGCGCAAAGGACAGGTCGACAATAAACACAAAGGGACTGGTAATACTTGCTCTATTAGACCGATATATTCGGTCAATTTATGATAGGACAACACAAAATCCTCTTGTTCATAAATCGTTTTGATGATTTATCCGAAGTCATTGTGTTATTTTCATGTTTCTTTCAAACCGCAGCTGCTTCGCGTTCTTTTTACTTATGTTCTGTTTTACATTTGTTTCATTTTATTTTATTTTACTTTGTTAGATATAGTTTCTATAGAGCTCTGTTTAATTGTTAAGTTTTGTTTACTTTTATAAATAAGTTTACACTGCGTGCTTTATATAATAATTAAATAGATTATATCTATTTTATTTTGTATTATTATATATTGTAATATATGTATTATATCATGTAAAATGACCTTTTTATTATGCAAATACAAGCTTAAAAGTGTATGTTTCTTATGTTTTACAATACTGTCAACGATTGATACGTAGATGAGATTGTAAAATATTATAATTGAAATTCGGTACTTGTTAGTTCAACTAGTATTGCCATAATGATATAAGTTGTTCGTGTATTCTGTCCCTATATTCCTATGCAACTTGACTTATAGCTACGATAAAACTCTGAGGACTATTGAAATACATATATTAAGTGTAATTTCGAATATATTTAGAGGAATGGATAGTCGATTGCACACGTAGTGAGTTATGTGCAATATGATTCACGTTCTTCGTGAATGTAAAGAACTTAAACATCTGAACTCGAGGTATATAGACTATCAATATATATATGATCAGGTATTCTATTATAGTATTATATTTTGTAAGCAAAACAGTTGTTTATTTTAATCTTCAAAAGAAGAAAATTGAGTGGAAGACATAAATTTATAAAAATAATAAATTGGCGTACATAATGTAATTGATTCTGTATATAGCGATGTAATTTCATCTGATTGATTGAATATCATGACAAAATAAATGCGTCCACAATGAATCAAATTATTGCGTGATTAAAATTAATCTATTGTATATTCTAGCGCTAACTATAAATGGATTCCAACAGGTAAACATTATAGCTAGAAGATTGGAAGAGAGCGGATGAGTACCTGTAAGAACGATTGAGAAAACAGGATGCTTTTAATTATACTTCAAATAACTGTAATGTCTTAACCTAATCTTTCTATTGTCTAAACTTATAGTATGACAAAACATCGTCCAGAAAAATAATATAATATTAAAGCTACATTTTTCTTCTCTTATTACAAAGGTGGTAAGTAAAATAGAATAAATAATATAATAGCAAAGAAAGATAAACGAGAAAAGGTAAAACAATATTTTTGGCAAATTTTGTTATAGTTTGTTTGAATAAATATCAAAAAATTAAAATTAAACATATTATTAATTTGAAGAAAATACGCACCTTTTTACAATTAAGAATAAAAATTAATAATAATCTTTTTTATTATTCAATAAGATATATTATTTAAGCTAAAATAATTATGATAAAATTTATTTTACATTTATTATCATACATGAGCATATTACGTTCGAGAAATTAAGTCTTGCTCTCAAAGCGATTTTTCCTTAAAATAAATTCTCATTACGTACAATAGCGTTCCTCCACAAAACAAAAATATGAATATGAATAAATGTACATGAATAAATGTACAAAATGAGAAAAGGTATTGATATACTCATATGACCTGCACCAGTGCAGCATTGCAAATATTTAAAGTGATTCAAGAAATCACAAATATTTAAAATGATTGAAAGAATATTGGATAAATGAGTTTGCAAATAAAATGGTGTAATAATAATCTAAGCAAATAAATATAAAGTAATCGATCTGCTTCGAGCACATTGAGTAACTTGACGACGGTTGTTCGTTGTTTTATCGGCGATGTTAGATTGGTAAGTACGAGGTTCGAAAAAAGTGTGAAATAGCATTGGGTTATGTCTTTTGGATGTCACACGAAATATTTATTACGGAATATTAGAAATAGCTTTATTTTATAGGTCACAAATAATTTATAAATACATTTTGAATACATGTCATATCGTTCTTATGAATTGTAAAATATCTACTTTAATAAAGAAAAATATTCATTACCTGCTATCATTGGAATTTTTAAAATATAGTAGATCTTATTAAATTCTAATAAAATCATTGATTAAAAATATTTATTTGTATGACTAAATTGTATGTTCAATGGTTTCCCTGATACTTTGGAATAATGATACTGATGATTTCTCTGAAACTTTTCTTGTATTCGTAGAAACACAGTGACGCCTTAATTTTCATTTATCATTAAATCAAAAAAGTTTTAAATTTTATTTCAGATACTAGAAAAATTTATAAAATTTCATTTTACTGAGAATACGTTATGACGGTTAATTAAATAATAATACATACAAGTTTGTGACACTACACGTTAAAATATGTTATATATATTACCGGATATAACGTAATTTTCTCAAAATGATGTAAGTGAAGTAAAATATAATTTTAAGGATAAACTTATATGGATGAAATTATAAGGATAAGAATAAAAGGTAACAAGATTATGATTCTTCTAATTACCTACACTAATGTGGACTATCTAATAAAGTTGTTTAGGTTTTTTTAAATGAACTAAAGTACCTTTGAAACCATCGCATTTGTAAATACTTCTGGTAGGAGAAATTATTCATGTAAATATATATTTGCACGAGCTTTTTATATTTTTAATTTGGATATATCTGTCACTTTTCACACATTATGTTCGTAGCATCGATTACTTCTACGGCTACAATGATAGAGATGATTTTTTTAAGCTTTTACGAAAAGTCTTTTTCCGCTATCTTAACACGTACACATTATCACTACATATATACTTCTAATAAAGTGACAAGGCATTTTAAATAGTTGAGACGTCATTGTTTTAAATGGATGAGTTAGCATCCAGAAACATTCTTATCAATTAAAATTTAAAAATTTTTATTTTATTTTTTATTGAATTTTTTTTCATTATTTAATTTATTTTTAAATTTTTATTATATTTTATATTACATAAAAATTCATTAAATACATAAAAATTCATTAATTATATAAAAATTCATTATTTACATAAAAATTCATTAATTACATAAAAATTCATTAATTACATAAAAATTCATTAATTACATAAAAATTCATTAATTATATAAAAATTTAGAGTTTAGACGTTATTCTTCATAAATTATGGAGAACATTATTGAGTGAATCGCTAGAAACTGCTATCTTAAGGGAGTCATTTAAGAAGTGCTGTGCACAATAAGTTAGAATAACGATGAGTTTGCTGAGAGAGTTGTTAAAATTTTCTATAGCATGGGATTATCAACAAAACATTATTAATAGAATTGCGAGTAAATTAATCGATTGAGAGTGAGGTTTAAACCTATCACTTTATAAGTTGAATAATTTAAAATTTATTAGTAAACAACAACTTTAGTAGGAAATTTAAAATTTTAAATGTTTTGCACGTGAATTATTGTGAACTTTAATGGAATTAAGAAAACTCGATAAATTGTTGTACATTTAGTTTATTATAATTCAAAGAGAGTAATATCATGTTCATATTCAACGAAGAAAATACATTATCTACGCATGTAAACGATATTCATGCAGAAAATTCACTCTATTAGTTTTAGTTTTTTGGCACTCCAAACAATGTTACGTCGCTTTATTAATTATAAAAAGTAAGAAATCCATTTATTTAATTCCCTATGAATAGGAAGTCACTTATCAAGTGAACGATAATTTTAGATGTAAAGAACTTCATAGAAATCGAAAATATAAATTGCTTGAAAAAATACAATTTATTACTTTTAACTGAAAATATAATTACATATGGTAACAAATGTAAAAAAGATTTCGCTAATTTTTTTTAATTACTTCGAAAGAAGTTTTAACATAGTAGAAAAAATATGTAATATATTTTATTCTATTTCAAAAAAGCCAATTATATTTATTGTAAATTTATCTAACACTGAATTACAATCACTTGTAGTAATTATATTTTCCTCACATCAAATATTGCATATGTTTCATATCTAAAACATCAAAATTAAACATATAAAAAATCCGTACAATCGCAATCTAATCCCCAGATTAAGATCTGTGTATTCAATATATTGTATAACATTACATAATACTGAAATACGTGTATAAAAATCGTTTATTATTGGTTCTTATTTCATTTTTTATGACCTACTAATGCTTTAAGAATTTTATAGTTACATTTTACGCTTACTATTATGACATTTACATAAAATGTATATATGTATTAAGTTTTTTTTTTTATGCTTCGTTAATTGTATGCATTATTTATAATTTTGTTATTTTTCGCTATTATTTTTATAAATCAATGAAATCATAAAAATGTCTTTAATATCGATAATTCACAGTTATGCAGAGAATAATTTGATAAACTTTTTCTATAAATTTGACAAAAATGATGATATTGAAATACTCATTTTATTTACTTACTGAAGTTTTTGATTATAAATCAAATTTATTATTAGAATTATATATATATAAGTTTGAATTATTTTAAATCTTTAATTTTGACGAGTACTTCTAAGTAGTCTCGTGAAAAAAATAGAAGCTGTTAAAAAATATATATTTGTATAAATCTCAAATAACGATATTAATTAAGACAAAATTAGAAACAACCAATAATTTTCTACTACGTAATTGGAAATTAACACATTAGATATAAAGATTATTTCCATTCAATACTACGAATTTCAATTTCAATAAAAATTTAAATAGTAGTAATTTGAAAAATATTTGTCGATACTTAGAAAAGAAAAATTTAATAATGAAAAAATCAAATTATTTTCATCACTTTATTTTTCACTAAAACTTATATGTCATACTATATTTTATTAAAAAATGTATTTTTTATTAATATTTTGCTTTTTACTTGCAGTTTTAAATCAGTCTTTGTGAATCGCTTGAAAATCGCTTACTATTATTCGAACGTTACGATTCAATAACCGAATAATGAGCGTTAATAATTTAACAAATGTTCGACCGTAAGAAATATTGACTACTGCCCTAACGTTTATGCTATTCACTCATTGAGCACGACTTTTCCATATATCACACGTGGCCCGATGAATTGTAAAATTCACAATTAGTAAGATCACGTACATAGTGCCTTGCGATTACAACTTCTGCCTTGGAAATTGCTATGAAATACACAGTTATTACACTCATAGGCACAATGATTTCGTAGTCCATATTTAGCTACTCAAGAATGTGTTTGAGCTTATTCATGTAGGCATGGCAAATGTACCTGTCTCAGGTTCTCTATATCTCCAAATTGATAGGTCACCGACTTTTTTCTGCATTGCCTTGTTAGACTTTGAGTAGCTTCCTGCATTTGCTACGAAAATCTCCCCGATTGTTCGAGATGGGGACAGCATTCATGCTAGACCCAATATTGATTTCTTCTCAGTAGAGGATTAGAAGTTGTTCTTTGAGACGTTTGTGAAGGACAAGGCATATCTGTTGTTTCGAAGCTACTCCAGTCATCACTGTCTGCCACTCCATAAGGATATCTGACTGAAAGATCTGCTTCTGATTCTGCAATATTCTCCATGGGGCTTAAAGGTATTACCTGTTGTACAAAAAAGCGTTGAAAATGTACAAATTTATAAATAATTTTAATATAAAAAATCTTAAAATTGTGTTTAAAGAAAAAATTTTACGAGTTTAATTTTATCATTAATTATTAATGACAATTCTTTTATTATTATTCACATAAAAAGTAAATAATATATAAATAAATTAAAAAATCTATATTAGTAAAAAATTCAAGTTTATTATAATGGAATTAATTTGAAAATAAATTGTATTTAGTATTTTGATCTGTTTTAATTTACTTTAAAATGTTCTATATAAAAATATTCTTTTTAATCATATTTTGTTACTTACCTTGCATTGAGGTAAAGTCGAAGTTAATGAAGGCATCATTGGAGGTAGTGGCGTACTCGAACTTAGAGTATTATTATGATGTTCATTAGCATATCTTTTAAGATGTGGCGTAGTCGGCAAGAGGTGATCCGGCGGTCTCGGAAGAGGCATCACTGATGGTGATGAAGGTTCAACTTTGTCCGGATCTTCTTCCTCATCCTCTTGTTCAGCATCTTTGTATGAAGTCTGCCTGCATCTGATCGTTACTATTACGCATATGCCTAGGAAGAATACACCAAGCAGCATTCCCAAAAGTAGCGTATAGTCATTACTCATGTTAGGAGCTATAGCCATCTCACCCTCATGACCAACTGGATCCATCGGTCCGTCTAACGAGTTGTTGTAGTAGTCACTTACGAGTTTTACCCGAAACTCAAAGGTACCCATTGCTGGCTGAAACCGAGGTGCACTCTGAGGTACCGCTAATATAAACTCAAAATTATCTATCACTCCGTGAATGTCATCTGTCGGTACTTTCTTACATACCAGGTATATCAAACCCGAAAGAATCTGTGAGTGAGAGAATTTCGTAATTTCCTTTTCTTGTAGTCCTCTTTGTTCACCGGAAGACATGGTTCTGTTCATGATACGCATAACTTTAGCATATTTTGGTTTTTTAGTTATCTTATAAGCAGGGTCGCTACCTGCTAACTTGGCAAGAGGTGTCGCATCAAAATATGTTATGGATAGCTTCGTCCTATCGCCAGCATAGACTTCTAAATTTGAATTGCTTATCATTAATGGTACTACGCGAATTAGAACACGTATGTTACGGACCTCAAAGTCACTTACACGCGCCAATATTTCGAAACTATCATTACTTACTGTCATATCTTGTTGAACATAAACAACACTTTTAGAAAGTAAATCCGTATGTTTGAAATTTGACATTTGTTCACGAGCATGAAGAGCACCGTATTTCGGTGGTTTTGTCACTTCATAGCTGACCAAATCCTGTCGTACATTTGTATCCAGTCTGAGACTTTCGGTATCGATCGTTGTAAACGTTAGGCCTTGTTGAATATCTATTGACTTATGGACGCTGATGTTAAGTCTGATGGGATGTACATTAATATTAAAGATCTTGTAAATAGGATTGAAACGTCCATCTGATACGCGGAAGTAAAATGTAGATAATAATAGAGGTCCTTTGTGTTCATAAACCAATCGTGATGAATCAATATCTTGCTGTGTAAATTTTTGGGCCTGGTAAATATCTGTATTGAAATTTTTGTCTATGGATAACAAAAGAAGTCTTCCATATGTCGGTGCATTTATTATTTCATAAATTATATCGTTGGGATCAGTATCCGGATCTGTTGTTAGAAGATTATTTCTCGTTATTGTTTGTGTTTGATTTTGCACAACATCGATAGCATTAACCATTTCAAGCTTGAAAGGTTTATCATTTATAGGTGTTATATCAACAAGAATCGAAATATTACAAAGAGTCACGTGTCCAGGAGACAAATATACAGTAAAGTCTAATTGATCCTTTATTGTATCAGAGTGATCGTGAAAGTATGCTATTTTACCACTTTCAACTTCACTCTGTGAATAAGCCGTAAGATTTAAATCGGGCAATAGCATAACATGTCCATATTTTGGTTGTTTTACCAATTTTACAGATACTTCTGGATTAGGAATAGCAGCTTTTGTACGTAGGAAAGTAATAATTCCACTTATATTTATTGAAAACGGTGCCGAGCCCCCTTCATCGACTCGAACTGGAGTTGTAGTAACATATCGATGCAGACCACCACTCGAAATGGATATATCTATTCTGAAGACCTATAATTTTAGAATACTTTAGTTTATAATGTTTTTCATAGTAAATTACATCATGATGTTCTTTTTAATGGATTATTGATTATTTATTAAATGGATCATAAACTTATTAATCTATTATTATTCTATTAATATAAGAATTCTCTTTTTCTGTCATTTGTATTAAATTTATATTTACTATAATATTACTGTTTTTCCATTTAATTTAATGTATACCATTTAAGTACACTTAAGACTCCGCTGCCATGCTGCCATTTCTGTATTTCACGATCATTTTTTTTTTATCTTTATTCTCTAAAAAGGTTCTAGATGCGAGTAGTCTAAAATTATAAATAATGCAATCAAATGAATATATTTTATTAATATATAAACTTTTAATTATAAATATGGCATCTACAACTGCTTTAAAATGATAAAAACGTATAATATAATTAAATGTAATATTAATTAAAAATTAAAATAATGTGAATTAAAATTATATATTTGGAATAAAATATGTTCTAATAGTATAATAAAGTAAATGAACTTGTAAATAACTTTAGTAGACTTATAGTATATGGATCAAATGGTTCCTAGCAGTAAAGCCTGTTAGTAGTTAATTTAATAGTTTTGTATTTAATAAGCCTTTAATTTTAGTTTCTTGTGTATTTTAATTGAATATATATTACAAATCATTTTTTTTCAAATTTGATTAAATTTTAACTTTAAACGGATGGTGAATTATTGTAATCTATATTGAAGGAAAGGTGCAGTGCATTTACTAGAAATACTGATAATTATATATTAACTAATTTATTAAATCTAAGAAATAAATTATTTAAGCAGTTATTTCGGTTTATAAATGACTATCCAAAAGTAACACCAGCAAGATAATTGTAATCTGCATTACCTTCAGAAATACAGATACTTGTCAATAAAATCAATTTTGCAATTTTTTCCTAGAAAAACTGTAAGCATATAAAATGATATAACTTAAAAATAGTATACATATTATTTAAAAATATATTTTAAATATTCAACTTATATACTATTATTAAAGAGTCCTCTTTAAAAATATGTTTTACTATAAAAATATGTATTACCATTTGTAACTAAGTTATTTATAACTCAAAGACAAAACTGAATTCGATAGTATAATTGACAATTTACATAATCATGAATTGTATCACATGATTATAAACATTTACATAAAGTTCATCTATAAATATTATTTAATAAAAAATGAGGTTTATAGTATCATAAAATCATGTATAATAGCAAAAATGTTTATACACTGAACCTGGTTTTCAATTGCAGGTGTAAAAGGTGTTTCGATATCAAAGATAAAGTTGTCGCTTGCTGTCAGATTATGGAATTGTTTATTGTGCTCATACGAAATTCTGCTATTGTTAAGATCTTTTTGGCTGAATCGATCCACTTCTAGCCATGAACCTTCGCTTGTTTCCATTATAATTTTTCCCATAGATGGTCCATTTCTTATAAAGTAGTTCACATCACGATCTATATCTGTACATTTAGATAACAATAATTCACTACTAATTAATTTTCTTGACAAAGGAAAGACATTTAAAACATGATTGCGTTCAATCATAATTTGTATAGGTTTTGTATTAAATAAAACGTGATGAACTTCAGTTGTGTGTAATCCATCGTTTACCGTAAATTTGAATTCTGCTTCACTTCCATCTGTCAAATATTATATTTAAATTAGAATTATTCATTTATAAAAAATAGATAATCAACTAATAATTTTAGAAATTATACTGAGTAATAAAATTAATTTTTAAATAAATAAATTTCTATTAGTAAACACTAGTTATTTTTAAACATTACTGCATTTTGCTTACTTGTGTGTGTGAAGAAAATTTTTAAAGTATTGATCATTTCTTGTGAAAAGTTATGAATTTCTATTCTTGGTGACTCAGCCAATGAAAAATATCCATTACCGACATTCTTAACATTATAAATGAGGTCAGTCGGTAATGTATCATTATCTATAACTGCTAACTGCTTATTCGTAACAATCATTGAACCACCTTGCCAAACATTAAATTTCGTCATATTCACGACGATTGGAACTTCATCATTAATCGGTGAAACATTAATCCAGACCTTAAAAGGTTCGCTACTTTTTTCTCCTGCTATAGCAACCATTTTTAAATAATCAGTAGATAATTCATCTCCATTGTTTTTGTACGCAATTTCTTTCGAACTCAATTGCTTTTGCGAAAATTTTCTCGTTGGATTATTTTTTGTATCTATTATGCTTCCATGCCTCGGCTTTTCTATTAGTCTATAATCTGAAATCTTACCAGCATAGTATGACGTTATGGCATAAAAGTCAAAATCGTGTAAAATGACACTTTTACCTTCAAGTACTGTTAAGTTTCTTGCATCTACATACAGTTTATCGGGAATAATTATGATGTTGACTGATAAGTTGCGAAGCCAAGTTATGCTATTAGTAACATCAACTATAAATTTGTCATTTGTTTGATTTGGTGTTGATTGTACATAGTAAATACGACCTTCATTTATAAGATTTTGTTCAAAGTGTTTCACTAAATGAGTACCAAAATTATCTTCATCTTCATCTGTATTATCTTCATGTGTTTGTACTTCTAAATATCCATATTTTGGCCATTCTTTTATGTAATACGTAATTCTACTAGAAGGAATATCAGAATGGCCAATTTCCAAACTCTTACGATTAAGTATAACGCTAGTCGCTTCCTCTACGTATACTGTCATATTATTTTGAACTACTAAAGGCTCCCAGTAACTTTCTGAAAATACTTTAATTGTAAAAATGCCTCTATCTTCAGCTCCTCGTACTTTTACCCTTATCTTTAACTGTTCTTTTTTTAGAGACGTCTCAATATGTTTGTATACGATTAAATTCCGAATAAGATCATTTCGATTGAAAGTTGATGTTTCTTTATTGTACTTTAATAAAAAACCATGTTTAGGTCTTTCTAAAACAATGAATTCAATGTCTGTAGAATTGATGTACACGTTCGTTTCTATATCAATATCTTTTAAAGTTAGAAACACAGAACGATTCGACTGCACTACAGCGCCATCGTATAGTAGTAATTTCACATAAGGTAGTCCTGATTGAATTTCAAGTTCTCCGTTAGTAACTAATTCACCATCACTCACCGTAAAATCAATTCTCTCATATTTACTGCCTCGATGCTTATAAACTATTTTCTCGGCATCAATATCTTGTTGTGTAAAACGCTTAATCTGATATTGGGGTTCATTTATTTTAAATATTTCACCATTGCTTAACTGTTTCACTGTATATACTAAATCACTGCTTTTCGTATTTAAATCTTCGTCCACATAAAGTAGATCAGCTTTCGTAATCAACTTTTCCGATCTTGAAACCACTTGCAAGATTTTATGATTAATTCTCTGAGGTCGATTATCATTCCTTAGATCAATTTCCACATTAAACTTTCCAATATACATGAAATCTATGTCGTTAGATGACATAGCCAAGAATTCGAAACAATCATTTGTTGTTTCCGTGTCATCATGAATATAATAGATAGATTGAGTTGCAAGTTCATCTGATGTGAAATAGGTTGTATTAAATCTAATGGCTAACGAATCATTATACATCATAAGCGAACCATATCGAGGATTCTCCGTTAAATTAAACATCATTGATGTTACTCCAAAATCTTGATAGTTCGTTTTAATGATTTGGAGAAAAATTTTTTGACCCTCGATTACGTGAATATTTTCTATAGTATTTGATAAAATAGAATTCTTTGATGGTGAATAGTGGAAGGCGAGTAATGTTGTGACATCCGAGCATTGTGGAGCAGTAACTTTGAATATGATCCGATCATTTATAGTGGAGAAAGCGTACCTGAAGTGTCTGTAGCGAACCCTATTTTTATCGATATCTCGTTGAGAAAAAATCTGGCCTATATTGAGTATTTCATAGTCTAAATAAATATAACCAAACTTTGGACCTTTTAGTAGACTATATACGATCATGTTTGTATCAGTAATAAGAGGATTTGTCTGAAACTTGAGACTTCGTGAGTCAATAATAACTTCGGCATTGTTAGTGAAATTTATTTTACTTCGATGAATCTCGAGAAGTTCGAGGATAATGAAAGTTATGTTAAAATCATAGGTAGTAGATAAATGAACCTCACGAACACTGGTCTGAAATTTGAAACCATCCTGGCGTGGGCTTCCTACATTGTGTAGATACCTTAATGATGTCAAAACAAATAAAATGCTTAGAAAAATTTTTATTTTCTAAAACATTATTGAATATTTATATAATAAGTTATATTTTTAAAAAATGTAAAAAATGTAAAAGATATATTTTATTAAAAAATACATCTTCAATTTATTATTCGTACCGTAGTTATCTCAATGTTTATAAAAGAATAAGAAATTTTGTTAAATATAAAAGTTTTATATATATAAAGAATATCAATGGAGTATAAACAAATAAGCGACGAACATTCCCTTTTGTGTTAGATGAAAAATGTAATATAATTTATTGTGTAGTATGATCAGGGAAAGAACGTCGTCGACGTGACGATGGGAAGCAAAGAGAAGTACGTGCAACCCATAAGAACGACAAGCGTAACTAAGCTTAGCTAAGTTCAGCTAATTCAAGAGCGTAGCGGACTCTTGAACTCGCCCGAACGGCAGGAGAGTAACGCGATTGGTACAAATACCAACGAGAAGAGAAAACGAAATCATCAAATACATACAAATAAAACAAAAAACGTAAGAAATACTCTTATAATGCGCAGTGATTAAAAATAAATAGTAGTAAATAGTAATAAAAGTAATCCGTTAAAAATTGAATATATTTGCAAGTTAAATATAATCGATGTTTATGGAATAAGAATAGAACAAAATTAAATTTAGAAAAAAACTGTTACATGTTGATTATATTATATTAATTGTTATATTATAGCAGTGTTACTATATTAAGAAAACTGTTCAGTATTATACGTTTTATAAAAAATCAATTTAATTATTATGTGTTTTATATATTAACTTATTAGATATTAAATATAAATGCAAAAATAATTATACAAATAATTTATGAGTAATAGATATATATACCTGATACTTTGTTGTTCAAGATCGTAACTAGTAAAGTAATCGGTGTTTGTCCACGGTTGATTCGAATCTCGTTGACGTTGCAAAATTCCATATTGAGGTGACCTTATGATATTATATCGAATTTCCATTCGGGAATCTTCAGCATTTGTAACAAATGATAGATTAGTCGAAGATAAATAGGAAAAAGAGCGATGTACCACTACTAGACCAGTATTGTGTTCCAGTTTAATAGTAAGTGCATAGGTGTTGATACGTAAATACTGTCGAGAAGTACTGGATTCACCATCGCTGAGTTGTAGTCCAAGAATTGCTTTAGTTTTATCTGAAATAATAATATTTTACTTATATTTAAGATATTCCATTACTGAAAAAAATTTCTGTTAAAATAGAATAAGTACAAAAGCAATTACATATTACAAAATTGCACCTTCTCAAGATTAAAAACTACTATTATACAACGTTTTAAATAATAAATTCTTATAATAATTAGAATATTTTTCTAAAATATAAATTAATTATAACTTATTATTATACAGAAGATAATGAATTATTTCCTTTAAACAGTGTAGAGATATTTTCGAACACATTTCTACAATATTTTTAACAGTCAAATACAGATTTTAAAAAGAATTTTATATTGTTATAATACTTATCAGCTAAGAAGTTAAAGCTGTAAAATATTGACTGACAAAATTAGTTGAAAAAACTGCAATTAGAATTTAAGATTCATTGATATCGTATATATTTTGCACAACGTTGATTCGAGCAGTTCGGTAAATAAGATAATTATTGATTTAAAAACTTTAAAATTATCGAGACTAAACTTTAAAATTATGGTTTAAACAGCTGATATTTATTACTATAAATAGTTAAACATACTGTAATACATATAAATACTATAAAAATTTTAGATTAGTTAAAATAATTTCTTAAACTTTCTTTAATTAATGAAATTTATGAATTATTTATACTTTAAAATTTTTCTAAAATGCTGCGAAGAAAAAGTTAGAATATTATTCGAAATATTCGCAAAGTCAATTAGTTTATTATGTAGGTCATATAACCTGTCGAGAAACTATTAATTTATATTAACTATTTTACATATATCTTTTCGTACGTGTTTCCTAAATTTAATCTAACGGTAATGCAAATATTATCGAATCTATAATTACGTAAAAGAATAATGTAGATCGAAACTGCCTGATTTCTCAAAACATGATTTCGATTTTTTATAATTTGAATAGAAATTTAACATTTCCATTTTGTTCTTTCACTCAGCTTTTTTAAAGGATAAGCATATTATTAATTCGTATTAGTTACTACTATTTTTTTTATTAGAAGAAAAAGTTTGTAAATATGAGTAAGAAAAAATACGTCGATGAAAAATCTCATTGCCCGTCTTACTTTTCCCACTGTGTACATAATCGATTGCACCACGGGCGAGCTCCGCCTGTGTGAATGTATGCACAAATTCGCCCCCGTAGCCGCTGGCATTAACTCTCTCCACGTAACCGATGTCGCTGTCATTGCTCAGGACGGTGTAGATGAGAGAATCTGCGGACGTGTCTGCATCAACCGCCCAAACCAGATCCTTCGTCAGCGTCTTTCGCGTACCCTGGAAGAAGTGTGAGGGACGTCAGTTCCGCTAAATCAAATTCGAATAAGTGTTCTTTATCGCAAAAATACGTATATTAATAGTAATTTAATTTACTTCTGAATATCTTCTATTTAGACTTCGATTCTTATTTTGTTTACAAAAATTTTTTAGATGTTTTTTCTGTTAATAATTGTATAACTTTAGTATATTAGACGGTTTGAAAAGAACTTTTGACGTAGTACATTAAGTGCAATATAATGGAAACATATTTTTCAAATGAAAATAACATCCCATAAGTTTGTAGAATACTTTGCTTTGTAATAAATAGATTCTTAATATTGATAATAAAATTGTACATCATTTTTTACTGATTTCAATTTACTCTTCTTTGTTAGAATAAGTATATACCTTGAAAGTTTACGAGTATTATTATTGTCTTATTTTCAATAATATGTAAGCAATTTATTTTTAATAATAATATAATAACCATAATTATAATATTAATGTTATATATTATATTTTTTATGACTATACAATAAATTTGTAATAAAATTACTATGTAATTTATTAGGATAAGAATCTATAATGCCTCCCATTAAATTGATTATATTTCCATAAAAATGGCGTTAATTATTGAAAATTCTGAACATGTTGATACTGCAATTCTTACTTAAGATTAAATAGTTAAGTATTTCTATGTAACAGTGAAATACACTATAATTTCCATCAAGAAATTCTTTCCTAAAATTCATTTTTAAAAAGTCGTTTGAATTCTTATAAATTTGAATTTAAATTGCTAAGAAAATTTGCTTCAACAAATTTATTTATGTATACAACATTTTTTGGTATTTAAAAGAATATTGGATAAAAGAGTTTGCAAATATCTATTGAATAAAGGTAAAACAATGTGTTATATACATAGATTTCATTGTACTCCACAATCCATAAGTGAATATTCACGAATCTGACAGGGAAAATGTGGCCGATTAGCGAAATTTTCTTTTTCTACGTTATAAATGTTACTATGATCAATGTGACTAATCAAAACACACATATTTATCAAATGGCAATCTAAATATTTTTTTGACATAAATATTTAAATTGTATTTTTATTTTATTATTCTTAATTTTTTATTAAATAAAAAAGTTCTTTATCGTGTATTAGTTACATTCCTTTCTTTGTATAACATCTTTTATTCATATAATTTAAAAAAATCATTTAATTTAATTTAAAAATATTACAACACAACTACGTTACCTTCTTCCAATTTTTTTTATTTATTTCTTAATATTTATATTAATCCTAACTACACTCACTTTAAAGATTGATATTTTATCGGTATCAAAAAAAGTTTTACTTTGATTTTGAGAACATTGAAACTTTTCAAGAATATGAATCATGTGTTCGTCAATTCATTCACTAACAATTTTTCTTGCGTGATATAAAATAAAAAACCTTTTCTTTATTCAAAATGTTTATTCTAAACAAACTGGAAATGTAAATTTTTCTTGTGAAATCGACTTATTCGCAATAAAAGTGTATTTCACTATTTGAATATGAATATGCAAGTTCTGTATGATGGAAACGAAGTTGCCTAATTGCAGACACAAACGGTCAAATTTAATTTCTAAAGCAATTTGGAATTTTAAATGCAGTAAGTAAAAGATATTAGAAAAACTTTACAGGTTAATTCATCGCGTAATATTTTGATATAAAAGTACATAAATAGAGATATAAATTATATATAATAAACACTTCTTTAATATCGATTTGTATCTGAAATTAATGTACATAAAAAATATAACGGAATACGAAGAAATCAGAAAAATTTGACAGTTTTTACAATATCAAAAGGTAATACGAATTTTATAATATAAACTAACTAATGTATTTGAATCTTCCATTGTGCTATCGGAAAACACATGGAGAATATGTTTGCGCAAAGGACAGGTCGACAATAAACACAAAGGGACTGGTAATACTTGCTCTATTAGACCGATATATTCGGTCAATTTATGATAGGACAACACAAAATCCTCTTGTTCATAAATCGTTTTGATGATTTATCCGAAGTCATTGTGTTATTTTCATGTTTCTTTCAAACCGCAGCTGCTTCGCGTTCTTTTTACTTATGTTCTGTTTTACATTTGTTTCATTTTATTTTATTTTACTTTGTTAGATATAGTTTCTATAGAGCTCTGTTTAATTGTTAAGTTTTGTTTACTTTTATAAATAAGTTTACACTGCGTGCTTTATATAATAATTAAATAGATTATATCTATTTTATTTTGTATTATTATATATTGTAATATATGTATTATATCATGTAAAATGACCTTTTTATTATGCAAATACAAGCTTAAAAGTGTATGTTTCTTATGTTTTACAATACTGTCAACGATTGATACGTAGATGAGATTGTAAAATATTATAATTGAAATTCGGTACTTGTTAGTTCAACTAGTATTGCCATAATGATATAAGTTGTTCGTGTATTCTGTCCCTATATTCCTATGCAACTTGACTTATAGCTACGATAAAACTCTGAGGACTATTGAAATACATATATTAAGTGTAATTTCGAATATATTTAGAGGAATGGATAGTCGATTGCACACGTAGTGAGTTATGTGCAATATGATTCACGTTCTTCGTGAATGTAAAGAACTTAAACATCTGAACTCGAGGTATATAGACTATCAATATATATATGATCAGGTATTCTATTATAGTATTATATTTTGTAAGCAAAACAGTTGTTTATTTTAATCTTCAAAAGAAGAAAATTGAGTGGAAGACATAAATTTATAAAAATAATAAATTGGCGTACATAATGTAATTGATTCTGTATATAGCGATGTAATTTCATCTGATTGATTGAATATCATGACAAAATAAATGCGTCCACAATGAATCAAATTATTGCGTGATTAAAATTAATCTATTGTATATTCTAGCGCTAACTATAAATGGATTCCAACAGGTAAACATTATAGCTAGAAGATTGGAAGAGAGCGGATGAGTACCTGTAAGAACGATTGAGAAAACAGGATGCTTTTAATTATACTTCAAATAACTGTAATGTCTTAACCTAATCTTTCTATTGTCTAAACTTATAGTATGACAAAACATCGTCCAGAAAAATAATATAATATTAAAGCTACATTTTTCTTCTCTTATTACAAAGGTGGTAAGTAAAATAGAATAAATAATATAATAGCAAAGAAAGATAAACGAGAAAAGGTAAAACAATATTTTTGGCAAATTTTGTTATAGTTTGTTTGAATAAATATCAAAAAATTAAAATTAAACATATTATTAATTTGAAGAAAATACGCACCTTTTTACAATTAAGAATAAAAATTAATAATAATCTTTTTTATTATTCAATAAGATATATTATTTAAGCTAAAATAATTATGATAAAATTTATTTTACATTTATTATCATACATGAGCATATTACGTTCGAGAAATTAAGTCTTGCTCTCAAAGCGATTTTTCCTTAAAATAAATTCTCATTACGTACAATAGCGTTCCTCCACAAAACAAAAATATGAATATGAATAAATGTACATGAATAAATGTACAAAATGAGAAAAGGTATTGATATACTCATATGACCTGCACCAGTGCAGCATTGCAAATATTTAAAGTGATTCAAGAAATCACAAATATTTAAAATGATTGAAAGAATATTGGATAAAAGAGTTTATTCAATTTGGATAAGAAATTTTCTTTTTTTACGCACATATATTTAACAAATGGTAATATTAATATATTATTGATATTCATAAATGTTTAAATAGTGTTTTTATTTTAATTTTCTAAAATTTTCTTATATTTATTAATTAAATTCTTTCGTTTGTATAATAGAATTTACAAATCTTATTCAATTTTATATAATAAAAAATATTACAGTTAAACTAGATTATCTTTTTCCAAATATTACTTATTTTTTATTTTTATTATTAAAATCAATAATTTTATTCATAATTGTGTTTTTTAAAAAAATAATCCATTTTTTAAAAGTTTAGGAAAAAATACGTATGAATATTTTACGCAACTTTTTAAAAATAAATCATTCGATTTCATACTCTCGTTTAGAATAAATATTGTTAGAGCATAATTATTTAACAAAGGTTTAGTATAAATTTAAAAGCTTAATGTTTAACTGTTAATAGAACTTGAATGCATAATACAAAAAAAGCAATCAATGTAATTATAGTATCATGTAATTGAACTCACTTGAGCTAATCTCAACATTGAATTTGTTGGAATCTCCAGATGCGGCGGATCATTAACTGGAGTCACGTTAACGTGCAAAGTAAAACGTAAGCTATCTTGAAAATAATCCGGAAGCGACTGTCTAGAATTAGTTTGCAATGCCACTTTTAAGATCATACTATCTTCTATTGTTTCACTGCCATCGTGCTGGTAGGATATCTGGAATTTTTATTAAAAATTATTCATTTATATATAACAGTTATATATGACTATAATATATAAAAATTGATCTGACCCTTGCAAGTTTAAATTACTATTTAATTAAAGAATAAGTAAATAGCAACTGAAAATATTTAAGTGTAAATACATTTCTAGAGTCTTTTATTTTAGATTTAAACTTATTACTGCTATTTTATCGATAACATTTACAATTTTTTTCAATTAGATTAAATCCTATATTTTTCCTGCGGTTAAATTTTGAACATACTATTATGAAAGTATAAAATAAAATTATAAGGTATAAAATATTGTAAAATTCAATTAAACTAAAAAAAATTTACGTTAATGTATATTTGAATTTTGTAGTCACTCTTTATCTGAAATTTAATTCTAATTTTTAAATTATAATAAATCTGATCGTTGGGCATTATTATAAAAATTAAATTTCATCAAGAAGCTTGAAAATACGTTTTATTTTTATGATCAGTTATTTAAATTATATTTCGAAAAGGATATTTATAAAGTACATATCTATTTGCATTCTTTGTAACATTGACAGTTTTAAAGTCAATGAAAAATTAGAGCAAATGTATAATATAATAATTTATTTAATGGATATTGAGTTATATTTAGGCACATATAGTTCTAAGATATTGTTTCTTTTTCTTTAAATAATTATTTTCAAGATTCAGTAACAATATATTGACGTGCACTGGGTGCGCCAGAAATCATGTAGGCCATGCGTATGGACAAGATGGTCCATGAATACATTTTCCCGAGAAGAAAGAGAGAGAGAGAGAGAGAGAGACGCGCGAAAGGTCCTGGGGTTTCCTAATCAAACAAGATAGCTGGTTTTTATGCCCTGCGACTCGTGATTGATCGATTGGACTCGATGCCAATTGGACCCGTTAAGAGTCTATGATGCATCCTAGGAAGCAGTGCATTTTCGGATGAAAGTTTAATGGGTGCAAAGGAGCTAAGAGGAGAATAACAGTGAAAAAGCGGGAAGAAGAAAACAGCCGGAGCAATCCGGGACGAAATTTTTTTCTCTTATTCCGAAATTCTCTTGAAGATCTTCTGACAATCATTCGCCCTTCTCAAGACGAACTCCTTCAAATCAAAAACACTATTCTGTACCTCTCAGAGTGAGGAACTCTATCCAGAAATATTATTCTGTTCTTTTCAGGACAAAGTATTTTAATGAAAGAAACTCTATTCAGTCCTTCTGAAGACTAAAGGCTGTAGGAACAAGAAAAAGGGTCGGTCGAAAAGGGCCGACCTTTTATACTTCACCTTTTGAGATTAAGCATTTTCATCTCAATTCTTCGTTAATGCAATTTTAATAGATGACGATTATCATATTCTATATAAGCCAAAAAAGTCAAGAAAATATTTCAGTCAATAAATTGATTTTAATTTTCACTTTATACATTTTTCTATGTAAATTTATTCTTGATACTACTCTTAGATCCCTGTAAGAATTAATTCACAATCCAGCTAGCGTTAGAAAGCGATGTATAAAGTAAATTAATAATGAATGAATTACTTACGAATTTTTTTTATAAAATATTATACTACTATAGTATATAACTTGAAATAGCTCTTTTGTAAGTAAGATTTTGTTTTTTAACATTTTGTATTTAACATTTTAAATGTAGTAAATGCAAATATGTTTTGTTTACTTAATCTTACGAAGCATTACTATACTATTATTTAATACGATATAATAGTACGTTCGTACATTTTCATATTATTTAACTATCTACTGCAATACTTGTTGAATATGTTTGTTAAATAATATTTAATAATATAAGTGTAATATTTTCAAAATTTATATACATGATATTGAAAACGGTAAGCTGAAATTCGGATTTATTTTCATAACTTACTGAAGAAGAAAAAACTAAATTCATATTTTTATTATTTGTTTTGGGTAAAAACAAATTTTTCTAAAAATTTCCCACAAATTTATTAATAGTATTAATTAATAAAAAATATTTTCTGGGGTATAAATATTAAAAGATAGCGATGTAGTAAAACGTTAAAAAGTTAAACGCAAACATGAGTTATTTCGTTATAAACGAAAAAAATCGTTATAATCAAATTTATAGTTTTTTCTTTATTATGTAAATAAATTTTGAAAAAGACTTGGAAAAAACAGATTTAAAATTGCCCATAAAGATAATTGGATGATAAAATAAATGTTTTTAAACTTACGAGTCTGTTAATCATAAAGTATGCCTTATGGATGTATCAAATCCACAGCTTTCTTAAATAAAGCATTGTCTTTAATAAGATTTTGCTTTCTCATCAATATTGCCTATTGTTGACTTATGTCGACTACTCTAACTTTGGAATTTTTTTGTTTTTAAAAGTAAAAATATCTTTCATTAAATAAGTCAGCAGTAATTTTATTAGAAATTTTAATTCCGTAATAAAATGTCTTGATGGTAAATGCCAAATTATTGCATTAAAACTTTGTATCATATATATTTTGTGTATCCTCGTAAGATCCTTTCGAGAAGACTGTGTTTAGATAATTCTTCAAATGTAAAATTAATTGCCTTTATAATGTTGGTACCTAAAAAATTAGAATGTTTCCTTTCTCTACGGCATTAGAAACCTGCGATTTACATCAATTATCAATACGTTGTGAACAATTTTTGTGCAGTATATTTTCAACTATCAAGCAACACTATTTCAAGCTTTTAATTTAATTTAAATAGCTGTTTTCATATCAGCAACAAGTTTATTCAAATCACTAATCTTGAAAAAGTTATGAATCTTATACCTAAGTTTGCAGTAAATAAACTATTTACGCAAATTTATTATTCTCCCTTACATTTAGAATTCGGAATATCATACTTGAGAACATCAACGTATTTTCCTTTATTACTTATAATTAAGGATCATGTGAATTAAAAGATTTAATAGCATGGATTCTCTATCTTACATATAATTTTCATATTTAAAGTGCCAAGTATATGTTGACAGTAACTTTCTTTTACTTACAGATCCATATTTTTTCCTCTACAAGCAATCAGCATTGTTAAATCGTAATGAGAAGCGAAGCTGCATTTTTCTGTAAGCCGCAGCCTAATCCTTTAAATTTTTTAGAGGACATTCATTCTACAATTAAATCTTGATTCTAAATATTTTTAAATAAATTATAAATAAATTGCTTTGTTCATTTCGTATATATGATACAACGATATTAAAGAAATCAGGTCCCTAGATATGCATAACAAGATTTCTTATAATAAATACTATTCTGCGGTTTGATTTAAAGCGTATATGAATTATAATACCTGAATCGATAAATTAAGTACCGCAATGATACTGTAATTTCAATTTAAAACAGACCTCGCAATGTTCATTTATTTTTACACTTTGGTGATACTTTTCGTAAACAAGTAACTTATCTCTAAATTTAAAAATGGTATAAAATTAAATTATAGGAAATTATATATCACATAAATTTAAATATTTTTATGTGAAGTCATCTGTAATTATTGTTGGTCTAGTACTTAAATTATCTTGAAACAGATAATTTTTTATGAAACTATCTTTACGGATTGTCTAGAAAATGTTTTTTGCACAGATAAAATACTTGATCCGTATTTTTTCTGCTATCCATATAAGATGATATAGTATTTGTTATATTATTCCCTCTACGAGATTTCGAAGAAATTAAATAAAGGTAGAAAATATTAAATGTTTCTAGGTTTAAGATTAAAAAGGTAGAACAAGTAATTATTAATAATTATCAGTAGCAATTATCAGAAGAATTTTCTTTCCTTAATTCATCTCATTTTTAATAAAAGACAAAATTGTTTGTTTTTAACACTTATTAAAAACATATTTTAGATTAATAGATGTATTTTTGAATTTAATCTTTATTACTTTTTTTAAAAAAAATCGAAACTGAGAATAATGTATCTTATCACTTCTCAAAATTATATAAAATTCATAACTTGTTTCTGTTTTTGCTATTAAATAAAAAGATATTTAAAAAAATATATAAGATTATTTGACTACCTTAAATTACTATTTTTAATAATATAAATTCGAATATGCAATTTTTAAAAATATAAATCCGAATATGCAATTTTTAATAATATAAATCCGAATATGCTATTTTTAATAATATAAATCCGAATATGTAATTTTTAATAATATAAATTTGAATATGCAATTTTTGGTAAGTTATTTTGATGTTAATGTCAAATTCTGCTAAATTATGAATACATACAGTAAATACTTTATAGTAATTACTTTGCATATAACGTAAATAAAAATTATTCTTCATACTTAAATCATTGATTTTGTGCTTTATATTTATGTTTGAATTAATGAATTTCACAATTTCAAAATCTTCAAGATTCAGAGAAATTTTAATAAAAATAAAATTAAAATGCAGTAATTTCCTTTATAATATTTTAAAGTAAAACTTTATACTGTATAAAGAAAAAATATTATTAAAAGTAACTTTATATAAAGTTTATTTGATATTATTGCATTGAAATTTTACAAAGTAATATTGTATAATTCATTTCATAAGTAACTAAATAAATTGTTAGATTGCAATAAGATTTAATTTTCATTGAAACAAATTTCCATAAATATAATTTAAAGCTAGATTAGAAAATAATCATAGTATAGATTGAACAGCTTTTATGTTAAAAAATAAAAATATTTTTTATTTGAAATTCATATATTGAATTCTTGATATGAAAAGGAACCATATTATCACTTGGTCTTTAATATCTTTAAATTATTTATATGTTGCACATTTCCTGTACTATGTCTATCAAGTTTGGTAATCTTATACAAATTATATGTAATCGACGTATTAACTATAGTTATTACAGTATACAAAGTAAAATAAAGTATTATTTTCTTGGCACATGTAAAACTTTTATGATTACATCTTAAATGAATGATACTATTTTTATGAGTACATTTTAAGTTCAATATAAATATAAATTTAAAATTTTAATTGAAAATTGAAAAATATATAAAAAATATATAATTTTTAAACGCTGTAAAATTTTTGTTAATATTTAAAACAAAATTAAGCATGAAAATAGATCAAATAGACGTAGTCTATTATATAAGTCTAGCTTATACTAGTTTGCCACATAATATACAAAGAAAAGTGCTTTCAGTATGTACTGACAGGACTAATTAATCACAGTTTGTTTCATTTTTCGATCCCAACCAACTGTCATAAAGAATGTTCTTAAACTCTTTCGATCTGTCGACAGACAAGCTTCGTTATATGATTTATTTTTTATAGAAATTTTTTTCTTCCTGAAGCTTTATTATGACTGAAAATCAAACTAACATCTTTATTGAATCGGAAAAATTGCAAAACAAAATGTTGTTGTAATATGATATATTTTTATTATCATAAAGAAGATTTTAGTATATTAATACATTAAATATTTGTAAATCTTAAAGATTTTTAATATTTGTTAAGTATATCAACAAATCATATTCTTCTATTAATGAAATTTTATGTATATCCTTCTAATAAATAAGTATTACGAGTAAAAGAACTTTGTTTTATACTTTCGACGACGAAGTTCCAAAACGATTTATGAGAAACTTTTGTATCTTAAAATTATTATTTTATTAAATAAAATGATAAATAAATATAAATAAATATCAAATTTCCACAAAACAATTTTGTACGTATATTAGTTTGCTCTTCTCTTTCAATTTTGTGACGATATATTGTATTTTACTATCGCAGTGTTATCTAAATGAGTTATTTAAATAATCTTATATAATTTTGTAATTTATATAAACAATATCTCCATTTATGTTATAATATTGAAATTAAATTACATCATATATTACAACTATTTTCAAGTTATTTTCAAGTAATTGGTATTCTATTTCTATTGTACTCTTTAATAAAATTATATTGTAATTTAAAGTGAGGAGATTAAAAACTTGATCATAATCTTGGAAAAAAATTTTATTAACACTGTATGACCTGTAAACTTATTATTTATCTTAAATTAAAAATAAATATTTCATACTATTTTGTATATTTCATATTGAACTGAATATTAATTGAATTGCAAAATACAATAAACCAAAGCTTATTGTCTTTTCATACTTTTATTGAATATTTTTTCAATAAAGGAAAAGTATTTTCACATATCATTTGTCTCTAAGGCAAATAAATTTCATATATCAATGAAACTATTCCTTATATTAAATTATAAAATCAATATACTTAAGTTAATTTGGTAAAAATATAAATTATTTAATTCGTCCAACATTTTTTTTAAAAAGTGTTTAACACATGTCTTAAATAGATTATTCTGAAATTTAAAAAAAAACTTGAAAATTAAATTCTTTAATTTATACGTATTTAAATCTTACTTTAAATACGTACAAGACTACAATTATTAAGAAGTGCACGTGTACGATGAGTGAGCTGTATACTATGGTTGGTAAAACCCCTATGAATCGCGTGCACGAAAAAGCAACAAGCAACTGAAGTAAATTAGAGTAGAAACAAAGAGAGAGCGTAGAAAGTACCCTGGTCTACGCTTGTATAGAAACAGTTAACCCCCACTTCTTCTAAAAAGCAGGCAGTAGAAAAAAGAAAGGATAATGAGTGGTGGCGCATCCAACATTTTGTTATAAATAGAAGTGTTTTCTCGTCTATTAGGAGCATGGAAAGTGTGTCTCTAAAGTTAGGATTATCATTCTCTGCCTTCCTCACGGTTTTCCACATCATATACGTCATATCTAACTAAAGATGTAAGTGATACGATGTATTTTTGAAAGAAAAGGAAGCGTAAAAATCTTTAAGGCTGCCAACTTTTGACAAAAGTGAAAAGAAAATTATTCTGGGAGAATGAATATTTGATCTATGTAAGTGGACATGAAAAGATTATTATAATACAGTTTTTTGTTGTTTAATATTAAAAATCAGTACTATTAAAGCAAATTTATATATTTAGACGGCATGTTTATATTTGTCATTGGAGAATAGTATAAAACTATAAATATGAATAAATAATATGCAATATTGTTACAAATTTTTATCTATACTTTTTAGAAATATATAAAGACTAGGAATCAATACGAGATTAGTGAAAAAGGAAGAACTGGAACTTTTAAAATATGTAATTAAATATAAGAAATTGCAACGAAGTTTGATATTCTTAAATAAAGGAAAGCTATAATAGTTTCTTATAAGATAAATTAAAATTAACGGGTATATTCATGTCATTGTGTTATCTGTGTATCATTATATTAATATTATACTAAGCATAATGTTAAATATTAAAAATCAAGATGAAAATATTTTTGACCATCTTACAGTAATAAATAACACAATAAATAATGCACAGATCAGTTTTCATCACGTTTTCACAGATGTTTTAATTTTATTAAAACATCTATCTTATCTAACAGATTTATTATAATATTTAATTAATATTAATTTCTATTTAGAAATGATTTAAAAAATAAATAATTTTACTTTAAAATACTGACACAATATTAATTCTGTTTAGAAATATACAATGTTTATGATTTTTTAATGATTTAACTTAATCTTTTAATCTTGCCACGAATTTTACAAAAGAACTTGTTAAATCGCTTTAAATGTAGTATTAATTCTAATTCAATTTTACGTGCATTCATAGAAATTGATGAACTTTTATTTAACTATATAATATTGGTTACAGTATCTTTAAATTCATCTCAATTTATTTATTTTAATTGATGAAGATTTAAAGAAAAATAAAATTGAATTATCGAATTCAATAAAATAATGAACGTTTTGCAAATTCCTCTGCTATAACCAAATACAATGCATGATTAATATTAGTATTATTTTAAAAGCAATTATAAAAGTTTAACGCAAATAATTATAAGAGAACTATATTGATAGAGTCGAAATTATAACATTTGTATAATACTTGTATAGCACACAAACGTATATAAAGTAATACTTTAATTTAAATAAAATAAATTTGTGTACATGAATCTTAATTAAATCATGATTCTCTTCTTTACAAATATAATAATTAAATCACCAATGAAATTTTTAAAGAGTTGTACAATTATTTTATTAATAACTATCTTTTTTAATTATTAGTTAAATAATATACATTCAAATAAGATTTCAATTAATTCAATTAAAAATGCAATAATTTTCATGTATCTAAATAATAAAAAAGTTTCAACTGAATAATTCATAACAGATTTACTATATACATATTTCATTATTTTAAATGATAATTTTACGATCCTAAAACAAAGAATTACATTCTTTATAAAACAATGTTTATTATAAACAAACAATAAACTGATTACCTCTATGACTTTGCGAGATGTTTATAAAATCTTTTTCCATGATTAAATACTAAAATTAATTTAAAATGTTTTTTCAGAAGTTATCTAAATTATTCCAGTATAATAAAATCATTTTTATATATTATACGTATTTTTACATTTTTTCATTAATGATAATATTACTTTATTTTTAAAAGGAGTTTTAAGTTAAATTAGATTCATAATGATTTCAGGTACTACTTTTAATGCTAACTTTATTTCATAATTGTTATGACCTTTGTTTTTATTAATTAAAATAAATAAATTATTTTTTAATGTTTCTAATTAATTAAAATATGTATTTAATTAACAAAACTTAGTTGAATAATACATTTTTTATATTATATCCATAACTTCTAGTGGTAAATTAATAAAGATTAAGTAATCGTTAAATATAAAAAATGATAATTAATAAATTGATTATTATAAATTAATAATACCACATTTATGTTTACAAATAATACAATTTGTTTTACATTATTGCGTTTCTGTAGCAAACAAGAAGTCAATATGTATTGCTTTCACGGTAAGCAGAATAATATACATGACAGTCTTTTATAAGAGATAATCCACAGAATGCACTAATTGGACCTTTCAGTCCAAGTTTACCTGTTTATGAAAAGTTTTGTAAAATATATTTATCCATATTGAGCTCTATAAAGCAGTTAGTAAGATTTTATTTATTTTTCTGAATACAGGCTTAATAACGATATTGCTGCCGCCTAAAAATAGTTATTAATATAAAAAATATATATTATTTTTTGAAAAATTTTAATGTTATTGCTTATAAAATTATTTACAATTTATTTTTAAATTAAACTTTATTAATGCGAATAAATCAATACTTTAAGAGGAATTTTTCTAAATAAAATATAAACACATATGATTTGAGGGACTTATTTATATTAAAATACTTTTAATTTCGAGTAAATTAATTTAAATAACTACATTTCATATTGTTAATACTAAGAAATTTGATAATTTTAAGTTATGACAATAAAATCATAATTAAACTTTTAAGCAATCTAGTTTATAATGAATTTATAAATTAATTATTATATTTTATAATTATATTATTTTTGTTTGCTTTACTTTATTCATTTTATAAGTCAAATATTCATAAGTCTATGTATAAAATATAGTCATGGCAAAATATTAAACAGAATTCTGAACTAAATTAATCTTAAGTTAAGATACATTTCATAATTTTTCAAAACTAGTGTATCTGATACTATTAAAAAATATATTATTGAATTATGTCTATCTGATATAAGCTTAACACGTAATATGATATACTTTATTAAATACTTGATTGTAAATAGACGATTTACAGGCACAATTTATTCACTTAATTAGCCATATTAAGATAACTACAGATTTATAAACCAAAATTAATGAAGAATCCATAAAATTACTCCGTTAATAGCCAAACAATACTGCATATTTATTATATGAATAGGTTGACCAAATTTATCTCAAATTGGATATAATTGTGACAATTATATTAAGAGTATATTTATATTTCAATTTATATGATTAACTTTAATGAAGATAATCATAAAGTGAATCAATATTAGGAATTTGCATTTAATATGCATATTATTAAGAATATTATCAATATATTAATTTATTATTACTGAATAAATGTAATTTTTATATTTAAAATAATACATATAAACATGTATATATATTTCTGTTTATCTTTAGGCGTCTGCTTTTCTAGCTCTCTACTCTTACTCTTATATTTTTCTATTGATCCATTACGTTTAACTGGTTTCTTATATGCATTTACATTATTTATTTCCATTTTTATAAAAGAACCCATAAGTTATTTATAATTGTTAAAATTAAATTTATATTTTATTAATTAACTAACTTTAAGTAACTTAAGTAACTTTTTGTTAAATTTCTTATAGATTGAATTTTTCAATGAATAAATTTCGAAATGTTTTTGTTTAAACTATTTGATTTAGAACAGCGTTTAATCATGATAGATTCAATATATGTTTCTAAAATATTATAGTTTTTTATTAAAAATATACATTTTTTCATAATAATATTTACAGAAAATCTAGAATGTGTTTATGGTTTTTGAATGATATGATTTGTAATAAAGAATACTTAATAACTAATAATTATGTAATAAACAATAATAAATAATAACAAATACTTTAATTGAATGTCTTTATTTTTTATTTTATTTTCTTTTAATTTTAATTTTTTTTAATTTTCTTATTAATTTTATTTTTTATTTTGTTTTTTATTTTATTTTTATTTTATTTTCTATTTAATTCATTAATGCATAAGTAATAAAATGAAGTGAATTAGATGAATTCTCATAATGAAAAGATTTTTAAAAATGCACAAAGGATAATTGTTTATTTCATTTATAAATAAAATATATTTTAATGATATGAAATTAACATTAAACATATTTGTATTTTCATTATTACGATCAATTTATTTTTTCGTATGTATATAAATTAGACATAGTACAATATTTCATTTAATTTGGTGATCAGTACACAATTTTTAGAAATTATATTGAAAAGTCATTAGATAAGAGTATTAACTATATTGTCAAGAATAGTTATATAAAAATAATCTAGCAATGAATATTGTATAAAAATTAATGCCGATATATCAGTTCTACGAGAATTTACAATCTACGTGGCATCAAAAGATAATGAATTCATCATTAGCATTAAAATAGAACAAATAGCTTGCAATCTAAATGCGAATAAACTTTTGCTCATACGATTATTAATTTACATTATTAATATAAATTAAAGGAAACTTAAATTTATAATTTTGAAAAGCGTTTTCTCTGTTTATAGGTAACTGTTAATTTATACAAATACATCAAGTCTATGTATAATCTCTAACCTTTTGCTGGTGTAAGTCATAAAGACTAAAGGACGTTTTGACAGGGAGCATCGATTTGTCCAACAGTAATGAGCCGTAAATTGGTGGTACCAATAGCACAAACACTACAAAAGATTCGTTTAGGCTAAATTTAGCGATATCCAAAGTTATGGCAATGTTGCGCTCGTCAATAGCAACACGTCTGCCTTCAGCTACACTTAGTGGTTTTACTAATAGCATCTCTAAACTCACTGGTAAATTAGTATTGAACTGAAACAAAAACAATTTGGTTATGAAATGATCACGTTGCGTTATTATAAGCCTAAGATACATTTGGAAAATAATGGATTTAAATATGGACACGTTTTATTTTGTAATTTGAATTTTTAACAATTACTACAAGTTATGATTTGATTTGTCTTTTTTATTAATTATTGTTAAATTAAATAATATAGTAGTAATAATGTAAGATAATTATCAATTATTTTGAAACATTTATCAGTATTGTAAATTTTATTACACCAACCACTGTTTAATTTCAATTAATTTAAAATATTTGAGGTTTATAAAAGATTTTATAATGCTTATTTTATGTATTGGAAAATTCGAAAGATTTTAAACAATTAAAATTTTATCAAAGCTAGGTTTGTTAATATATTAACAATAGGTTTCGCAATCATTTAAAAGTGTATTTATGTACACGCATCATTTGATAAAAATTAAAGTTTCAAGAACTTATATTTATATGTATATTTATAGTCTGCAATGTAAGGTATAAAATATTTTTAAATTGCAATTACAAATTATATTGAAATTACAAAATACTGTATAATTCTTATTTTTAATAAATAATTTAAAAAATAATTCAGATTGCAATAATGTCGAGTATTATAAGCCACATAATTTTCTTTGCAATAAGTTGAGAAATGTCTGAATTTATGTATGCGAAAGTTGCAAATATCACAAGAATAGTAATATTCTTAGGTTTTAATATTTTAGTCTCTTACTTTATACTCATTAGTGAAGTTTGATTTAATACAGAGGATTTGATCACAGGTGCATTTGAAGGATCTAACTCCCAGTTGGGAACAGGTAGCTCCGGACACGCAGGGCTCAGTCTCAACGCAGGGAAAGCCCCAGACACAATTTATGATGAGACCCTGGCTCACTTTGACGTGAGGTAATCCTAATTCTTTGCCATCCAAAATCATATTTCTAATGCATCCTTTGTAGCTGACATCACCAGATTTTATACCCTTACTCAGAGCTTTGGCTCGTTTATTGAGCTCCGTGCCACCGATGTAAAGGGTATCGGCTAGGTCGAGATATCGATTACCCGTCGGAAGTGACATATTGCGTGATTGGCCATCTACATTGATGCTTACAAAGCTCGGAGTAAAATCTAGTTGAAGGCGGTGCCAAATACCATCCGAGACAGTTCTACTGTGTAGTAATTCTGTTGGACCATTACCCTTGTTCATCAAAAGGCGAATTTTGCTGTCCACAAGTTCTACTCCAAGAAAATCGGAGCGTGATGACTGTCCGGCATTGAATAACAAAAGTCCATTGATTGCTACAGTTTTTAATTCCAACTCCCATCTGTAGAATGTGATTATTAATAGTTTTTGTTATATTAAAAATTTGCTCTTATTGTAAGTGTACCGTTATTATTTTTATGATAGTAATGATAATAATTGCATGCTTATTATATACCTCTGTATACCATATATAGTTTTATTGATATAAGTATATATATATGGGAATAAATCTATTTCTTGCCTTTATCATAATAAATTATACATCGATAATATGTTATCGTCGTACGAGTTATGGGCCTGTATGCACGAATCCAGGTTTATTTTAAACATCATTAAGAACATTCGTAAAAAACAAACTTAAAAGTCAAGTTTTTAGTGAATTAGCGTACATATTTAGAATTAAAAGTTTCTAATTATTTCGATACAAGTGAGATGGATTTTAACATTTTTAGGAAACTAGTCTTCTAAAACAGTCACTTACGATATATTAATTAAAAAGTTCAAGAGATAATAGAACTGTTCATAACTGTCAGTACTTTATGCTGTATTTCACTGATCTTTAATACTAGTATATAAATATAAAAGTTAATTAATATAATTCTATAATATAAATACATAAAAGCATTTTAGAATTACGTTGAACTAATAGATATTAATATTGATAGTTGTTAAGTTTATATTGAAAAAGTCTCAATACTCAGAAAATATTGTCTAATTTTACAAATAATAATATTCATACATGATTTAGAGAACCAATAGAATTATTGTAAGGGTTGAGACATTTGTTAGTAACGCAAACGAAATTATTTTCACATGTTGTTCTGCGCACCAATGATAGTATTTATAATTTTATTTATATACTGATTTTATACATACATAAAATTCGTAGGTCAATAAAAATATTTGATCAATATAAAATTTAAATTTTTTATAAAAACAGATAATACCATAGGTTTCCATAAAAGTCAAATATTGTATTTAATATATGCAACACATATTATATAAATTTTTACTTGAACGACAATTTCAGATGATTGATTCTTTTAAATATATACTTTGACAGTTTTTCATAAAAATTTTACTATATTTTTACCTATATAATATTAAATACTAATGATGATAGACCTTTGTATAAAATATTTGTCTAAATATTTTTAAGGAAATTTTTTGAATGACGTTTAAAGTATTAATAAAAAAAATTGCTGTGATATTTAATAAAACTTTATTAGGATTTTATAAACTTTGTGATGTACATTTTAAAATAATTTATATCTAAAAAATTAATAAAAATCTAATTATCATTCATTAGTATCGAATATCTTCTAATTCAAACACAAATATTAAAATTAAATTTTTATTTCATTAAATATATTTATTACTCTTTAAGTATCACAGAAATAACTTAAAAAATCTAGAGGTTATATTTGTAGTAAAATATATAATACTCGTTATTATAAATGTTATGTTATGAAGGAGGCTGTTTCAGTATTGGCATTAAAGAATTTAACGCGTAACATATCAAGATGTTGATATTTTCTCCATATTAAACAAAAGTCTTCCTTTGTTTCTAAAAAGAATGAACAGTTTCACGAATAAAAAAGTATATCCGTTAATTCATTCTATATCAATTTATTTTGTATGATCTAAAATAAAAGGCTTCTTTTTGTATTCAGTAAAGTTCTTATACTAAACAAATTGAAAATATAAATTTTTTATATTTACAAATACACACCAATCCTGTGAACGGTTTAAATGGCTTCCGTACTTTTTGAATTTACTTTCGGGAGGTTGAACTTGCGGTGCTCAGTCTATCGCTTTAATACGGAAAATCTCTTGCAATTATTTTTTGAGTTACTTGTTTTTGATAAAGTCAAAACACTGTTAAGGGAATTTCAATCACGTTTTCGAACCGAATTATGCTTTGGAATACTACATTTTTTATTTTGGGTTTGCAAACTAATAATTCGTTCTTCTATTGTTGAATAAATATTACAACATTTTATGTCTCTATCAGCATTTAAATAGATACTTTTATTAATTTTTTTATAATAAGAAATTATGTTCTTAATAATATTGAAAATATATATTGTCTTTTATTACAAAATCGTATTAAATCTGTATAAAATATTTACAAAAAATATTCAAAACAAAATGTTAGAACGACCGTTTTTCATAGATAGAATATTTATTGCCTAGCGAATTGATGTAAAAGAAATTGATGAAAAATTTTGTAATTTATTCAGTTGAAATATAAAGTGATGATGATGGCATAAATTCACTTAGGTGCAAATAAGAACTCAAATAAAATTCCTTCGATCTGTGTAGTTGGATCTTTAGATGTCTTATGAAACATAAGTTTGAGAATTGATATAAATATATTGATAAAATAAGATTAAGAATTGAATATAAATATACTCTTAATATAATTGTCACAATTATATCCAATTTGAGATAAATTTGGTTAACCTATTCATATAATAAATATGCAGTATTGTTTGGCTATTAACGGAGTAATTTTATGGATTCTTCATTAATTTTGGTTTATAAATCTGTAGTTATCTTAATACGGCTAATTAAGTGAATAAATTGTGCCTGTAAATCGTCTATTTACAATCAAGTATTTAATAAAGTATATCATATTACGTGTTAAGCTTATATCAAATAGACATAATTTCTTAATATTTACAAATTTGTATATAATACGAATATATAGTATAGCTATTACCAGAATATAATAATATAAATTGTCGAAATGAGACAGTAGATTCAATTCTTTATATCAGAAGTCAATTTAGTTTATAAATGAAAGCTTTAAAAGAAACGACATTTGAGAATATTTTAATTTTTAATAAAAATCATTAGGCGAATTATAGAAATATTTTATTATATAATATTCGTTTATAACTTTTTATTGTTTACCCTTTAATACAAATATAAATTTAACAAAGAAAAACAATTTTTTACAGTGATTATAAAAATTAATTGTTATAATATATATATCGTCATTATATTTAATTTAATTATTACTTAAAAAATATTTTTTTCCGAACAATATATAATTAGTGAAAACAAATTTTACTGAAAAAGCTTTCTTTTCGAAGTTGAATCCTTTCACCCAATTAGCAAACGGTTCCCATCGAACTTCTAAAACTTTCAATGTAGCTTTTTCATCTATTGGTCTATAATCTGAACAAGTTCTTTATACTGATTTCTATGTAATATAATTGATTGCATTTAGTATCCTATTTGAAGGTTATTATTTATCAAATAACAACAAATTACTTAAACAATGAAAGTCATGAAATATATGATGTTAATGAAATATCTAAAAGGTATATTAAAATAATTTCAAGATCAATCAAAATGTTAATAGAAATTTTTTTAAAACACTCATCATTTTAAAATAAATTATAAAATAATGCAAGAAATATTACATAATATAAAAAAAATTTTTTGATTGTCATGTTGTTATAGAATTTTCAAATTTATAAAAATATCCATAATAATAGAATTTCTATTTATTTTAAGGTAAAATTGTGCACAAATAGAGATTTTTTTACCTATATGAAATTATATAAAATTATACAAGTATGTTTTTATAAAATAAAATAAAAGAAATCTTAGTTTTTAAAGGAAGAAAAGAAGAAAAGCTTGAGGAAAACCGGGTGAGGTAAGAACTTGTTCTCTTCCGGATTTCAAATTTTTTTATAGACTTAGTCGTCTACGCTTTAACGCACAGACTATGTTTACAAGTTTTGTCTTTCTGAAAAGGGCGCTGCTTGTTATGTCTCCTTCAGTAGCCGCAGGCGCGTAAGTTGCCGAAAATTCGGTATTAACACTTGTCTGTTCCTTTTGAACTCCTCTTCTTCTCTTCTTTATGGGGTAAAAAAGCTTCTATTTCTATAATGGAGAGAAGCTACACCGCTAAAATAGCGATTCTCCTTTATTCAAAATTTTTCTTTGAAGATAGTACCACCGTTCCGAACGCGTAGAGCGTCTTGATTATAATGTTTTCTCCCACTCATCGCTATTATGTTGGGCCAATATACACGAGCAAATGGAAAAATGAATGAGCATGGGGATAATTATCCCGATGCACACCAAGTTTACAGGATGTTTATATATTTCGACGAACACAGTACTAAACGAATGCCAGTTAAATAGAAATGTAAAATTTATTATTAAGAAAATGAACGACTATTACAAATTAATTGAAGAATTTTATTATTTAATTTTAATGTTAAAATATTTTACAATAATCTGTAAATAAACAGTTTTATCGTATTATATCAAAATAGTAATGAAATGATTAGATATTAAAAAATTTTTTTTATAAAAATTTAGTTGTTCTATTTAATAATTAGAAAATATATGTGCATGTAAAGAGTCATATATGTCTCTTTATATAACTTATACAAATTCATAATTTGTAGCATGTAATCTGTAAAGCATATAAGCATGCATCTTTTCTAAATATTAAGAATTATTATATTTATACATAAACAAAATTATAAACATCTAATCCGTTATGTATTACTATGATATAATCAAATAAAACATTTTATTGTTAAATTTTCTTTTTCATTTTATAATATTAACTTATTAATAATTGACAAATTATTTATAATTTGTATATTATAAAATTATTAATATACAGTAGATATTATGTTTAATATCTTCTGAATCTTTTTATCTATGTCAAGAAGATTTAGCACATAATCTTGACAAAGATATTAGAAATTATTGTCAATGACATTGTTTTGCGATATAGAATCATAATAATCAATATTACATTAATTATTCATGGTTAAAGAAAATTAAATGTTTAAACAGAAATATTATGGTTTTACAGTAAATTATTATATTGATAATAAGAAGAGATAATAAATAAATAAAAAAGAAAATAAGTAAATAAATTTTGTATGTTCGTATAGAAAATTATAACAAATTATTAAGAAATACAACATAAAAGAATATGAAAATTTATAATCTTTATGAAAGTTACCTGTTCATTTTATTCTTTATTAAAATTCATATTATAAAAAAATTCAAGTCAGTCTTATTACATTTAGATTTTGGGCTTTCAATTGCTGAACGTTATGTTTTTAATATTTTAAAATATTTTTTCAAGGAAATTTAAGATTCAAGCTGGAAATGATTACTTTGAAAATAATATATATATCTTTTAAACCATGTAGCAGTGAAAGAATATTTAAACTCTAATTTTTTCGAGGGATTTTCTTCAATATTGTTTTATGCTTTTTGTACAGCTCTGTCATGAAAGAGTCATGCTTCTTTCGTCTAATTAAAATGTTTTTAAAATGTTCAAAAGCTTTTTTAATTGTAAAATATTCAACTCTTTTATTCTGAGTAATTGGTATAAACTCTCGAATTTTAACTAAAACTTCAAGAAAAATTGTATTAGTCTAAATAAATAAGTGTAATAATATTTCTTTGCATTTCGAGTTAAATTTTAATCTAAAAAATGTGTTTCAATTTAATTACATTTAAATGAAAATTATTTCTATTAAAAAAATTATATGAGCTTTTAAATAAACTATAGAAATATATAAAATGTGTTCTTATTTTTGCACTAAAAATTTTAAATGTATTATCTTAAAACTCATAATCTCTATTATGATTTCAATTATGTATAAATTCATGTTTATAATTCATGTAGTTTTATATAAAGTACTTTAATATTTTCATATAATACAGTTATATATCGATAAAAATTTTAATTAAAAAGTTCAGTATACAAATTTAGTTAAGAAATAAGTTCTAAGAAATTGATTTAGTCTATATTAATATTAAAATCATATTTATAATAGTTGTTTAATAAATGATGTGACAGGCTCTACGGCGTTTGTTTTACTATGCATAGAATACGTGCATGGGTATGCACGTTCGGGTAGTTGAGTTTATCGTACAAGGCGAATGTGCAAGTGTATTATGGATTAGCGCTTTTGCACCAGTCACGAGTGCGAGTCAGGATGAGTGCTGAGTACGTCGCACTAGTACGAAAAGACCGTATGTGCCGTATCGGTACGAGCCGTTGCGTTTGTTATATACGGCCCAGAATGTAAGGTCTCCCCTACGACTGCTATCCTCGCTTGATACGCGCAGGCTACACAAGTTTACATAACATCCAGTCTCAGCTTCTTGCATGGATTCTTACGATCTCATACTCGAGTTGACATGCGCGAGCTTTCCTTCTAAAGGCAAATAAGGCAGTGTACGCCTTGATTCGGAGTTACTTCGATTTCTACCGACCACAGGAAACGATCTGTTCTCTTATACACTAAATCATTAGATTGCTGCGCTCATACATCTTTTGTGGTGACGACTTCCGCTGCATCAAGTCTGTTCCTGCAGTAACAGTTTTCATCACATTGTTATCGATCCTTGGCGACAGTCAATGCGCTTCCGATTATAAAATCGATTAGCAATAATGTAGTGATATATGTCCCTCGGTGGAACCATTCCCCGGTGAATCCGCCGCTGGCGGATGAAATTGTTACTCTAGCTCGCGGAAAAGCGGCTCCGTTTAGCCTTTCCGCTACCAATTACTGGCGGTGAGGAACGCAGCAGTGGCGGTGACGCGAGCAAATTGTTCTTTTTTACTCATACGCACATTATCACGCACAAACACCTCACTACACAAACACTAAGTTCGCGATGGACTTTTTCGTCGTATCACCTTCTTTCTTCGGGGGGGGGGGCGGGATAATGTCATGGGCGATGATAATGCTGGTGGTGCAGGTGACTGCTGAAGTGGCAGCGTCGAAATCGGTGATGTCCGGGTCAGTGATACGGCTAGCGTCGGTGTCATCGAGGCGGTGACGTTGATGGTAGTAGTTGCGCTTCGAGGAGCGTCTGTGAAGGCTTACCAACCACATGTTGAGCTGCTGGAGAATGCCGTCTCCAAGCAATAGGGAGATCTTTGGATCTGGATCGACCAGGACTGCTTTTTCTACAGGGTGGTCCTCCATCACAAGTGGTACTCACCATGTCGCGCTGTTGTTGAGCCAACATTGGTGGAAGTGTCCGACCCTGAGCCGTATGGGGCCGGAGATTCATTTTGTCCCGCTCCTCTCGCAGAGGGCCTACAGCTCCTCGTTTATGGTAGATATGCTGGAGTTAGTGACGGCTGGTACCTACGCCTGATGGCCGTAAATGTTGACTCGAAGAATGATCCCGAAACCAAATCTCTCGAGAAAGCGCCGCATCGAGTATATAGGGAGCTCGACTTCGTCTTCTTCGTCGCTCGGGTAGGCTGGTCCCTGAATTTGTTCCATTGGTGAATACTCTGCTAATAAATTGCTTCCCGTTGTCCGTCACAATGGTTGTCGGGCAGTCGTTGTCCTAAATTACTAGAAGCCAGATGTTAAGACCATGAGATGTCGGCTGCGGGCCTACCAGATCAATTGAGACAATTTCTCATGGCTCTTCAACATTAGTAGCTAACGTGTTACCGGCGGGGGCTTGTTGCTGTGCCTTGCTTACTTGGTACTAATGACAACTTCGGATGTATTGAGCGGCATCTCTAAATATCCGGGGTAAAAAAAAATGTTCTTTTAAGACTTTGTCTCTCTCTGCTTCTGCCATGCATAGTTTCCAGACGGTATCGGGATTTTCGTTCTTAAAATTCAGGGTATTCAGAGCCCGTTGATAGAGACGGCTATCATTCACTAGGTAGTCTGGGTATTCCTCGGAGTGTCTTTGCACTTCGGCGAGTGTGGCTTCATACCAGTTCCTGGTGGTATTAACTGCAGCGATATTTTGCTCTCTTATGAGAGCATCGGCTAGTTCGTTTTCAGTGCTACGGCGATACTTGATCTGGAAGTCCCACTCATTTAGTTCGATGGCCCAGCGGGCTAGTCAACCAGAGGGATTACCGATCTTTGCCAACCACTTCAGGTCTTGATGATCGGTCACCACAGTAAAGTGGTAACCCTCGAGGTAGTCAAGTATTTTCCAAATCTCTCATTTTACTGACAGACACTCCTTCTCCGTGGTGGTGTAATTTCTCTCGGCCCTGTATAGTACCGCCCCTAATCTCTCGTTGCTGGCACCGGTTTCCAACGTGAAGGATTCCATGAAATGAGGGCAAGCCAAAACCGGGGCTTCTGTTAACCGTGCTTTTAATTCGTTAAAAGCAGTGTCGTTCTCCCCATTCCCATTTAACCCGGTCATGCAACAGTACGTTAAGTGGAGCTGTGATGGTAGCAGCATTCGGTACAAAACGTCTATACCATGATACTATGCCGTTAAATCGGCGCAACTCCTTGATATTTTGCGGCGGTGTCAAGGTCAAGATGGCGGTTACTTTGTCAGAGTCCGTGTGGATTCCTTGTTCGGTAATGCAATGTCCTAGATAGGGCAGCTCTTTTCGCCCGAACTGGTATTTCTACCAGTTCAATTGCAGTTTTCCCTCCCGCAGCCGTCGTAGTATCTCTTTTACGAACTTGACATGATGTTGTAAGTCGGCTGTTACTATCACTATATCATCTAAGTAACAAATTACGTTTTGTTCTTGTGACGGCGTCACAACACGATCTACGAGGTGTTGAAATACGGCCGAGGCGGAGTGCAGACCGATTGGGAGGATTCAAAATTGCATGAGTCCCTTTTCTGGTACCGTAAAAGCCATGAGAGGCTTGCTGCTTTCGGTCAGAGATACCTGCCAATACCCGTTTCGTAGATCAATGGTGGAAAGATAGCGCACCTCCCGTAATTTATTTAGGGTGGTGTTGAATTGCAGCAAAGGATAGGCATATTTTTCGGTGGCAGCGTTAAGTCGGCGGTAGTCAATGCAGAATCGGTATTTCCCGTCTTTCTTCCGAGCGAGCACTATCGATGAGCTCGATGTGTTGTTTGAGGGTTCAATGACTCCGTCCATGAGCATCTTATCGATATGCTCGTTGATTACTTGCTGTATGGCGGGGTTTCGGGGCCGGTAACATTGCTTGATTGGTCTAGCATTAGGAAGACGGATTTCGTAATCAATGAGGTGTGTGGAGCCTTTTACGGAGACTGATAGTTGTTTCTCTTCGTGGATTACTTGATCAAGATTCCGTCTTTCCTCGTTTTCTAACGCGGTTAGTCCTACCGGGCCGATGGGATGGTCGGTGGGAAGATCTTTTACCCGATCAGGATTACTTGAGGGCCGATTTGGCTCAGCATATTTATGCCAAACAGTATCTCATAATCGAGTGAATTGAGAACGAGAAATGTCACGATTATAGTGCGGACCTTGATATTAACGTGTCTCGTTATAACTTCGGTGATTTATTTGTTGCTACCGTTCGCTAGTGTGGCGATGTAATGGCTGGGGTTCGCTTTCCAGCCCTGCTGACGGCACCAATCTGCGGTGTTTCTCCCTACGAGAGAGTTTATAACTCCGATGTCGACGAGGATGAAGCACCGTTCGTCCCGTTGTTGATGGGACATCCTTGTGGAACAGATGGGTCGATCCTTCTCCCGTGTCTCTGAGGGAGGGGGTCGTAATTTTGGGTTAGGAACCTATCCTTTCCGCAGAACAAGAAGAAAATCCTGAAAGGGTTTCGGCATTCGGTGCGACGATGCGTCGTTGTTTGCATCTCCAGCAGCACTGGAATTGCTCATATGGAATGGCGGCGGCGGCAGCTACTGCCGCTCGACGGACAGGTATGCGTTCTCCCCTGATTTTTCGGAGCTTACTCTCTATCCCTATAACCCGATGCACTAAGTCGCTAAGGTTCTCGATTCCTTCCGGAAGATAGATAGAGAGTTCCAAGCGCATGTTCTCGTGTATGTGTCTGAGCTGCTCTTTGGTGGAAAATCTACCGTGTCTCCTGATCAGTGTTGTCATGGCGAGGACAAATGAGCTCAAATTTTCCTTCGTCCCCTGTATACGCTCGGTTATTTGGTGTGACAGGGCTCTTTCTTCGGTGGCGGAAAAGAAAAACTTCCTCAACTCTGTTACCAGATGTTGAACTGCCCATGTGTTGAACCGTCCCATGCTTCTGCACCATAGGAGCGCTTTGCCCTTGAGATGTTCCGGGGCTTATAAGAGTAGGTGCTCGTCGGCGAGCCCATAGACGGTTTGTAACTCCTCGATCCTCTCCAAAACTCATACACATCCTTTCCATCAAAATGGCAGTTCAACTTGCGGATTTGATCCATTATCCAGTAATCGGGGGGTGGTGGCTTTTCTAAGATTGAGGCTGCGTGCTTGATGATTGGTTTCTGTGGTGTTGCGGTGTAAAATACTGAATGGCCAGTATTTTTAATGTAGAATGCGGAAGGCCTACAGCCGGCGGTATTGACCTTGGTGTTGAAACTAAGAGATCATTGCGCAGCTCCTGATTCAGCACAATTTCGTGTTTTTCGTTATTTATCAAGCTCTCCTCTCTTAGTGAATGGCTAGCTCACATATTCGTCTTCAATCTTCTTCCTAATGTTGGGATAATTTCCCACGTGGATAGATCCTTAGCTTCTTATTTAGCCACTAATTATTTTTATGATAGTTCGTCTATCTTTAGGAAAGACATTTGAATCGACTCGGAATCGCCTTTTCGAATTCCTAATTGGTGTATTTATGGTAATTAAGCGAGTCCTTGGATGGTATTGTTATGAGTCCTTAGCGGTATATTTACAAGTCCTTGTATGACATAATTACGAGGACTGTATTCTTACGAGTCCCTAAATGGTATATTTACGAGTAAGGTATTTTAACGGATCCTTGGACGGTATATTTACAAGTCCATGTACGGTACTCTTACGAGTTCTTAGACGGAATATATATCGTGTCCCTGTTCGGGCGCCATGTAACGTTCGACCCTCAAAACCCTGTTCGAAGATCGAATAACGTTCTTACTTACTTGCCTTTCTGGCGGTACTTTGCGCACTCTGGTTATCCCGGCTCGATTGGCTCGAAGGCGGACCAGATTCGTGGCGGGAGAAGGTGCGATGAGACCTGGTAAAAATGATGACGGCAGCTCTTTTTAATACTGTTAAACTAATATTTATTCCTATATATTTAGAGCTATATCGCTGTTTCTTATATAATAACGGCGGTAATATTTTACATAGGTATAAGTTGATTACAGTGGCGAATAATTTACTTTGTTACGGTAAATAACAATTTTTGCTCCGAGTAAGTCAAGAGACTACGTTAGAGACCATGGAGCAAGAAGTATGTATGGCGATAGCGAATATTTAGACTGCACTCTTGAAGAATTGTTTGTGTGTTAACAATCTGTACAACTCAGGAAAATCTTCTTACTCCCAACCAGACCTTTGGAGTTTTGTTTGCATGCTAACAGACAGCATGACTCCGGAGATCTCCTTACTCTCAACCAAAGCGATGCCCCAGCCTGAATGCGATTTTCTTCCTTTGCTTTTCCTCACTACACAAACACTAAGTTTGCGACGGACTTTTTCGTCGCAATCTTATAAGGAATTCACTAGCATTGTTTGATTATGTGGGTTCAAAGACTGAGTGCAATTCCTTATCAGTTCAGAGGACTGATGATCAGTCCATTTAGGGATTTCAGTTACTGTACATAAGAAAAAAAGATATTACATTTACAAAATCGGATTAAACTTCATAAAATAAACACTTTTAGTTATAATGATTTATAACGTAGATTTGTAACATGGATAACATTCACAGGGATTGAGTTCTATTAGACTCAATCTAGTTTTAGTCTAGCAGAATTAAAACTATTTAATTTAATTTACGACGAAAATCCCTTTTCGCACTTAATGAAAGGTACTAAAAAAATTACTACGCATTAAATCAAGGATAAAACGTGGTTAACGCAGCGCCAAGAAACGAGAAGCGACGCGTCCAGCGCATGATGCTGGCGAGCGCAACTAACCGCTCCCAAATCCATCCAAGTGCAGCCGAACGCTCCTGAGTCTACCCGAGCGCTAAGTGTGTGAGTGCCAAACAGAGAATATAAGCACGCGCGATGAATTCGAAACCAACTGACCATGTCGGATCAATGATAGAACTCCTGTAATGATCATGCGCGACAATCGAAATACTCGCGCAGGTAAATCGAAAAGGGCGAAGCGCACGGCTATAAATCGCCATGCACACTGTATTCGAGGTGACGCCAAGTGACGCCATTCGCGCTCTTTCCTTCTGAAGTGTCAGTAATTATCTGCTCCAATCCTGACCAACATCGAGGAGTGGCATAATTCGTGACCTCCAATCCCAAAACAACAGCGACTTACTGTGCCTACCCTGAACACCAGCGAGTGATGATTCACTTAATCCTTTTCCGGAGCAACAGCCAATTTCTGTGCCAATTCTTGTTCGAGCAGAGCCGCATGCTCTAGCCTTGGGTGACGCGATTTGCGCACTCACTAACCTCGAGAAACAAACGCATAGTACCGTGAAGGATCAGAACAGTTTTCGGAATATGTAAATATAAAGTATGTATAGTGTGATTTAATGAGAATACGTTAATTAGATATAAGTCATGTATGTCAGACACGTTTATAGTAGCATTTAGCATTTTATTTCACATGTAGTACAGTTAGTTTTAAGTTAATGGATTATTTTAATATTTTTTAGTGCTATTATATTTTTTTTGTTAATTGTAGCGTCACGCCGTCATGCCCAGGAGGCCAACAAAGAAAATCTATTTTAAAACTTAATATTTACGTTTTCTTGTTATTTTTAATTTTTCAATCCGCCACTAAAATACCTACTCATTTCTTCGCCTCGGAAATTCATTTCGGCTATAATAGCGAGCACGGGGAACGGTTTACTAGGTGCCGCGGGGGTCGTCCGCTAGGTCTCAAGCCCCCAAACATCAGTCAAATCTAGGATGCGAAAACTCGTTCACCGACAAATATAGCAAATTCATCACAAATTGTTCAGCTATATGTTTATATCTATCTGCCGTAATAACAAAAATCTGCAAAATGTTGTTAATATTAAATTGTTATATGTAGTAGTTATGAAATTATATAATAAAATTAAAATATTTCACAATACTTTCTTACGGAATCGTTTTATTCATCTATCAATTATTCAAATTATTTATGAAGGAAAATAAATTGGCTTTTCATACAATTCTATTTTCGATACTTAAAAACTGAAATATATTTTAATTAAAAATAAAAATGTAACATTTTATTTATCAATGAACTATTTCGATAAAAATAAATTTTTTATATACAAGCAAATCTTCTAACTATATAAAAAAAGTAGTAAAATTATTGACGGGCCAATTCTTTATATATAAATTTAAAATGCTTTTAGGTTTTAAAAAGATATTAGTTGTAACTTAATTCCTTTTTGAAGTGTATAATTCATTTTGTAACTCCTAATTATTAAGTTGTTAATATTACCCAAATTTCATGAATACATTATATTAAATCAATATTAATTTATCAATGTATTACATTTTTTCCCTATTATATAAAAATATTAAAAGGTTTATAAATAATATATTTAAAAAAAATTGTATTATTAATATTATTGAATATGCTATAACATTAAATACTATATCACATGAATATTATGATTAAGATATTAAAATTAGAGAAAATAATAAATGACTGTAAGAAAAATAATATTCGCACACACAACAGAATAAAAATGAATTTTTTATAATTTTTACTTCAATATAAATGAGTATGATAGTCTAAAATTGGCAGTAATCATAAAGAAGTTCATTAGTAAACGAAACAGCTTCTTTTAAAATTTTTAATATTATTGACTAATAAATTGTAATAGAGCAGACGTAATCAAAATTACTAATATTATATAGAAAAAAAAATTTGTAAAACATACGTAGGGTGTAATACAGAACATACAAATTAAAAACCATAGAATTGGCAAAGTGAAAATTGATTACTATTAATTTTTAAATTCGAAAATAAATGTATCTACAATATATGTAATATAAAATATACACTCAAAAAGATTATCGCCCTGCACACTGCAATCAAGACAAAACATTAAAGCATGTATAGCAATATTGTAGTACGAAAATTCACCTTCTACAAAGAAATTATTATTAGGAATTATACTCGTAGTAATTAGCACAATATGTCAATAACTTTTTTATATTTCAAGAGCTTGCATAAATAAAGTTGCTTTAGAAGGTATTTGCTCAAAAATGTATTAATTTTAAAAGTGCACCTTGTTATATTCTTAATATTAAAATAAATCATGTTGTAATTCGTCTTGAAATTCAAAAAATTAACTGAATTAATGAACATAGGATTCAATGTCATACGTTTTAGTATTTATACAAAATAATCTATTAGAACATTTCTAGTTTCAGGACAGATTATAATAAGATAAGACATCATTATATGTCTTATTTAGTTTAGTTTTGAAGCATAGTATTTCATATATGATATAAATATAAACTGTGGATTTCATTAGCAGAAGTACTATCGAAAATATGAAAATTTTATTTTGAGAAACAAAAGAAATGCGGTTAAAAGTAAAACAGGTAATTTAAATGTTTTAGTACTAATAAAAAGATTATTATAATAAATGGATTATGAATTATTGATTAGTATTTATAATATTCTTCTAGTTTTAAAAAAATAGCACATAATTTCTTCAAATATAAAAAGAAAATGAACTTACTTGATTAAAAGTTAAACAGTTTAAAGAAAAAATTAAAAAGTTACATTTTTTCTTGAATTGTTAACACTATATTTTACATTTAGTAAAATTAAAATAAAGTGTGACTTATTAAATTGGTAACATTTTTATTATAAAACATTAAAGCTATTCCAAGAAAAAATTGAATTTAATAAGAATTCAACAATTTTTCTTACACAACTTGACGCGTGCATAAAGAGAAAGTTTGATAGAAGTTCTTTTCTATATTTTTATAGAAAATGTAGCCTGTAACATTAATTTTTCACACGCGTTTTTATCTACATTTTCAATATAAAAATGTCTACTACATTACGACTCACGCTTAATAGCTACGTTTGAAATTTCCATACATTAAATCAGAAGTGAATAACGTGTGTTCTTAAATTTGTGTTAAAAAAGTTAATTAAATATATTTAAGCGTAAAAAATATTATACATTGTATAAAATATTTATCTGAGGTATTGTAATTTGTAGATATATATAAAACTGCTTGTATTTATTTGTAATTTAATAGTCTTCGGCTTCGCTAGTTTTATAGGCAATTTTAATTTGAAAAAAGTAGATTCCTGGAAGATTAGAATAGATGATCAACAACAGTAAACACTCGCAGTTCTCACGCACACCAGATTTCACTAGGGAGCAGTTTAATCAAGAAACTTCATCGTAAAGGGTAAATTATTGTAATTAGTTTTCGTAATATAAAAAATACAATACACAATTTGTAAAAAATGAATTGCTGTATCGAGTAGCTGAACTTTGGAATTTTTAATCTTATATTCGGATAAGACATTATCAAATATTTGTAGATACGTAAACTGAATAGCTTGAGAAGTGAAAAGGAAGAGACGTCATTAATAATAATTCTAATTATCAAATTCATGTAATATCATAGAAATGAATAAATTATAAGATTAATTATTATGAAATATATCAAGCAGAAGTAGAAAACTAAATTACTATATCATTAATGACACATTTAAATAATGTTATGTAAATTATCACATAAATTTTTTCAATATTAAAAAAACTCTTTAAATACGAATGATAAATAAAAGTATTTACAATTTTTTGCATACTAAATTGTTATTCTGAATTTAATCTGAATTTTAATATGAAAAATTCATAATTTCAAAAGTGCAATGTTTTTATGATAAACTGTTTTACTAAAGAATCAAAAAGAATTTATAACAATTTAAGAAAAATCGAAGAAATAGTGTTCCCAGACGGTGAATTGGATAGTCGCCTTTAGAAGGACGATTCAGCACCAATTATTAACAAATCGTAACTTGTTAATATTTCCTTGTCATTCAGGAAGTGACAGATTGTTTTTTAAAGTACTTTCAAGGTAGCCAGCCTCCTAATTAATTTTAAAGATACGTTGGTGGCGTTAAACGTATAAGTTGTAAATTTGCAGATATAATTGGCATAACGTACATAATGTCAAATTTAAATGTAAAGAAAAATTATTTTTTGTAATGTTTGATGCAATTATGTTTAATTTTCATTATCAAAAATAATTCATGTTTTTTCCCAATTGTGTTTACTTACTTTAATAGTAAATTAAAAAATATACGCAATTTAATTTAATAAATATAAGTTAATAAATGCAATTTTGGTATTATAATTGTAATTTTATATGATTATTAATGTTTTAAACATAATTAATTCTTTATGATTTCTCTTAATAAGTTAAGCAGAAATTACCACACACGCGCGAACACACACACGCACACACACACACATTAAGATAATATTTTAGCATTGTACAAGCTTTACAATCCAAAAAATTTCATATCTAAAGAAAGCTGTAAGTGTTATTATATGTTCAAAGATGCATAATTATTACAATCTTATCGAAACATCGCTATATATTAAAAATATTACATTTTTTATTAACAATTCTAAAACTTAAGAAGAATTTCTGATAAAGAAAAAGTTTCTTGTTACGTTAGCAAAGAAAAATATTTTTTATATTATATGGAACAAAGATAGTCCACAAAAATTGATGCAACAAAATGAAAGCTAAAATTACGGATGTGAAAATGATCGAGAAAATCTACTAATTAAATTTCAGTGAGTTTTAATTTCAAATTTATAAAATTTAATTGCAGTTAAAACTCAATAATCCATAATTATATTCTGTTAGGATTTTTTAAAAATGCATATCAACGAATACTAAATAAGTAAAATTATTTGAATTCATTTTTAGAGTTCCCACGCACTCCTCAAAAGCTTAACTTACAATTAATTATTGAACTAAACTTCAAAGTACTGAGATCTCTGAATTCTTGCATTCCTTCTAAGTTCTCCGAACCTGAGCACATTTTTTAAATATCAGTCAAGAACTTGCATAGTGGTTGGGCTTTCGTCAAATATTATAGCAATAAAACATGCAGGTAATAAAATAATTAACAAAAAAAGGAAAATATTAAGTTTCACCTCGAGCCAGAGCGCGGAATGGGTCGTGGTATGGCAGTAAAGGCGCCGTCCTCAACGAAGCTGATATCAGCACGGGTAGTGGCTTCAAATTCTGCGGAACATCCCCAGCTTACGGCAGTGGCTTCTGTCGAGTTCCTACGGTTACGTGCGTGTTCAATCACGCGTATGCCGTTGTAAAGTATGTCAGCCATGCAGCCACGTAGATACTCGGTGTGGCCTGTGACGCAACAGGGAATGACATTTATATATCTGGATAATAAAATGCAAGGGAGTTTACCGAATTTATCTATACGATTCTTCGGGTAAATTATAGTTACTAATGAAACGTATCATAGATTAAATTAAAGATTATTATATGATAAGTTCAAGAACATCCAATCGTGTTATTTTTTAGTTTATGCAGGTGCAGAACTTCGGACAGTTTCATATCCTTTTCTTTACTTGTCACAAAAAGCATAACAATAATAATTACTATCAAAGTTCGTGCAAAAATAATCCTTGTATGCTTAATTTTCTTGGCTTGTATATCGTTTTATACTTTGTCATTTTTCGAATTCATAAGTATTATACTACTTTTATCATTGTACTCTATTACTGTAATAAAGAATTTGCATTTTATAATTGCATACAATTATGTATTAAAAAAATACAAAATAAATAATGAAAGAACGAAGATGAAAAAACAAAACATATTTTCTAAATTTTTCATTATTCGTATGTATTTAAATATAAAAATTTACTTTAAAACTTTTTTTTATTTAAAGAAAGAGATAAATATTAATAAAATAATCTACATTATAAAATATCAGTTATTATTTGCATATCAAATTATTGTAATTTTGTTGAGAAATCAATTTTATAAATTATATTTATAAGTCATATGTATTTATTTTATAATTTTATTGTGTTATTTTATAACACAATATTTTATATGTACTTTTGTATTTAAAAGTCATATATACTTGTAATCTATAAACTATATATGTATATATTATTATTATATGAAAATTCATATTGAAAGTCCATAAAATGAAGATTTTAGAAGTAGAAATGTATATACCGATTCACGAAAAAATCTTTCATTCAAAATATTTAATAATCCACGATTAAATTAAAAATTTACACTGAAAAGGATAATGTATGATATCCATGTATTTATAATAATGTCTTTTTACGTGGTATGGATAGAAAATTATATTCAAGAAAGAGATGCAAGTAAATTTAGTAATTAAACAGATGACGCTTTTATTACTAATGTTCATATAATCAAATAAAAAAATTATATAAGTTATTTGAAATAATTCTGTAAAAAATATAATATTTTATCTTTTTACAAAATAAGTTAAATATAATAAAAATAAATAAATAGAAATTAAATATGTTTAAATCGTATAATTTTTTGAAATGTGGAATATGGATTAACTGTTAAAATAGTTTTTTTCTTAATATTAGCTGAAAATGAATATTTAAATAGAAAATTGTAATACACTAATATTTCTTTTTATACTATGAAATTATTTAACACCTTGGATGAAAACACCTTTGCAATAATAAGAATTTATATTTGATGATAAATATAGCTTTGAACGTAACTTTTATCAGTCATAAATAAGTATCTTGATTTTATAAAAAAATATGAATATAGCGATAATAATTCTTTATATATGTTATCCTTATTATATTTCGAAATTGAATAAAAATCTATGCAAAACTTTTATCTTTATAGATATTATAAAATCAATATATTTTAATGCTATATAATCATTACTTTTAAGAATAATAAATATATAGTCGTTAAAAATCATGACTTACTAAACAGTCTTTATGTGTCTTTTTTTTTAAATACTTTCGAAGGGCAATAAATTGATGAACTGATGTTACATATTTTAAATATCTTAGAATTTGAGGGTTTCATTAAAGTCCGAAACATAATTATAACGTAGTTATAATATAGTTATAACATAATATCAATATTAATCAATTTGATCAATATTTAATATAGTCTATTTTATTATTTTGTATTTAATTTTAGAATTTATTAACTCTTTATTTTTACTGTAATTTTATCATGAATTCAAGACACCAGTGATAATTATTTTTGCTCCATGATCTTTTGCTTTATTTATTTAAAATATATTATAATAATAAAAGTTTTTATATGAACTAAGAAATATTACTAATAAATATCAAGCAACGTAACTTCAATGACTTCGAATATTCTCTATCAAATAATAATTCCATTAATCATAGTAATAAATATTGCATTTTGTAGAGAAGAAATGAAAAAATAATATAATGACATATTAGTATTACAACGTTTATTTTATAATATTTATCACCCAATATGATATCGGGTATTTTAAATATTATATACTTATAAGTCATGTACGTTACAAGTAACAGTGTTCTTTAGCCTGCAGTAAAATAAGAACTTTGTAAATGTTATACGGTATTTTTAATCTAATTGTAACAATATATTAAAATATTTAAAGCATCTGAAGATATATCAAATCGTGACTCTGAAATTTTACAATAAATAATAAGAAACTATTTATCAATTGATTATAGAGATTATCTCTATTTATTAGCAGATATACTTTTAAAGTTTTTAATATAAATGATTATTACTTATTTCAGAGAATTTTTTCTGACAATATAATTTTAGTATTTGTATAAAATAAATATTTTTATGCATTTCATAAGTTTTCTTATGAAAAATTTAATTATGTTATATTTCTTACTAACTAAAAAAATTGCAATTGCATAAATAAATATGTTAAATATTTATTTCGAGTACTGTAATACAACACATATAGATATATATTATTTTTCAAAATCATATATGAAAACGTTTAAATGCACAAACACAACAATATTCCAGATCATAAGACCTAGAAACTTCCATTTAACAAACTGCTCTGAACATTTGTTTCTTCTCTTTCTCGAGAATTCAGAGCATCTTTCTTAGTTTAATAAGGTAATATCGCCAGACTGTAAGAAAAGAGGTTGAGATGTAGAAAGGCACAAAATGAATTTATTCATCATGAATATGCAAATTGAAAATATCCAGCCTCGATGTATGCGTTTGCATTGTATTTCGCTGCAAGTTACGCCAATTGCCTTCAAATTGTAGAAAATATATAAGAGATCGGTGGACGGCAAACTATCTTTATGTATCAACAGAAAAACATCTGTGTAAATTTACCATTACTATTAACTTACTATATAACAATTATACATAATTGGTGCTTTTAATTTTCTTTTTCATTATCTCTGTTTTTTTACATTTACCAATCGCTTTGATATTTATCTGCTTTCCTTATAGGTATTTAAGAAACAAATTTTTAGAATGAAAACTCATAATATTTCATATTCTTCCTTTTTAAAAATATCGCCGAAAAAATCAAGATACTTATTATAAATTATGAAGCGCTGATTTTTCGATCACGTAATTAAAATTCAAAGACAACTTCTCTCTATTTCTATTAAAGTTAAATATTAAGTATAACGCAATAGTTATACTAAAAATAATTAAAGTATAATTAGGAGTATCAACAACTTATATTTGAAATTATAAGTAATAATATTATAACTTTTTTCTATTATATAATTTAATGTATAATATCTGAAAATGACAATAAAAAGAATTATTGTAATATTTTGAAACTATAAGAACTATAAATGTTTAGGGTTATTAACGTTATTTATATAATTTTTTTCATTTTTTCATCATAATTTAATTATAAGTTTTATCTTATAAATTGATTTGAAATATATAAAGGTGAATCTATCTATAATAATCTATCTATAATACATTAATGCATAGTATACTACTAAATATTTGTCTTGTGCAGATTACACAAAAAGCATAGTAATCCCAAATATTTCAAGACAAATCTTTCTATACAAATTTTCTTCATTAAAATAGTCTTTGAAAACACTTTGTCGAGCCGGGAGAGGTGGGACGTTCAATAAAAATTCCCCTGGGTTTCAAATCTATTGTCTGCGTCCGACTATCTACGTAACCGACGGAAAGAGTGTAAACAATCGTTCTCATAAGGATGAATTTGGCCATTGCAGTTGCAAAGTTCATTGAAACTTCGTTTAATAAAAGTGATCGCCCTAAAAATGGTGGTTCAGTATTCGTTGCGGAAAGGATGACGAAGGGGATGTTGAAGATTAGCTTCGTGTTGTTGCTGCTAGTTGAGGTATAGAATCGCGACGTAGTCTTCTCTTCTCTCGGAAGAATTTTACTTGGAAGAAAACACCGTCGCTTCGAAGGCGTCGACGGTTTCTATTCCTCTATTTCGTTGTTTTTTCGGCGATGTTGAGTCGGTGAGTACAAGGCGAGAAGGAAAAAGAACGAAAGTCGAGATACATATCATGGCGCAGGTTAAGACTTGGTCGACAGAAGTGACAATTTATTCTAAAACATCTAGACTAATAATTACTAGCTTACCAAATTTAAATACTTAATTAAAATGATTATAGCTAAATTATTATTTAAAAAAGAGTTTGCGCAATTTTTAATAATATCATTAATGAATTTATGAAGATCCTATGTTAACTTTTGTTAACGTTTGTTTTGTTTTAACGAAGGTATATTTAATAATTCATGTAAATTGAAAATTGTCTTCGATATTTATAAGATTTCACAAAAAGATAATCTATATATTTACCTATTTTCAAGATTTTATTAAAAAATTAAAACAAAAAATAATAATTCATGATATTTAAGACTTACTAATGTTTAAGACTTATCCAAGTTTAATACAAATTCAAAATTTTAATAAAAAATGTATCATTTCATATAGAATTAAGAATATAACACATTATTGATGACATATTCCATTTATGTTGTAAAGAATTTTTCTTATAGTATTATATCTTATAAGTATCCTTAATATCAATATGCTTATAATATAACAAAGATACATGATATTTATAATCATTTTACTTGTACAACTTTAGTACTACAAATACTAAGAAAAGATATATTTAACACGTGTTTTTGAATAAATTTATAAATGTATTGATGTTTTGAGCAAGTTTTACAATTTTTATTTATACACAGTACGTTGTACATACTTAACTTCATAATTAAACTATAAAAATAAAGAAGGTTTATAGAAAATTAACAAATATTAAGTTTTGTTATCATTATAAGAAACTATTTTAACATTAAAATTAACAAGGAAAAGATATTCAAATTCAAATTCAAACAAATATGATATTATATTTTTGAAATAATTTAAAAAAAAAATTAAAAAATAAAATAATCTTATAATTTTACATCATATGAACAATATTATAGAAAAACACTTATTCATTCTATACAACAGATATCTTTCCAATACAAAGTGTATCTGATATTAGTGTGCATGAAATATATAATGATCTATCAAGAAATTAGGAAAAAATTTTCTAATTTTTCCTAAATCAAAAATGATTTTCGATTTACATTTATGCTTTATAAACTACAATGTTTACTTAATATAGAAAAGTTCATCTAATTTATAAATATCTAAAATGTATGTAATTACCTTATATGAAACTTTAAAATATTTATAATGAAAATTTAATATGCTATAGAGAAAAGTTGAAAAAATATCAAAATCATATGTAGTGTATCTATGAACAATTTTTCATAAATAACACATTGATATAATTAAGAAACTGATTTATATAGAAAAATATTTAAATTTGTATTTACGTTCTATTTCATAAATAAAGAATATAATTACGTGAATAATTTACCTAGTAACCACATATATTAATAAGTAAATAATATATGTGGCGTAAATTGTTAAGTTGTGCGGGTTCTGGCTCAATGGGCAAGAGTGCATATGCGGGTTATTGACTCGAGGGAGAAGTAAACTATAATACATAAATCACATTCTCATTATTAGACTGACTATATTTTCATTTGAAAGTTTTATTTTCATGTCTTTTTTACCAGATTTAACTGATATTCAGAGGGTGCATTCGTTTTCGAATATTTTCTGTTCTTATGAATATATTTTAAAATTATATTAAGTTATTGTATTTCGAAATGAAATACTCTCAATTCTAGTACTTGCTTTTTGAGAGAAAATATTCCGGCTCTGTAAATAAAAAAGAATGCAAATTCTATTAAGAACGTCATAACGATAATAAAAATGTTATTATAAATTTTTATAATTTGACTTATTATACTGCAATAATAATTTAATAAAATTAGACGATTATAAAATAATAATGTTGATACATCTACTAAACTTCTTTGAAACCATTTAAAAATTAATATTTTATTTCTACTCAAATTAAATAAAAATATATGTTATTTTTCATTCTTCTTTGTTTTCTTCTTGTTGTTTGCTATTTTTCATTGTTATTTGCTATTTTTACTTTTAGAAAATTTTATTTTTAAGGAAAGCTCTGTTAAGCAATTCCAATGATTAGACTGACCTTATGTATACAAAGCATAACGAGGAATCATATAAATTTAATACAATTTTAGTTAGAATATTTCATATATATTTTATTTCAAATAACAATTGTTTTTATATTGGTGTAGATCATAAAAAAGACAAGTTCCATTTCAAATATCTTACAAAATTAGAAAATATAGTTCTATCAAAAGCACATTCATGAAAACTAACCTAAGAATAACTCGTTAAAACCACCTTGTCCGCCGATGTAGACGCCGAAATTGATGTTGAGCTCAAAAAATCGTCCCGGTAATACGTCAGTCATGCTGTGAATTACGTCGATTTTTAGAGTTATGTTAGCGTCGTGTCTGGTTAAGTTAACCTGATGCCAACTGAGATCATTGAGCGTTAACTCTCGGGCACTTGCTAGTTCCTTTTCACCCGCACCTAGATTTATGTGGACCTTAAAAAAAAGAAAATGAGCAATTTTAGATAATCTTATCTCCATGTAAAAAATTGGTACAAAAAAGATATGACTTTCTTCAGTTAAAAAAAGTTTTCATTTATATTTATATTCAAGTTCAAAACATATACGAAATGCAATAGTGATTATTAAAGTTTTAAAAGTACATTACTTGGATTATTAGACAAGTAAGTCGAAGACATGAAGTGTACTTCGCATTGTACTGGTACATGCGAAAGCGTAGACTACTACATCGAGAAAATTCGCCAGCAGGCGAAAAAGTTCTGTTGCAATTTATCATAGAATTAGTATTGCATTGTATAAGATAAATCCATACAATTTTTATATCTTGTCGTTTTCTTAATTTTTTGTTTAGATATACTTTATTTATATCTCGGTAATTGAGCAAAGAGAAAACGAGAGAGATACAAAGGAAATGAGATTATTATGTTGTACCGATAACTAAATAAAGATCTATAACCCAAGTATAGTCTAAGATTATTCGCTAACGATTTGACATTCGACAGATGATGCTTGTGTTGAAAGATCTCATATTACTGAGATATAAACCTGATTTTACTTCATATTTTACGTTTAACAATCACAAAAACCATGGAGTGACACAAAAGGCTTCTCTACATCTTCTTGCCTTAGTTACACGATTCGTACATCTTGCTAAAGTCATCAGCTTCTTGAACGAGTAATCAAACCTTCAATTTACAAAGGGCAAACCAATCTCATGCCTAATATCTTTTTCTAAGTTGAACTATCGATAACTCTTTTCCATTGATCATGAGAGGATTTACTTCTATTCTAACTAATTTGAAAGAATTTCATTTATTATGCATGCAGTTTTATTTATTAATAATGAATATGAATAATAAATAGAGTGCGATGCTTTTATCTACTTACTAGATCTTACCACTTATCGAATGGACTCAGGTTCTTTTCAACGAAACTACTATGTCCTCACACTGTTATATGTAATCGATATATGTATACAAAACATTTGTACCCCACATTCTAATATGACATGGATCAACGTCTGAAACGCAGTCGCTAAGGGATTTAGTATAATTGGAACTGGGCTACGCATAACTGTAAGATTATGAAATTCTACCTTATGATTATATAAGGTAGAATTATATGATATATAATACGCAGAGAAATAGTTACAATCTACAAATTAGTGATAATAATTCTGCTATACGCTTGTCACTCACAAATCTTTTCACCTTTTGCAAGGCTATTTGGGTGCTGTTTCTTCAATGTGGAGTCAGTAATTTCACTATTGTCAGATTATACGTCTTCATTCAAAAAGACTTTTTTCCATGAGTTTATTTTTCACGTATCGATTATCCATTTAGAAGGTATTTTACAATTATTCATCATTAATTCCTTTTCAACTGAAGAATCTGAATTAAAAGACATTACTCCTCTTCGATTCACGTCAAACTCGTATCCCTTACTTGTATGACTAAATAAATAAGTTCTGTCAACGGCCTACGGAAATAAGTCAAAGTATAAGACCTTGATTAAGGATACCGTATTTTATTACGAATAATGTAAGAATATCTGGAGAATGATGATGAAATCCATGCAAAGTAATGAAAATCTACTTTCGTAAAGAATAATAATCATAGTGCTATTCATATATACAATTTAAAATTATTTTTAATTTTTTAATTAAAAAATTTTTAATTAAAGCATGATTAATTAATTAAGTTATTTAGACACGTATAGTAGAAGACGTACGTATATTAAACAAAAATTATTTAATTTGTGTTTTAAAATAATATTTTTAGTAATTTTAATTATTTATATTATATTATTTCATAAGATCTCAAAAATATATGTAAAATCGGTAATATAATGCTTCTGAAGTTTGCTTAATTTTAAAATAAAAAGTTACATTTTATTATGCTGTAGAAGTCTGGTAACTTATTTATTAGAAGAATGGGTTTTTATGGATAAGATTACAACTATTTCTAGAGAAATAAAATTTAATTTAGTTTTACATTATTCATCATCTAAATGTAACTTTAAAGTTCTCTACCTTGAAAATATAGATAATAATTTAGAAACTGAATGAATTAAAAATTAAGCAAATGAATTTACATATAGAGGTGGAATTCGTTCATGTATGTATTATTCATATACATTCGTATTAATATTCATGTGAATATTAAGAACTATGTTTAAATATTGACTTTATTTATTTCAGTAACTTAAGAAATGTATACAAAATTTTATATTTTTTCAAAGTTTTCTTTATTTTATATAAAATGAAGTCATATTTATCAACTTTTTTTTATTATATTATTCTAATTTTGCTAAAAACTATTAATGCTTAGTCAAATACACATTGTAGGGAAATCGATTATACAAGTTTTTATTTTACATTCTATTGAAACAAAAGTTTTCTGAATTTCAAGACCAATTAATATTTGTACAATTTTAATCATTATTTATGATTTCAGATTTATGCACAATTTTTCATATTTAGATATTTTATAATATCTAAATATTTTACGCATGTAGATAGATACATGAGAATATATATTTGGCTTTTAAGTGTCAATTTTATCAATATTATTAAGTTTTAATTAACACATTAATTTACAGAATAAAAAATTCGGAATTTTTTATTTTGAAGAAAATATTTTTACTTTATTCAAATAAATAAAAATATAGTTTGTTACATGGTAACATCAAAGCTTAATACATTTCTAAGGTTGGGAAATTTCAAATAAACACGAGTAATGAGTCATAAGTTTTATAATTTTATTTGGTATATTGTATAAAAGTTTTCGCTTGCATATATTTTGGACAGTTATAATCGAGACTTTTATGTATCGGATAACTAATGAACGAAGTGATAAAGCTAGGTTTTCGTCGCAGATTTATACAGAGAGAATTTGTGCTCAAAATCAACGACTGAATCTCGCGGAAAACCCAGGCTCAGGAACAGAATTTTCTATTTACATTTGGTAGTGTTTTTTTATTGACTTTAGACCTTTGATGATAAAGACATTCGACAGCATCGATCCTGTTATATAATATACGACTTGTCGCTGCTCACTTTCACCACGAAACTTCCTTGCTGGAGCCATCGGGCCTTACATTTTATGAGCGCGCTCACTTGCAGAGAGACTCAGCGAATTAGTCAAGGAGTGGGGTACTTATTATTTAGATTTACCTTTCAACAATAGTAGAGTATTATGAAATTCTCCTTTTTAATTCTTTTCTTTTCCTTCACCAACTTTATTGTCATAATAACACACACACTTCGTCACGAATACTTTCGCACAATTTAATCAATGTATTTTTACACTAGTATTATATTAAAACTCAGAACTAATAAAGTTAGCTCTTAAAGCTACTCTATCTAAGAAATTTTCATCTTTAATTGGGTTAAACAACATAAGCATAAAAGCATAAGAGCAATGTATATTTTTAAAGCAATATTATAAAATACATAAAAATTGTTATAAAAGTAAGTTAAATATATTATGTTTTATTAGAAATTTTTATTTCTCGAAAGAAATTTGTCCTCGGATTAACAATGCATATCAGGAAGAACTATGTATGTAAAAATAATTGACGAAAAGTTAAATAAAGTGAGAAATATTAGACCATAAGCTTTAAAATGTGAACTTAAAAAAAATTTAATAACATTTACTAAAATTTAAATAAATTAAAAATAAAATCGTATAATGGAATTAAATTCTGAATTATATATATAAGTTTAAAGAAAAAATGTGTCGATCCGACAAGCTCTAGGAGACGGATGTTCCCTGGTGTTTTTTCTGGTGAGACCGGTAACTGACTCGTCAAAAGGCTGCCGATGGTCGATAGTCCCCTTAAAAATTAAGGAAATAGAATGAATCCTCTTAAAGATCGATACGTTCTGAATTTTACTCTCGAATAGACTAACCAACTTTCTTAACTTCCTCTCAAAAATCCGATCCACTTCAATCGCGGTCTTCCTACTATGATTTCATCTCTATTCACCCATCATTCACTCCTTCTTTTATATTAAGATAATATACATAATAGATTGTACTTGCATAGACCGTTTGTATAAGATGTCATTAGAATTAACCGTAAGCGAAGCCAATTTAGCCTCTTGCGTACGTCAAGTTTCTTTAACACATATGTATAACATATAAGCAAACATAATATAATTAACTGATTTCGTTCTATTGAATTAAAAATTTTAAGAAATTTTTATTTTGATATAGTCGTTAATATTTATTAAATATTATGAGTTTACAATTTCTTTTTATATCCACATATCACATAAAATTGAATTACATGTTTTACAATTCCTATTTGTATCCATACTTCATATAAAATTTTAAAATACTTTGAGCATATATTTTAAAAGAGTACTATTAATATTTTCAAAAATATATATTAAAATTTATTCCTTTCAACTAGTAAATTTAAAAAAGCCATTATTTGAAAAATTGTCAAGAAATTCAAATAGGTTTAGGCCATTAAAATTTTATATTAAATTATATAATTTATAATTCAGCTTAATCTTAATTATTTACAAATGGAATTTCCTTTATTATTTAATATTAATATTAATTATACAGTTCTAAAGTGAACAGCTAAAACATTGACCAAAATTGTTAGAAAATATATTCTGATAATAGCATTAGATAGTGCGAAAGAAACTGCATAATTTAAAGAATATTTAAATTAAATTAAATATTTAAAGAATTAAAATTATTATTATTAAAAAAAAGGAATTTAAATATTTAGTCTCGTTTCTTATAAATGATTGGGTAATTTAATTCAATGTCTATTAACAAATGTTCGTAGTCGATGCCATATTTTACAAGCCTAGAAAACTAAAATGAAAATATAAAGTATAGTACACGTAAGTATGCTTTTGAGCTAGTGTAACATAAACTTATTGTTTCTAAAAGTTATCCACAATGTAGATGTATTGAGAAACAGGTTATTGCAAATATGAGCTCATTCATTTGTATGAACTCTTCAGGCAGAGTTAATATTCCCAGATAAATTGTCCTTTGGGTCTTGACAAATGATGGAGGACAGCGATGAAAATTCTTGTATCAACCTATTTTCGCATAACCTTAGAATCGATAATTCTTTCGAAAACGAGATTTTCGATTTTTGCAATCATTCCAATTTTCGTTAAAGATAAATTTAGTCTTTTAATGATGAAATTAAAGGCACCAGAGGATTAATAATTTCAGAGCGAACAATGAGAGTTCTTAATTCCCTAGTAAATATTTAATATGTTGAATACCAAATTTTTTTTTTAAATTAGTCAAATTAGATTGGACAATATTTTCAATATAAACTGACAAAATATTCATACATAATATTCTCAATTTTGGTAATATATCTCAAAAAAATTTTTAAACAGAATTTCACTTTAAAATCAATTTCTGCATTATAAGTATTTTTTAATTAGTATAAAATGTGAAATTTAAAAATAATTTTTATCATTACTAGATTGAGAAATTTATCACTTTCAAATAAATTATTCACAATATTTTTCAAAAATTTTAAATTGAAATATGTAAAAGTGTTCTTTTATGAAAATCAGTTCAGATAAGTAGTCCTTTACCGATTTAAAATTATTTTTGAAACAAATTTAATAATAATTTTTGAAAAAACCTTATAAAGAATTAATCTAGTATTTTAATATAAATAATATAAAAAATATTATTCTATTCATTTAAAAATCTAATGCAATTTTATATATAACACAGTTTAAAAATAGTTATTTATATACTAACTTTTATGAAAATAAATGTTTTCTCAGAAATCTGTATATATTAATATTATTAGTAAAGAATAAAAATTTCTTACTATAGCAAAGTCTGAAATACAGTATATGTACCCTGTTTAATAACTTATTAAAAAAAGATTCAATGATACAATGACGGCATTTTCAGTTAATAAAATAAGAAAATCAAGAAAAGAATAATTTCTTCTGCTGACGATCTATTTTTACATCTAGATTTTTAAGTCAATGAATGATTTTTTATTCAAAAAATCGCCCAACATATGTACATAAATTTTTATTTTCAGTATGATGTGACATTTTAAAATAATAGTTCTCGTGGTATTACATCATTATATATAAAATACAAATGTAAGAAATTAACTTTCGTTCGAAAATACTAAAGTAAATTTCATTTAACTTTATACATAAATTCAAAAATATTTTTTGTTCATGTTTATGCATACTATAACGAAGTAATAAAAACAAATGTTCAGTAATCTAATAAAGCATTTATCCATGTAATATCGTAATTCAAATTATTTCATTTAATATTGTCTGTAAAATTTTCAAAGTAAAATTCACACCGGAATTTTTTGCAAAAATAAAATTCAATATAGAATAAAGTAACTTCAATTAAAACTATTATAATAACGTGTAATCTAAATTGTTTGCTTAAAAAAAATTCTAGATTATTTTGAAATGCTTAAATTTCCAAATCAATTTTTCGATTAATTCGGATTGATCGACAAAATTTGTTTGGATAGGAATAGAAAATATAAAAACTTTCAAATTTATTAGCTAGAGCAAATTTAGATATCTTGAGATTTGGATGAATTTGAGATTTAAAGCACCTCTTGGTAAAATAAACAAAAGTTTTTTAAACTAAATATTTTATAAGATTAAGTGGTTATAACTGTAAATTGAAGTACTTTTTAATTTGCTAATTTGTATAAATTATTTAAAATTTACAGTATTTCGTATATTCAGGCCGTGTTCCTCTATCGCATTAAGCTAAGAAACAGAGTCGCCTCGGATCATATGTGAAGATCGGATTAAGTAATTGAACGCGGGTTTAGAATTAAAATAATGCTTCGATTTATTGAAATACAAAAGAGATAGATAATTTTTTGATAGTTCCAGTTCACTTATCGAGTGATTCCGTGACCTTCAAGGAAACTACCCAAGGTATACTTCACCGATTTTCTTGATATTATGATATGTTGAGGCATATAAAAATATATTAGACGTGTAATTTTTTTACGTCGTAACTCGGCGATTTAAGAGATGAAAAGCACCATTAAAATTTAAAAATTTCAATTCGTTTTTTGAGATATTAAAAAAAAGGACTTCCGGGGTGAACTGTAAGAGTATTTTTTATCCCACAAATGATCGTATAATTATATACAAACATATTTCTTATATTTCTTGTCATATTTTACAACACAATACAAAATTAAGAAAATTATTAAGATACATATCAGGAAACTCCTGTTAGGGGTACTTGACTCTTTGAATATATTTTTCTTTTAAAACCCCAAGTCGCGTCAATTTTACATCTCATATTGTGGATCATAGAATGATTTTTCATGGATATCGTTTAATTCAAAATGTTTTAGAGAAAAAAAATGAAAAAAATTCATATTTACCTTTATGTAACAAAAATAGAGGATGCAATCCTTTGGAGTAAAAACAATTTTTACATAAGCGTTTTTTCAGAAGATATAAACTATTGTTGATTTTATTCAAAAATTTTAATTCATTTTTGAGAAGAAAACAATGCAAGTTATTGAAACTGTGATTGAATTTGCTGATCTTGATTTGTCAGCTAATCAACTTTCGTAGCATTACCTTGTTTCCGAGTTAATAACTTATCTTTAGCTTGAATATTGTTTACATAATTGTAAATTCAAATGTTGTTATTATTGACATTGAAAGCAACATATTTTGGTACGTGGATTTTATAATCCTGGTTTTAAGTATCTAAAAGACTAATTGCCTTATCGGCTTATGTGACAATAGTGATATGCAGCAATGTAAAATATGACTATACTTCTATGAGGATATATTAATATACATCGAGAAAAGTGAAAAAAATATGTACTTTTGTCAATTTTATAATATTTTTATAAATAAATATTTGTTTATAAAATTTTATATTTCTATTCATTATTAACATATTATTTAGGAAAATAGAGATTTGAATTTTATTTTGATTTTCTAAATACTAAATGCATATACCACATTTTTATTAATTAAGATAATATTATTTAATAATTGAAAATAAGTAGCTTAAATTTATTTTAATTTTTTGTATAATTAAAATAATTATGTCTTTTAAAAAGTTAAAACAATTTCGAAATTCAATATAAAATTAAAATGATTAAAAATTGAATATATTCTGCCTAATTTTATAAAAAGAAAATAATTAACATAATAATTAATTTGAAAATTCTTTAATATACAAGGAAATAAGTATTCTGCGTGTATTTGTTAATTGAAAAAGATGTTCAAGGACTGGTCTTTTCTCTAGATAAATCTATGGAAAAAAAGTGATTGCACATATGGGAAGTAAATTTCATTAACTGGAGTATTGTCTTTAAATATAAATAGATGGTTTATACAACACAAAATGATATATTAATAATACCGATTTTAGTAGCTAATTTAATAATTAAATTATATGAAATTAAATTTAATAATTGCTGAATAACAGTAAACAGTAAATTTCTAACTTAATATAGTTAGAATAATTTAATAAAATAGTACGACATTGGAAATCTTAAGATTATTATATAATTTATGAAATCAATATAAGAAACATGGATAACAATGAATAATTATTGATAAATGAGATAATAACGTACCTTATGCAAAATAAATCTTAATGAAAAATAGATAAAATGGATAAAATACTAAAGTATGAGAAAAACGTTTCAGTTTGCTGTATCACCATATGAAATAAAATAAGAAAAAGTAGTTTTTATGGCCAATAGATTAGTCATTTGAAATAAGTTCTTAAGGGTTTTGTAATTGAGTTAGTTAGTTTCATTATGTAAAATTGATAGAAAGTAACGGACAGTAGTAAACTTATTGAAGCGATCAAGAAATCATTTATTTCTACTATGCAACGTGCAATTGATCTACTTAAGGAACTTAATTAGAACTGCGAGCTCAGCCCTCGCTTGTATCTTCAAGTTGCCCTCAACGAAAACAGTAATTATATAAAACCCTAATGGATATAATTATAAAGTCAGTGTATTTCAACTTGATTTTTAAAGAATTTTCAGAAAATTTTAAATTGAAGTATTGACATCTACCATACGGAATTTTAGTTTAGATTAATAAGTATTTTCAATTATATGTTATAATATTAAAATTCAATATTATAAAATTATATATAAATATGATTATAATTAACTAAATCAACTATATTTAACTGAAATCAATATAACCGTAAATAATTTTAAAACATAATCAAGAAAATATTTTCTACTATAAAATCATTAAATATTATAAAATAAATATTATAAAATATTACTGAAGAGCAGGACAACTGTGAATTGAATAAGATTTTGACTTTGTAATAGTATTATACGTTTTCATAGAACAGTTTCAATAAACCTAGATTGCAGTCATATTTAAAATAAGAATAATTATAAAATTACAAGCATTAAATTTAGTTAGTATTTGAATAGAATTAAAATTAGAAATAGAATTAGAATTTCAGAAAATTAGATTTATATTGTTTATTTTTATATCAATTACATTAATTTGTATTAAGTACATACAAGTAACATACGAAAGCAAACTTGTACTATGAAATTTTCTTTAGAAATTTGTTATTCTAAAGATTTATTTATATTTTAATTATGTTCCTATTCAATTTATATCAAAGAAAATTAAGTGCGAAGTTTTTATTATAATAAAAAATAATCATTTGAAATCCATATTAGTTTATTTTGCAAAATAAACTGTGTATTATGTCACAAACTCTAAATGATTTGAAGATTTATAGACCTTTTATCTTACACATTATATAATTTTTAAGAACAAGAAAGTTTAATATGTCAGTATATTTTACAAAAGAACATTGTTTTCAGATTGTAAATTTTATTACAAATATCAATTTGCTATTTTTCTGCTACAAAAAATGTAAAATGGTATAATTATTGAAAATGTTATAATTTAAAATAAAGCTACCTAAAGCTATCTAAAATTATTTAGAATTCTTATGAAGTGGGATAAATTTATTTTTCAGAAAATATTATATTAATGAAAGATAAAAACATGATTCGCAATTTAATAATTAATTATTCGAAAAAATTAAAAATTATCTTACATGCATTTTTAATAATATTACGTCGATTCAAAAATATTAAAATTTATTTTTCATATATAATAATTATATTTGATTAAACGAAATATATTTTTATTATTTTAAAAATCCTTATACTTAATTGAATATCTATATATATCAATAAAAATTTGGAAATTCTTATATTTATTTATCATAAAATTTAATATTTTATGATCAATTATGGTATTAAAAGACTCTAAACATAAGTAATTTATTTTATAACTACCAAAAACTGTTTTTCTCGTCTTAAATTTTCACTAGTCATAAATTTGTACTAGTAAATTCAAGCCTGTGAAATTAGAAGTAATCATTGTTAAATATGAAGGGCTCTGCTCTTTTCTCTCTTTCATTTTATACATCTTTTTCTCAGAATCAAATTTCAAACCTTTCAAAATTTTAAAGCTGCAGTTTCTCTGTATTTATTTCATACTTTTGTAGCTTAAATTATGATGATACGATTTTAGCTTTTTATTTTAATATGCATAGCAAACTCTTTTTCGAATAAAATAGTTTATAAATAAAAACATTTATGTCGAAAAAGAATAATGAAGTCCAATGAAAACAAATTCAAGACGTTAGAATGAAGATTTTCGACATTGTTATTTGAAAATCGTTACTCTTCTTTCCTATTTTGCTTCTGTTATAAATATATGTATGTAATTTCTCATTAAATGTAATATTAATGCAGCTTGAATGTTGATAATTATATAAAAGAAAATTTTATGTTTACAACATTTGATCTGGTTTGTGTGAAGTAATTTGTCTGATTTGTGTTGAAGAATATAAGAATATGAAAACGCATTACGTCCTAATTTGAAAAGTACATAATGACGCATCTTTCTTACTAGCTCTCAAATTGTGTATAGTAGAAGAATCTTAGCTCTTTCATACACGATTTAATAAAAATGTCTTCACATAATAAAGGCATGTGCTAATCCAAAGATGTTTCAACCTTCTGAATTACTATCTTTATTTAACTAAAACTTTTCAACTTTACGAATTTAAGTGCAATTTCATCTCATTAAGTTGTTCATTATCACATAATCTTCACAAATTTTCTCCTTCTATTTAAATATTTAAATTCAGTGAATTATTAGTAAATATTAAATTATACTGTCTTTATAAAAAAATTATAATATAAAATACATTTCTATAAAAATGTAAATATTTTTAAATGAAATATAAATATAGGGTTATTTACTGAGCTTTTTCTAAAGTTTTTTACTTGTATACTTATTATTGACTTTTGAAGGATTTTGATTATACAATACTTCATAGATATTATTATTATCGTATAATTATTATCATATAGTTTTTTGTTTAAGTAATGCCGATAAAATTTCAAAATTAATGAACTGATTTCTTTGAAAGATGATTTAGTTTTCATTAATATACTTTTCATTATTATTAAAATCTGTATTCACGTCTCCGATATTTAGTTATCGAAATTTAGTATTCTTTTAGAAATTTCTACGTTTCTTAATAAAAATTGTATCTTCTATAAGTTCACAAGTTATTCTTTAAAATAACCTATCATATTTAGTTTTTCTAAATAGTTCTATAAAAAAAATAAAAAATATCTAATTTCCATAATTGCTATCTGAGAGAAGAGTAAGGGAAATAAGCCCACGAAGCTAAGTCCCAACTTGTAAATTTGCTATTTTCATTTGAAAAGATATAATTGTCTAAGATTTCTAGCTTCTTTTAATTAATTATAATTAATTAATCTTAGTAGTAAAAGTGCTGTTTAACATTGAAAGATAAATATATACATGTTTTAGTTATTTGAAAAAAATTTCTTTAATTTTTAAGAAAAAGAAATCTTTCAGTTTTAGCATATAAAAAATTTCCTTATGAACTTGGGTAACTGTTATAAAAACAGTTATATATTTATTTATTTACTTTTGAAAAATATTAAAATAACATTATATTCTAAATTTTGTAAAATGGTTTATTATCTCTGAAATTATACTTAGTTAATATAAAATTTTAATGGTCTGTAAGAATTCATTCTATTAAAATTAAAAAAAGATTTCAATAATATTTAATTATATAACTATTAAATAATTTTATTATAATATATTTATAAATATAAGTATGTAAAAAGAGGATGGATTTTATATACATTCATATTTGTTCTTATGTGAAATTACATTTTTACAAATCAATAGAATTCGAAGTTCAAATCTTGACTCAGGAATTTTCATTCAATTACATGCATGTAATATGGGGTTTTCCAATATATATATCTTATGAAAGAATTGGTACAAGATTGCAGAAGAGGAAAAAGAAAGAAAACAAATTCAGTTCGGATTTTTTTGCGCTATATCCAGTGTAAGACTGCGTATAATTTTAAGTGTGTCAAAAGTACTAGAAAAAGAAAGACAGAAAAATAAGGGGCTCAACTTTTCTGTTAGTAATTTTGTCTAAAAAAATACATGTACGTAATAGGTCATATATATGCATTATTACATGTTGAATGATTTTGGATCTGATTTTATGCTTTTATGTATTCAAAGAATTTTTAAAACAACCTTCGATGTGCGACTATGTTTAAAAACTTAATTATTTTACTGTTTCTGAAAAATTAAATTTTTTTTCAGTTTTTTATTATTAATTTCAATATCTACATATACGTAATCACATATGCTATATATTTTTATAGAAATGTGTAACAACTTTAAATATACTTTATTTTATTCAGTTAAAAATCTCTTCATTTGATTTTCAAATATTTTTATAATTGATAGAATTTTTATTGTAAATACATACCAAATATCTTTGTAAATACATACCAAATATCTTTGTAAATACATACCAAATATCTTTGTAAATACATACCAAATATCTTTGTAAATACATTCATTTCTGAGTCATTGAAAATATAAGTCTGTTTTCCATTCAAAAAACCAATACAAAAAACAAACCACTCAATAATGTAAAAGTTAGGAAATATACGAACCTTCAACCTGCCAGATTCTAGTTTGATTAGGCAATAATCCGTTCTTCCAGCAGCTAATAGAAGCATAGCGTCAGCTAGATGCGTACGAAATCGAAAACTGATGTCAGTTGCACTTTTCGCTTCCTGTACCGAAAGATGAATATAACTCGCTCCATAAAATGAAACTGCAAAATGATAATGATAATATTTGTACAGGAATGCATAAAATAACTTTTTTCTAGTATCAAATTTTTATTCTCTTGTGTTGATCATGGATATATTTTTATATTTTAGTACTGAGAAAAAATGTCAAAACGATAAGTTTTACGATTTTATACATCACATATAATTTGATTATTAATTAATTCTCTCAATTAAAAAAGTAATTTTTGCCTTGAATTAAGTACAGTTATTTATCAAGCATCTAATTTCTAGTTATTGATTCATGAATTGTTTTATTTAGCTACTTATTTTTTCAGAACATAAACTAAAATTAATTCAAATGTTCGAATTTAGTGTTTATATTGATCACTAAACAAATTCTAAAATACATTTTATATACTTAAAATTTCAGTCTTTCAATTAGTTGAAGAACATGATTTAAACATGATTATCTGTAATTAGATGTAAGTACTTATTTTATACAACTTTAACAAATTTTTAAATTACTCCATTAAAATATTATTAAAAGATTTTTAATGTTTGCATTACTTAATAAATATTTCAAGTATATGAAAATGAATATAGAATTCATATCATTTTTGCAAGTCAAATTTACTAAAATAAATATTTTTAATCACCTTATGTTGTAATAAGATAAAGTAATTTATTGAAATTTTATATATACAATGTATATATAAAAATTTTTTTATCCACAAATTATTCGACTTAATAATTTGCTATATTATATATTTTAATCGTAAAAGAATATTTTATCCATTAATAGATGAAAATGTATTAAATGCTCATAGTAATTTATAAGTGTTCACCTTTAGAAAATTATAATATCAATAAAATAGTATTAAAAATCTATAATCTTATTCAATTTTATACCTAATTATTATAATATACTTAAATAACAAATGTTAATTATAATTGTTTTACAAATTTTGCACTTATAATTTATCATATATAAATTAACTATATATAAATTAATTAGATATTGTCTTAATAAAAAGAAATTCTAAAAATAATTTCAAAATGAACAAGTTTTTTTGTATAAACATTGTAATAGTATTTGGAATTAAATCAGACACCTATAGTAATTATCAATTAATTTTCCATAGTATTCTACTAATTATTTTTAAGTTCTTAGATTTGTTAAACAAACTTGATATAAAAAATACTTTATCTTATAATTAGCTATGATTATTCTTAATACTTAGCTATGAATATATACCTATTAATTTTTTAAATGATCACTAAATTATACACTTATGATAAATTATACAATTTTAATACATTTCTGTAAAATCGATGGATGCATATGACTCATCGTAAAAATGACATAAATTATCGTATGGAAAAGAATTTGTATACCCTATGAGAACAGGCTGAATATATATAGTATATGTATATATATATGTAGGGAAAGAAAGAGTGAGAGAGAGAGAGAGAGAAAAAACAAAGACTAAAATGATTTTAAATCCTTACTCTTGCATAAAGTGAAAATCAAACGCGTTTGAAAGCAGAAATTGATTAGAACCATTGCATGGTTTACATAATTTGTTTATTTACAGTTTTCGAAGAGAACAAATTAGCAAAACTATTTTTAATCTACAATTTATTAAAGACTTATATCAATCACAGTGACTTCTCTTTAAAAGATAAGAAAAATGAAATTAATTAAGAATTATCTATTTTCAGTAAATATTTTGTCAAAAATCGTATAAAAATCGACTTTATATAAAAGTTTTTTCATTATTATATACGATTCTTTATTTTTATTAATGTATATTTACGAATAATGTGATCTACTAACTTATTCCATATAAAAATAAATATTAAATTTATATAGAAATGTATAAAAAATAATTTGATAAAATTAAATCGTTTTATATCATGTAAATTTTAAAAAATGTGGTGTGCTAAGTAAGCACATTTGACTAAAAAAGCTTTTCTCTAGACCTTCAGTTCAAAAAAAGCTATTTAGTTTAAAACTTAAATAAATTTATTACCAACTGTGTAACTATTAAAACTATAATTATTATAATTATATAATCTAACGATTATTTTAAATTCTTATAATAATTATAATATTCTTGCCTTAAAGTATATTATAGAAATAAGCATTTCTCATATATCTCAGAGAAATTAAATGAGAAAGTAATTGTAAATAACTGACATAAATACAAATTATATATGAATCATATTATAAAGTTCATCTTAGAAAAAACAAAATATTAAATGATTTAAATTTTAGTGTATTACTAAAACTGTTTTTAAATTAAACAAAAATTCTGAATACTTTAAAAGATCTACTAATAATAATTATTTTGATATTTAAGGAATTTAATTTTTTGCCAATTTAAAGTTATTTTCCCCTATGTAGAATTTTTTATAATAAATTATTTTAATTTATTTAAAAAGAAATATTTTTTATGTTTGATTCAATTCAAATATAAGTAAAATGAAAAAAGTTGCTTTTAACAAAGCATGATTGAAATATATTAAATTGTAATTTTAGACAAAGCTTAACAAATAATGGAATATATAGATATCTTTATAAGCAACAAACAAAAATATTGCTGCTTAATATATCTGATTCTAAATATCTAATAAGAAAATTATAAACATAAACATTTCTATTAAATCTCTTTTATTTTATTTTCAAAATTATTCCATTCTAAATAAAATTTATATTACGTATTATATTACGTACCAATATAGTTCATACGAAAAGCAAATTTTTATGCATATACCTCAAAATGACAGTATAAATAGTTTGAAAGTGAGATAAAATAAAAACTAATTTCCAATTTTCATTTTGTTACATAAAATATATAGTATCATAGTACTATACTTTGAGAAAACTTACATAAAATTCAATTTTTTTTTCAATATTATACTAACAATAATCGTTATAAATTAAAGAAATCTTCTCACGGTTTTAAATTTATAAGTTACAAAGTATTTTTAATGGAGATACTTTTAAGTCCATTCTGATTTAAACATATAGTTCTTTGTATTGGAGCTTTGTATTGTTCTAATTTGTATTGGAGAGGATCGTGCTACTTAGAGACTCAGAAAATCTTTAATGTATTAAAAAATGAAGTCATTATTTCATTTATAGACTTAATTATTATTTATATAGGTTTTTCCATTTAGGCGAAATTCATTTTATCGTATTTAAATATGCATTTCTAGACTGCTAGCTTTTTCCGTACAGAAGGATACCTATGAAAACAAAAGATTCTTTTGAGAATAATGAACTTCAGAAATATTCATTGAAAGTGAATAGAAAATTGAAAAATATCCATTTACAGTTTCCTAGATAACATCAAAAGTATATTTATGTATTCACATAAATGCAAATCATATTTAGTAGACTTACGTTCAGGCAGATTTTGAATGTTTATTTTTCAGAGAAAAATACTTTCTAATAGAAAAGAATCCAAAGTAAATATATATTATGTAAATAAAATTTAAATATTAAAAATAAAAAATTGCATTTTTAAATTTCAAGGAAAACTGATCTGTAATAAATAAAAAACTAATGTTCCTTATTAGGAATTAAAGAATGCAAGCTTTGGTTTATTATATTAGTTTATTATTTTGATTTTTCCTTTGTATAAGTGCATTTTGAATCTTATTTAATATTATTTATAAATTCGTAATTATTGTGTATAAAATGTCAATTAAATATGAATTTACTATGCAGATTTAATCGGAAATTCATATAAATTATTCGAAATAGTTAAGAGTTTTCAAAAAAATTAATTAATGTATATCATATGCGAAAATAGAATAATACTCGTAGTGGATAATTCTATCAACAGATGACGCATAATATGATTAAATGTAATCATAAGATTAAATGTAAAATGATTATATACGTTTCTGTATTAAGTTTTCAATATTAAGTCACGATAAAAATTATTTATTATTTAAAGCTATATGTTTATTTTAACATCTTTCTAATTAATACCTCCTTTTATTTATGTATATTCAATAATGAAATTTCTAATAAATTTAATTTAGAGTGGTATATAATGTAGTTATATGATTTATTACCAAATTTGTATTATTCAAAAGATTTTAGTTGCTTTCTGTGTAAATAATTGTGAACGAAATTTACCTTGTATCATATCATAAGCTCAGACTTGTTGAGAAGTAGCATTCAAATTTCTGTATAGTATACTTCTTTTATTCTACCCTATACGAAAATTTTATTACTATAATTAAGTTATGCATTAAAAGTGGTAGTTATTTTTTGGGTTATATCGTTGGGTAATATAACCTCATCAGGTTTACAAAAAGAGAATAAAAAAATGAGTAAGTAGTACAATTTACAGTAGAAAATGAAAATAGAGTATATTAGAAAAGACAAACATACAGAATTTATATAAGTATAATTTAACCAAGAAATTTGAAAAGAAATACAATAAAATTTTAATTTCTTTTATATTTGAGGTGATTTGTTTTGAAATAGTATATATAAGTAAACATAAACACTATATTCTATTTTAAAATTATTATTGTTGGTATTATTTTTAGCAGAATATGTCAATTATCTAAAAGTAAATTACATTTAGGCTCAAAGTTTTTTAAATGCTAAAGTAATTTGAAAAAGAGTTAGAATTTTTAAAAAATATATTTTAAAATGTCTATATATGTTTTAAAATCAAATGAAAGATGAATTGTAAAGATGTTTAGATATTGGTTCTTTTACAAGTGATTGTAAAATTTGATCATGCATTCTTTCTGTTTTTGTATTTACAGAAAAATATACGAAGCAATAAACTTTTAAGTATTGGAAAACTTTCAGTTATCCTCTTTCCATTGTTAAGAATATGCTACAATTTCTTTTTAAATTTTAAATTTTCTTTAAACCAAGTAACCATACCAATGTCAGATTGTCGATATCGTATATCAACTCAGTATAAAATTTGATATAAACATAGGATATTTTATTAAAATACTGTAAACAAATTTTATTTTATTTTTTTAAAAAATATAAGGACATCCATGGACTTCGAAAGTATGAAGAACAATATAGATATAAAATATTGAATAGGACATATATGTAGGATTCTAAATAATAGATTAAAGATAGAAAGAATTAAATTTCATATTCTGTATGTGCAGACATCATAAAAAAGTAAAAAAATTGAAATAGTTGAAAAGATCTCATAACATGTTATTAAGAATTTTCAAGAAGTTATTAAGAGATTTATAAAAAAAGCTTCTACATCATATATAGAGTTGTTTTAGAATACACATTTGTGAAAAGAATAGGATAAAGATTTCATCGTGTACTCATAAAAATGTAAAATTTTATTACAAATACATAACATGCACACTTATGTAAATCATAAGATTAAAAGCCAAGATTTGTTAATTCGAACTTTTAAAAAGAAATAAAAAATCATAGAAACGAATAAAATATGAAATAAGTAATCAGAATTAACTACAATAATTTCTTGTATATATCTGATCTTAACTATAATGTAGGTTGAAATTATTAAATTATAACTTACAAAACTACGATCAATAATTTAAGAGCTTGTATATTGAAATCCAAGTTTCTTTGATGGTACAGGTATGAAACTGTGAGGCATTGAAATAAATGAAATAATATTCTTTATATTCGAATAAATAAATGTATTGATGTTTTGTAGTAATACTATCTGAATATATTACACCTGTTTAATTTTATAATATTCGCTACAATATCATATGCAAATAAGTTTTCGAGAGATATTCATACATAAAATGGCACATGAAAAGTTTCATAAAGCCTTCTTATATTTTTCAAAATACTGCCTGAATAGAAAACATATAATCCAAATAAGACTATAATTGTAGTATTCGTCTTTGAAAAGTTTTTCTTAATGAAGTCTGCGAAGCAACTACTTTTTTGCATGACCAATAGTGTCAGTTGATAATTCAAGCAGTCTTTAATTTTTCCGGATAAAATATACTGATAAAGAAAGATGATCTCATGTGAGTGACCATAAATGTTGTATTCACCAGAAGCTTAGTTTTCATATCGTGGCATGGCGCTTTTCTTCCCGCCTGGTTTATTTCCATTTTGTAAGTGATCCAACAAGCGCACTATTCAAGTCCGAGAATGTATAACATCATACGAACCATTAAACGTTCGAGGATCTCTTTTCATTCTTTTTCCTCTGCTCTTTCTCTTCTTCTTTCACTTCAGTTCAAGAGCAGACAAGCCGGTTTCTTTTTCTCTTGTTGTCACTATAAGTTATACAGTTTTTTGAGGAACGAAACATCCTCGAGAGTTGCTCTGCACTGCTAACTCGTAATTTGGTCATTGCAATGTGTCTTTGACTCTTATACTTTTCTTTGCGATTCCTGGTGAAATTTTCATTTTATGGTTAAATTATTGGATTGACAGAATTTTCAAAGTAACTATTTTTTAATATTCATAAATTAATTTAATAATTGCATATATTTGTATCAATATCAAGAAAAAATTTGTTTATTTTTTTAATACACTCTGTAATATTTTTAACGAAGTTTAAGATAAAAAATAATAACTCTATAAATAAGGCACTCTATATATCAAATATATAAATAAAATATGAAAAATTATTTAAGAAATAATCTATTGAATATTATGACTATATTGTATTTTATACATTAAATTTGAAAAATTTTGTCTTTTGAATTTAAGCTAAAATAAAACAAAAATTGACAAGAAATTATTTTGTTGTAAAAAACAAATTAATTTTAATTAATATATCTTAGAAAGAAATTAATAACTTCATTCTTTTAGTTTATTCTGTACTTATTAAAATTTTTTTATTGTTCTTATTCATAGTCTAAAATACGTAGCAAAGTATGTAAAGAAAAATAAATTTTAATTAATAATCTATTTTGAAATATTTTAATAAATAATATTTTTTCCTTTCTAGAAATAAAGTTTTGGACATTTTCATAGACGCTTATATATCTATGAGAAATATGTTAATTATCATCAGCATTTAAAGGTCAATATTTTTTAACAAAAATCTTAAAGAAGATATAAATAATATATATATTTATATATTTAAGTTCAATATAAATTAGAAATTAAATTAAAAAGAAACAAAATTATTCTTGTTTAGATAATAACTTGATCTGGATGAAAAATCCCTTAGTTTTTGAGTAAGATTATACTTTAATAGAGTCACGTAAAGAAAATTTAAATTTAGTAGACAAAATTATTATTATCTCGAGTACTTTTATATAAAAATAACTTTGATTTGTTATCATACCTTCAAAAGATATAAATTAAAGTATAAAATATAAATCCAACAAATTTTATTTCCCTCGTCAGTTGATAGTACAGATGATAAATATTGTCAGAATTTCTTCAATATTTTTATGTTTAGTTATTGTCAAACCAAATTATATGAATAACCAATCACAATGAAATTTGATTATCTTCAGATTATATATTTCGATATTCCTGCTTTATGGTCTGGTAATTTAAAAGCTTGGCTTGTAACTTACAAACGATCTTTCGTAATCTAATATAACAATCCTATTTATAAATACATATGGTACAAAGAAGAAATTTTGTCGAACTTTTAAATATAATATGATCAAATTATTATTCTTTGACTAATAAATATTCGTAAAAAAATTATATTTGAAAAATAGAAAAAATTTTTTAATTTTATAACTTAAAATATATAAAAAAAATTTCTGAAATGAGTATATCTTATCATAGACTAAATTTTATTGTTATATTACTTTCGAAACTTGAAAAAAATGCATAACACTTTAGTTTGTAGCGATAATATTTGATAAATTGTAAAAGTATCTGCTATTAAAATTTTAATTCTCAGCTATGAATAAGGTAAATCACTCAACAACTCAATGTATGTATAAGCATTTATTACTAATTCAATAAACGTAGATACGTTCGTATTCAGTACTAACGCATTATCGATAGTCAACATTGTGTGTACCTCTACTAACGTAATCACAAAATTACATCATGGATGCAGCAATGTAAATTAATTATTTTTCGGTAGTTATATCTTGGTAAAAATATTTCCTCATTTCTGAAAATGTTACAAAGTGGTGATATTACGTAATGAATTATCGCCAATTTTTGCTAATTTTTATGTCTTCTAGTAACATTATTAGGTTTGAAATAATTATTCAATCGTGAAAACACGAACATTATATCATATAATTAAGACTGAAAGAATAAATTAGCTGTTAATTATGTTTTAATATCTAAGGTTTAAAAGCAGGAGAAACTGTAAAAGTTTTTTAAAAAATTTAATAAAAATTAATAATAGGTTATTTGTAAAAGATAACTTCGAATAACAGTATAATATAAGAATATGTAGAATAGAATAATAGATGTTTTAAATATTGTATTACTTAAACCACCTTGTGGTAAAATACTTATTAGTATGTACATATATACGTATATCTATAAGCATGTATATATTAAATTCAAATCGCATGAAATTCAAAGCGATTTGAAGATTAGATTTACGCAATTTGAGAGTTTAAAATAATAATTCATTTGGAAAGCACAATTCAAACTTTTTAGTTTATTATAGTCGTTTTTAATACACTATTTGAGAAAAAAAGAATAAAAAATAATTCCATGAACATTTTTTACTTAAAGTAAAAATTTGAAGTTTAAATCTCATTTGTACTTTCAATTACAAGTTCGTGGATATGTATTTGAAGATTTGTCATTGAAAATTACACTTTGAAATGGCACATACCTAGAAGTAACAATTCAGAATAATATTGTTTTTCAATGTCCTTTAAGTTGTGTAATATATAATTTTTATTACATTATTTATCAGATTAATTAAAATTAATATAACAGTTATTATTTAATGTAACTTAGTTATATCTTATTAATCATTTAAAAGAATGGTATTTTCAGTGTATAGTTACAACGTAAGATTAATTAATAACATTTCTAAATTTCATAAAAATTCTATGCAAACGATTATGCATATTTCATTTAGTATATATATTGTTTGAAGTTTGAATCAGTTAAAGTTTCTAATATTTTATGTCACTTATGTAATTTTTCAAGTTTATTTTTACGCATGAGTTAATGAATACATATTTAAAGAATAGAAGTATGAAATTATAAACTTAAAATTTTAAAACATATAAATAAATAACACCATAATAATTTTCCAGATTTATATTTAATTATCAAATTTAATAGTTTTATACTTACAAAACTAGACCACAGATAAAAAATAAAATATCCATACAAATGGATAATGTTTTAATACAATATTTTAAATAATAATTTTTATCTATAAAGTGAGATTCATAATTTACTTTGGTTATATTAGTGCTTTGTTATATTTTAATTTTACTTATATTCAGGACTGTACTATTGTAGATTATTCTGGAAAATATTTTTATCATCAAATTGTATAAAAGAAGTTTAGGTCAAGCATCATAGCAACATGCTTTTATTAAATATTTGGTATTTCTTATTTAAATTAATATATATTTTGGTAAATTTTTATGTCTCCATTTTTTCGGAAGTAATTATTGAATAGTTCTTGGATTTTTTCTTCTTCTATATAACTTCTAGACATTCCACTTAAGCTTTCTAACACTAATTGTCTTCACTTTATTCAAAGTTAATTCTTTATATTTTCGAAGTTCTTTTAACGCTTCACTTTTTTACTCCATTTTATGCAATAGAGGATGTAGGAGCGGATGATGAGAAATGAAGTAGAAATCAAAATTAAATTTTCAAATGCTTATAGAAAATTTCATTGGAAAGGTTTAAATATTCATTGGTTACTTCTTAATTAAAGGACACAATTAACGAAGGATTCATAATTAGTTTCGTTTAAAAACAGCTCGTTGAAAGTTATAAATTTTAATAATTTTATTTTTTTTAACTTTAAATTTTCAATAATATGTTCGTTAATACTTCTTAAGTATCAGCCTGTACGAATTTAAAACTTTTTTCTTAAGCTATATATAATTTTTGTAGGAAATATAAAATACTCATCGCCAGTGAGCAAATAATAGTTACGTTATAATATATAAGACTGACTTGAACATTTAAAATTCATTTTTCAATGGTAATATAATGCATTTACTGATTACAATTACAGGTTCAAAATATATACTAAACATTCGCCGTTATACGACATATTTGTTTGCTACCCACGCACTTTTATGAATAAAAATGTACTGAAGCTCATGCCCTAGACTCAATAAGTACTAAGAAATTCAGCTTTTTTAATGCTTCATCTGATAACACGTTAACAATCTATTCTCCTGTACATCGTTGAGTTTTGGCTGGACGCCATGAGAGTATGTCTTAATTATTTGCAACGAAGTTTTAGTTTTCTTTTTCAATTTATTGGAAAAATTGATATTTACCATTTTTTATTGTCATAAATAATTGCAATCACTTTTTACTACTTATATATAGACGATTTACGAATGACATAAATAATTCATTCACGATTCGAATTAATAGTATTATTAAACGATAGCAAAAATATGAAAGCTTCGAAATGAAATGTAACTATACACTTATAGACGTTGCTATATTACTTCATTTAAAACAGACACATCTAAATTTTATTTAAGAATTCGACATTATTATTTAACGGTAGTTAAATAAATTTCAACTAATTACTAATGTACAATATTTAATAACAAATTATTATCGAATTCTTCTTCAAAAATTGAAGTTTTTATACTAGAAATATCAACAATCAATCTATCAATAATATAAACCTACAAAATTGAAAACGTGGAAATTACGAGTGCACTGTTTCATTCGAGAGGGAGCGATATATAGGAGAATGTGAAGGAGAAGAGAAACTTTCAAAGTATACTCAAGGGAGTCGCGCATCTCCAGAGACGGTAATCTAAAATCTAAAATTAGAAGGAAAAAGTTTCTTATTTGTCTCTTTTCTCCGCCTGCAGACTACGCGCCAAGAACAGTCAGAAAAAAGAAGATCGACTTGATGACTTAACTTTTTCCTTATTTTTTATTCCTAGCAAACTTCTTTACTGCAGAGTACCAAGAAAAAGCTAATTTTTACTTCCCTTTTCTAATATAGTCAGCTAATAAGATGCATACGAAATTAAACAAAAAAGTAGAGTTAAAAATTTGTTTCTTTCAGATAGATGAATTTTCTTACTTGAAAAGCTCTTCATAAAAAAAGTAAGTTATAAATTATAAGTTGGTTAAATGCATATATATTTACAACAGTAGATAGTATAATAATAAGCAATTATAATATACTTCAATTATTTCATAACGATAAAAGAAAGATTTTTTAATGACTTTTAATTGACTTTTCTATTTTATAATTATAGTATAAGCTAAGGTGAGACTTTTTCTAATTAAAAATACTTTAATTTATAGAAAATATATATTAGCTAATGATACTTAGTATATCAACTATTAAGAATCATTTATTAATAAATTTATGTAATAATATTATTAACTTTTCTAAGAATATATATTCGTAATACAAGTTTTATTATTAACTAATATTTATTAATTGTACATTAATATGTATACTTAAAGTAATACAGAATAATCTATTATAACACTAACAAAATCTTTGTATAAATTGGATTTTGTATAAATGAAATTATTTTTTAATTAAAAATGTATAATTTTATAAATGAAATCATGTAATAATTTTTAATTTATTTTTCAAGTTAAATCATATTTTATTTCAATTACATTGGGAACAACATTTTTAATAAAATAGTCAAAATGAAAATCTACTATAAATCTGCTTCATTTAATACAATTTTCATGCTGTGAAATTTTTCATGATGAAATTATAAAAATGAAATTCTTATGAAATTCTTTATAATTTTTACAGTGACTTTACGAGAGTCACAAAAAATATTAAAAAAACCAGAATACTATTCTGATCGTGACTTTAAGTATTGTATTATGAATAACTTTCGATTACTCAGGTGAGAAAGAAATTCTATCTGAAAATTTGAATTTCTATGTCGTTTAAAATGACAACAAGTTATTGTAATTCAAACTAGATTAAACTCTTTAATAGGCATTATAATTTAAACCTAAATTAATTTATGTTGTTGTAAAATTTTTAACATTATACTATACATTAATTCCCTCATATCTAATCGATATCTCATTTTACGTAGTCGATCTCAATTTCAAATCTCATTTATAAACGAAGTAATATTCAAAATTTTCTTATGATCTTTTACTCGAAAAATTATAAGAACCATGTTCAACTACATAATGAATGAAGTTTCAATGAAATAGTCGAACAAATTCACGTATTGGCTGAAAGGTATATCTTATTAGTAAATATATCTTATTATTAAACAATAATTTACAAAAAGGCATTGAATAAATATTATTTTTTAAACTTTAGTTGTAACCTATTTTCAATTGATCATTATTAAAATGAATATTGATACTTGAAAATTTATAATGTATCCATAAAAACGTGCGTGTATGTGTACCATAAATTACTTAATCATCTAAATAAAATATTCGCATAAATCTTACTATTTATGAAAAATAAAAATTTTTTTAATGTAACCTATATTAAGATAAGAAATAAGAACATATATTATAAGCTTTAAATATTAATTGTTTTTAGTATAAATGAAATTAAAATAAAAAAGAAAATAAAAAAAGTTTTATGATTCAAGGAAATACGAAACGTTTTGTGTCTGATAAGAATCGTAAAGAGATATAGATAGATTGATAGAGAGAGAAAGAGAGAAAGACAGATGGTATACGTGAAAGCTAAGAAAAATTCAGGAACTGTATAGCGATAACACCAACGATTATTTTACGCACCATCGCTGAATCGTATTCACGCTATTTTTCACTCGCGCATCACTGATTGTCAGCTTTCCAATTCTTTCTCTTTTTCCTTCGTCCGCGAGTTCTACTTTATGTGGATAGTTCAGAGATTTAAAGTTTCTTACCTCACATCGACGCTATCGATTGTATTTTATTTTTTTGCAGTTTGTATATATATGAATAATACTATTACTTTTTTCAGTAAGTATCATTATACTTGAGGTAAGTTAATTGTTTCAAATAATATATTTCATTGATCTTTTACCAATCTTTTTTAAGAAAATGGCAATATATACAACAGGTAAAAATGAAATTTAAAATAAGGTCGTTATAACAGAAAATGAATAAACTCTTTTTTTAATAAGTTGATAAAAAAAATTATTTTTTATAGTTATTCCAAACTAGGGCTTTTCATCTAAGATTTTTTATCCAAATAAAGAAACATAGTCGGGCATGTTATTTTTTTATTTTATCTATTTATTAACTAAAAGTTTATCTTGTTTATTTTATTTCTTATCTATAAAAAGTAGGATAATACAAAACTATATTTCAATAGAAATTTTCTAAGTTATAATAACAACTTTCAAATATATTTGTTATATACAAATATATTTAGAGCATTTTAATAAAGATAAATAGTATCTGGCAAACAATTGTAAAACAAATTTTAATTAAATTTGCTTTCTTTTAAAATTTTAAAAAAGTAAAATGTTTCGTCTAAACATTAATGATAACATTTTAAATATCATTCGAAAATCCAATGAACCATTTTCTCTAGAACTAAAACTACGTAAATATAATATTTTGTATAATAATTAAAAACATAGAATACCATAAATATTTATAAATTGATGTATCATTTTTTACACTTTTTTATTGAAACACTTATTTTAACTGCCTTGATGGATTTTTATAATTCATAGAGTATTAGCTGCTGTTTAAAGTTGCAAAAAACTTTTATTAGAATTCGCCTAACTTACAAAGATTACAAAGTTCGTAAGCCACCGTAAATCTTATGAAGCATTACAAAATACGCTAAAGAAAGAATGTACAGAAAGTAAACATGTACAAAAGAAACGAATATAGTTAATATTAGCTGCTTTTATAAAGTAATGATTAAATTTATAATTTAAGTTATTCAAAGAACTGTAATGTATTCGATTTTGGACGTATTCTTTAATTATAATATAGGACAATAAGCTAAAATTTAATACATTTTGAGCAGTATTTAACTATTTTGTTTTTATTATGCACTTATTACGATTACGTATACCATGTGTATAAATTAATAAATGTTTATTACAAATAATTCAATCATATTTATCACTACATTCTTTATGATGAATATTTTATCATTCTTTCCGATTATTTGGAAGTATATGTATCGAATTTCAATCATGAATACAAGCATCTTTCTTATCTTAAATTTTTCTTGTATCCATAAAAATAAAATGGTCTCCCTTAAATTCGAAATTAATTTTATGTGGCTTTTCAATTAGTATACAAAAATTATGTTGCTTTCAAAGCACTACAAGGCCCTAAGCTAAAACGCACGCGTACTTTCTTTAAATGCACATGTTTATGTATCTCATCAATAGGGCCACAACTACGAAGCGCATCTTACCTTTTTCATCGGTCTGGCAGCCGTCCAAAAGCAGACCGACAGTTAGCGCCATAAGCACCACCGTTACTGTACTCGCCATTCGCGCCATCTCGTCTTCTGCGTTTGTCCCTTTGTCTGACGATCGATTGAATTCGTGTTATGTTTTTAGCTTTATTCTAATTTGATGTCCAGCGCTTTCGACAATCTCTTTTTCTCGTAATGGTAGATCGAGCTTCGACTGCGCTCTTTTGATACAGTCACTGTCAAACCACTGCGTAGTACTCTTCCGCGGCACTTTCGTCACTTTACTAAAGCCACTTTTATGTGTTATTTTATTGAAAAACGATCTAACTTCCGAGTTACAGAGAAGCGAAGAAAAGGCAGAGTAGAGTAAACGGATCTTCCAGTCTAAGCAGTGCACTATCTCAGTTGAAAGGATTCTTTAGTACATTTTGCAGAATTGCAAACGAAAGTCTGGCGAGATTTTTTCCTTTGCTTTCTTACACGAATTACATGTTGAATATAGTAACATTGAGGTTCCTCAATCTGAAAAACTGGTATTGCTCGCTGGCAGCATTTTTAGTTTACCAAATTGTTCAGTCAGTCTTTTCCCTTTCCTTACAATCGCAGACCTCGTCTGCATCCTAGATCGTTCAAATTAACGTTCTCTCGCACTCTTCGAAAGTCTTTTCCGACGCAGTTTATCTCGACATTCTCGAACGTTACACATGCAAGTATTGTGTCACCTGTTCATCGTTTATTTGAACTCTGATGAGCCTACAATTCGTCTGTCTCCGCACGTCGCTTTTACCAACTCCTGATCCTCAGCACCGTACCTAGGTTGCTGAACTTCCAGTCGAGTTATTTTCGGAAACTCTTGACGCCCCAGCGCGTTCACTCGTCTGCCTGCAATATGAAAAAGAAAGGACACGTTACTTTGAGAGGTTGGCGTGCGTTTACGTCGACAGCTTAACGATTAAGTGCTGCTACTGCGATCAATAGGAATTTCAAATGAGTAGGTAAAGGTTCAAATTTTATTACCTTTTTTTATCAAGAATACTATCGTTACTGGAAAATAAATTCTAAATTTCTTTAGCATGCAACCATGACAATTATGTCAGATGCTGTTATTGAGATTGCAGAACCAAATAAAAATACTATCTGCATTTACAAAACTTTTATAAAATTGATAATCTATTAAAAGTTATATTTTAGTTTAATTTACTTTATTAAAATCATATGATAAAATTAATAAGTTAATCAAATTAATAAAAGTTAATAAATACGCGTACAAAGTTATTCAAGGTTAATAATTTTTTAAATTTTCTTTCAGTACCTTTATTACCTGAAGCCAGTCATTAACAAAAAAGAATTTGAAAATTATTGCCTCGACTAGGCCTGTAACCAAGTACTATAAAATATTCAATTTAAGTCGAGAGTAGTGTTTAGAATCCCTCTCATATTCTCTTCATCAATCCTAGATGCACAAGGTTAAATTTTCACGTTTGGGTTGTGTGTACAATTTAGGGATTCAGTATTCCAGAGTTCATTCTGTTTATCTCGATAACATCTATGGATGAAAGCAACTTATAATATTCTTTTGAAATTTGATGAGAAACATATTTATAAGGAGTCTTAGAGAAGAAGCGAACCGTTACTTTTAATTTTGTTTGTACAACCGGTCACTAAAATAAATGTTGATAAGCTCAAAGGATTCACACATTTTAAGATGATCGTAATAAGCTCAAGGGTGGTATACTATAAGCAATATTCTATTGAATAACCTTTTTTTTACTCATAACTAAATTAAATATAAAGAGATAGGCAAATATTTACTTTACTTCGATTATTGAGAAATTTGACCTAAGTTTTTTTTGCATTTTACATGTAGTTTAGAAGAATACCTATTAAAAAAATAATAGTTAAAAATAATATATATTTTTGCTATGCTTTTATATTTTCAGACGAATTCTTTACAAAATTTATTTAGATTATAAATTCCAAATATATGCTACATATTTATAAAAAAAATTTTTATAAAATTACTGATGAATGGTGAAAGAATTTAAATGAAGCTCGCTATGATAGAAAATACTTAAGTACAATTTTAGTAAAATAGATTTTGATGTGTTAGAATTTAAAATTTTTGAGGTTTATTAAGAACTATAATTTGTTTAAAACCTTTTGTAGAACTATAATAATTTGTTAAAATTTATTAAGATATTACGTATAAAAATAAATATAAAACTTAATTAAAAATTGAGTGATTTTATATATGATCATTACTTTCACATATCCGTATATATTTTTTGAAATGTGTAGTTATACATAAACATATATTGTTTATTTCAAAAGATTTTTGTTAGTTTATTTTTAGAATAAGTTAAATTATTTAAATTTATAAAACATTTAACGTTCGAATATTTTCGTCATTGTACTAATTATTTAAGAATAATAAAAGTTATTGCATATGCCAGAAGCATAAATTTATAAAAATATACAATAATAAGGATTCACTGGATAATTAATTTAGTCTACTAAATCTGGTCAACTAACACTTTTCGACTAACTTAATACAACATATGATTCCAGATAATGAGAAAGAACTATACACACATATCACAATAATGTTATGTAGATTCAAAGATTTAGATACATTATATGTTAAAATTTAATATTTTTAGATTAATAATATATATAAACTACCATATCTTTAAAAAAATTTATAAAAGAAATATTTATAATTTTTAATAGAGGTAATTATTGTAACTGAGATTTCTAAAAATTTGTATCTTTAACTAATATTAAATATATTCAAGCTATTATAAAAGAAAAATTCATAAAATAAATAAAATAATTTTATTTACAATTGTAGACTATGATTTATTTTTATTGTAAAAGATCTATAGATTACGGATTTTATATATTGTACGAAAAGAAAAAACTTAATTAAAGTAAATTTCTTTTAAATATTTCAAAAGATACTTAAGAATACTAAAATTTTATGATCCTGAAAAATCTTTGAGAAATAAGATAGAATTTTCAATATTTTATTTTAAAGAAATTGAATAAGTGTTAAATTTGAGCGTTACTATTGTATTAGTATAAAAATTTTGAGAGATCTATTTTTGAATATTCGAGCAACAATTAAGAACTGATTTAAATATGTCAAAAAATCTAAAATATTTGAAAATATTTTAATAATATAGATAGTAATAATTTCATATAAATATTTAATATTTAAGACTAAAACATGTACTTTCTGTAGTACGTTTACTTCGGGATGAAAGTACCGGGCTTTAAAGAAACATGACTAAAGTTTTAGCCTCTTAAAAGGAATATTAGAATTTTTTTTACTTCCTGAATATTTCAGAATGATCATTGACACTAGCAAACGTGCTTCGTTGTTTTAATAATTTACTATTACTATTATGAGAATTATTGAAGATTTTTAAAACATTTTGTAATTACAAAATTTATTATATTTTAGTTTTGATTTTTTAAAATTGATGCTTCATGGAGGCTTACATAACTTTATTAGTTGTCTTATGATGATGATTATTGACTCATAATCATATATAATTTTCGAAATTGAACATTCAAAATTTAGCACGATAAAGTTTTCTACATTCTTAACAATGTTAACTTTGACAGATTTATATATAAATTTAATAGTCTATTAGTTTTCATTAGTATAATGTGTATATGCTGAATACTTGTCTTATTTATTTTTTATATATTTTTTTAAAATCCCTATTCTGTAAAAAATTCCTTAATCCTTTCAAATTTTCATACGTAAAGATAACTTCTAGTTTGTAAATCAATTTTAATCAATCTTTCTTGTATTCTTTTTTTCTAATACATATAATTCAAAACTTTTAAATGATAATGTATGCGATTTCTTTCCTATACTATGTATATATGTAATATATATAAATTGTAAATTACACACTTACTTACATAAATTATATTTTACTTTACAATTGATATTTTAATATGATATCTATTTGATAATTTTATTAATTTTAAACCAAATCTCAGAGAATATCAGTAAAATTTTGTATCATAATTATTTATAGATTTTCAAAACATTAAATATTTACAAACATATAATACCTAGTTTTTCTTTGTAAAATCTATATTTGAATATTAATCTATTTAAATAATTTTATATACAATGTTTAAATTATTATCTTAGTCTCTGGATTCATAAATTATATAGATTGCTTTAATGCACTTGAATTTTTCATATAAATTATCATTTCATTTATTTCTTGAAAATTGAGAATAATTAAATATTTTATTGTGTAACATTTCATGTTTAATAAATAAAGATCTCACATGCACACTCATCAAAAATAAATAATTACGCTGAAGCTAAAAACTTTCTCAACAGTAACAGATCATCACTCTTTTCTTCTACATGTATGTTTGCATTTGTGATTATAAATTTATGTGCTCTTTGTAGCGAACAAAAAGGTTTGACGGTGCACAGGAAAGTACGCGGGGACAGTAAGAGCGTAACAAGTAGAGGATTTCTAAGAGAAATGAGGCTCTTTGTTACTTGGTTTACTTTTCTTCTGTTTTCTATTTCCGATTTTCTATCTCTCTCTTTCTTAAAGTATAGATTCATTAATGCCACTTTGTTTAGTTATAGTTGAATTAACGCATAATATGTACGTCATTTTAAACTTTAAATTCATGGTGAATAGCAAATATAAGTTGAAAAGTATAAAAGTACTATTACCTAATCTTTTATTTTATATAATCACTTTTATTCCGAATTCAAGAGCTTTGGAGCGATAACGATAAAAGCGAACTATTTTAATGTTTCCGGTTGCCATTAATAATTCTTAAAATTTAAATGAATTGATTGTAAGTATGAGTATATTAGAAGAGCAAGCTTACCACTGTTCTATTGAGAAATGTAGTGGTTGTTTTGAGAGAAACGACTCTCCACGTCGTCTTTTCTAGGTAGTAATTTAAGTACTCTGAATACAGACAACTTGCATAGGAATAATTATTTACTGATGTCGAAAACTAATGAACCTACTTGTATACTAATACTGAGATGGTGCTTTTTGAAAATGGTTTATAGTGGTTGCAATTACTGATATAACCTTTGATTCTTAAATTGTTGTTTGCTTCTTGAATTAATTGTCATTATTGATGGCCTAGTAGAGGAGATATTTGAAAGCGATTACTCCGGTATTGTATTTAATACGGATCCAATAAGAAGATGATCAGGGTCATTACTCATTGGTTCGAGCGTTCATGTATTTAAAGTTGCTTCTATGATTTTTCAATAGTAAATTCTTTAAATATTATTTGAATTATAATTATAATATGGAATTTATAACCCATGTTAGGAGTTACTACTAGATCAAAATCCCATTAAATGTTACCTGAAAGCAATGTGATTGAGATAGCGCGGTTTCCTTGAGTACCTTAATTCGAGTGAAATATATTTTAGTTGAGTATTAATAGCCAAAAGATAGGTTCAATAGTTAGAATAAAGAGCTGAAGGAAGTACTCTTCTAGAGATGTATTATCTAGAAGTAGCAATAATTCCTCAATTGTATAATCAATGACAATACTATTGATTAATTTAAATCGGCTTAATTAAAATTTAAGATTGCAAGGCAAGCAAACACACAAATTCATCCTTTATGAATTTCGGCTATTCTTCTTTTTCACTTTATAAATGTAAGTGAATCTGCAAATTATATGTTGAAGTATGAAAATACACGCTATGGGATGACTCGAGTAAGAGATTCTTGTACCATCATTTAATGAACACAGATTCTTTCTTGTCTAGTACATATCGTACATGACAACACTAACTTGAAGCTCTAACATCGCTAATCCAGTAGAGTTATTTTATGAAAGATATTGTAACTTACGTTGATCGATGCATAGTCTATTAATGAACATGGTCTATTATGACTTCTGTGAGTTTCGAATGATGTAGTAATATGTCTGACTGTTTAGCTTCGTATTACAGACTTACGTCATTACTATCTTGGAGTATTAAAAGATACTTAAAAAGCTTATTTAGGCTTAGTAATTCAATTATTTGTTTGATTATTTATTATTTTATTATGTAATAGATTTAAAAAAAGATTTAAATTCATAAATTATTTAGATCCATAGTTTATCTAATTATTTAAATCTAATAATTATAAAACTTAAAATATTTTACAGTTCTCTAGAACTATAGATACATCTATAGTTCTATTAGATACATCTAATATTTAAGTTTTGATATTAATGGAAACTAATTAAGTAAGACTACTATCAAAGCTTATTGTGTCAAAATTTATGCATTATGCAAAGAAATTTGAATGGTATATAAAAAAGAACAAATTTTATATTCAAACAAAATTTGAAATACACATAAAATTGTGAAGATTATAATAAATTTTTAAATATCTAGTATGGAAACATTACGAATAGTATGGTTAAGTAGTATGGTTAGTATTGGAATATAAACGAAGATTAGTGCTGAATTTGCTTTAATATGGTACTCTTATAAACCTAAATACTATTTTATCGTCTTGAATATTTTAATCATACTTTATGAAAATTTATTCTTATTTAAATTTTCGTATATTGAATCATTTCTACTCATTTAAGAATTGTACATTGCACATAAGTGTACTTAAACAATTTTCAATAAATAATTATTTCTTGTTATGAATCGTTTAAACTTTACTTTAGCCAAGCTTAAATAATTTTTTATAATATTTAATTTCATTAATGAGTTTTAATAAAATAATTAATACTTTATTTTTTATAAATATTTTAAAGTTATATGACTAATTTAAACAGTTTTAGTAACAAAATATAATTAATTTTAGAATTGGAAGTTTATTTTTCATCATACGCTTTAATTAGTTATATTTCTTGGTGGCTGTAATTATAATTACGTTTACGGCAGTACGTATAACATCACCACAGTAGAATATAGCATAAAGAAGATTTTCAATGTATTTCCCTTCATCACTTGATGTAATTATTATCTTTATAATTTCATTCCTGCATTTAATAGATAATATAAGTATGCTATAAATAAGCAAATCATACTATATTAAAATTTTATTTTTTATCCGAATTCTTTTTGCAACAAAATATATTTTCATACGTACTTTTATTAGATATTTACAACATATAAAATCAAATTCATACATTTCTTTTTTTGAATGTATTTTTTGTAAGTTATATATTTGTATAAATGAAAGTAATTGAAACGAAATAAACGCCAAGATTTAAAGATCATATTCAATAACTCATAAATAATTTACCAGTATACAAAACTGACTTTTAATATTCGATATCGACAGCTAACAGTAATATAATCAGAATATTATGAATTTTAAATACTACATTTAAACACAAATGACGAACAAAAAATATTACTACATGAAATATAAATATATCTGAATACAACTTGAATTAATTAATTAATTGTCATTATTAATGCTAATTTACTATTGCATTATTTATTAGGCTTTTTGAATTCAGAAAAGTAATGAAAGTTTTATAGGAACAATGACACTGCAAATACTATTTAAGATTATGTGCTTTTACAATAAATTAAATACAAAGCTAGTATATTAGAATTCTATGATTTATAGTTGCCTAAAATATATTATTATAAGCTTAAATGGTTCAATTAAGTTAGAGACCAATTTGATATTTCTTTCAGTTTTGATCACGAATTTTATTTAAATAATAGTTAGATAAAATATTAATTATGTACTTAAGGACTTATATTAATAGCTTTTGTAAGAGACTTTTAAAGATGCATAAACTTTAAAATTTTTAGCCGTATTTGCTACTGTTGAATTAAACATTTTTTATAATTAATGAAAAAGATATATGTGAATTATTTTAAAAAATTTAAAAAACCCTGTAATCCTACAAAATAAATTTGTTTACACTATTATAAGAATAAATAATATCATTATTGAAAATAAATATTTGTAGAATTATATTTTTAATAACAAACTATATTTGTTAAGTTTCTGCCTTAGCTGCATTATGACACATTGCGGCGTCAATTAAATTATTCTCATTTTTGAGAATAATTTAGGTGAATGAAAGGATAACAAATGAGGAATTCGTGCTTTAAGTATTTATTTTAAAGAATTATTAGTGACGCATACGAATGAATTTTAATTTTACAACCAGAAAACTTTGATGTCCTTCTTCGCATAAAATCAAAAATGTAACTGAATTTTAAATATTAACACTTACATTTATATAGATATTCTAGCGCTAACTATAAATGGATTCCAACAGGTAAACATTATAGATAGAAGATTCGAAGAGAGCGGATAAATACCTGTAAGAACGATTGAGAAAACAGGGTGCTTTTAATTATATTTCAAACGTCTGTAATGTCTTAACTTAATCTTTCTATTATCTAAATTTATAGTATGACAAACGATCGTCCAGAAAAATAATATAATATTAAAGCTACATTTAAGAAAATCTTCACAAAATTGTACTCGTTTTATTATTATAACCCTTAAAAATATTATTAAACACATATATATTCGTAAATAATGTATTATGAATCATTACATAATGCACTGTAATTTGAAAATTTCAATATTGTGATTTTCCATGATTTTTATGATTTCATGAAAATTTTCAAGATAAATTCATATTTTTTATTACACTCAATATGTTTCTATGAAAAATGTTCATGCTGGAAATTTTTACAATTATCTATTTTATTTGCAGTAAAAACATCAGCATATTATCAAATTAATATGAAGCTATTATTTTTTCATACTATTTTCGGCAAGATATATGAACGAATCTTGCTAAAGTAATTCAGAATAAGAAGAATTTTTATTTATAAATTCAAATTATTTTTAAAATAACAATGTAGGAAATTGTAGTAGTTTAGAAACGAAGAGAAGTATAACCTAACCAGACAAAGTTAAGTCGTCCGGTAAAGCAGTGTCAAAGTACGAAGATTCAACATTGATAGAAATAACGGTCGTGCGACAAGAGATGTGCACATCGCAGGAATTCTTTTGCAGTAACAAATGAAAGGAAAATACGAAAAGTCAAAAAAGTATTCCTGTTAGACGTGCGACCTTTCCGGAATCGTATGGTCAAACATTGTAGATAGGATTTCATTGTCTTTCATTGTAGCATTGTATGTAAGCTTATCCTTTCAACCTTGTGGAGTAGAGGAGGGTGAAAAATTGAGGAAGAAGTAAAAAGTTTGTTCAGCTCTGATTTAATACTAACTTACTTTACTTATATGTTTAAAAAGGAACTTTTTTTACAGAGATAATGAATTCAAATACATTCACATCTTAGCATTTTGTGGCGATAAAATAATTTCTCTGCGATTACACGATAGGAAACTTTTTGAAGAAATATTAATTATTATGACACTGTTAGTCAAATTATGAACGAATCTCTAATTAACATAACAATTAAATTTTAGTGTAGTATGATTATCAGAATTGAAATCTTTATATAATTTTATAAATTAAATGTTTCAAATCAATAAACAATATTTTGTTGCAACAGTAAAAACTCGAAAATATGTAATAAGAACACATAGTACACAAAGCACTGAATGATTTTATTTATTAAGCTGAGTTTTTTCATTTATCTCTACTTCTTGTTTAGAAGTATTTAAGCTTAAGTATTTAAGAATATAATTACATGTAAACAAATCAAGGAGCTATAATATATAAAGTATTTACGTAAAAGTTTCGCAAAAATTATTAATTTCGATATGTCAGATTATTTATAAATATAAATTTTTAATACATTTTTTAATAAAAAGTGATTGAAGACTTCAATATGAGTTTCATTTTTATTATTCTAACGAGTTTTAATATTAATAGTAGTAGTAGTAATAACAGCAATAGTAAAATATAATGTCGTTGATCTTTGAATCTTATATTTTTAACGCGGCTTCTATCTCGATGCAATAGTGATTGAAGAAATTATGTCCATTACCTTTCTAGCTTATGAGTGACAATTCGTCTAGCTAGAGACGGTTATTCTCCGCAAATTGGAGGTAAAAAGATTCACCAAATTCTGCACTTGGTAAGCTTAAAGGAATTATTTGAAAAAAAAATTGACGAATCGCTAAACGAATCATTCGATCTCTTTTATCCGACTGCTGAAATTAACTGACAACTTAAAACGACTGCTAATTATTATTATATTATTATATTCAGTTATTTGAATAGCACGATTTTTTCATTTTTAACGTTATAAATTAAGAAAAGTACCAAAACTTAACTGAAATCCTTCAACAATGCTTTGGATTCCTTCTTTGACTGAGAAGAATAAAGCTGGACAAGTTGAGTTAGAGAAATAATAGAGTTAAATTTGTGTTCTAAATTCAAGACACGTTCTGAAAGTCGTGTAAATTGTTATTCGGAAGAAGAAAAAAAAGTATATAACACGATAATGAATTAAGTACACTAATGAAAAACTACTTTTAAATAGGATGGACATATTTTTGTGCAAAGATTCATTGAAGAGATGATGTAAGTATGAAGAATTCTACATGTAAAAAGTCTCGTAATTCTTTTTATATTGTATATGTAATTTCCAAATAATTTATTATATCACTAGTAATATGAATTAAAAAATTTATCATTGTCACTCATTTCTGTTTCACATTTAATACATTCTACAAATGTGTAAATATAGGTTTAAATTATCTTTCTACGTTCATTTTCATTTATCTGAAAATTGTTTTTTATAGTTAGAAGAGCCATCTATCTCAATCTATGTGATATTATTAACCCTACAATATTCCTTAAAGTCCTAAGCCTCGATTAGACTGAATGAGGCTGTACTTCACACATTTCTTCAAAAAGAGAAAGAGAAGGGGTAGAAAAGCGAATAAGCACGGAAAAGGCCCAGAGATTTTCCCATCTGAGCGGCGTGAACGATCATTGTTCACGGTCGCCCGTAATTGGTCCACCAAGCTTGTCGCTGATTGGGCCTGGTAACAGTGGAGGGAAGCATTATTCTCTGATTGAAACGGTCCAACAGGTTTGAGCTGAATCTTAAAGCAGAAATTCTCCAGCCAGTCGCAGCAGGAGAAACGAAAGGAGCTGGACTCTAAGACAATTTTGATATATCTCTCCACTCTCGTCGAGTGTTAATTATATTCGCGCGAGTGCGGCACCTATACTATATTACAACGAGGGTTTTACCCTCGTACAATCGTCCTTGAATTGATGCATCCAGTCTTCGATCCGCCCTTATCAGGACGATATATCATGCAAAATCTATTCCGCCCTTATTAGGGTGGCAGTGATCTTGAGTGAGATAAATCAAAATCAAACAAACTTGCTCTCTAGTTCACTCCATCTTATTATCGACGAACATTTAATTTGCTATTTTGTAATTCTTTAGTTTTATCTTTTTTATACTTTATAGTTATATTTATTTTACATTACTTCACAAAAATATGAGGAATTACATTTTTCACAAATTATGATTTTTAAATTATTTAAATATAATTGATATTTGAATATATTCTGGATAGGATAAAGAATTCCACAACTCTCTAATATAATTTTATAATTTTTCATTTTATTTATATTATTTATAATTGTGTTAATGAACAACGAATAAAAATAAAGTCTACATTGTGATTTTTTAGCAATATTCACATCGACATTTGCACGATAAAAATTAAATTCTTACATTTTCACTATTTTTCACTTATTTTTGAATTTATATTTTTTCTTGCTTTAAATAATTTTTTTCAAACAAAATTTTTATTTGGAATTAATTTAATTGACTATAATATAAAACTAACTAACATGAACTATATAATATATTGATTCGTGCAAAATACATTTTTAAAATATTTTATAGAACCCAATTTAACACAGCTCAAATATAATAATAAATTAATATAAAAAAGTTATCACTGATACTCATTATACTATTAGAAAGAACAAATAATAATTCATGGTAATGTAAAATTTATTTTATTATTTAATTCACTTAGATTTATTGATTGATAATTCCTGTTAAAATTAATGAATATAAATTCATTATACGTTGGATAATTCGAGCTCTAAACCTGTAAAATAATGTTTAATTTAAATGAGAACATAATTTAAATATATAGTAGAACAAAGAATAAGGAAATCTTTTAACCTAATAAATTTATTATTTATTCATTTAAAAATTAAGCAATTCAGTTAAATGAACATCAACAGATATTGATTTTGAAAGCTCTATAAAGTACATAATTTTTAAACCAATAGAGAAAATACAGATATATTCAAATAATATCGAGAAAAGAAAACAAATATATTACTTTCTATTTTTATGTTATAGCTTACTATAATTAAAATTGTTCTATTTTTAATATATTTTATATATTATATGATGATTTATATACTATTATATACTAATCTTATACACATATATATTCTATACTTATAATTTAGTAATTTTAAAAAAATAATACATAACAAATTTAATTCTATATTTGGTTTTTATTAAAAAAAAAGATATATTTTTAATAAATTCTGCAATTAAATCTCATATTTAATTTATTGTTAATTTTCTGATAATATATATTCACTGTGAACTCAAATTGTGGAAATACTTTTATAATAATTATAAGAATCTTCAATTTAGATTTATTGAAAAATAATTATTAGAACCCTTTTTCAACAAAATACTGAAGTATCCGTCTTCTTCTGCTTTCAAATGAAGAAATTTGATAAAAACATAAGCTTGAACTTTTAACTGATTCTCATATCTTTTATATTTGGAATAGCTATAAATAAAAATGGCAGAGCGGGCTAAGATAAAATAATGAAAGTAGAGATAAGAATCTGCAAGGAAAGTTTTAGATTTTAACAAGAGGAAATTCACCAAAAAAAATTGTTTAAGAGAGAGAAAAATAAAAACGAATAATTATTCGAATGTAGATAATATGATAAAATCTAAAAATTGTAGTAATTACAGTAATAAAAAAGGAATAACAAATTTAAAAGAATCTAACACAACCTCCTGACTTCGTTATTTTATCGAAGAAAATATGTCCATTTTACCTAGTTTTGTTTACGTTTTCTTTGTAAGTTCAAAGCAATTTAAAATTTGAAATGATTGCTAATTTTGTACAAATTTTCTTTTAATTTATATTTTAAGTTGGTATATTTATCAATAATTATTACAATAATATAGTAACTTGTTATAATTTATTTATTTTTTATTAAAGATTAAACCAGGTATAGTATTAATTTTAGGTAAAATATTAATTGACAGAGAAATCAAACTTATTACTTATTTTCTCTTTTTTATTTTATCTTAAATAAAAAGTTATAAACTAAATTATTCAGAAACTATTTATATCTATGAGCACTTTTTAAAAATGTAATAGTTTTTAATATTGGAATAATGCAATGAACATGAAAATCCAATTATAAATTAATCAATTCACATCCCGTAAAGGTTATGTGTAACCAGAATGTAAAGGGGCGAAAATATTATCTATTTTATATACATTTTTTACAAATTTTATACATTTTTACGAAATATTTATAAATATTTCTGAATAGTTATATTTTCAACATTATACTTAATTCGATAACCTTAATTATTTAAACTTTAAAATAATAAGGGACTTATATCTCTCATCAGGATCTAATTAGAGTGGCATTAAGGTAATATTAGCCTCGAGAGTTCTACAAAGAAGCTTAATTCTTGAATCCCAGCTTGTGCAGTCCACTCTGGTAAAAATAGTCCTTGAAAGTGATTTTCACACATATTGAAAAAGTTATAACTAAGTTATTATACCTACATTCCTCTAGCACAAATTACGTTGATTAATATTTCTTCTTATTAAGACGTTATTAATATTTCTTATATCAAAAACAAGAACTTTCAATTTAATTACTAATGTAGTCTAAATCACGGTCATTCCAAGAACTTCACTGGCATCACTAAACATATTAGTCATACAAGGAGCAATAAAAGCAACCGAGGGTATACGAGCGGACGAGACAGCAGCAGCTATAGGGATTCGGCGATAAGGGACTCACTTCAAACGTATTTAAAAAAACGTACTAAGTAAGAATACAATCCTTACTAAGAAAATAAACAAACTTGTACTTTAATCGCGGTGAAGTCTTTATTCCAGTTATATTTCTCGCAAGTAAATTGTTAGATAAACTGGTAAGTACGCATGTTACATAGAGATACGCATAAGGATCTTTGAAATATGACTTCTCTTCTACGATTTCCTTTTTCTAATTTTACATACATTTTTCCATATATCAATAAATAAATGTTCTTTTATTCTTAATATTTTCTGTCTGTTTTCCATTTATAAGTAAATTAAAAATATTATTTTCAGCAATATATTAAAGAAAACCAAGTCCTATGAAGATGAAGATAATTAAATATCAATATTATAAAATATTGTCGCAGGGCTAAAAAATATAGATTTTGAATGAATTCTATTGATAATAAAATTACTGAAAATAATTAAAGAATACTTTTATTTACATATTTTTCGTAATAAATTATAGCAATATTCACAACAAATATCATATTTTAGAATATAATCCATTACTTATTTTTCATTATGCTAATAATTTTTGAATATTGAAAAAAAATTCTATTATGAAAATTATAAAAATTTTTTTTAATTGTAAACTATATGTTGACTTGTCTATTGTATAAAATAAAATTTGATGAATCATTTACCTATTACATTCTTATCTATCACCAAGAATGTTTGTAAGTAATCAAGGTAAAAAGAAAATTGCTCCTATTCCTACTCATTTAGCTGTGTGGAAAAATGGAGAGTAGGAAATACATGTTTCATTGGCTATATAAGAAACGCTTTTTATTGAATTTGCAGAACGACGTTTTATTTATTTTCCTTCTTTCATTTTCTTCCAGTGTTTGCAGTCATAATTCTGATGAATTTAACTTATTCTTTTCTCATTTCGGTTACTTAGATATAATTTTACCTTAAAGGAAAATGCTACTAAAAGTTATTGCACGTAAATTTTATCGCTGTATAAAGCGAGAAAATATTGATTTAGTGTATCAACGTGAATAAACGTACTTGAAGTGGAGTGTAAAAAAGGAAAACAAGTTTCCTAAATCAATAAAAACAGAAAAACTTATTACTAATGGATGAATGGAAATGAATATATGAAATATAAAATTCTGGAATCAGATAATTATTTTAAACAAAACTTAATGGAACTTAATATGCCAGATTTCTAAATGAAATTTTGTATTAAATTTACTTTTTTCATTGAATTTTAGTTTTAAAAAGAAAAGTAAGAATTAATAAATCAAAAATTTGATTTTTGTTGCATATTTATATACTGATTCATTACAAAATTTTTTCGTAAATGAAAATATTCTTATAAAGAAGACACTATATGGTTTTGAATAATATTATCCAAACATTTTTTCAATTGTACAGTATACAAATAATAGTTTCAAGATCCGTGAATGGAATTCAGACTTGTACGTTTGATTCTTAAACAAAATTTAAAGCTGAAATCATCCTTAAGTATAAAATGCGATAAATGCAAATTTTATTGTAACTATCGTGTAATATTATATACATATATATATAAAAGTGTGATGATATATGTGATTAAATTAATTAGAGTTTCTTCAATAAAAAGGATCGAATTAATCTTAATAATCAGTAAAAAATATTTAAAAAATTTTTAGACAACATTATATAATGTTTAATACGTACTTTTAACAAAAACAAGTTTAAGATTATGTATTATCAATACTAAATGAGAAAATATATCTTCCTTATTTAGATAAAATTAAAAATACAAAAAAACATTAGATAAAAACAAAATTATGAAAGTAAAGAAAAATATGATGAATCTTCATGAAATTACATTAACCAATATATTTATATGAAATATAAATTAGTATACTTTGCTTATTGAGTTTAATTAAAGTAATAAAACAACGAAATTTATAAATAATTTAAAAGTTATGATAATAATAATTTAATAATAATTTAAATAATGTAGAAGCACTAAAATATTTTAAAGTTATAAATGTTATTATATGCACTTTTATACGAAAAAATGTGTTATTGGATTAATAAATAATTTAAAGCTGTTGAAAGCTTGTAATAATATATTTGGTTTAGTTGAGTTCATAATATGGACCAATCAAAATGAATATGATCGCACATATTTTAAACATATAATTTATTTTTTGTTTTTTTACTCTACATTTTCATATATAATTATATTTACTGTATAAATAAATAATTATATAAATAAATAAAATAATGCAATATTAGAAATAAGTTGTATTAACAAGAATATAATAGGCTTAATTATAATATAAGATTATTTTTAATAAAAATTAAATTTATTGAGTTAAAATTATAATTCCATTAAGATTGTATTCTATAAGTAACGCAGAAGAACATTAATAAAATACTTTACAATAAATTTCGTATTGATACTCAAATTGTTTTAATTTGCTTTCCACAATATTCTAATACATATCTATTATGCATTTTGTGACGAAAATTCCCTTTCGTGCTAGACGGGAAGTGTGAAAGAAAGATTGCGATGCTACGATATGAGAAAGAACGTGATCAACGCCACATAAGGAAACAAAGAAAAGTACGTGCAGTGAATAAGACCAGCGAGGACAACCAAGCATTCCCGAGTCCAGTGATTTGCTGGGCCCATCTTGGGAACCAGGGAGTAACGAGATTCATCCACTCTCTCCTGGGACAATAGCGATTCGCTGTGCCCAGTCTCATCTGCGGAGAACCATGGTTCACGTGCTATCCCCTTGAATGACACGGTTCGTGCATTCGTTCACTGTGAGAAACGATCGTGTAGGGCCGCGAAGGATCGGGATTATTAGCGGTAATGAATGGGTATATGTGAGAATTAATTTGTGAATACAATTTATGTAATTATTTGATATATGTCAACACTTGTTGTTCATTTCGCAGTATATTAATTAGTTATTAAATTATGTTTAAACTGTTATTACTCTTCTATTTTAATTATTTGTATCACCATTCAAAAAAGTCCAGAGAGACCAATAAAAGAGTTAATTATTCTTTGTAAATTGCAAATTCTATTGTTTTATTGACTGTCAACCCGCCACTAAAATACCCACTTCTTTTTCCACCCCAACGAATCCTGGACAACTAACCATCCAGCTATAATAGCGGTCACGGGAAGCATGGTAAAGAGGTGCCGCGGAAATCGTCTCATCCCCTCCCCCTTCTAAACATCAGTTAGCTGAAGAGATGAAAAATGACTGAAGGAAACTAAGATTTTTCATTCCAAATTAATTAATTTTGCAGATATCATATTTATAGTATAATATGGATTTCTTCAAAATTGACTACGTCATCATTAATATTTAAACCCGAATACAATCTTCTAGGAGATAATTTTCTAAAATTAGATTTGAAGCAACTATTTACAAAAATTTACTGTAGATATTGCGAGAAATATTCTATACGACATCGCAAAAAATTACTCATAAAAATTACATTATGCTGCGATAGTACCAAAATATTAGAGTGCATGTAAAAACTAGGATAGTGTGTATTCTTCGACTTATAGATGTTTTAATTTCTATGAAATATAATTTTATGTCCAGAAAATTATCTAATTTATAATTTTTTCGAACGTACCAATTATTTAATTTCTTTTATATGCATATTTTTTGTATTTTTCCAACCATACTCTTTATTTATACCACATTTCGTATGACCTATAAAATATGAACCACTAAAAACTTATAATTAAAATGTATTTAAATAGACTAAATAAAACTAAAGTACATTATTATACTTCTGCAATGTGGTTAATAATATTATTGGTAATACTATTACATATTTAAATTCTACTTTCAGAAATGCTCTAAGTATTTTGATATTTACTAATAATTTATTGCAAATTTTTCAGAAAATAATCTTCTCCTATTGACTTTTTTGTTATTACCTTCAAATGATCAGTAGATGAGAAAAACAACTTATATAAAATTATAGATTATATATAGTTCAAATTCATTTACCTATTTGATTTTTTCAAAAATTATTTCTAATTGTTGTTTTTTGAATAAAAATTTGTTGTTTTTTTTTTACATTTATTTAAAAAGATATTGCTTTAAAGTATAACAATATTGATTTTATTGATATGTAGAAAAGAAATTTTCTGATAAAAAAAATTATTTATTTTTTTAATCAGATTTAATCAGATATCTTGTAAATTATGCGATAAACTGTAAAAAACTCATACAGAAAATAAGAATTAAAATATAGCTGTTTTAGAAAATAGACTCCTAATTTTTATTTTTAATATTATTCGACTTTAATAAAAAAAATTGTTTTTAATTGACAAATAATAATCTATTTAAGATGAAAATAATTTTTAATGTATTTCGTTCTTAAAAAATGAGACAAAATTTACTTTCTTATAGATAGTTTATTAAGATTTAATAGATACGTGGTAAAATTATCTAATGAATGAATTGAAATTATCTTATTCTAATAGATTTTAATCTGATAATTTCATTATTTACAATATCATTAATTTGAATTGTTAAAATTGGCGTCATTTCTTTACAAATTGAACATTTTTTCATAATGCGATAATTTTATATAAAAATTTTTTAAATATAGAGCACAGCTTTTTTGACTATTATCATTATTTAATTAATATTTTATATTTTATAAAATTTCAAGATGCTCTAAATTTCATTTTTTTACACTTTCTAGTCAACTATGTAATATATTTCTATCTTAATAATATTATATTTCAATTTTCATGCAAAATTTAGTAATTTCAATAAAGAAATTAGATAAATATGACCTTATTAAAAAAACTATTTAACTGAGAAGTACTATTTAAGATAACAGTATTTCATATTAATGTAATTAATTAAATCATTATTTTGTTATTTTTGTTTTATTATTATTATTATTATTGATGTCATTAATTTGTTACTAAATAATGTGCAATAACATAAAAGATTCTTTTTCTCAATTCTTGTAAATTGTAACAAGACTATTAATTCTACTATATATATTATCATCACCTAGATTTTGATAATAATTTTAATTTCGGTCCTTTACTAAAATTTTATATACTATAATACTATTCTTATTCTATCTGCCTATCTTTTTATATTAATTTATATAATGCAAATACTGTAATAATATTCGACAAAATACAGATTTTCTTTATGATATAATAAAAAAATTATCTCTATTACTGTTATTTTAATGAGCATTAATATCATTTAAAAAAATATTTAATTATTGTAAAATTTTATAAAAAAAATGCACTAAAAGACGCTACTTCCATAAACATTTTTAACATCCATAATAACAAAGCAAACATGGACATTTTTGGTAAATGTTGAAAAAGCTGAAATATATATGTAAAAGATAAGATATCGTAAGATATTCTTTCAATTTTTTACGCTTTAAGTTCCTCAACGTTCTATAATTCAGCAATTTTGATTACCAGACATTGCAATGCAGTACTAGCCAAAAGGTTTATTTATTTGTTACTGCTGTTTTTTATTTACTTGAAAGGAAAACATGATAATATCATAATTTTCAAACTCTTAATTAAATTGAATAGTAATAGTTGAATTCAATTTTTTAAGTATTAAAGTTCAACTATTACTTTCAAAAAAATATTGTATTAGACAGATAATTTTATATAAACTTTATAAAATAGAAAACATTACAATAAATGATTGTATATTTCATTTTTAATTGATCTATAGTATTTAGAACATTCGTGCTGCTCTTAATACTTAAACTTAATATTAAATATTCATCATAATTTCAGTTTATCAAAAAATAATTAATTCTTTTATTATCATAATAAATTTTGTATACTACTGAGCTCTTTTTTATTTCATCAGTATACTAGGCCTATCATAATATACATGCTTGATATAATTACAATATCGACTGGAGTGTAGAAAATTCCTTAACCTTTTAACCTATAATTTTTCATATTCCCAAAGTTATTTTTATTCTATTTAGCCACTAATATTTTAATATAAATATTTTATAAATTATAATAATTACTATTAATGTATTGTTAACAAAACAGAGCATGTACATTCAGAAAAATTTTTTTCTTTATCTTAAGACATTAATATTTCATGGATGAGTATTCTAATGATATAATTTGAACCTTTTAATTGTACCTTTAATTTTTTATTACTTTTTAATAACCTTTTTCAGGCCTTAATAAAAGGGATGCGATGAAAGACGTGACAGTAAGAGTATGTGAAAATACACTTTTGTGAGAGTGAGTAAGAATGAGCGTGCGCGTCATAGAGCCGGCTGCATGTGTGCGAAGCATTAGTGAGAGAGAGTGCTGAGTGAGTAAGCGAGAGAATGCTCGCATAGTGGGAGTACGCGGCCCAGTGGAAGCTGATAGAGAATGTGGAGTGAGTGAGAGAGAGCAAGGCACCAAGGAGGCGAGCCCTGTATAAGCCATAGTTAGCGAAATTCTAGGCCCTATGTGCGCCACCGCCGTCATTGTTTCCCCATCTTTAACTTTAGCCGAAAGACTGTAACGACAAAGGTTAAGCGAAGCAACCTCTCCACGAAGCCTCGCGAGTACATGAGCGAAAGGGGAGCACCCCGCAAAGAATATAAAAAGGGCATGCTTACGCAGAACAGAGAATTGGAGTTGGAATTCAGGAGTCGAAGGTCTTCCGGTCATTCTGACATTTGGCGCACTAAGGAACTCCGGGAAGTGCTGACATTTGGCGCGCTTCCAAGGAAATGCTAATGTTTGCCGCATGGCCGTGGATCAAGGTACAATCCATAGGTCCATGCCGGAGATACAACCTAGTGGCTAGATTCTCCCCGTCATAACTTACGCATAAGAGTTATCTTCCGCCATGATTTATATTGAATAAGCTCCACTGTTTGTCTATAAAATCATCGTTGCTGCATAAAATCAACGCCGCCTTCTAAACTTAATGTTTAGAATTACTAATAATGTTTAAAATCACTGCCATATTGCGCTTCTTATAAGCCTCACATTGTTGTTTTAGAAATATATAAATTACCGGAGTTAGTGTATAAAACGCCACTGTATTTCACCGATTATAAACACCGCTGTAGCTCATTGTAAGTAAAACGCCGATACTTTGTGAGCTGTAAGCGTACCGCAAGCTACATTTACCCGTAGAATAACGGAATGCTTGTAAGAAGCTTAAATTAAATGAACTTGTTTAATTTATCGAAAAATAAATGCCGTCCTTATTTCGGCCCCCGTCTCATCAAGCCTCCTCGTCCCGATACGAACCTGGTCCGATCTCGAGCCATCCGCCTGGGATAGATAGGAACTAGAAGAGACAGAGACACCACCACCATAGAGGTAAAGGAAAGAGAGGAACGAGCAAAAATCAAAACAGGAAATAGAAATAGAGTAAAAAAATAAACCCGCGTTGCATGAATAGAAGAAATAGAAGTAAGAATTAGAAAAAATCCGACACGACGTTGCACAGTTCTGCATTTTTAATTATGATTTTTTATATTTATTAAATATAGACTATGTAGATTATTTCTTGAGATATATTCAAGTACGTTATCGAATAAGAAATATAATAAACTGTATGATTTAATTTATTTTAAAGCCACTAATTTATTTTAGCTTTAATATGAATTATAAATTTACAATAAATAGTAATCAATTTATGAATTTATTTAGTGATATTAATGTACAGATTTATAATAACATAAATAAGACAAAAAGTCGAATGAAGCAGTTTGATAAATGTTCTATATATATATATAGTATGGTTTTTGCATCTCTTACTACAAAGAGTTCAAGAAGATATTATTTTGATTTTTCGTGCAAAACGATCGAAGATAATCAATCAATAGATCACTCTATTTTATACAAATAATTATGAAAGGTAGTATTGCTTCCTTTCGTAAAATCCTTTCCTTTTTTCTATATTATCTTCCAATAGTTGAAGAGCATTGGTGCAAACCATGTTTCCAGTTTATGATTTATATTGTACCAAGGATCTAACTTTTCTATGAATAATATGTAATTTACGTAAATAGCAGTTGTAATTATTAGTGCCATGTGCTTATATTCTCTATCGAGATATATTTTAGAATCTTTTAAAAGCTAACTAAAATTAACAATCTGCTCAGTAGAACTAGATTTTTCATTTCCATGAGAACTTCAATGTAATTTGACTTCATTCTATTCGTCGAAATCTTCGGTAAATGAGATGCACGAATTAATTTATTACGTATTGATTTACATGGAATATCATTGAATATAAGATTTTCATTTGTGTTGCACACATATGTAATAGAGATATTTAATAATTTTTGTAACTTGTACTCAATGTACATTGCCTAAACTAGAAAGAGATTAATTGTAGATTAATTTTTTTCGCTTTTTTAAATAATTAATAATATCTTAGAATGGTAATGTAGAAAAGCTAAGCATAAGATTTGTTAGATTTTACCAATGTACGCGTAAAACGACAAAATTTTTGTTTTTGCATATGTCAACGAAATAAAATAAATTCAACTTAATCTTTAGTAACTTTAAAATATTAACTCCTTGAAAAGATACTCATTACAGTAACCTTTATAAATTATAATAGTAAGTTAATAACTAATATTTTTATAATAATACAAATCAAATAAATTTAGCTAGCGAAAGGAGAGCGAGAAAGAAGAACGAATAGAAAACAGAAATTAAAGTTCATATACATATCATGTAAAGTTGATCAATGCTTTATTCACATGCTTTGATCAAATATCATGAGATTTTTCTGCTTGAGGTAACCGGACGATAACGCGTTTAAAAATCAAGAAGTTGTAGTATGGAATCGTCAAAATCTCAATGACGTCGAATTTCAAATTGCCGAATCAGGCCGTTGCTCGAGCTTCTACACTATTACCAAACATAGGTGAGTGTAATGTATATGTATCTATGTGTACTTCGCAGTATTGCACATAAATAGAGGAATGTTTTTTATGGGAGATCTACCGATTGATATATTATATTATAATATAAAAAAAATTTTTATAATTTTATTTTTTTAAATATATTGGATTTTAGATTTTAATTTTAAATTGTATAATAAATAAAATTGAAGAGCCTAAAATTCAATGTATTTAAATATTCGATTTTGTAAAAATTCTTCATCTAAAAAATAAATTATTTTTCATTATTGCTGTTAATTTTTATAATTAACATTTTCATAATTTTTTTAATTTTTTGATAATAATAGTTTAGAAATAAATAAATAGAGTAAATACAATAAGATAGAGGAAAAGAGAAATCAATAAAATAAAAAGTACTGTCATGTGCATTTGTGTATATGTGTGTATTGTGTATATACAATTTTGTATATTGAACTGAATAAAAAAATGTGTAGTAATATGTATGTACATATATTACGCACTTACATCTAGTGCCTTTGAAAATATTAAAAAATTCGATATATTTATGTACCAGTATAAAACATCAGTTTGTTATAAAAACCGTGGGCTACTCTGATATTTAGAAGTTTATTTAGAAAAAAAAGAGCGGCGTTGATCTGATGAAAAGTTTATAGCGACGAATCATTGAAATCTTAGAGTCGATGAGATTCGAGTCCGATCGTTATGTTAGGTTTCATGTGAGGTATAATATGTGTGAATACATGTGTACTTATTCTCTTGTAGCAATGCTTGCTTTGAAATTTCTTTCGAGCTCACCGACTATCTTACTCAAATTTTACAATACTTAGATTTCAATAAATTATTTATTTATTATTTTATTAATACTCAAATGTTTTATTGTTTCATACATATCAAAAAATGCAAATTAATCATATCCAGGAAAATCATTATATTATAAAACAAAGTTTTTCGGTAAATAACTGTGAGTTGTAATACACAATCTTTTACTATACGAAATTATAGCTGCAACATAAATATTTTATATATTCTATTACACTTATATTCTATTACGCCTTGCACATAAAAATTATTAAAATTTTCAAATGAAAAAACAATAGCCAAATTACGTGGTGTTTATATACACGGCTTTCAAAGAATAATTACGTCCGTGAAATCCGTGATAATTCCAAATAAGTAAAAAGGTTTAATATTTATGTTTAATCAGCAAATATTATACCTAAATATTTAATTTTTTATATTATCAATTTAATTCTTATGTTACAAAATGTTTGAAAATCTAGATTAAAAAGATAAATTATAATAATCAATATGTAACCTAAATTTATTGAATATTTCTAAGATACAACAAATAAAAAATTTACAACACATTTTCACCAATATCATAAAAACAGAATTCACTATAGCTTCTGTAACATAAAAACTGAATATGTTAAAAAACAAATATTCGAAAAATCAAAAGTTAGAAAATAAGTAAAAAAATTTTCATGCCCAAAATATTATTTTTAACTTTATTCCTAATGCTACGCTAAGATTCTATAATCGCAAGCATTCTTATAAGCGTAATAGGACATCTAGCACGTTATAATTGTTAACTCAATACTTGCCTCAAAATTTTATTGCAAAGTATTATGATTCTTACAAATTCCAATATATATACAAATTTTTTTATTAAAAATCCATAAGAAACATCGTATTATACATTGTTAAACAAATAAATATCCAAACATAAAGATTTCAACGTTGAAACTATCGAAAAATTATTATATGAAATTTATAAAAACATAGTTTTATCTTTAAACAATCCGTAAAATACTATAATTATGGGATGACAAAAAAATTTATAATTTTAGAAATTCGACATTCGATAAGCGATTATTAATAATAATCATACAATACTACTAAATATAAAAAATGTTATATAAACAAAAAACTTATATATGTTGCTTTACTGACTTGTATAAAATCGTGGTATGAACGATTACATGTACTGGATTGTCCGCCAACATAAATTGTCAACAACATAAATTATTGATATTTTACACTTGCAATTATAAAACTATCGTTTTAGCAAACAAGTTTACGTAAATAGCAAAGTTTATTTACACAATATCATTTGGTTACACTGTGCGAAGGAGTTCGAAATACACATTTTGAAAACTTATAGATTACGGTATACAATACTCATGAACGGTGTACAACTAATTGATTATAAAAATTGTTAAATAGGCATTTCACAACTTTTTATTAATGATTTTCGTTGCTTGATAATTAATAATATACAAAATAATATACAAATTATTTGTCAACAAAAAAATAATTTTTCGTAATCGTTAATAGTTTACTTAAACAAGTTACTATAACATGGCATAAATATTTTTAATAATTTATAAATATTAAATATTATGAATGGTATCTTCTCAATTAATGTATCATTAATAAAATTATATTTGTTATATTGCAATAGTTAAAATTCATAAACTTTTTAGCTGTCATAATTTATATATACTTATAATACATATTATATACCGGTATTTATTTGTTATGTGACAAACACAAGAACGTATTAGCAAATCTTTACATGATTTGCGAATGGCATAATAAAAGAGAGAAAGAGGGTAATAATATGGAAATTCATAAAATAAGTGAGAGAAAATAGGCAATAAAATATTAAGCAATGATTCTTACATTTATATATGACTTTGTATTTAATGTAATTCGTAAAATGTTTATTTCTTTGAAACTTAAAAAATAAAAAAGTATAGATAATTGTATTCCTATCAGTATTTTAAATCTATGATTACACTTTGTCATGGGGTAGTGAATTCGAACTGAATTAGAGATGTTTGTTTAAAAAAAAACGTTGTTGCACCGCAAAGTCGGTGAGCTGCGGATCGACTCGTCAAAAGCTTAGAGGTTATGAGCGTTGCGGAGTTCGAATGGCTCTTGTAAAGCCTTTCTATATGTGAATAAATTCTTATTGACCTTACGCTTGAGTCAGTATCGACCCGAAACTAAATCTATCAATTTCTTAATTATTGTAAAAATAATTTGTAGGTAACAATCTTAGAAAAATGTTTCGATTCAATAGCAAATCATATTCAAGAAAAAACTTAGTGAAATATCATAGGGGAATTTGTTTAACAATATTAGTGTGCCTCTATTCTTGGATATATAAGACTGCAGGTACATTTAAATGTACGTAACACTTATTTTCGACGCGATATTGATATAAAAATCTTTTAGAATTCTTAAATAATGTTAAAATAGACGATTTTTTGAAAAAAATTTACTGTAAATGTCTTACACTAATTTATTATTAACTACCTAGACGGCTATATGCTCATATGTATAAAAGTGCATGTGTATTTAAACATAAAGATCATCAATTAATGGTGCGATATTTATATCGAAACTTTTTTTATATATTAATATTATTAAAATACGCTATATTCAAAAAGGTGTAAACAATCTTATGTGACTATTATGCGTGTACGCCTGTGCATTCAATGACGGGCGCCGACAGTTTTTCAAATTTTTCAACCAAATTTACAGAATATATTGTAATAATAATAAAATTGTGGGTTTTATAACGATTTTTATACAAAAGTGGACCGTTTGCTCCTAGGCGAATTCACGCATGTACAGAAAACAATTATTCTAATAATATTTAGTGGAATAATAAATTTGACTCTGTTACGATTTTTCGATATTTTGACCCCCTTATGAGGGTAGTTTATGATTGATAAGTATTTATAGTTTTAAAAAATAATCGATTTTGAAAATTTTCAAATTTCATTGCAAATTCAACGAAGAAGACTTTAGACTCCTATTATAAGTTAAATTTTATAGCATCTAACTGGAAGTAAATAATAATTAAGACAATAAAATGGAATACTTGAAGTGAACAAGCTTTATTTTATTTTGATAGATATCCTTAATTAATGAATTCAGAATCCTAATATTTAAAAATAAAATAATTTATTTTTAATCGAAGAAATATTTAATATTTATATAAATAAAAATATTTATTTAAATAAAAACAAATGCAATAAATACATTATTTTTATAAAAAAATTTTTATGTAATAAATGGAATAAACTCAAACCTGGTACTTCGTGGATATAAAAAGTCTCGGGACTGGCACAATGAAACAAATATTTTTTGGTCAAAAATTCATTTTGTCTTTTAAATCTAGTTTTATTCAAAACCGGTATATTTCTTTCGATGGTTGCTTGACGCAGGTAGCATGATTTCTCATGGGATCCGTAATATGCGTCAATTTCGTATCTGACATCCTCATTTGACACAAATCTCATTCCCTGGAGTTACCTCTTCAAGTTAGGAAACAGATAATAGTCGCTGGAGGCCTAGAAAATTGTGGGAGCAGTGCAGTGATTCGTACTTTAATTCATTCAACGTTTCCATCGCTTCCATAAATGTGTGAGCCAGTATACTTTCTTCGTTTAGAGGGCTCTTTTTCTTCGCTATATAAGATTTTATTTCTTGATTTCTTCACTCAAAGTGTTCAATAATGCTGTTTAGAATTTTACTATGACTTTCATATCTTTTCTCATATCTCTTCATGTCATTTCTCGAAAGAGTAGTAGCTCTTTTCTTACAAATAATGACAAAGACTTTTCTAGGCGATTGTTATATCATAGGTCACTTTGGGCGGTTTTCACTCCATTATAGTCACTTCACAGGCCGCTTATTGGACTCAAGTAACTAGCGATGGCTCTGTGTTTTACGCACTAAATGAATTGGCACAAAAATAATTTGGATTACTCTGAAAATCTCCAAAAATGCACATTGAATAATGGACACGATGCTGCTTTTGATCGATTAGAAAATACATGACCCATCTGGCATAAAGATTTTTTATTTGTAAATGTTTATGTAAAATTCTATTCAGCGTCCAAGACGTGCAGCATCATCGATGTTTGTAGGCTCACATTATAATTTATTAAACCAACGACAAATAGTTGTTTTCGATGAAGTGAAATCAATATAGTTGTTTACGAATTTTCAAGTTATTCTTGTGCTTAATCGGTATTTTTTATTAAAAATCAATGTTCATCAACGCACGAAATTCTTTCAAATCCATTGTTCATAATTTTAATATGTAATTAAAATTACTGTAATTGTATAAATATTTTTTCCACGAAACTATTCAAGATTGATATCTTCTACAAATTATACGATATTTCGTTTATGTTGTAATAAAGTGTCAAATCCCAATACTTTTTACCTCACGTAATGTATCAAATTATATTTATAATTTGAAATTAATTTATAATTTTTAACTTAGTTTTCCAATTTTATATAATTCTGTAATTTTAGATCTAACTGTAAATTATAAGATTTTACCAGTAAAAGGAGTAGGATTTTCATTCAATAATATAGTATTACATATTTACATTGATACATATATACATCTTCTTAAAGTAAAATGTATATTTTACTTTATTAATGCATATTTTATTGTAATATTCTCCAATATTTGAATGCTTTACTAATTTACAAATTTTATAATTATGATATTTTTGAAACATATTTTATACATTTATCAATTTGTAATTTTAATTTTCATAATTTTCTACATTTCATGTAATTACGTAAAACTTACATTTCTTTTAATGTAACAATATAGATTTGAAATTTTAAAATAATGTTGTTTTATAACTTGTTAATATGACTGTTATTACTTAGTATTTCGATTTAATTTTTCAGATTATTTAATTTGCTTGTTTACGAGATTTAAATATTGTTTACGTAATTATTTCGGTTTTTGTACTTAGTATATTTTTTCTATGTCCTTTATATTTTGTATATAATAATAATAATATTTAATAATAAAGAAGAATAAAAAAACTTTTTATGACTAATTTTAATTATGCTTACAAATTAAGATTTAAAGTGCAACTTGATTTGACACTAAAATTAACTTCAATTTAAAAATTTAAAAACATACATTTCAATTTTGAGGTTATTAGAAAGATTATATTTGTGTTAATAACAAAACTAAAAATAATTTACTATTATAAAAATTGTTTTTATATAGCTTAGTCCTAAAAAAATCTACGAAATCCTTGTAATTTATAAAACGTAACTTTATTTATAAATATATAAAAACAGAATTATAAAATTATAATAAAAGAAATTATTAAAACATTTTATTTAAACAGAAATTAAATATAATGTTAATTTACTACTTTATGTATTCTTACAAATTTGTATAAATATCTTATATTTTTACAATGTACAAATATATTTTTAATTATTTCATAAATCTTAGTCAATAATGAAAAATTCCAAATATTATAAAAGTAGCAAAACCAAACACACACATAAACACACTTGTGTATATTATTGAAAGGAAACGCAAATGCAATATCTTTTTAGGACAAAAAATATTTTTTGATGTTCAATGAAAAATTGCGGCTATAAATAGTGGCGTATAATGTCAGAGAAGTTCTTTGGTGTAGTATAAATATAAATATGGTAAATAAAAGAATACAACCAAACATAAAATTAGTAATTTGACATTCATTTATTGAATATATCTACGTATATTTATGAAAATACATGCTCTTTTTAATAAATAATTTGACGAAAATTGTTATCATGACTAGAGCATTATAAAATAATATAATATATAAAATAATAAAAAATGAAAAATCTTATAATACTTAAGGAAAAACAAAAAGTTATTATAAAAATAAAAAATTGAAATTTCTATTTTTAAACATACGGAATTATAAGTGCTGATAAATATTCATAATTGGATTTTTATTTTTCTTTTAGTTATTAGGAATATGACCAAACTCATATCTGAACGTAAGAATTACGTAACGATTAGAAAAACTTAGGACGATATACAATATCTGTATTTAATTGTTTTTTAATGAAAACATAAAAATCTAACAAAACGTACCATTATCAAAGACTTACTTATAACACTTTATTAAAATGTATAAAAAGACTGAAAGTTTTTTAATTTTTTTGTATCGAACAAATGTTGGTTTCGTGTTGACAAATTATCTATTAAACGCATAATCCACATTTCTCACGTACGTGCACATACTTGGTTATACTACTACATATACCAAAGATTACGCGGATCAGTGCTAGAGATATAGAGATAGTGATAGAGTACATGTATGAGTGTACATATGTGGCTTCCAGTTTCCATTTGCTTGTTCTTTCTTATACGTGTGTGAGTGTTTAAAGAAGTGAAGAAGTCGAAAAAATCAACGCAGAAGATTTTTCTCGTGATAAAACCGACGATTAGTGCATAAATAATCAAGCGTTAACATGCCTTGCCCCCCCCAAAAAAAGAAAACAACAAAAATCACACATAAAACGAGCGAAAAGGTATAAGCGTTTGCGTGCGAGTGATGTGCTGAAGCGATCCAAGTGCCAAACATCTGTGTAGTCTATTGCCAGCGTCACCTTATTTTCGGGGTATTGTCTTGCGTAGCTCCTCTCGAGCCACCTTTTGCTCTACACAATCACACGCCACGCATAACAAGGTAGCCGCGCATTACCGTGGCACACACGCGTACTTGACGGTGGGCGGATGATACGGGGAGGGTCGATAAGTATTTCTATCGAACATCGAGCTTCGGCCGCGGCAGCACCGCAACTGAAATCGTTCTCGGTGGGGAAGCTGCGCACAGGATCTGGCGACCCTCACTCTTGTAGAAACGCGCGTGCGTCTTCCGGTTCCGAGAAAGTCCAAACGAGTGACACGTAATCCGACCGTCAGTTAGACCAGCTTGTGCCTGCTGCAACTGGACATTGTATCGAGCACAGGAACGAAGTCCATTTTTCACGAGAGGCTTTTCTCTTAAAAGAAAATATAAATTTAGAAAATATCACAATTTTGAAATTCCATAGTTTGGAAAATGTTGTTAATTTATTCTAATAAAAATGATAATACCCCGGTGTTATTATAGAATTAATGCAATAGAACAGTTTTTACTTTAATTTCATTCGTTAATGAAATTAACGAATCATTCATTCAAATTAATTAAACCAGATGAAACTTTTCATTATATTATGGAAAACTATTTGAAAAATATAGAAATATTTGGATATAAATATTTTTAAGTATTAAGAAAATCCTTACATATTTTATATCAGTTGTGTCAAAGCTAAATATTTCAAATGTACTTAATCATTCTTCAAGACACGAATAAATATTAGTTATCAAATACAGTACATATATATATTTCATGTCAATAACTTGAGTGTTGGAATTTACATTTTTTCAAAATAAATTATAAATTTTGTAAAAAAAACTGTATTGTATCTCTTGTCAAAATTATTTAAAAAAATTATCTATTTTAAATTTCAAATTTCGTGATTCTTTACTAAATCAAGTACATTGTCTGCTTTATTTTGATGATTTAGTTTGATGTTAGCTAGTTGCTTTACTTTCATTTTTATTTGAAATGTGTAAATAAAGACGTTGTAAATAACACAGAGCATTCATTCCTTACCAGTGTTTACGAAACTTTGTATAGTTTTATAAATGTTATATTTGAATAATGAATGCATTAGTTTATGATCTTATATAAAGAATCTTATAGTTTGATAAATCTATTTTCTGAAAGTCTAATAGAATAATAAGTTCTAATAAATTATACAATTATAGTACATTATAATTATTTCAAAAAAAGAGATTCTAGTTTCAATTTTATATTCAATTTATAAGAGAAAAAATTTTGAAATTTTAGTTCAAAATTATTATGAATACTTTTATAATTAATCTATATCTTAAAATAATTTTTTTAAAATAGTAAAATTTAGATTAGAAACTAATATTTCATAATATTTATTGCTGAATTATATTAATCTATACAATGTAATTATAAACCTAACTTTATATTTTTTACATTATAAAATCAAAAACAAATACATTCTATAAATTTTATTTCTGCCTCTTTCATTACTACTAGACAATTCAAAATGTGTACTGAAGTCCACGTCGTGCTATTCACTTTTTCCATTCTAAAATTTACTGGATAATGGGTATAAAGCAACCACCATTCAACGTTATTAAATGATCGCGTGATGTGATGCAAAAAGTCGAATCACGTAATCTCCGTCTATCCTCTATTTAGTCTGCTCTACTCATCTATCTCAACATGATGCTTTATTCCTACTTCCTTTTTCTTTCATTATTTTCATCCTCGCGATTGTGCCCAACTGGACGTAGTCTACTTCTACCATGTAACCTAAACATAGAATACGTACGAAATGCCTATCACCGATGTTTGTGTGAATAGTCTGATCATACTCGTCTTGATTCTACTTTGCTTCTCAACAATATCATTTTCCTCTTCACAAGTTAAGTTGTGTCTGAAACCTGAAGATTCTCTTTCCCTCTCTTTTCTCATATATTTATCTTTCGATCTTTCAGTTGTTCTATTTTATGCTTTTTATAACTATACCTATATTTTTCATCTTCTATGAATGGTCATTGACATTGTCCCGCATCTAATGTCTAACGTACTTGTACTATCTCATTGCCTCTTGTTCACCTACTCGACTTTTCCACAATTTTGCTCTCTTCTCTTTGTCTTCTCTTCTTTTCTGCTGTGTTTTAAACCTCTTCTACCTCATTTTCTTCTTCACATCTTCTTATAATCGTTTGTTGTCTTTCAGACGCTTTTTCGTTCTACTTTTCAAGCAACTCGTCGCAGTAGTAAACATACGCTATTGTTTCTTTTTTAAATTGCTTACCTTCTTTTCTACACGTATCATGTCGTCTTAATTCTTATTTTCCTTCTCAATTTTTATACTGTTTTATTTTGGTTGTTTCATTTTTTGAATAATTTCTCTTCTTGAGCTTCGGTTCTTCTTATATTTTTACGTCAGAAATATTTATTTATAAAATGTCAGGAATAATTTTATATTATTTTATATTATTTTAACAAATAATTCATTTTGAATATCTGATATAAATGTAAAAAAGATTATAAAAAACTAGGGCTTTAATATAAACATTTGAGATTTAAATAATGTAAGTATGTATTAGTATGTAATGCTTAAGATTAGATACAAATGGAATGCTTATTAAACATTAGATTTTATAAATTACTGATAATAAAATTTCAATAAATAATTATAATATTTTTTACTGTTGTTTCACATTAATAAATAACTATTTAAAAAAGCCATATATTGTAAATATTCTAAACGGAAATTATGACAAATTCTGTTAAGACAAAATTTTTCAATAAATAAAAATTTGTTCGATTAAATATGTATTAAGTATATAATGGGTCAAAATTTTATATTATTTAAACATAATATTAGGAAATATAAAAAGATGAAGATTATATTATATATTTGATGAAGTATATAATATATAATCTCTAATGTTTACACAGAATCTAGAATACAAATATAATAAATATTTGTAACAGAATAAAATACAAATACAAATAAATATCACAAGAAATAGATTATTTTCAGTTCCAAACTCAAAAAAAACTGACTTATCTTTAATACATATAAATCTTCAAAGAAAACATAAAAATTCTTTGAAAATTTTCATGGGTCCAAACATTTATGATACATTTCGCAATCATTTTTCGATTATTTATTTTAAACTGTTTGTTTAATTTTTATTATTGAATTATTAATTGCAAAAAATGAAAGTTTAATTTAGATTGTATACATTTATAGATTAAATTTTACTCTAGAAAATATTTAAAAGTAGTCATCTACTTAGTAATTATTTATTTTTCCAAATGGTAAATTTTTGTCTTAACTACTGTAATCTAAATCGTAAAATTTGAGATATGATTCTTACAATAAATTTCTATTCTTGACATTTTCTTTATTAATAACCTCTACAATTTTATACCTCTTTATTGAAATATTAGTAAATTATGTAACTTAATTATATCTAATATATTTAATAATACGACAAATAAGTTACAGTCTCATTTCAAAAATGTTATCTTAACATTTGCTCATTTTTGTCATCTGTGCTTTAATCTTAGTCGAAGTTTTATTAATTTTTATACAACATACTTTAATCATTTAAATTTTATCATTATTTTAATGTTAACTATTTTATGATTTTTATTGCTACATATTCTATTTTTCAATCTCTATTAAAAATGAGGCTAATCTTCCGTTTAAAACAGGCTGAATAAGTTTTGAATCATATAGTTTCTATTTTAAACAATATAAAATAAGAGTATAATTTAAAATATTTAGCTAAACTTTATTCTTCCTTTGTATAATAAAATATTAATACATAACCACCACACCTTTTACAATTAGAAAGTAAAAGTAAATTTATTAATTTTAAATTATTTATTTAAATTATAATAAAATTGAAAAACTTGCTAATATACTATTCAATTATGAATGTTACAAATAAAAAAGATGTAATATTTTGTTTTAAAATATACATGGATATTATGATTATAACAATTTACTATATATAAATATATATATTTAGTCCGTTTCTTATATTTCATATTACTTTGTAGAACTAAAAATTGCTATAATCAAAATATCCATGTATATTTTAAAACAGAATATTACATCTTCTTTATTTGTAACATTCATATATATATATTTGGAAAATGTTTCAATTAAATAGGTACATATGTGATCATAAATTATTGGTCTTCTAAAATAATTTATGCCCAGTAGAATTGCAGACATTCCTGGAAAACTTGTTTTTCTATTAAAACAAGGCAGTTTTATAAACCATAAATTCCTAGCACTAACTTGTATAAGTAATACAGTCACACTAAGAGTTTTCAGCTGATGTATTTGTAGATTTCTAAATTTAAATAAACTTTTTAAATCTAACATGTACATAGAACTGAATAATTGAGACATTCATCAATTATAAATAAAAACTTTTAAAATAGCATTCAAAATTGCTGCATTTGAAAAATTAATGCTTCACTTTTAATATTTTTATATTGGACTAAAAGTAAAAAAAAACTCAAATATCAGTTTGCAACAAAATAATAAATAACTGTTTTTATTTGTGTATAATATTTATAATAAAATATAATCCAAATAGCTAGATATGTACAAAAATACTTAAATTTATATGTATAATATTAAAAATTATGATTCTATGAATCGTAAATAAATTTTTTTTAAATGGGAAAAAAATTTCTTGATACGTTTGCTTTATTTCAAAAATGCTTCGTTTATAGATCTAAGTATTTTTTTCCAAAAAAATATACTTGAAATTTTTATAACTCAGGTAAATAAGTACAATTTCACCTAAATAGATTAAATAATGTTAGAATTTTCTTTTAGTCTCTAATGATTAGGGATACTTAGAATTATTTTATAATCTACAAAAATCATAGTCTGAAAGTACTATAATTTTATAAATATAATACTCTTAAACTTAACATAAATGTTTATAAATATTTTCAAATAAATTAAAAATAAATTAGTTCGAAAGGAATTTGATTAAAATACAAGCTTTGAGAATATTTTTAATTAGAGCTTGTATATGTTAGCTAAAATCAAGAAATTAATTTTCACTGATGAATTCGACAATAAATAACTTTTATTACGTATATAAAATTCATTATTAATTAAATCAACATAAACCAAATAGTTTTAATTACCAATTACCTATTTGTATAAAAAAACTTCTATATTAAAAGCATCTCGAAACCTGTTAATTAAAAGTATAAGTACATAACGTACAGACATACAGTGAATTAGTACTTTATTATAGAATAAACAATTAATACTGTTTAGTAACTTATTTTTGAGTGGTATTTCATAATATATTAAAGTTAAGTTTTGTCTTTCACGACAAAGTTTCATGTCTACAATAAATGACAATTTCTATTCCAAGACTTCACTTTGAATTAGTATAATAATTATTAACAGAAGAATTTTTCTGTGGAATAACTCATAAATATTGTATTTACTACAACATCGATTTTTCAATAGTTTTTATTAAATATGTCGTTTTACCTATACATTATATAATATAGATTTAAATTTGGAAGTAATATTTTTCTTTTATTTTCTGTTTATTGAAATATTTATTTATATTAAAATTATAAAGTTAAATATCATGTGATTCATCGAGTAATGTTAAGTTTTAAGTATTTTTAAGCTTAAAGTTCATGGAAAATAATAAAAAATATAACTTACCTAAGCGTCTATCATTTTCTATTTAAAATAATGCCTGTTTTAGTATTCTCATAAAAAAGTATAGAAAAGTTGACTTCGATATTTCATATTTAGTTCATACATGAAAATCGGAATATTCTTATCAAGCAAAATTAAATAATATTTCCTTAGAAGCGATATTTCAGAAAGAAAGTTTTAAATTTTCTGTTTCTGTAAATATTATAGATCAAATTAATGGATTAAATTTAAATTAGCTAAGCCAATCGTCTTTAGAAATAGTGTCATTTAAGTTTAATATTTTAAATAAATGACAAGCCTAAAAGATAATAATTTTAAAATATTTGAAGAGCATTGAAAGTATGTCGCAGCATTGTGAGACATGACGAGTTCATGCAAACATGCAAGGGTGCAGATCTCGAATTGTATGGACCAGACTCCCCTGGCTCACGTTTTCAGCAGTGGGAGAGAAAGAAAAAAGACGTACAGGCATGGAAAATGCCCCGAGGTTTTCCATCCAAGCCCACGTAGTCGTGAGGGCTTATTACCGGACCCAAACTGAGGATTAGAGCCAAGTATTCTGACTTGGGCGGCGCTACTTCCATTTAAGCAGAAATATTCCATTTAAAGAGGGAATACTGAGGATTTTCAGATAATGGGAGCAAAGAAATGGACGTAGCAAGATACCCCCGATGAAGGATTAAGCGAGGGTCAAGGCTCTCTCCCTCTCCACTTCACATAAGCGACGACTGCGTCATCGGAAGCTAGCACCGGTTTTCGGCATGGCACCGATTTTGTCCCTTCAAAAGAATTGATCGTCTGAAATTTAAGAATTGATCTACACACAAAAGTATTGATAATATGATAATTTTTAATATATCATTTCGACTTTTACAACTTAAAACAGAACTTTAATCATTACTCTGTATAAAATTTTAATATTTTTTACGATAATAATTATTATTCTATTAAGATTTTATCAATATTTTGTTTTTGTATAAAAATTCTTTATTACTTTTCATTTAGAAAAATTTACAAATAATATAATAAAATAATGAGAAATGCTAATATAAAAACTTATTATTTATCTACACATGCAAAAAATAAATAAATTTAAGTATTTATATAGAAGTATTGTATATTTTATGTCTTACATTATTAATATTATGCTTATTTAAGGATTAAGTACATTTTTACAAGTATATCTGAATAATAATTAATTATTTATAAATTATTAAATTAAATTTACTACTAAGTCAATAGATAAGTTTTTTTTAAGTTAAGTCAATATATAGATTATATTAAAACCATTCAATATTAGAAAAGTTTATCGTCAACTTAATATCTTTCACTAATTTTACAAATAAAACGGGAGATAATTTTAATAATTCATTTACAAATACTCATCATCATAAACCATTTACAAAAATCATAATTAGATAAATCTTTCATAACTTTTTTTTGAAAATCTACACATTTTTAATCTTTAAACAAAATAATGTATAATATTTATTTATTGCATTTATTTATTTATTTATTTCATTATTATTTTGAATATAATGACATTTAGTTTTAACTTACATTTTACGGAGAAAAATGGAATATCGTTTAACTGTTATTAAAAATTTTAAGAGCAAACTTTTCAAGCCTATGAGAATAGAAGAACCTATAAATAGGTAAAAAACCATGTATTATTTCCCTTTTCCTCTTCTTTTACTTTCATAAAACCTCGGCGTTGTTTTCAAACGGCTTTTCATTTTTATGCTTTCGCACGCTTAGGCCTTTGCGCGATGAAAAAAGAATATTTATAAATATTTCAAAGGTATAAGCTTCTCTCGTTTAACATATCGCGGTCTATTATCATAAAAGTGTAAAACACTTCTTTTTTTATTCTCTCTTGAATCATTTCTTTTAATCTTAATACATCGCATGACAAACATTTTCTTTCCTTTTGTTTTTAGATATAGTATATATATAGTACTTAGTATGTAAATTTACTATGTAAATTCAGAATCAATATAAAAATGCAAAATTTTGATAATAATATTTAAAATAGGATTAATATTTTTTATAATTTAAGCAATTGAGTTGACAGAAATTATTCATCGAGTTTTGGCTCTGGATCAGTAGTGGAATCTTCGAAAAAAATAAAGTATAAGAGATAATTAAACTTGACAACATAATAATAGAAGCGAGTTAAAGAATTTTTAAATTTTAATCTGCGATGGAAAAGACCTTCGCGAGCTTAGAAGTCTATGAGTAATAAAGTGTTAGTATAATGAAGTGTTTGTGCGAAAAACATGACAGTGAACGTAAAAATGGACGTCTACGCGTCAGTAACAGATATGCGGGATGCTTCGGCGAAAGTACGCATGACGCTTGTACGACAGTGAAGTCAGTGGTGTATATTTGAAAGAGAGCAGTGCGGCATAGCGTCGATCGCAAGACTGCGCGGTGTGTATGAGCATGAGAGAGAACACGAGTACTCCCCGTAGTGGAGAAGCACTGCGTCATACGTAGGCGAGTGAGAGAGATAATGGAAGAGAATGGGACAAGTGGAAGGAAGTCTTGGCTATGCATCAAGTCTCAGTTATGCGCTAGGCCTTAGCCGTAGGCGACTAAGGCATTGCACAAGCAAGTGAAACGCGCTTGCGCCACCGCCACCGTTACATTCCCCGCCGTTGGCCGTCGCAAGGGCAAACTAAGCAGGACCAACCCTCCGTGAGTAAGAACAACGATTTCATTCGTTAAGCGTCGGATAAAAACTAAGAGAAGAAAAATTTTTTTAGGTAATAAAGGAAGAAGGTCCCGCAAGGAAAAGTCAGTCTGGTTGGCAGTAAGGAGATCTCCCTGGATCAGCAAACTATTAGCACGCAAAACAAAACATAACTAAGAGTGCAGCCTGTCGGCGTGCTCTATGCCGTGCAGCCTATCGGCGCGCAGCATTCTGGTGTAATCGGTTGACGCACCAAGAACCCCTGGTGCGTGTAGTCTCTTGACACACCCAGACAAAACAGCTACGCGGCTCAATTCCCTTCGCCATAAAAATGTAAAATACTCGTCGCCGTAATCGATTAAGACCTATGTAATTTTCATCGTTATAAACAATAATAATCTATGTCTAATATATAAAAGCGCCGCATTTATTGTGTACCGTCTCCGATAAAACATGAGTTACCGTCGTGTTTGAAAATGTTAAAGATTGCCGCTAATATACTGAGCACCGCCGGAATTGTGTATATACTTCCGCCGTCGACGAAATAAAATGTATAAATCGCCGTCGTGGTTAAGTAAAAGAATATTGATTATTTTGTAAGCTATAAGCGTACCGTAAAGTAGAATATCTGTAGATCTAAACTTAATAAAATATAATTTAATTGTAATATCAAAAAAAGACCGCTGTTCTTATTTTGCCCTTGTCTCATCGTGCCACCTCCTCCCACCCATGAACCTAGTTCGACATCGAGTCATCTGATCCGGGACAGCCAAGGAGCGCAAGGGATTAAGCTAAAAGAGTCAATAAGCATGTAAAAGGAAAGGATAAATCTCGACAACGAGAAAAAATAAAACGTTTATACCTGAGTAATTCGGTGACCGAAAAGGGACGCGGTAGATTAAACGTTACAAATCAACTAAAATATATTGTATATAATGAGCTTTGTTACACAGCAATAATTACAATAATTCAAACAAAATTTTCATTTAATGTTTAATAAATGTATTTAAATTTCATTTTAAATATATTTATTTAACACTTTATGCATTTAATTTATAGATAATCATGCAGATTATGGAAGAAAATTGTCTATAAATACGATATATTTATTGAAGAAAAATAGTTTTAATAAAAATACTTTAAAATTCACTTTAGAAAATTTGACAAAAGCGTTGGTTTGTCACATATATCAATTTCTTCATTAGTGCAAGAATTAAAATTCTTTTAAGCATCCATGTATTTTATGTTTTACAAATAATTAGATATATTGCAACTAAATAAATATAAATGATATAATTTAGGGTATTATCAATTTTTTGTAAAAATATTTTAGTTGCAATTATTTATAAATTGATTATTACAAAATTTTGAAAACTAGAACATATTAAAATATTTGCTTAAAATTAAAAAATGTTAAGGATTCTCATGAAATCGTATTTAAAAAAAGAACTAAGAAACCAAAAGAATTTATTTGCAATATATTTTAATATATAATTTATCTTAATCTTAACCTCAGAAGAAATATAAATTTTTGAACATATTTATCTAGAATAAGTAGAAATAATCTCTTATTGACAACGAAATATAGGTCCTGTATTGTTTCTACTATTTGTACTAGTACTACTATTAATACTTAATGTTTCCTTACATATAAATTAAAATGATTTATTTATTTTGCAATTTTTAAATTACCAGATTTTTCAATATACTCGAAAGTATATTTTTTCATTATTATTAAGAACTGTATCTAGATGATATAAAAATGATATAAAAAGAAGAGGAAAAGAGAAATAATATGTGGTTTGATTTAACCTGTTTATCGGTTGTTCTATTCTCATAGGCTATAAATTTGCTCTTAACATTTTGAATGATGTTTATAGGTTTTTAAATTTCTTTTATAAAATTAAAATTAAAATTAAATGTCATTATGCCCAAAATAATAATGAAATAAAGAAATGAATAAAATAAATATATATTATTATATTAGAATTTAACTAGTTTGGTCAAAAAATAGTAACAAAGAAAGTGCAAAACTATTGTACAACAAACATGTAATAATTTGCATTTGGTAGAGATGAAATGGAAATTTTAAGATTTCATTTGAACTTCTCAATGCATTATAAAACTCTTAATCTATAACTATATTATATTTTAGTTTCTTTTTGATAAAAAACATATTATTATAATAGAGTAAAAAGTGTAAGACATAAATATTCAAAAGCATAGGTTTAGAAACAATAATGTGAAGAAATAATGTTTCTAAACGCAAAAAAGTTCAGTTAAAGTTCAATTTAAAATTATTAAATTGAGTGATTAAAATTTTATACGTTCTTGTCTTGAATATTGTAGTTCTGAAGACTGATATTTTTTATTTAAAATACTGCAAATCATTATATTTATTTAACTACACTTAACATTCACAAATTTATATAAAAGAGTTTCCATTTAAAAATTTACACAAATTCATCTATATTATAAAATTAAACTATCTATATTATAAAACTGGTGAACTAAAAAGCGGAAAGTTAATAATAATTAACAGTTGCCTTTAATATTGATCTGTATAATGTATAACAGATTATATTATTTATACATATCATATAGAACAGATCATATTAACAGATATTATATCGTAATATTAACATCTATAAAATGTAAATATTCTTAAATTTTTCTAGAGAAAATTTGATTTTAAAGAAAAAATAATATTCTATGATAAAGTATTTATTGAAAACCAATATCAGTTTCATATTCTTTCATTTGTTACTTTCACATTAAAATGTATCAGCAGCTTGTATAAGTATTTTCGATATGTACTTGATTTTATTCAGTATTATATTCGAAATATTCTATAAGTAAATTTGTTTATATTTTTTCTAAGCTGGCGATAGATAAGCTATAGGTAACATAGTTTTATTTAAGCAGTATAAATATAAGTACGTTTGCATAAATAAAATAATAAGGAAATATATTTACATTATTTTATTGTGTGTACACAGTTTATAAGTTTCTTTCTAATAAAAGGCTTGATATCGAATATAAACTATCAAATTTTTTTATATATTTACATATAGAGTAATATTAAAGCAGCAATTCATCTGTAAAACGATAATATCAATTTATTTTGAATATTTGTTTATTCTAAGATATATAGAAATTCATATAAATATATATCAAACACATTAGCTATTTCAAAAAATTTTAATAATTAATTACAAGTATCTGTATAAAATATTGAACTATTATAAATATTTTTATAATGATCGTAATTTTTTGTTATTAATGATTACAGAGGAAAATAACATTATTTAATTTTTTAAATTGTCATCGAAAAGTTTGATCTTTGAAAATACAATTTAGGTAAGACATGATAAATGATATTTACTATAATATATAAAAAGTAAATATTACAACAATAATTTTTTACTTAATATAATGTTTTAATAAATCTTACCTTCAAATTTATTGTTTTAAATGAAGTGTTAAAATTAACAAATTATTTACTGTTTATTTCATAAAATAGAATTATTTTCTCTGTTATATAAGATTGAATTTATTGTTGTTTTTGAAATTTTTAAATATACTCTTTGATAAGAAAATGTTTACAAGCTGTTTTTATTTAATTTCTTTGCTTCAAACGAGCAAAAAAAACATGAGCCAAAAATGGCTAGTCATTTTAAAAAATGTTCAAGTTTTTGAAATACTACTATGTTACATTAAACATCTATAACGATATATTATTTTAATGATTTCATGATTATAATAAAAAACTAATAACAATAAATAAAATAAAAAACGAGTTGAAATAGAGTGAACATGTTTATAATAATTTGTATAACATAACTTATTTGAAAACTAGAATTTAAAGTCTTAAAATAATAATTACAATATTATATACAATGTATTAGATTGAAGGATTTGTTTTTGTTAATGTGAAGAAATTGAATTTAATCTTATAATACACAACTAACTTTTCCTTGATTAATGATAATTGAGTGATAATTATAATTAATTATCCATTTCTCCTAAGTAGTTGCAACTTAATCTAACCTGAATAATTGTCATTTGAATTGATAATAAATTAGCAATTTAGTTCTATTTAATAGAATACTGTATTCCAAATTCATAATACATGCTAGTGATCATATTAATATACGTGCTTAACTTGGAGTTTTGAGACGAAACTCTGAAAAATTTTGAGACGAAACTCTGAAACAAGAAAAAATATAAAAGACAAACCGAATAAAAAGAAGTCAGCTGACATTTTATAATTTTAACATGATCATAATTTAAAGTAAATAGATATCATAATTCTTACAGCACGTGAACAAATTTATAGCTTTTTATGACGACTAAAATTAGAAACAATTTTCTTTCCACTCACGAGCACTATAATTTTATATTTGGCATTAAAAATTCCTTTAAATTTAAAGGAAAGAAGAAACGACTTGACAGTTTGTTAAAAGGCTTTAAACTCGTAACGTATTGATTTTTCTTTCAATATATTTTTTTCTTTTTTATACATACATTTAAAACTTTGTTTTGAACCAGTTAGTAGGTATAAAAAAAAATAAAAAACGTAGTGTAGATGCTAGTAAACAAATAAAAAAAAAGATACCATGGTCGAAATTCTGTTAGAGCTTACGAAAAGACTTGAGTAAGTTCTCTTTTTCAGTTTGCAAGAAGAAATTAAAAAAGATAAGTAATGAAAAGAAAAATAGACCGAAGTAGAAACGGAAGGAGTTAATACCAGTGAAAAGAGAAATTGCTTTAAGAAGTCTAAATACGTTATTGCGTATGGTAAACTATATTAATAACATGTTTTTATATACAATTAAGATAATTAGAAATGTATTTCTTGAATTTATAAATTTCAGTTTATAATTTTATTCACATTTAATTCATATACATTAAATTCTAATTCATTTAAAATCATTTAATTTATATATATATTATTTATTCTAAATCAAATTTACGTGAGATTTATATCATTAAATATTCAATGTTTAAAAATGTTTTATATATTAGTTTGCTAAATTCAATTAAAAAATATAAATTTTTATGCATAAATTCCTATTCATATTCAATGACATATATATACACTAATTAAATTTATGTAAATACTTAACGATTACATAACTATTGACAATTTTTAACAAAAATTATGCAAAATTTAAGAATTAACAACATTGATTGACGTTTATGTATTTGTCAGTGTAAATACACATATTTAATAAAATATGTGTTTAAAACAACGTATCTCTGATATGTTTTCAATTTAACTGTTTTGTGGCTCATAATAATGCTTCATTTTATTATATCCTCTTATTCTATTAAATATAATTTTTTGTTACAATTAATTTTTCATTAACTAAAATAAATTTAATTCTTTATAGTTAATATGAATACAAATATGAATGGATAGTATAAGTTAATTGAATCGAAAAAAGTTTAAATCTTGCAAAATTAAAGTAAGTTCTAAATCTGAAGTTGAAGACTGTTAAGGTTAAAAAACTAGAGTAAGTAATTGATAAAAATAGCGATTGTTATTTAAAAAATTCTGTGCATGAATGATAGAATATAAAAAATAAATGTTTAATATTATATTCTTTTTCAAATCCTATATCTTGTTAGTTTTTCTTAAAGGCAATTTTTAATAATTACTTGCATTTTGTCATATTGTACGTATATTACTTTCTAACATTTTTAGGATTTCTAATTATTTAAAAAAAAGAATGTATATAATAAGAATCAGAAACAACGTTTTAATAAATCAAAAGAAATTTATCATAAAATTGGTAACCTGTAGTCTTTGAGAGTTGAATGAAAGCTTTAGATTAAATATCTTTTAACATTCAGCTGAGTAAGATGGTAAAAAAAATTCATTGTTTTTTATATTCTGTTATTTTTAAATATTGTTATTTTATTTTTTCATGCAAAAATGCTTATTCGACGTTAATTTAGCTTAAATTACTTACATAGAAACTAATTGTATATTTCTTATATATTTTTATTTTATTATTAATTTTAGAATTTATAGCTCATAATCTTGTATAAGGTACAAAAGGATTTGGAAATATGAATTTCTTTTTAAATTATAAAATTTAATTTTATATATTTTTATATATTTAGTTATTTTATGTATTAAAACTTATTATTAATTTTCAACTAAGGAACAAAGTTTCTAAAAGGTTTTATATAATTTCATATAATTTTATATAATTTATATCATATTTAAGTTTCACTCCTTAATATAAAAATATATTTTTAACATCGGCTTTAAAATTTATGTTCAAAAACATTGAAATTATATTATGTAATTAACTTACCAAGAATATTGTATTCTAATTAATTTTATTCATTAGAATAATAAATTCTTAAATATAAATACTATACTCGATTTAAAACAATGTTATTTAATTTTTTTAATTGAAATGTCATATATAATAAAAATTAAATTGCATATTATAAAATTTCTTTTATTCAATTTAAGATATAAATATTGTATTAAAATGGGAAAGGTTCAGGCGAAATCTTAAATATAAGCATAATTTTTGGCCTTAATTTGAATTTATTATTTACAAATACATTAAAAGAATGTTTTTAATTTTCCAAAAGATGTTAGACTAAATTCAAAATCCAAACGATAAACTATAGCCGATTCTCAAATTGTAATTCAAACAATAAATATTTTAACATATTTAACAAACCTTAAGTTTCACAATGCTTACTTGTAAATAAGATGTTTCTATAAAAGGACTGAATTAAACGTATATTATTTGAACATTATTTAAAGTTAAATAAGTGATTAAAATAACAATAATAAATTAGATGTACTTTAAAACTTATGATGTACAATTATTATATTTTGAGGTATTTTAAGTTGATGAAACAAATGTGTAATGAATATAAACTTTAAAATTAATTTTAATCTTATTCAGTACTGTAATCTAGAGCGGAATTTTTCTAATATGTATTTGACTGAATTATAAAAAATTGACTGGGTTAGTATTATAAATAGAAAATTTTCATTTAAAAAAATGTAATTTTGTCTTATATATTCATTAAAATTCTGCAGAACTTAACTTTAAATTTTAATTGTACATATCAAGTTTTTATAGAGTGTTTATAAATCTAAGTTCCAGAAAAAAGTTATGTTAGAAAAACTCGTTTTAAGGCTTATGAAGATATTCATAATGAGTTTTGTATTCATGATCTAATCAACGTATTTTATAACTCATTTCTAAAATTGTGCTTTAATGTGTCCTTTAGTAAAATATTTCTTTTTAGACGAAATTGTTCAAATCAATCTTACTGGATAAGTAAGAAATACGTGCCTATATAATTTATTTATTGGTTTAATTTTTTTTTGTACAATAATACTTTTATGAATTAATATGTTTACAATAATTTATATTTGAACAAAAGACAATTGATTTGTTAATGATTGAAAAATTTTTAAATACATATTTTTATATGAGATGCGTTCCAATATATACATTTGTATTAATTTATATAATTTAGATAGATTCGAATTCGTGCATATGTATTTGTATTTATATTCAAATTTTTCTATAATCCGAATGATGTAAATTGTGTTTAGTAAATTAATTCTGCAGAAAAAGTGTACGGATTTTATACGAACAAAAGAATATACATTTCATATATGTATGTCCAACTACCAGACATTCTAAAATTACGTCTATGTAAATGTAATTAGATTGTACATATAAGTAAATTCTGTTTATTATTATTTTTTTGTTAAAATAATAATTCATTTTATAAAATTTCAGTTAAAAAAATAAAAACTAAATTAAATGACGTTATTTATAATGTAATTATTTTTTATGAATTATATTATTAAATATGCATCTGTTAATTACAATAAATAAATTATAATATTGTATTATAATATGTATTTTTATGATAATTTATACTTTTTAAAATAAAGTTTCATAATGTTTTATTATCTGACAACGAAAAAGAATTAAAATACACAATTTTTATTTATAATTCGTAATGAGTGGTGAAAATAAATTTCTAGTTAACTTTATCAAAGTACTTTACAACTATGTAATTGAATACATTAATTTATGAAACATTTATTATAACATTCTTTTTATATAAAATCACAATCAATATATTTCCGGGTCATTATACGGTCGAAACTTTTAAAAAAGTTCAATTATTACAAGTGCCAAACAATTTACGATTCTACAAGCATAATGCACATATTTCATGGTCTCTCACGGCCAATGCACAATCATAATAATTCTTTTCCAAGACAAACGTTTACGGGTGCTACGTTTGTATAATTAATATTAAGTCGAAATTTCATGAGGTCATTGCATGGCTTCTGTCATTCTAAAATTAATTGTCGTAGGGTATAAAGAAAATTTTAACGCCCAGAATACAACTCAAGTAACATGATACACTTTTCGAACTTAGTAATTAACTCAAAATATAAAATTGAGTTTATGCACGCTATTACGCACATTAAAACTGATTTATCGCAAGGGTGTTAACTGTATTTGCAGATTTGTGATTTATATTATTTGAAGGAATCATAATACTTGAAAAAGAGAAATTATAAATTCAAATTATAGGAATGAATGCAGTGACAGAAAGGATATAGATAATAATATGTGATTCTTTTCAATGATATATGCACATCTATATAAAGAATATGAGTACTTTTATATTTTCTGTATAATTAAACAAGATTTTATTTAGTATTTTAAATAATTTTTAAAATACAACTCGTTAAAAATACAATTTAAAATATATAAATAAAAAATTAAAGGATATATTTTATAAAAAATTTTAAATAGAAATGAAAAAACTAGCTCATCGCTTCCAATTAAAATGATAAAATTATATCAAATAAAAGTTTTAAAAATTCAAAATAAAAAATTCTATACTTTTGAATGTATTCAAAAGTATAGAAATATAAAATTTTTTATTATTTTTATTTCTTTATTATATTTTTATAATAATAATTATTATTGTTTTTAATTAATTTATTATTATATAAAATATATTTCATGTAACATTATCATATTTTCATGGTTAAAATATCTTTTTATTTAAATATGTATTTAAACCCAAACACTTAAATTTATTAATCAATTTATTAATACTATATATTTCTATAGACCTTTTAAATAAATTATAATGTTACCTATTTGCAATAGTACAAAAGCAATTAAAAAAATTAAATTACAAATAAATTCAAAAGATTATCCCTTAAACATGAGAATTAGTTTTTTGTAACAATGTTGCGATAAATTGGTTTGATAGAGAGTATATAATGAAAAATATTTCTAGGAATAAAAAACATATTATATAATATAATTTAAGTTCATGTTTAAGGATGCTTCTTCTAAAATTAATAGACATATCTGAAATCAATAAATTCATTTTAATAAAAAACTGCGACGGGCTGTACGGCGCCTGCCGCATGACATTTTTTTACGCAGGTGTGCACGAAGCATGTAAAAATAAGTACGTCGCATACAGCGAGTGTGAGAACGTGTATAGCGCGACTACGAACCGTGTACCCGCATACAGCGAGTACAGCCGACGAGAGTGAGTGCCGTGTATGCCGCACTAGTGCGAGAGAGACCACGTGCACCGTATACTCCGTACTACGTATGAGTGACCGCTCGCTCCGCATGGCAATGCGAGAACGAGTCTTCAAAAATTCCGAGGAATCGTCTGTGAGCACATAGTAACGTAATGTCTTTACACCTGTTAATAAGACAAGATTATAATTCTTAAACATATTTCGCCGTATTTGCTTACTATATAGTACACATTTGTAATAACTTATGTAGCAAGTATTTAAATGAAATAGATAATATATACGTGACGTTGTGTTACCATTTATATACGTATTATATTAAGTTTATTAACTTAAATATATAGCACGTTGTTTTTAAAATTTAAGATTCTTTTTTATTAAAATCTAGAATGTTTAAACTTGATAAAGTTACCAATTAAAAAAAATTGTATCTTTAGCATTTATATTTTAATATCTTTAAGTGAAAAAAATATCTATATGCTATTAGTATCCTATACAAGTAACCTTACAAATTATATAATTAATTTTATTAACTACGTTAATATTAATTATAAAATTGCAGCTAACACAGCTAATTCAGATAAATGATTGTTTGTTATATATTATATTCCGATTTTCACTATCATTACGATTCTGTTAATTAAAACAAATTTTATACATTAGAGGTTCGAGTTACGTATGTTTTAGTTATGTTTTTTGGTGAACATTCGAATTAGATAGAAAATAAAAAATATGTAATATCTCAGATCTTGCAGAAAGGAAAATAGAACGTGGCCAAGAAGTCAATACATCATTTAAAAAATTCATTAAATTAAATAATATATACACAATGTTTAATATAATAAAAAAAGAAAATTTTATTTTAAATTAAGATATGTATCTCAGTTGACAGTCAACGCACTCTAATTTCAAGAAAAAACAGTCGCTCATAGGGTGCATGAGTTTGTCTCTTCTTGTTTTTTTAAACGGTGTTTCGTTATTCTTGATACGTTGGAATTTCTAAAATAAGAATGGTATAAGCATTAACTTTTGAACAGACCTGCTAATTCACCTTTATCAAATAAATAAACGAATCCGTTTCTCCGAGGATTATTTAAATACACAGTGTAAACCTTGAAAAATGAAGGTTATTCGCACCAGCTTTTATATTTTAATGCTCAGTTGCATTTATATTTTAGCATACATATCGTATCACCCTTGCATTGATTTTCTAGTAACCAACCTTTTAAAATGTCCTATTCTAATACAAATAACTTATATAAATATATTACTTATAGTATTATTCAAAAGCTCGTGCGCCTCTATGTTTTCAATACTTAGAGGGTGCTGGTACATGATCGCGCACACCTTACGTCACACTATCACCCTTAAATAAAAAATTTACATAGTATATAGCTTTCTAATCTTCAAGTAGATTTTATATTATATATATACTTATAAAATTCTTCTTTATAATTTAAAGATATTTACATCATTTTTTTACTAAGGACTATGAATTTGAATTTTGATGAGAGTTCTTTGTGCACTGACGTAAAATGATATTCTACAAAATTGTGATGTTAACACTTTAACAAGCCTAATATTTATAGGTAAAACGTTATAGATATTATGTATTTGATTTAAATATTCCATATTCATTGTTCATGAGCTTACCTCAAAAATTAAGTCTTCCTTAATCATTCTGGATTGTCTTTGCACAATTATATTGAGAAATGAATATTTCTGTAAGATCAGTAGCAACAGAAATCGAATCCTTAAATGAAAGCAGAATGTCATGCATATATTTAGTAAAGCAACAAGTGTTAGTGTTTATTTCTTGTTTCTGTGATGGATAAAGGCTCTACAATGTCCATTTGATTTTAATGAATACTGCTTTAAGAGTATCTTAAATGGCTATGAGATCCTGGATCTTTTTTTACAATCTTTTTTTCTCTTGCTAATTTTTGCAAGAGTTAATATATCTCTTAATGTCATTTTTTATATTTTTCCAGTAAAAATAATATCGAAAACCTTTATAAATTTTTGAAATAATAATGACCACCTGCTGTAGAATTGTGATATTTGGAAATTACATTTTCTCTTTCAGATTCTTTAAAGAAAAAAATATCATTAATGGAAATTGTGAATTGATTATTTTGTCCAAAAATATCGACCAAAGTATTTTCAATAGTGTGACAAAATATTCCATTAAGACCATTGTCAGTATTGGAGATTTATGCAATTTTCATCCAAAATTCATCCATTACAGTTTTGAGACTGAGCAAATAGATTTTTATATTGCCTATTAAAACAATTTTATCATAAAAACTTATAGATATAAAAAATATTATACATTATTGTATTGTTTACAAGTTATAGCCTTACGAATTAATGGGAATTGTTCACATATACATTTTGCTTGTAGTAATTTATTTTTACAAAGAGTTTTGGTAATAGGGGCATAAAAATGAAAATTAGCAGGAATACACAAAAATATGAAGTGTTAATTTTCCATGAGAATAATAATTTATACGGTTTATTTTACGATAGGCCATTTATAGAATTGGTTCAGAATTTACGCTTATATCTCTACTTCAACTTGGCTCTCATTTACCTTTTCTTTATCATTCAAGAAACCATATTATGTACCATACTATTCTTTCGACGTTTACGTCTTATACATTTCATTTTATTTACCAATTGAAAAAGATCACATTATCAACAACCTATGTAATCTTTTATATATTGTATAGTGTAATTATTATAATTTTTAGGATAAAGAAAAAAGTTATGATTGAATATTTGATTAATTGGGACTCCTCGCCAAGATCGGTATTTGATAGGGAATCTGTATTGACAACCATCTTTCTCACATCTTTTGAAGGGTACTCTCTTATATTCTCAAAGTTTATTGGATTGATTTCTGATTAGGGAATCATTGTAATTTACATTAACAAATTTATAAATTAATTTAAATACATATTAACACAGATGAAATCGGCAGTGTGGATGTTTCGTGCAAGTCTGGATGAAGTAATTACTCTTCGTAAATATACAGTCTAAATTGCTTAATGGCAAAAATCATAGTTAACAATTCTTTCTCAATAGTAGAATATTGTATTTTGGATAGAATGAAAAGACAAATCTTGCCTTAATACAGACAGAACCATAAGCAAAATTGGAGGTATCTCTGACTATTTTGAGATTTTTTATTTCACTTTCAGTTATTAGTGTCCAACGTATGTAATTTCTTTACATAAAATATGTATTTCTCTGGTTGTAAGGTTGATTTGGAATTTTTTATTATTTACAGAAACTGTTTCAATTATCTGTAGTGATATTTTCAAATGTCTGAAAAAATGATAGCAACACTGTGCTTTGAAGGCCTCAACAGGTTTTATTCATTAAGGTTCAGAATATCGCTGAACTTGTGTGAAAATCTATTGGTGGCATATTAAATTCTCGGTAACGAAAGAGAATCGAAAATGTAGTCTACTATTTCGAAGAAGTTTCAAAGGGAATTTTATGAAAATGAGAGGTAAGATCATAGATACAAAAGTACCTTATCTTATCCAATTGATCAAGAGTATTTGTGACGTTTGATAAAGGGTAACAAATATTAAGGTTTTTGGTACTAAGAGAGTACGACATGTTATAAGCGGGGTTTGAAGACTGAATTATGTTATGTTTCAGTTATTTTATTTGTTTTCTAGTTCTTATCTTTGAATTTACGGATGTAGATATTGTCTCACAAACGTCGATATTTTATTAATAGTATCGATGTTGTGTGTCAAGATATATTCGGCATTAAATTTATTCCCTATTAAATGTAATTGATTTTACGTGAATTCTTTATTAGTTATGATGCTATTCTTGTTGACTCTGTCTTATCTGATATATCTATGTTAATTTGTATTTTGTCCAATCCAATCTTTTCCAGTTCCATAATTTGAAATGTAGCTGATATATATTCGTCCAAGATGTTTATCGCGATAACTTGCACTACATAGTATATAAGTTCCACTACCTACATAAATACACCGATATTAGAACACCATTGAATTCCTAGTTTCATATCACAATATAAAGCAGGGATTTCTATTATTTTTTTTAGGAAAATAATAAATTGTATTACTTCATCTTATTGGGTATTTTACTTAATTTATTAGCATTACTTCAATTGTTCTGTATTAAATGTAAGCTGTATTACGCTTGTTTTTTTATATATAAAAACATTTATACCTTTTATATAATTAGAAAAGTCTAACCTATTTGAAATTTAAATTGTTGAATCAATTTTTCCTAGTGTTTTCATTGAGTTAGAATCTATTCCTGTCAAATCATAAATAAATTAAAGCTATTATGGAAAAATATTTTTATTTTCACACAGTCATAATCGATACATAAATAGTAGGTCTTGTAATATTTTTGAGGTTCAACTCTATCCCCTTGAAGAAAGCCGCTTGTCCATTTAAAGTTCTTAGTTTTGTTAGCAAATTATGCTCGTTACTGTGATCGGTTCTCTTAACGGTTTACTTTGACTGATTTTGTATGGACGTAGTTGATTTTTCAAACATAGAAAGCATGCTTTATCTAGACGATTTTCGTTCTGAAAATGGTACTTATATCCTCGTTGCCTACATTTTTTCTTTTTACGCCGAAAACGTATGATTCTTTTTAAATTTCTTCTTTTTCTTTCAAACGCGAAACGATTTACACTAAACAGACTAGCTGGATAAGAAGAATTTATTTTCTATTAATTTTGGAATGTATTTCAATTACCTAATTCTTTGCTATAATTTTCGCTCTAAGATTCGTAAATTATTTGTTTCTATAAGATGTTATCGATGAATTTTTCAACCCGTATATAAAAGAGTTTGGCACATTACCTCGCTTTCCTTAGACTATATCACTAATCTTTTCAACAATGTAAGCACTAGTTATTACATTGATTAATTTATTTAATCGTATACTAGCTTGAGTTCCATAATTATGTACTGATTCGTCCGTACATAATTGGCTACCAGCCAATTGTAATTATTTCGTAGTTCAAATGTCTGCAATCGTTTAATAAAATTTTTAGCACCACGTGATCACTTCGGTCTATTAAATATATATTAAGTAAAAACGATTTAGCATTAGGAAAAGCGGCCTATTCTACTATTAGACACACACGAGTGAAAGGTTTTACACAGTATTCACCCTCTCGACTCAGTCATGACCGCGATCGCAGATTAAGCACTAACATAGATTTCATTTGTATTTATAGTTGATGAGACATCCAGTGAAAAAATTAAATCTGCAGTCTCAACAGAAAGAACTACTGAAACAGATGCCCTGCTGTTAAAATTATTACTACTTGTATTCATGACTTAATTTTGGGCAATTTTTATCACGTCGACAGAAATGTAAGGACTTAATCAACTTTTTATCCCGTTTTACGGAGACTAGGTACACGGACTAATTCCTTGTTTACCTTATTTTTATGTCAGAGTGCCATTATATCTTTTTCTCTTATATAAGTTTTTAATATAATCATCTAAATGCTTACTCTATTTTGAAAGATATTTAAATATGTTACTTAATGCACCGTATACAATTTATTTAATTGTAAAATCGCTTAACAACTTCTTCCTTTCTGTACACAATGCAATGTAATATGCTGTAAGTTTTTAGCTAAGTTTTTAAATTGTCAATACGTTCTTAGTTGTAAAAATACTCTTTTAAAATTCGGTTTTTTATTCTTCTTGTTATTAAGGATAAAAAACATGTATGCATAAGAATTAATAATCTAATACAGGAAGATTATGCTAATTAAGTCTTAAAGAACTAAATTAACTATTAAAATGAAGATTAATAACTGTTAATATTTGTTAATATTCGTAATAATATATTAGAAAATAAAAATGCTTGATCTATAACCGTAGAATATTATATTCATATTTCGCAATTTTATTAATGCAATTTATATCTAGTTAAAAAGAAAAATTTGTAATACATCCTTTTACAAAAATTCATATTATTTAAATATTATTATTATTATTATCATGTACTTATTTATTTAATTTGTTATTTCAGATATATATATAGCATACATGCAATATGCACAAATAAATAAGTATATTTGTAGTTACAATTTCTAAATATACATACACGCAGATAACATAATGTAACAAGTAATTGAAAGGTTCGATGAAGAAATATAATGTAAGATTTATGAAAAAAATATTTTTTGTATATTTTGTATATTTTTCAAAAATATTCAATAAATTAATTATTTAACAATTAAAACATGCATATTTTTTATTTTTATACTTTTAAATTTTACATTAAATTAATAATTATTTTACCTATCTATTGAAAAATGATAACTTGATTACAATATTAACAAGAACTTACATATACAATGGATGGTTTTGGTTCAAATTTATTATTTTTATACAGAAGTTTAACTACTTTCATTTTTCAGCAAAATTCATTAAAAAAAAACACCATAATTAACTGTACTAACAGATCTAATTGTTATTGTGTAACAGAAGCCTGACTGAGTCTTATTTTTTTAAGGGTTTATTTTTTACGTATATATTGAAATTACATAAATAGCGGGGGTTCTTCTGTTCTCTCTCTCCCTCTTTCTCTGTATCGAAAGCGTTGATGTCGAATCGAAAACAAAGGGTGAAACGGACAATGACGACTTTCATCTACATTTTTAATAAAACCTGTATGTTGCCTCGTTGCAAATTGCAAATTGTATACAAACGTGTGCGATTGTTATTGTTCTTGTAGTGAAACAACTTCTTTCGTCAAACGATCGCATGTATATGTGAGATATTTAACAGAACGCATATTAAGTCTTACAGCGTCAACCGTGATAAAGCTCGAAATCTGCGTCGAAAAAATATATTGATAAAATAAAAAAAGAAATTTTTTTTAAGTTAACACGTGTATTTGAATCGATAGTCGACGCTCAAATGTTGCGATACAATGAATTATATGTTAGAAATATACATACCCTCATACAGCTTATTAAGGACTTTCTAAATACGCTTATTTTTTTTAACTACAACCGTTTGAAGAGGTAAGATCTGCACAAAAGATTATAAAAAATTATGTGCTATTCTATGCAATGATAAAAATTTTAATTTTTTAAACATGTGTTGGATGTAACATGACCGTTACACATAATAAAATAATACATAACTTTTAACATGTAATAATTTATTATAGCATGTATTATATTGAAATATCATAGTCATGTTCACCAATGGACAGATATTCATACACATTCCATACACATACACATTCATACACATTCATAATATTCATAGATATTCATACAGGATTTGTATTTTCTTTTTTACCTGATATGTACGTATGATAAAAAACTTAGTAAAAAAGCATTTGTTTTATTGAGTAAAAATGCGTTCCACAACTTATACATTGTTATTAAAAAAAAGATTTATATCTTTTTAGTTATAATTATTTTTATTAACCCTAAAGTATAAGAGAGTTTATGTGTTACTTAAATGTGCTCGGTGAACAATTGAAAAATGTTAATAAGATTTAGCGATAATAACAGTAATTCGTACTTTAATATTAAAACTATTTTTTATTATTTTTCTATGTTTCTTATTAATTATCGAATTTTTCGATTACATATATTTAAATTTTACTATCTATGTAAATAGTTAAATTAATGATCATAGAATTTTTTTCTATATATTTGTTGGCAATACAGCAAAGGACTTTATCTGCCTAGATTTTTAGGTTACAATTTCTTAGAATATATATACCTACATGATGAAAGATTGGAGAGATTCAAGTTTTTATTAATACTTAAAAAACATTTACATATATCTTTTTTTACAGCGGGGAAAATTAAGTTAACTAATGTATAACAAATGCTTTTATTAACGTTATAAAATATTATTTATAATTTAAAGCGGTTTAGGTTACGAAAATTTGTAACTAAGAAGTCATTGTTTTTTATTTTCCATAAAAAATTTAAAAAAGAGCAAATTAAACAAATGATATAGCCGATGGAAGAAAAATATGTTAGTTCTATGAATATTTTTGCTTTTTATTCAACACAAAAGTTTGCTAGCTGGATGGTAGGGGGTGTAGTCAAAGATGAAACTTTAGTGAGATTAATTTCTCGTGCCTTTATTTTCTATGATCAAATTGTAATAGTAAACAGTGGGACATATTCACGCGCAAGAAATGCGCGCGAAATACACGAAAAGATGCCACAGTAGAGTTGTTAAAAGAGAATCATTGTTAACGATTACGTTTTATTATTTCTTCAAATTGCTGACTCTTGAAAATATAACGTAAATTATAAAAAATAAAAATTTCTGATATCTTTGTAGAACTCAGTGGGCAAGGTTGGTGTAAAAAGTGCTAAAGTAAGTCGGAGTAAGGCTGTGAAGTCATAAACTCGTTGGAGGTTATGGATAATTTCTTTAAAATAGAAAAGATCGGCGAAGGGACGTATGGAGTCGTGTACAAAGCTAAAGATAAAATCACAGGAAAACTTGTGGCTCTTAAAAAAATACGTCTAGAAACGTAAGTAAATTCTAAAGTTTATTCATGCAACAACCACTTCTAAATTATCTTGTTGATCTCATAAAGTACACTTATAAACAAATATTTGTTTTATTTTAAAGTCCTTAAATTGAAATTCCTAAGGTGGTATGTATTTGTTAATGACCCTTTTGTTGATTGTTCCACTTCAGCCTTATTGCATAAACTCTCGATATAGCTGTACAAGGCACGAAATAGGAATGTGATCTCCAAAGCTCGCTGTAAACTTGGCTGGGTCCATTTTTAATCAAAGAACTTGTTTAGTGTTTGAGCTTTTGGCTTTCCTACTTGCTAACTCGTATATTGGTGCCAGCTGAATTTGTGGAGGCCACGTTTCATTCAATTAATCGTAGCACCACATAATTCAGCTTGTTCCATTGTACACTGCTCACCTGGTGCTTAATCAATGCTTAATATTAAATTTATTTTTAAGTAATAGAAGTTAACAATTATTTATTTTAATTTTGAAATATACAGATTAAAATTTATAACAATAGATTAGGTTAAAAAAACAAATTAATATTTGTTCATACATACTCATTTCTATTTAATATTTAAAAACTAACAAAAATATTTGTTCAATCAAATTAAAAATAATGAACAAAATTATATAATGAATAATATTTATTATTAATATTTTTATAACAACTTCATTAAATTTATTTTAATAAATTTCTATATTTTATATTATATATACTACATTTTGAAAGTATTCTAGTTATATTTTTATTAGATGAATAAATTATTATAAATTAATAAAATTTCCAATTATTAATGATAAATAAAGATATTTAATAGTTGTAAATAAGTAAACAAGAATTTATTTAAATACATATATTTTAATAGAAATTTTTTTTCATTACAAATTTTAAAAAAAAACTTTAAAAAATTTAAATTTATTACATATTTCATTAGCAAAAAATTTTCAAACTATATAATATTTTACTAGAGCCATACAAATTTAATAAAAATCAAAATTTTATAACGTTTTCTATCATTGTTCATTAACAAAAATTTAATACAATTATATTTTTTGAAATTAATTCAGTTGAAATATAATATATACTGTAAATAATACTATTTTAAAATTTAGTCGCAAATTTTATATATAAAATATATTTTAATAAAGTACATTCTAATAAAAATTAATTATTCTATTAGTGAGCTAAATTTTTATTCATTTATATAGATCATTGAAATTATTTTATATAATATTTTGATTCCTCAATAATTTTAAACAAAGGATTTGAATATCAAGATATTTGATTAAGTGTATCTTATATAAAAGATTATTTAATTCTTATATTAAAGAAAATAATGCAATTAATCACAATTTAAATAGGGAAAGTGAAGGTGTACCTTCTACAGCAATTAGAGAGATATCATTATTGAAGGAACTTGCACACCCAAATGTAATTCAGTTGTTTGATGTTGTTCAAGCAGAAAAACATTTATACCTTGTTTTTGAATTTTTACAACAAGATCTTAAGAAACTATTAGATTCTATGAAAACTGGTTTAAATCCACCATTAGTTAAGGTAAAAACAGGTCCATAAATTATTTTACATTTAAATTAAGTTTTAAATATATACATTAATTATTTACTTTCTTATAGCTCTTAAAAGTACTTTAATGTAAAAATATATTTCTATTACATATCTGTAAAATAAAATTTTTTTTATAATTATATCTTGCAGAGTTATTTATGGCAATTATTGAAAGCTGTAGCCTTTTGTCACGTAAATCGTATATTACATAGAGATTTGAAACCACAAAATCTCTTAGTGGATTATGAAGGCTACATAAAATTAGCAGATTTTGGATTGGCAAGGTCTTTTGGAGTTCCAGTACGGACATTCACTCATGAAGTAGTAACTCTGTGGTATAGACCACCTGAAATTCTTTTAGGTACAAAATTATATTCCACAGCTGTTGATGTATGGAGCCTTGGGTGTATTTTTGCTGAAATGGTTTGTACATTCTATTATAAATGAAATGTAAATGTAGATTATTTAGGCTTCTACGATGATATATTTTTATTGTATGTAATTATACCATATAAAAAAATTAAAAAACAGTCAATAAAACAAAATATGTATTAGTATTCAGATTAAATAAAATTTATTTAATTATATAGGCCACAAAAAGAGCTTTGTTTCCTGGTGATTCTGAGATAGATCAGTTGTTTAAAATATTCCGTACATTAGGCACACCAGATGAAACTGTTTGGCCTGGTGTTTCACAGCTTGAAGATTATAAATCTATGTTTCCTCAGTGGGAAGCTCGTAATCTTGATGAAGTTGTTCCAATGTTTGATGATAAGGCCAAAGACTTATTTTTAGTAAGTTAATTGACAGTATAATAAAAGTAAAAATGTTTTTAATGAAATAATAAATTTATTTAATAAATGAAACACATGTAAAATGAAATAATTACATTTTTCTTACAGAATAAAACTAAAATAATATCAAGATTTAAAGAGCTTAATTTTTTTAAATTAATAATCACAAATTTGTTAGTTATTTAATGACATATTTAATAATAATAAATAGATATTAAAAACGTTACTTTTAATTTACATTGAAAATGTATTATTATGTATTACAATAGAATAATGTTAGATCTATTGTTTCATTTTTTATGCAAAATAACTATATCTGTAGAAATTTTAAATTTCTTAAGTATAATATATAATAAATGTAATATATAATAAATGATCAATATTAGAAATTAATATTTTCTTTATGTTTTATAGAAATTGCTGACATATAATCCAAATATGAGGTTCACAGCAAAGCAAGCTCTAAGCCATCCTTACTTTGAGGGTGTGAAGTTAATTCCTCCACCAGTGCCAAAGAAAAACTGAAAAGCAAAACAAATCCAAAGTAATATCTCATATTTATAAGAATATTCTAATATAACCAACTATTGATACATAAGAAATAAAGTATGCATACAGCACAAATCTCAAAGAGCAATAACGAAGTGTAAGGTATCGAAGACAATCAATAACAAAGAATTTGTACATAGATATAGAAAATAATTTAAAAAATAATATGCGCAAATACTGCTACTACTATACTTTCGGTAGAGAAAACTTGCTCTGTTGTATTTCTTGCAATCTGATAGTGTCAGCATTATTAGCGTTTAAAGAAGCGAGCTTTGGTAGTCGCAGCTCCCTACGCGACCTCAGTAATATGAACTTTTCCGGACGTTCAAGCAGCTTTTTCGGACTTGTTGCTTCGGCTTGGTGAAGTTTTTGCGAATCTCTTGTGAGGTGACAAACGCCAGCGAACTTATGGGATTCTTAATTTGTGTCGGAGTTGATGGGGGTGGCTGTGGAAAGTCGAAGGAATCTCCCTTGTACGAGAATAATCCGATGAGACTATTCCGCCGTTGCAACATCGACTGGGTATACAATTTCATTGTGATTATGTTTTTCAATAAGCAACGCTTCATTTTTGCAAGTATGTCATACCGAAGACAGAAGTTGTTTAATGAGGCGACACCAATAAACTGCATAAATCTACTTAAAAAAATTGTACAGATATAATCGAGCCATTTAGATAATTGTGAACACAAGGCTGTTGTTATTTAAGTGATTCATTTTTCTTTTAATGTTGTACAATAGATTTTGATGTAGTTTTGTAAAATGGATTTATACAGTTTCGTTTGTTACTTCGTCGAATATTAATCATTGTTTGAATAGCATTTATCAAATATTCACTGAATATATGAAAAATCTAAATAATACTTTCCTAATTTTATTAAATACTCGTGAATATATTTTCTAAAGTAAAATATTTCTTTTCAGTACACTAAGCAGTACAAAGTTATTATTCAATAAGAAATTGTTTCAATTAATTTTGTGTTAGCTCTAAAATTCTGACTACGTAAATCCATTTTGCGAAAATCAGATATGTTTCAAATACATTTTTACCGTTTTGATTTAAAACAGTTCACTTAGACCTATTCTTATAACTTTTAAAAGTAAGAATAATTTATTCATTTCATTTGAGATGGACAAAAACCATAAAGCATTTGTATAAAATTTCGCAAAATGTTTTTACTCGTTAATTTCTTATCTATAGATATACACAAATTACAGATAATTAATTTCCCAGGTTGTCACTACCAGTAGTAGCAATGTAAAATGAATGCAAATTATTTAAATATGTAATTGTCCGTAATTTATTTATCGATACTTTCAATGGAATGTTAAAATGTTTGTTATAGCTGGATGTTAAACAATTATAAAATAACTTTTAACAAATAAAATATTAAAAAAAATGTATTATGATTTCAGGTTTATAAATTAATATGGGGAAGATTTGCGCAATCTAGATTGTTATTGGTGAGCGGGAAAGTAAGCGTAAATTTATATTTTGTATAATAATATTATAACCTCATAAAATATTATATTTAAACTGAGAATTGATAAAACAATTATTTACCTCTATATAAAATGAGTGTCAGATTATTTTTATGCAACCTACACCCTTTAAATAATGACAAATCATCCTTATTAAATTTATTATGTTACACAAATAAAAATTGAAATTAAAGTGAAATAAATTTATAAATAGTAAAACTATATGTTATAATCGTCAGAAATGTGCAAAAACTAACCTTAGGCATTTGCTCGACAAAGGTGCAGTGACTTACGTTCGTGATGATGCTTAAATATTGATCGGATATGTGAAGAAACGTGATGAAATTCGTAGTGTGTTTTTATATATTCATTACTGCATCTGATACTACTTTTTCTTTGAAAAATATAATAATCTATATAATTTTTCATAAACGTATAATTACACTTAGAAATTCACTAATCATTATCTACTTAAGAAGTGAATGTATTTTATAAAAATAGTTCTATAGTTAACACAATTCAGAAATTTATAAATTAAATAATAAAATTATCTTTCTAAATATTAGGGAATGAAAAAATAACTAAATATGGTGAATAAAATAAATATAAATAATGCAATTTACAATTTTCGTAATAATAATTGATTCAATTTTACTTTTTCAGTTTAGTCTAAAAATATATTAGTCTACTTTTACTAGTGAAATATTAATAAATTAACACCATTAACCATTTCGTATGAATTACTATTTGTTAGAGATGTCTAATGTAATAATTCCTTACCTTACATTAAATGATTACTTTAATAATTAAAAGTAATCTGATACACTTCAAAAAGAATTATCTAGATATTTGAGTATGGCACCATGGTTATTTTAAATGAAAGGAAATTGGTATGTATAGGTACAAAAATGGTGCATGATTTAATTTAGAAATAAAAATATTACAGTTTAATAACTTTAGTAGTACAATTTTTAGATTTTTAAACGCATGTATACGTTACACATGTATAATAATTAACTCCGAATTAATTCTACGAAGTAATTTATAATAGTCTTGAGACCATGAAGTACCTTATTTTTATTACAATTATTAGTGTTTAATTAATAATTATATATCGCTTAAATCCACAAAAAACATTTAAAAAGAAGTGCAATGTGGGTATGCATTTATTTTGTTATCTTTAATAAGCGTACTCTAAAAGTATAAGAATTATTTAGAAATAGTAAGTTTGCGTGAAAGATGGATTTGATGGCTAAAATAAGTTTTTGAGTACCACATTTGGTAGCATATTTATCATCGATATTAATTATCCTTTTTTCCATACTCATTCTACTGTTTCACTGATCTATTATAAAAATTTAAATACAATAACTGAAAAATTACACTATTTCATAATGCAAATTTTTAATTAAAAAGTATTTATTTTCTGTCAAAGTAATTAATTTAACCACTACATTGTGTGACAAATCTGTATATATTAAAGGTGCTCTGTTTCTGGTTTTTTTATTCTCTGTAATTTGATCGCTCATAATTTTCTATCATTACAATACAAAATTGTAGAAATAAAATACTTCGATTTTCGAAGAAAAGTTCTGTATTTTGAAAATTAAATTTATGTTCTTTCGTTAATATAGGCACACTTATTTTTCTTTATTTTTCTTGATCTTTTCTTTTATTTTCAACAGAGTTATCACGTAAATTGTCAAAACTTGCAGCATAGATTTTTATGCTGCAAGTTTATTTTTCGAATTTTAAGAAAACTTATTCAAACTATTTTTAAATATTGTTTATAAATATGCTATGATTTCATGGCAAATGTTTTGTTGAAAGTTTAAATAACAAATTAATTATTTTATATCATTAAAATTAATAAACGTAAAAAGTTTGAAATCTAAAAGATTATAAGATGCTGTGAAATTATTCTGATATTTTATACTAATCACTAAAATTGAAAATTCGTACATGTTCTTCATATTAATAAACACAAATTACTTAAAACTATTCTTATAATCATAATATTTGTAATGAAATTTGAAATATTTTTTTAACTTATATGTTGTATATATATAAATATACATACATCTAAATGATAATTAATTACTCGTTAATAAAAATAAATAAAATAAGATTCCAACTTTATGTGAAATTATTTAATAATAATAGTTGTGACTATTATTATTATGTCAATAATAACTAATGAGTTATTAGTTTTTACAGTACAGCTTTTCATTTTCGATTATGTTTAAAATTATTTAACGCAGGTTAAAACATTTTGGTAATCTGTCAACTTACAAGCTTAAAATTCTCATCTATTTACATTATTTAATATTAATTACCCTTTATGTTTTATGCTTAATTATAAATAACTACATCAGACACATTTTAATACTCTACATTTTTATTGATATTTATTTTAGCTATATTAAAATGTTATAATACGATAAATATTTTCCATTTTTTAATATAAAATCTTATTTTTAATTCTTTTTTTGTTCTTTTTTCCCTTATAAGTATCATAAAATGTTAGTGGCGACTTTACATGGTTTTAAAATACATATTAATAATTGAAATTAAAAAAGTATTAGTCTTATCACTTTTTCTAAAATAAAAGTATATCGTTTTCTGTTTGTTTTTTTAAAATGTAAGTCAGTCAGGATGAAATGAACTTTAAAATACTTTCAGACTGGATTTCTTTTTTATAAACGATGACATGAGTTAAAAATAATACACAGTATATTTAACAGTTTTCGATTAATATTGTAAATTTTGTATGTAATTGTATTACAACAATCAATCTTTTTATCTTTATATAGTAATCAAATGTACTCGTATTTTCAAAGAAATTAAATTTATTTATTATATTATTTAATTTATTATATTTATTATAAAAATAAATAAATTCATTTTTAATGTATCTTCTTAAATCATTAGTTTAATGAACAAATAACATTAACACTCTTACATAACTTAATATCAAATGATGAAACTAAGTAATGGTACACAATCTAGACGTAACAAAACACATCGAGTTTAAATTTCAAGTCGGCCAACAATTGTTCTCAACTATAACGATTTAAACGTTGTTTTACAATGTATGTTCCTATGGATATTCTTTTATATTTACACTTGCAATTATACATCACCTGAAACTCTACATGGAATCGTACACAAACGATGTCCATTATACATGTAATTTTTGTACACATTATCCACATTATCATAGCTTCGAAGCATGCTAATTTTTGTGCTTACTCAAGTTTTTTTTCGCTTTATATCTAATTTTTGAAATATTCGTTTATGAATATATCTACTGATGAATAAGCAAATGTCATTTATTTGGGTACTTTTATCAAATGCACTTAAAAATCATATTATAAGTACATGTACAAGTAGTACAAAGCAGACTGAGAATCATTTGTTATTTTTGAAAAAATTTTAATTCACATTTTCAAGAAAGACATTAAACTTGGAACTTTTTCTGAACAGAAATACTTAATAATTTACATAATTGAATTGTATAAATGCGATTTTGTAAAATCTAGTATGAATAACTAAGAATTAATAATTTTTATTCTACACATTGCATACATATAGAATGATAAAATGTCCCAGAAATTCTGGACTTGATTTCGTATTTTAATAATATTTTTATTAAAATACATAGATCTTCAATACAATTAAAACGTTATTTATAAAACCTTGCGATACACTTGTTATACTAATAAATTTTAAAATATAATTCTCTATTGTAAAAAAATTACAAACTTTTACGAATAGATTATAATTATTAATAATGTTTTCATGTTCTATTTAGTTTTCTAAAAGATATTTCCTTTCCTCTTATATTACATATATTATGTGTATTACCGTTATTTTGATTACGTAAAGATAGAAGGAAAAATGGAAGTATAAAAAGTTAATTGTAATTTCAACTTTTAATAAAATAAAATATTAATTTTTCATCAATGTATTTTTTCAAATTTCAAGAATACCATAAAAGCTACAACTGATATGTTACTACAAAATATTTTTAAAAAGCATTCTTATTATATGTAATGTAGTTTTAATTATTTTTTCAACAATCCGCTTTAAGTCTTCATTTGTAATAAGTTTTAATGGAGGTGTTTAAGTTAAATATTCGAAAGTTTATCATATCATAAAAAATACACGCGTAAATAATCCATTTAGAAATATTTTTTAAAACTTATAACTGTGATGCGTTTAAGAAAACAGAAGTCGCGACGCATTGTTAAAATACCCGAAGTTGGTCTCATTTTCTCAAAGTTCATCGGAACAAGTTAAAGTCACGCTGAGCTTCACTGAAACTGGATCGAAGAGACGTGAATGAGTTCGACGGTGAGACGAGTTTCGACACACGTTTTTCAAATCACGAACAAATGAGTGGTTGTCATACGGCACATTTTATGAGGGAGCATAATGTTGATGAGATTATAACTCTACTTCGTAAGGAGCTCGGTATCGTTGCTCATCACCATTCCTGTTGATCATATGCCATCCATATGAGTAAGTTTCATCATACCTCATTACTTTTCATGTTTACATGCACTGACATTTTTTATGTATGGTTATTTACTAGTGCATCTGCTACATTAAAACAATTTGTGAATCCCTTGACAAAGTTTTAATAGTCAAATTATAAAAGGTAATTTTTTTATTTAGACGATACTTCTTTTAAATGCTGCATACTGTTGTTAAAAATTTTTATCTTTACTCAAATCTCATTGAAAGATTTTGTTCACCATAGCATATTGAAACAGTAGAACTTATCACCTTCTTTTAATAAAATATTTTAATATCTGTCATATTTTTTATTAAAATTAATTGAGATTTTCTTTAAATAAAGAGTTTTTCTTTAAAGTTTTTCTTTAAGAATTTTAAATTATTCTAATATAAATTTTGAATTAATATAAACTGAAGTTATATAAAAAAATCTAGGAATACACTCTTATTTCAAAATAAGAAATTATTATGAGTGAAGTTTGAAAAATGTAAAATTATTATAAAAATGGGATATTATTTTTATCGTGAAATAAAAAATTTATTTATATCATCATGAAAAAAATTGACCTTACATTCATTATTTAAATCCATCAAGTAAATTTTTTATTAGGGTAATTAAATTTCAGTATAATATATAAACAAATTAATAAAAATTTATTAAATATTATTAGATAAATTTATTTTTTTTAAATTGCTTAAATAAACTAAAACCACCACATAAACAGAAACTATTAAGTTGAGCATTATTAGTCTAGATTTACATCAGTATGTGTGAAATATTTACTAATTGTTATTATAAATAAATTGCTTTATTTCAATATGAAATTTTGAATATTCATGTATTTCATTAATCTTTAAATTATACATAATTTAATTGTGATATAAATTATACATAAATTATAATTTCATAAAAAAACAAGTTATACAATATTAAAAAATACGGATTATTTTTGTATTGTTTTATTAATGAAAATTCACTATTATTATTTCATTATCCATTTAATATTATATACTTACTGAAATTAAATACTAATTTATACTAAGGGCTGTACTAATAATGCATCTCAAACATTTTTTAATTAAAACAGTATGGCAATATATGCAAAATTTAAATCCACAAATAATCTAATATCCAGTGGTACAATATTAAACAAAGATACAGCGTTTTAAATATATATATATACTAATATCAATTTCAATTCTTATGAAAATTTATATTACGATAATATTTCTTATAACCATTTGCAAATGTACATTGATAATTTATTAAAAAATTGTATAATAATTAATAAATGTATTTCAAAAACTAATCTCAGTCTAATATAAAAGAAAATATTGTTTGAATTAAAAAGTATTAAATTAATATACGTTACATGACAATATAGATATTTTATATCTTTTTAGCACAGTTTTATAAAGCTCAAAATAGATATTGATGAAAGAGCATTGTAATTATATTTAATAATATTATAATATTTTTATATATACATATACATATATTAAAAATTATCTATTAATTTCCAAATAATATATGAATAACATATATAATTAAATGATACTTTCTTCTTATAATTTAAACATTTTATTTAATAATAATTAGAAAATGCAATTATGCATCATGAACACTTTCATTTTTAATACCTTCTAGAGACTATTAAATTTTCATCCTTAAAGAATAATATAAAAAAATTAGTATATTATTTTATACTTAAACGGCATTTTGCTATCAACTGTATATGAAATATTTTACTTTCTTGGAAATTCAAAGTTTAAAATTCTTTAAATAGAATGAGAATTAACTGAAAACAACTCTTCAATTATATTTTTGTTAATTTATTAATTATTATATAAAAATTGAATATAATTATTATCTTTACATTTAATCAGTTTGAAATTAGAATTAATAATTTTTGAAATTGAAATATTAAAAAAAATGACGATATTAAGAATTAATAATATTTTTCGTAAAATAATTTTAAAATAATCCATATCATTAATATAATTATTTAATTTTTTTTAATATAATTTAATATAATTTCTTAATATAATTTTTTAATATAATTTTTTTTAATATAATTATTTAATTATTGAATTTAGTTGTTTAAAATTCTTTAAATTAACTAAGAAATGTTGTAATCTTTTTTATACTTCGTAAATTTTCATTTTTATATAAATGTAACATTTATAATTAGGTGTCAAAAATATTAATAAATTAAAAGATTTTTATAAGTAAAATAAAATTTTTCTTGTAAACTTATTATTTTGAATATTCTAAAAGTTAATAATATGAGTTAAATGATTAATTTACTCATAAACTAATGTTTCAATTTGGGTTATTAAATAATTTTTTTTTATTCAAAGCTATATCTTTTATTTATATGAAAGTATAGCTTTGGTAAAACTAGAAAAACAAGTTCATTAATAATCACTTAATATACTTTCAAATATGCAAACTGGGATCTATGCAAATTTACAAATTATGCATAAATTATATGTTGTAATATTTCACTATGAAAATGATATAAATTAATCACTTATAAATATTTTTTTATTAAATTAATGCATTTCAGGTGATTCGAATCAAAGACAAAAACAAATAGTTACTTATAGTTAAATAAGAAAACGAATAATAAAGTAACAGGAATTAAAGTAAGGATTTTTTACAAAATTCTTTTCATTCCAATTAATATGAGTATTTAGTAGATTTATGAGAAACTACTCATATTATTTTCTATGAGTGTTATTTATTCATAGTAAATAATAAGAGTAATCATTTTGTTTATGTATCGAATTATCGTTAATTTAACCGTAATAGAGTTTATATAAAATTTAATATAAGTAAAATATGACAGATAATACTGTGTTAAAAATAGTTGTAATAGTAGTTGGAATAATAGCTGTAATATTTGTAAAAATGATAAATATTGCTCTAGAGCGGATGTAAAGTATATATTAGTATAAAGAAATTGATTGATTATTCTATTGAAAATATATTTATTAGCAAGAATAAAAGTAAAACTCCAAATAAGAAAAAATAAGCATTAAAAATAATTCTCAATAGATAAAATAACATAGCAAAAATTGGACTTTGTTATTCTTTTAAAAAGAAATGCAGGACACGTCAATTCGATTCAGTCAGCAATTTTCCGAGGTCTAATTATTTGTGAAACATTGGTCACCGTTGATTACTTTCGACTGCTCGCTCATAACGCATTTATAAGAATAACAGTTATAGGATAAGGATGATTATGTAGAGGATGATCCCAACGATCTAGCACTCCTGGTTGAGGTTCTCGTCCGAGATAGGAAGGCCGTTCTTGTCCGTGATAGGGCCCACGTTGGAAGGTATCGGACTCTACGACACAATAAGAACAAACGCCGTTCTAACCATCTCATTTGTCCTGTACTCTTACTACCACAAGTCAGTTTTCTTTTTATTTATTATTTAACTTTTTTACTTATACAAAATATTCTAAACATTGATTAATCAGCGAATGAGATAATAGTTGTCGTTCATATTTTTCTTCAGAAGTATTTATTGATATTATACTCATAAAGAATATTGACCAAAGTCTAGTAATCGATAAATTTTTGCTTTATTCTTTCTACGGTTTTAAACTGAGAAAATTGTATTACATATTTTAGACTTGTTTATTAAATTTTCCTAATGTTACAATAATTCAAACTCACTTGGATCTTTGATACAGAAATTGTACATATATTTTATTATCTGGCTATGAATGCTTTTTACGGAAATCATTTTAAGTTTACGTAATTTAAATTTATCTTTATACAATATTCTTAATATAAATGTCTTTTAGATGTAAAAATATTTAATAATGCAATTTTATTACTTCTTTCATTTATTCACCAAAATTTTTATCAATGTAGCACTTTTGATATTTAATTATTGTATTTGTATAAAACATAGATTGGACTTAATTTCAATGCTGACTGCAGTAATATTATTAAAATATAATTGTAAATAAAAATTCTTTATCAAGAACATCACACGTAAAAAATATCTTAAACATAAGAAAATTAATTTTCCTTAATTTTATACTACATTTAAAGTTTTTAATAAATTTAAATTTACAAACAGATATTTTTTAACTATTAAAAGTCTAACTGATTCTGTGCTGATTAATATTTAATTTATATTTTACTTTATTTTATAATAAAATAAAGTTTGAAAAATATATTTCTCATGATAGTAAATATTTTTTTTCATTATTTACGATAGCCTTCATTTTTATTATTCAAAGATTATAAATATATATGTACAATACTAAACTATACTATATGTATACACTTGAAATATTGCTATAAGTATTAATTAATTTTCAATTTAATTTTCAATGTTCAACGTACAAAAAAATTGTTTTGACTAGGAAAACATTGTCTAAAGCATCAACTTTACTACGTTATTCTTTCTCAAACATTAACATCGAACAAAATGAAATAATCAATAATAAAATTATAATTTGAAAGTGAACCGATTAAAAGAGATAATAAGATTAAACAATATTATTATATTCAAATTGGATTAATCGATATGGTTTTCTATAAATGAAAAAAATCTATCAATGTAACTACATTAAAGTATTAAAATTGGAATTTTATATATAACATAATTTACTGTTATTTAATACAAGTCAACTATATAACATTTCTATACTGAGCTTATTTATAAATAATGAAAATTCTATTTATAGAAGAAATATTTCATAAATTCACTAACTTAGTTTTAAATTACGCAATTTTATAATTCATTGCAACATAAAAAGTTTAGTCATTTTTACCTGCTATATAGAAATCTTCACATTGTTTCAATAATTTTTTAATCACATTTTTAAACATTTAAGCTTACTGATATTAATTATTTAATGATTTAGATATAGTACAAATTTATTTGAATTTGTCTTTCGTAATAACTGAATATTTAATTAAGAAATTAAAACAAAAATATATTTATTGTCACATACAATGTAATTCTAATTATCAAAACATTATATACTTTTATAACAACTATTATTTCATTCATCACCAGAATATAAATTATTGTATTATTTTATTGCATTATATTTATTATTTAATCGATACTGAAATTTTGTATATTTTTCTGCTTTATTATATAAAGAATTTAATTACTCCAGATAGATAATAAAATATTACTAATGTTTTATTTAACTATAAATTAAATTTTGTTTAAAAAATTAAGCAACTTATTTAAAAGCATGTTTATAGTAAAATGAAGCAGGATTAAGAATATACTAAACGTTTTCTGCTGTAAAATTAAAAGGTGCTTAGCATGCAAAACAAAAAGATAATTTGACTTCAGAGTATTCTAATTTACATATATTATTATAAATTTTAATATAGAATTCCATCAACAAATAAAATAGCACCTTTGTTGATTCTCTTTAATAATAATAAATTCTATATGAAAACAAAAAGCATAAGGCAATGTCAATTAATATTTTTGTTGTTTTAACATTAAATTCACAAAATTTAGAGTAACCTCTAAAAATTATCAATTTCAATCTATAGAAAAACGAATATTTTTTCTCTATGGTAAATAGTATCAAAAACTTGAGAAATAGTTAATATGGACATGTACTGTTCATCAAGTTTAAAGTTAATAATTTCTCATATAATAATAATCACGTTAGAAGTAAATTGTCTCTAATAAATTATCAATTCTATTACTATAACATTTGATATAATTAGTTATTTCATTATTTTGATATTAGATTATTTTAAATTTTCTGTATAATGGGAAAGGAAATTCAAAATAATATCATAAATAAATACAAATTTATGATTTCATTATTTTAAAGTTATAAAGCAATATTGCTATAATTATTTATATCCTATTATATTAAATATTATATTAAATATTATATTTATAACTATTATAAATTTTATATTTTGATTATTATATTATAATAGGATATTATATTAAATAATATAATTATTTAATAATTATTGCTGTAGTTATTAAAGTTTTTCAATATATGTTGCAATAAAAACAACTATATTGGTCATAATAAGAAGTTCGAATCCATCGACAATATTTTCATTTCTTTTATTTTATAACTTCTTTATACTGTGAAAAAAAATATTTAATTTTGCAATAACTTGAAATAGATAAAAGTTACCGATTATCATTCTTCTGTTTAATGAATCTTAGAAATGAATCTTAGAAATATGTAACAATATATCGAAAATAAAATAATACCTGTGAGCCGCTACCGCTGACACTGCCTACAATCGAAGCGGACTTATGCCGCAGATAAGTCTTATCGTCGAAAATCTTCTTGTCTCCGCCTCCAGGCTTATATTTAACGTTGTTTAAAGATCCAATTTTACTTTCAGCCTTAATTTCGATCTTTTGTGTCTCAATCTGCAAACAGAAAATAATCAATTAAATTGCTGATAATTTTGTAGTGTAAAGACACTAGGGTAGAGGTAGAAAGTGCTTTAAGGACCACGCAGAAAGATTTATAATAAACTTGTAACAGTTTGTATTTATTTTTTATAATACAAAAGAATAGAAAGAAAGTAATTATATTTTTTTTCTGTAAAAATTAATAACTTAATCACAAGTATTAACAAAATATTCCAAGAATAAAATGCAAAAAGAATAAAAAAAGAAATCATGATGCAGTGGTGCATAATGTAACAAGTACACAAGATGGAAAATTTAATATATAATACCCTAATTTTAAATCAAACAAAGACATACAATTAAATAAATAAAGCATTTTTTGTCATCTATTTAAGGAAACTTTGGAACAGTCTTATTGATATTACATGAATGGTATAAAGGTTAAGATTGAGATGAAATAAATGAATCTATACACATTCAAATTTTCCATTCGAATAAAATTATTGATTAGGTGCACCATTCTATTTGTTTAAAAAAAAATTCAAAGAGCCTAAGAAGTATTCACTATGAGCTTAAGAATGAAGCATCTTAAATGCTTACGAAAGAGAGTAACTTGATATGTACGAAGAATACTAACTCAAGCAAGTAAAATATAGTATTTCGCATTTGCTATAACTTAACATTCTATATATTTGTAAAATCAGCGTTTAAGTAAGATTAAGTACGATCGAAAAACAAAACAAAAATCAACTGAATCAACTACTTCCATATTGGGAATAATGGAGTATAAATGAATGTAATGTACCTTATGTTTTATTAACAATGAAAGTCAATGATTTCTAGTAGCTTTTAAATTCAATGATGAACATAAATCGTTTGTTTTTTTATGTACTTATTATCGATCAAATATACTATATAAGAAAAAGAGTAGAGGTATTTGAAATATAAGTAGTAAGCATTTCTTTTGGAAGATAAGATGCTTATAACATTCACAATAACTTATGAGACCGACAAGTATGATTAATCATAAAATTGACGGATGATATATATAGAAAAGTTTAACTTTGAGTTAAAAGCTGTTAGATTTAATGGATTACATTACTTCAATAAAATAAAGAAAGATATAAGATAGTAAAATAAAAAGCATTCATACGCGATTAAAACCTTTAGATTACATTGTTTTATTTTTCATTATAATTGTATTTAATAAAACTTCATCAAAATTTCCTTCTTCCAAGGATTAACACATCTGTTTGGCTTTTGTATTTTTACATATCTACAAAACAGTAATTAATAATTTTAATTGAATTAAGGTTAATTGAATTAGATTAAGCATCTAATTTAAAGTATACTTACATATTTTTTATATATTTCACAGCTTTTAACAAGATTATGCTTAATAATATATTTTTGCCTTTAAAATATTAACTATAATGGATATATACAATTGATAAATATTATAAATACTATATTCATTTTTAGAATCATTACTAATAACTTAATTTAATTTTTAACAATTCATTTTTGCTCGTGCCTATCCTCCAGTGTTAAGCAATAAATTTTGCGACATGTCTTATACGTACAAAAACGACTACTTGTGCCCTCCCTGACCTGAACGTGGATTTGCGAATTATCTCTGATACGCGTTAAGAGTCAGTTTATATGTAGAGTTGAATTGTTGCGGCACTTTTTATACATCTAAGGTGCAAAACGATTTGCGCCGTTGAGTCAATGAACTCTAAGACGCTGTTGCAATACTCTGTCTCTTGAAAAATTAAGCGAAATGCGAGTCCGCAAATTAACATTTTTTCTTGTCTTTTCATTTTACCGACTACAATTTCCAAACCAACTTCAAAGTATAATTCCGTATTTCAATTATTAGTACGTATTTTTAAGAACGAATGTTTAAGAATAAATAGACAAAAGTTTACTAAAAGATCTTTTGATTCTGGATAAAACTTTCAATAATTTGATTTTAAATTTACCAATAATACTTTAATCTCTTAAAGTGTTAACAAATATAACGATTAACTAGATAATTAGATAATTAACGTGTATTAGACAGAAGTGTATTTTTGACAAGTATGTCGAATTATTTAAATCACTTGTTTAATTTAATTTTTGTATATATTTTGTATTTTAATTACTTATTAAGTTATTGTTTATACATTTATATTATGTTTAAGAATATTTTACACATACAATATATGTAAAATAAAAAATATATGATTAAATTATGATTTAAAAACTGTATGTATAAATGCATTTTTTATTACAAACTAAAAATTTATTTTATTACAAAAACTTACATATTATTATCATTACTATGTTTAAAAACTACGACAGACTTACCTTGTTTTACTTTTGATTAATCAGTTAACATACAATAATTAGAAAAATGAGTTTTCAACTAATAAACATCTATAAATAGTATTTATATTATTTTAATAATATGTAGTCATAGAAGCTTACTATGATAATAATAACGAGTATTTTTTATAGCCTTCAAATACAAAGATAGTAAGAACATGCCTTGTACTTTCTTAATACGTCAAATTTCATCACTATTTTATAATACTTACTTTACAGCAATGAATCAGATGTTCGAATCAGATAGTAAAAAATGAAAACTGAAAATAATAATGACTAACTATTAAATAACTATTGTTTTATTAGATTAACGGTTGTTTCATGACAAGATATACATTAGTAATATTACATGAAAAGTTCTCGTTTTCGTAAGTATTATACCTTTCAAGTTCTAAAGATCGAATTTCAAGGAAGCCTTTCGAAGCCTTGATTTATTTTTACGAAAGACCCTTACTGGATCTGTATTGATAAGAAAATTATTAATTTATGAGCAAAGCGACAAAACTTATAATTCGTACGGCTTCTACTAAAAATGATTTTAAAGATCATAGAAAGTAACACTATAACTATACAAATTTTACTATATACTTACGTTTATAACGTTGTCCTGGGGTATTTTTGAAGACGTCAATGATGACTAAACACCGAAAAAAATAGTAACGAGTTGTTAATTAATAATAAGTCATATACAAACATTACATGCGATTTATTTTAGGACTTCCGTCCATCACCTGCAAGTTTTTGGCAATGAGTTTTTAACGTCTTCTTAAATAGGAGCACGACACAAATTGTTTTTATAATTATAAAATATGAAAGTATATTGTGTTGTACTTCAATTTTTTTTCATTAGAGCATGCGAATAACAAAATATTAATTGTTTATTACATAAGAAATTTAAGTATTAATATGTAATATGAGTATTACTTATTATTGATTTAAAAAATATATATATGTATTGTGTATGTACAATTATTTATGCGAATTTTTGTGTATTTATACATTAAATAAATAAAATACATGCTATTAAACTTTTATATAACTCTAAGAAAATTTCAAGTAATGTTTTTACGTAAGAAGGTATTGATAAATAATCATATGATACTTATTTGTATAATTCAATTTATTTACAAAATCTTACATAAAGTAATATATACTTATTTTTAACGAATATATAATCCATATAATATGAGTTATGAGTTTAGGTAAACACGTATTAGTTTTTTTAAATTATTAAAAAATTAGATAAGTATCGACATATACTTCGTACCTATAAACTAACGAGTAGATAAGTCAAATTAAGAAACATGTATTAATTGAAACCTTAAATATTATTACAAAATTTATTTAAAGCACATATTATTTTTCGAATTGATATATTTATTTTTCTGATAGTAAATAATTTTATGACAAAATATTTAAATAAAATTATATTAAACAGTAAAAATATAAATACGTTTTTAAATATAAATTATTTGTACTTCTTAATTAAAGATTATTATTAAAAGAATGATATTCACAAAATTGTGATAATAATCAAACATATTGTTTAAAATTTTTGTTATTTACTTAAATAGTAATAACCAGATTTTTAGATATAGCAGTTTTATAATGTTTGGGAACAAATAAATTCAGTGTTAATATACCACTAATTCTCAGTTAGATTATTGCAATGATTGTTTAATATTCAAGCAACATTGTTTAAAGTTAATTTCTTTAAACATAATTGCATCAAAAACAGTTTCTCTATTTTTCAAAAATATTAAAAATATTCGTAACACAAAATTTGTATAAATATAGTGATACATATAGTACCAAACTGCAACGAATATAAAATATTTTACGACCAAACAATAGCCGTTACAATTTATTTTACATATTACTATTGAATCACTATAATTTTTCAATTTTGTTAAGTTTTATCTGAGCAATTCTTATAAAAATTGAAAAAAACCATAATCACAATTTTTTAATAAATTTAATGCATTAAATGCTACTTTATGTTTGCACGATATTTATGCGGTAATTCTAGATTATGCATAAGTTACTTCAACATTATTTTTCACAACAAAATAAGGATACTACTGTTTCAATATTAAACTTTTCCTGATGCATTATGCAAGAAAAATTGGTTTCACCTACTGTTCCCTATAAATCATGCTTTAAGTATTTTCTGTTCTGAAAGTTGAGAACTAATAAAACAATATTTGAGAAAGAAAATTATAAAGGTAAATATATTTTATTCGAAATATTCTAGAAGAAAACTATATAACCATGATGCAAAAGATAATGTATACAAAGATAGGTTGAAAACAAAAAGTTGATCGCGAAAAAAGTGCAAACTCATACCTTAACAGATCCACCTCCAGGCACATGTTTGAAAATTTCCTTTGATCCGACTTTTGATTTGGCCTTATCCTTGAAATCTAGTTTCACTGTTTCTATCTTCTTATCCCCCCCACCAGGTTTATGTGCCGCGTTGTCGAGCGAACCGATTTTTGGTTTAGCATTCCACTGAAGCTTTACTTGTTGGATCTTCGGAATTAATTTGTTTTCAATTAACATGTATGTTATATACTTATTATTAGTAATAATAAAATTAGTTTTTATAAGAAAGCAAAGAATAATTTTATTTACATTACAATTAAAAATTTATTTTAATATTTTCATTACGTTCTATTAAAAATCTATTTGCAAAAATGTTAAAATTATTCACTTCATTTAAAAAGTATATATATATATATATATATATATAATAGATTCTGAACAATTTAAAAATAAAACAAGCTGCTTAGTAATTAATTTTAAATCTTAAAACAAATACTACTAATACAGAATATTCTTAATAATAAAAAAATTTTAATACAATCATATCATTCTAAACATTTTTTTAATATTTATTGAAGCAATAAAAAATTTAGAAAAAAATTCCTTCTAAATCCTGCATAATAAAATTACTAATATTCGAGTATAAATATTTAATTTTATTACTTTGATTAGAATTATAATACTCTTAACACTTTAAAGTATATCTTGTACTTCATGGTTATTCTTTGTGCGAATTTGTAAGAATGGGTTTTTTTTATAGCAGGAACTTTTTAAAAATGGTTTTTAAATAATTTTAAAGAATTGAAACTATTTTTTAAAAAATTATATTAAAATGTATCTATATAATTTATAAAATTAATATAGGAGATGTTTTAGATAGTCCAGAAAGTTATATATAAGAATGTGTGTATTTCAGTCACAGTAAGTAGAAAACGATTGGCTCATAAAAAAGGCAAAATATTACGAATTTGAAATAAATTTTGAATGCATAAAATTCAAGACTTTCTAGATGTATTTGAATAATTGTTAGTATTTATTTTTAAACATTTACATAATTAAAAATATTAACAGTTAAATTTGCTCACCTTTTTGTCACCACCACTGGGTATGTATTTATCATTTTTTGCTGCAATTTTAGGTGTCGCTTTACTGAAGTCAAGTTTTCTGTTTTCTATTTTGACGTTTCCACCTCCTGGTTTATGAGTGGTATTATCTAGTGAACCAATTTTTGATCTTACTGATTTTAAATTTGGTGACGGAACTGTACCAACTTGAATTTTGTTCATTGGAACTTCTGAAATAATTAAAATATTATCAGGTATGTAATAATAATAAATAATAATAATAAAAATATTTTTAAAAAATTAGTAAATAAATATTTAAAAATAATTTTAATATATTATTGTCCTATATGTTTAATAAATTAATTAGTATAATTAATAGTATAATTAATAATATAATTAATTAGTATAATTAATAGTATATTTAGTATAAATTCATTAGTATAGTTAATTTATTATATTATATTAAAGTATAATTACTATTAATAGATTTAATAGTAAATTAAGTATGCATTTCATGATTTAACATAAATAATCAATATTAATCTCAAAAGATTGTTCATTATAAATATAACAAACTAATACAATATTTATACAGATTTATAAGCTATTCCTACAATAAGTAATTTGTATAGATTTTCTCGAACTGCACAGGTGAATAGAATTACAGAATTTCATGTAGTAAGTGTATTAAACTATTTTAAGATGAAAATATTCATGAAATCAATTATTTCATACGCAACACTTTTTATCCTCCGTAATGTAAATAATTACATTATTGATTGAAATTAACTCTAATTAATGAACATACTATGCGTAATTCAGTAGATAATATTAGAAAATTTAAAAATTTTAACAATATCGATACATTCGACATTACTTCAAATTTTTGTTGTTTATCAGCAGTCAGTAGCCCAATTGTTGATTAAAATAATATTTAAACATACTTAATATGATTTATTAAAAGAACAGATATGCTTTTCAATTATGTAAGAAATAAAAAAGTAGATAAAAACAATTTTATTAGCAGACAAAATAATTAAAAACTCAATCTGATTAAGAAAAGTAAAAAATTAGGAATTATATCTTATCAAGAACTCAAGCAGTTAATGTGAAGTTTACTTTTTTTATCTTGGATAGTTGTAGAGGGAGCCTCATCTGATGTTCTATGTAAGAATTTGATGGATTTATTAGGGGATTTGATGGGTGAACTAGCCGTCGATCGTTTATCGCCTTCGTGTGATTTCTTTGGTGATCCCATAACGCCATTCATTCTCGGCATCTACGTATTGAATAAATATAATAAATATAATATAATAATTATAAAAATAAATAAAATATAATAATTTAGAAATATAATATAATAATTATAAAAATAAATAAAATATAATAATTTAGAAATATAATATAATAATTATAAAAATAAATAAAATATAATAATTTAGAAACATTGAAAGAGATGTCTTTAAAAATACCCTAAATTTTTTAATTTAAAAAATATCTACTTATTAAATATCAACATAGTAGACAAAAGTTTATTTCTTTTCAAAATATGTTAATATGCTCAATATTATATGTATTTATTTCATTCATAAGAATTTAACAGTATAACATATCTTTTTCTTAACTTTTTTATTAACATTAATTAATTATGAATAATAAACTAAATAATTTCATTAGTATAAGAAATGACTAATGCTGTTTTATATACCAAGAATTGTAAAATTTTATTTTCCAAGTTTTAGAATTATTATCTATTTAATTAATTTAATTACATATATTTTTCTTTAATATTAAGAAGTATGAAAAAGAAGAAAATATAAAGTTTCCTTACAGATTTATGTAAATCTAGTATATAAACACACAATTTTTAAAATGTATATCATAAAAAAAGTTGTTAAACCGAGGATCGAAATATTCATTTTAATATATTCAGTTTATCTTCAAATATTAATTAAAAAATATCATATTTTGTTTCTCTATTAAATTTTATTAATATTAATATTCGATAAGCTGTGCATATATATATATATATATATATATATATATTTTTAATATAAAACTTTTCTTATATTTTAACAAATTTTTATTATATTGAAAATTTGTATTGCATATTATCTTATATTTCGAATTAGAAACTTATTCATTTCTGATTATATTTGTTGTAATTAATTTTTTATTCTATGTTGAATAAATTATCGAAAAATATACCTCTCTCCGTTGTGTTGATTCGTCAACTCCACTATCATTTTCAGCATCTATAAATAATAAGAACTATTATTATATGAATAAATAAATATTCATTTAATATATAAGCTGGAACAGAAATTGTTTAGAAGCAAAAACTAATGAAATAATTTGATAATTCGTAATATTGCTTGATTTAATATTTGAATAATAAATTCTCGCAAGTAAAAAATTAATTTATTCTAAGGACCTGTTTTAATCAACATAGTAGAAGGCGATTTCGTTAACACTCTTGCAGATGATATCCGTTCCTTCGGCATACGCATATCATCTATCCCAACCTTTGTTATCTCTTGTTCAACAGAGTTCGACTTTTTTATAAATACTTTTGCCTCATCATCGTCATACACTGATATTGGAATAGGAATTGATGCCGAATTCTTTGGCGATTGATGAGTATATGATCTAGCTGATGAAAGAGATTTTTTCTGGCCATCATTGAATCTTTCAATATTTTCAGCGTCAATAGATGTTTTCAATGGCGATTGAGACAATGAAGCCTTCACTTCTGTGAAATGAAAATTTTCCCTCGTTTTAATATCGGGCAACAAGGTAAATGCCTCTTTTGGCTTCTCCAATCCACTTTGTAGTTGGTTTTTTGATTCTTGAACTTTCATCACCGATGACTCAATGGTAGTTGTTTTCCGATCAGATATTTCTACAGATTTGATGAAAGTTTGTTTTCGGATTTCGTCATTGTTTCTTACATTGTTCTTCCGTTCAAAGTTATCATTCTTAAAGTTCACCAACGTGTCATTATTAATTAATCGTTGCTCTTCACGCTGACTATCGCTATTACTACTAGTCATACTAAAGGCACTTTTAGGTCTGATATTATCATCTATTTGCAATGATCCACTGGATAATGGTCGTCGAAACTGATTCATATCAATATTCGACATTCTGTCGACACTTAATTGTGGACTGAATTGATTTCTCCAATCGTTGTTTTGCTCTTTTCGTTGATCGAGTGGAAAATTAGGATTTACAAGTCTGAGATCATCTACAATACCCCCTGCAGAGTTATTTCTTTGAAGAAGTCTCCTATTTGATAGTCGTAGATCATTGTTCGTAATACCAGGTGATTGGAATAATGGTCTAGTGACGAAACCTAGGTGATTAAATGATAGAGGTGGCCTCGGACCCAGAAGTTGACCCGCTAAAGATACTTGACCAGTCGAAAAACGAAAAGGTGGACTACTTGGCGAAGAATTTGGTTGAGGTGGTCTATCAAAAAAAGCGTTTTTAGGTGGAGGTGCACACTGAGCCAGTAGTGTATAAGGTAACCTCGGAGGTGGAAACTGGCCTTGTGATACCCCTGAATTCAACTGAGATCGATTATCCAAATTCCATACCAGTGGTCCGCCAGAATGTTGAAATTGAGTCGGCCCATCCACTGGGTTGTTATTCGGTGGTAGAAAACGAGGACTCGGTGAAGCCAAATGTGAAGCACCACTTGAAGATTGATATTGTTGATTTTGTAGATTTATAGGTATCGAGGAATTCTGCTTAACCTACAGAAATCTTTGTATTACAAATATAAGGTGTATACTTTTGTTTTTGATAATTTTATTGTTTACTTTTTACTTATTATATAATTTAAATTACAGTTTTTTTGAGAAATTTATAAAATAATTTTTTATTATTTTTTAGAGTATTTTATGTTATAAACAACAATTAATATTTATATATACATATTAATAGAAAAAATATTAATTGTGCTCTAACAGTGTTTTAATATGTAATATTAAATACTCAAAAAGAATAATAATATTTTATTTTATACGGTTTTTTTATAATCATTAGCAAATTTTTGTCAGTGTTTTGTTCTCTTAATTTAAAAATAGCTGATTTCATTAACTGCATAATTTTTATACAATAGTATCTTTTTCGAAAATATTGCAAATATTATAGAACCAACCGTATTAAGAATTATATTGTACTTGCGTAAGTCAACACAATCTCAGTTTAATTAGTATAAAAATATTTTTGACTTTTATTTTTTTTAATATGATATTCTTCAGTTTTTAGATAAAATAGTTCTATTCTACAAAAATCGATTTAAATTGATTAATATAAAAAAGTAGTTATTTATATTTCAATTTCCTGCAATATTTATATAATGAGGTATAATTAAACTTATAACTGTTTATTTAAAAAGATACTGCAAATTATAATTTATTTATTTGGAGACTCAACATTATTGAAGTTTGTGACATTTTCATTGATCTCCAAAAAATGGAAAAAAATTATAATTACAATTGCAAAAAATATGGAACAGTTACTATAACATTAAATTAATCTATATATATTAGATAAGCAATATATTGATTATGTTAGTAATTGAATAATTTTCTTAGTAGATAAGACACTTTACATTCTATTTCAAAATATTTTGAAAAGTAACTTACTCAAATGTAATTAACGTAATATGTATTTTAAACATTTTCTTAATAGATGATTTTAGCTGTATAACAGATAGAAATAAAGGAGAAGATAGGGAAATATTGATAGTGAAGGGCGACCCTGAATGCATCGATCACTTAAAATAAAACTAGAAGAGCGAGAAAGAAGAATGAGTCTCGCACAACTCTAAAGTTTAGCCGTACCTGACACCGGTTTGTTCCTTCTTTCCGTTTATGTTCTTTACATAATCGATTAAGAATTAGTTAAAGTATATTATCGATTTTACAATACTATCAATTTTCCTTGTTTATTTATACCGACCAAATAAGAATTTATCAGTGATCTTCGAATATTTTGGTTTCAGATTGTCTGTTTTTCTGCATATATGGGATTGAATAATTTATTAAACGACACCATTAATGATAAATCAAATGCTGATAAAAAAATACATTTCATCATAAATTCTAAATATTGCAATTTGATAAGTGGCTGTAACTTTAATAATTTAAAAAAAAATTATACTAAGATATTTAGTGCTATTAATATCTAATAAAATGCAATTATATTGAAACAACAAGGATTATATGCTCTTTTAACTATTATTCACATTATAATAATTTAAAGATTGCAATGCTTTTATTCATAGAGTATTCATAGATTAAATATATCGTTGTTGAAAATCTATAAATTTCTTTAAAACATATTTAGCGGTTAAAGAAACTATCTTTATTGTGTAAATAAAAGGCTAAGTATACTTCTACATATATTATATTAAATCGATACTAAATTTCATATTTATTTAAAAAAGAAGTTGTTTACTGAGTTCTATGTATTTGTAATAAATAGAACCCATATTATTTATACCAATATTATTTTGAATATTAAAATATATATTACAGTAACTAATATTATAAATTATTTGAATAAGTAAAAAATCTAAAAGTTCTATTTCTTTATATTCTTATTTATTAGATACAAGTAATATTCAATTTCATATGGGCTTCACGATTAGATATATTCTCATTCGCTTACATCTTTAAACGAGGAGAAAGGGACATATTTCCCAAAATTATGCAATTCACTATAGTCTTTTGAGAATGTTATAAATATCCTTACCATAGGTGGTTCTTGTCCAGTAGGGAATGCGGTTGGAGATTGCACAGTTTGTTGCAAGTCCATGTTTTGAAAAACTGAATATTTGAAAATGACCGAGACAGCTTTATATTTTCAATGAAGTTGATTTCACTAAAGTAGAGCAAATCTTTCCGATTAACCTGCTACGTTATAGAAAAGACCATCATAAAACTATTTGTTATATATTAATCGTAGTTTTCTTTTATTAAAATGTGAAAATTGTTAGTCTACTAACTAGTAACGTAATGTAATTCGTCAAGTTCTCAACGGTACGATCAAATTTTTTAAACCAGTTATTTAGTTTACCAAATTTAATATATTAGACTTACGTTATTGAGTTATATGTCATTTAAAGAAGTCAGTTTATAAAAATTCAAATTATATTATAGTAAAAAGCATTCGATAGAAAAATCAAATTAAATATAAAATTCTGAATTACACTGGTCAATTTTTTAATTAGAATAGTTGGAAATATTATTCAGTCAGTATTACTTATTTGTAATTATCTTCTGAGAGTTAATAAGCATATATTAAATTAATAGTATTTATAATATCATTGAATTTTATAACAAAATCTATTTTGAAAAATAATATAATTGAAACTACTCTCCTGTCAAGTACATATATAATATTTTATTTTAATTACAAAATACTAAATATAAAGACAATGTATATTTTAACAAAAAATTATTTGTGTGTTTGATCTTTTAACTACTACTAACGAATTAAAGTAAATACTTTTATGTTAGTGCGTTAAATTTTTGGACTTTTTACTTGCTATATAAGTACAATACAGTCTATTCATGTACTCAAAACTTTTAAATGAAACTATTTTTAAATAAATAAAATCTTTATATAAAACTAAAAAATTTTCAACTACTAATAATTATATAATAACTAATTAAAGTTTCTAGTAATTATAATCAGTAATTTTAATAATAAATTTAATGACCAATAAAAGAAATAATCATAGTAGCGGTAATAATATTAAGAATCAATGATAAAGTTAAAAAATTATTAATTTAGTTTAAAAAAGTAATTTATTTAGTTTTATTAATTTTATTAATATTTATTAGTACATAGTGTGATTGACTTTATTTAAAAATTTCATTAAAAGAGTTCGTCAGTACTTGTACCACTTTTATGATAAATGACCTAGGCTCAATAATGCTGTATAATCGCAGTATTGTGATCGCGAAACTATAACTAGATGCAAAAAACTGTATAATAACTTTTAATTGATTTATTTTTAATTTACCAAAAGAAAAAAAAATTAAAGTGAACTTGCATTAGCATTTGGTACTTTTTAGAGTTATAATAGATTAGTTATATCATATTTAGAAATATAAAAAGTATAAAAAACATTAAAAAGAATAGTATATTATTCATAAGTTTTTCAAATATGTTGTCCTTATTTATGTTTAAAATCTATATATTTTCTGAATTTTTCTATTAATTAGAATAGTTTTCTCATCAATATATTTCTTATATTTTATTCACCTTTTTCACCTTTAATAATAAATTAATAATAATAAATGTTTGATAATCTTTTAATATACTTTAAAACATTATAAATTGTTGGACAACTTGAATAATATTTAATAATTGAAAATAACTAATTTATTCTTATTTTAATGTAAAGCAAATTTATATGTGTATATTAGTAGAGATAGGATATTATAATTTCTTTAAATACATTTTTAATAATTATAAGATATTATAATTTCTCTAAATACATTTTTTAATAACTTCGTGTCATGAACTACAATTTTTCATTTTTCATTTTATGAAAAACATCCGACAAAAAATTCTTTTTCCTTTTAAGCAGTTTTTAATACACAAAAATTCAGTTTTAGTCTCTAATAAATATAAATAAAAATAAGAAGTATTTGAAACATTAAATTAAAAACCGCTTTGAAATTATAATATAATAAAAAATGAAACAAGTAATGAACATTAATACCAAGACAATGTATCGAATTATTTATAAAATTACTGCTTATTGCAATCGAATATCAAAGAGTACTAATAGAATGGAAATATTAATTACTGAATAATAATTATTATATATACTTATTATAAGAAGCATTTTATACGTTTCTAATGTTTTTACTAAAATTCTACAATTGAATAGTTAAGAATGTTTTTTTATTTTACATACAGTAATTATGTGTATAATTTTCAAATTCCAACTAACATATTTATCTAAAAATAGATTTTTATAAAACGATTGCAACTAAATAAAAATGGATATTTTAGAAAATTAATAAACTATATGTTCATATTACATAAAATAATGTTTTTTTTTCTTACATATTATGATGCAAAGAAATTATATAATTTTTAAAATATACTTCTATTTTTAATTAAAAATTATTGTAAATAATGTATTTGTTGAAAATAATTTAATGTAGAATGATTTTAGTTTGAACATTTTATTTATGTTAATAATTCTAAAAGATTCGTAGAGTAGGATGTAAGATTTTTTAAATCTTAACATTATTAACGTTATTAACGTTCTTAACGTTATTAACATAACATAACATTTTTTAAATCAATAGTCCTAAGTACAAGTATATTATATAATACTCCGAGAAACGAGTATTATATAATCTACTAATGTAAATATAATCTAGTAAATGATAAAACTTTATCTACTCCAATATTTATTTCATGTATTCAATCTAATTTAATTTAAATGTATATAAATATAATAAAATAGATACCAAAAATGATAATAAATTTCCTTTTATATAATAATAATAACGTCTTTCTATAAGAATGTTTGTACTTTCTAAAAAGAAATTAAACTATTTTTCTAAAATGCATATTTTAAATAAAATTTATAACTATCTACAAGTCACGTATTAGCTAAATATTTTTTATATGTTTTAAATCAACCAATAAGTATTTAAAAATTCTTAAAATTTGTGAAAAATTATATTAATTATTACTTCATATTAATCTTTATTGACATTCTAGTAATATTTGTTTCCCCCTTTTCTATTGCCATTATTTACATGTGTGATCCATACCATTAAATTTTGCTACAAATCCTCTCAGAAATAGATCCTTTTTTACGACTTTTCATTCTACAATCAAATAAATTAATTAAACAATTGACTGGTCAATATATGAAAAATTTTACTTCTATTTAAAAAAATATACCCAGTAAGTAAAAAAGGTTGTTTTTTAAAGCATTTTAATTTCTTTAAAATTTTTAAATATAAATTAATAGTAAGTCTCAGACAGAAGCATATTTGGGAATAATATTCAGATTTTACTTCATAATATTAATAACAATCATAGTTTTAATTTTACTTCATATTTGTCTCATTATCAACTGAATATTAAAATTCTGTTTACCTTCTTTGTAATAAAAATGGTTTTAAACATTCGATGCCTTTCATTTACCAAAAATATATTCACGAACATTAGTTTAGAAAAAATCTAATTGACAGAATCTTTAATTTTTTAATGATAACGCTTTTTAATTTATCATTTGATGCAAAATCTTTGAAAAAATATTAGAGATCGAAAATAACAACCATCTGTAACAAGTCAATAATAGGCATACTAAAGAAGAATCTCTTGAAAAAATCAAATAAAATTTCAAATTAATCATAAACATAATTTATGTATTCTTAAATGTCGATCTAAGTATCGATAAAAGAAGAGAATAGAGCACAAAAAAGAGAAAGAGAAAGAAAAAGAAGAGAAGAAAAAGAAGAACAGAAAGAGAAGAAAAAAAGAAAGAAAATTATAAAACTGTATCGATAAGCGTCAATTGCAAATAGTATGTACATTAAATCCTCGAAAAGATGCTGGTGGTTAATGGATAACTATGCAGCTATTTATCATTACGATAACTGAAATGAACTAAGATACAAATATTATTTATCACTGATATGATAAGAATAAAATTGAAATTTTTAAAAATATGTTAGACCTAATTAACTTAATTTATTATAGTTATTTTACATTATAAAATATTTAAAATGTAGTAAAAATTTTTGTGTTCTCGTTATAACAATTAAATAATAAATTTTGATTCTTTATTAGTATGTACAAGTATATATTATTTTAATTATTTAAAACTTGTGAATTTAACAATATGTAAACATTATTTGATACTTATTTATAATGCATAACATATGTTACAATATAGGCATCAGTATTTATAATACACATGATTCTATTAAATATAAATACAATATTTCTTTGTTATTTATATTATTAAAAATAATAATAATTTATAATTTTATCGAAATACTTTTGTCTCTTTGGTTCATTTTATTATTTAAAATCAATAAATATGAAATATCCATTAACAGGATTTGTAGACATAATACATATATTTAAAATTTTTGTTTCCTAATATCTTAATAATACGTTAAAAACTGTACATACCACTATAGAGAATTTTCTTCAATTATGAACAATAATCCAGAAAAAATGGAGATTCCATGAGAGAAAATTGAAGAGGATTTATGTAAAAAAACAAATATAATTTTACTTAAATGCACAATGCAACCTAGGGTCACACATTTTCATACTATCATTATGTGTTACTTCTTGAAGCTCTAATCTTTTATAAAATTAAAAAATTTTATGACTTCATCATTAGAAAATTTTTTTTTAATATTCATATTCAATACAAATACATTATAATTATTGTTATTTTCTTAAATAGTTGAATAATATTTTTGAAAAAAATTTCTTTATTAATAATTTATATTTAAAAAATTATAAAACTGTTAAAAATTCCAATTATAAACAATTAAATGATTATAAATATAATTAATTCGTATGTAATGAACCAATAATATATAATTTTAAATAATAATTCAATTATTTAATAACATGCATTTTTTATTGTTTTAATATTTTATACATATATGGCACATTTTTAGAATATTGCAGTTACGTGTAAAAACAAATATTAAGTAAGAAAATCAACAAAATACTATTGTTAAATATTATATACGTATAAGTATTTTACTTGCAATTTAAATTTATAATAAATATTGTATAAAGCCTACTTAATATTAAAATACATTATATAAAATTTTTTTAGTCAGAAACTATAAATTAACGATCATTAAATTTATACATATTCATTTTCTTGGATTATGACAAGTATTATAAAAATTTATTTAAATTGTGAATTAAATTAAACTTATAATGTCTATATATAAAATTCTTCATTTTTCATTTGAGTAATCAAAATTTTTTCAAATTTCGAGTTTATCTCGATATTATATTATATTTGACAAAAATTGTTATAATTGACAAAAATAATAACAAAAGTATCGAACAGATTCTCATAAAAAGTCAAAATAAATGAACAATTGTTAAACAATAATCGTAGTCTGAATACAGGCAATGATATAGGATTTGAACGTAGCTATCTAATAATATTATTGCATTGTTCATCTAATAATCCAAAAAAATAATCCATCTAATAATGGATATTGCAAATAATATCCAATTGTAAAAATTGCATTATCAGAACTTCGTTATGATACTCTATTAAAATAGTATAAATACAACTAAGCAATTGTACATGATTGCTACGGAATTGTTGGTAGATTAAATAGCACAAGAAAATGTGAATTAAGAGCTTAAAAATAAAATGCACGCAATACCTTGGCAGATATTCAAGAAGTTCATCTGTATATAAAAAAGAGTTTGATCAAAAGCCAACAGCATCTAATTACATCTAAATTGTACACTTAAATAAAATTTCACGTTGTGCGAAACTTAAATATATTGTATATGTGTGCGTCACCAAATCGATGAGGAAAATTAAATGTAATCTAAAACTATACCTTGCACTTGAATTGTCCAACCTTCTTGTATTTAATTGTATTATGTGTGTGCGCGCGTGTGTATTATGTATTAATAAAATATATAATAATAATATATAGTAATGGAACAAGTAATTCTTTAATAGCTGGAAAAATTTACGGATGCAATTTTTTCATAAATTTATTATATTTTTTAATGAAAGAAAAATACTTTAAGATAATCATTTTATAAATATTTAATTATCAAAAAAATATATTTGTTCAAAATTATATCTAAATTAGATTTAAAAATTGTATTTAAAAAAAATTATTTTTTTTATCTTAATATTTTATATTATCTTATAGTAATAAATTTTCATCTTATCACATACTTTAATTTATAGTACACATAAATGAATTTTTATTAAAATTTAAAAACATAAAAGCTATTTCGAGTATTTAATAATGAAATTTGTATAATAATTAATAATTCTCTATCAAATAAATTTCTTTTAAAACTAATTTTAAAAACTGAAGGACGTATAGAATATTATTTCAAGTAATATTGCAATACATTACAATCTTTATGAAATATATTAAAAAATAAAAAAATTCAATTAATTTTACATGCCTTGCCCATTGTCATTCTAAACGATCTCATGTTTTATATATATACCATACGTCCCTTATATCAATTTGATTAATCGAAAAAAGAAGAATATAATGTTAAAATAAATTGTAAAATAAACAATACTTCATGACCATTTAAAAATATATATATTATGTAATGCATGAAATATAATTTTTAATTTATTACATTCAATTATTGTATATAATTTATAAAATCTTATAAATACTAATTTAAAATATAAAACTTATTATAAACATTAAATTACAATAAGTATTATTTTAAAGGATCCTTTAGTAACATTCTTAATGGATCATGGTATACATTACATTTTCTGTCGTTATGGGTCTAGTGAAATTTTATGAAGTATAGTCACCTTTTTTTGCTAATTACTTAAAAATTTTCGTATCCCAAATTTCTTTATATAATATATAAATTGCTTTTCATTTTCATTGTCTAAAGTTTCATTATTTTATTTTAAATGTATATTACTATTTTCAAAATTATATTAATAAAATTATTTCAATCAAATTTCTAAGAAATTAATACTTTGCAATATTAATTTCGCACAAAAAATGTTTAATTCTAACTTATATCTACTTTTAAATAATTATTCTTTTAATAATCTCTAAAAAGAAAACTGATTTAAGAATTTAACACTAAACCTACAAAAGAACTTATAACAACATCTGACATAAGTAAATAGAGAATACATGTAATATTAAAAAAGTTGGACGGGTACTTTTGTATTCAACGTGTTGGAGAAATATAGAAGACATGTAAAGAATATTTTACAACTTTTTATGTAAACTTTTTACAACTATTTCACCTATTTAATATTATAACATGATATCTAACTTTTAATTCTTTTAATTACACTGATGAATATTTTCAAATACGTTAATGCCTATTATTGCATTATAAATACTGTATTTGAATAATTATCTTAATATAAAAATGTATCTAATGTATAAAATTTTATTTATTCAATCATCTATTAATACAAATATTAAATACATGCAGACAATTTTTAACGATTATATGGCAGGCATAATTAGGTAAGAAGAGAGATATGAAATAGCTAGTACACAAAGGGTTGGGGAATCCCAAATGCATCGGTATGGGAAAACCGTTCGTTGATGCGTGCAGCAGACAGTAATGAGAGGTAATTAGTTGGAGCACAGGTAATTTTTATATTTGCACTTCCGAATATAATTAAAACCAAATAGAAATTGTATATACGATGTATAATTTAATATTAGCTGTGACACATCAAAAGTAAGGAGTAAGTTTTTTTATCCTTTTTCCCTTAATCTCCTAAAATATATATATAATTTTTTCATTGTTATAATTCAGTCTTTCATTTAATAATCAAAAATACTTTATTATTCAAATAAGAAAAAGGTAAATGGAGAAAATGATTTCATTATGAAACCATTTTAATGCTGCTTTTTTAATAAATATTATTTATCCCGTCATTTTAAAAAAAGGAATGTTTAAAAATATCTTCAATTTAATTCGAAGTATTTATTAAAATACACAATATTATCTATGTTATACAAATATGGCAAAACAAGTGCACAAATAATTTTTACAACTTTGTCTTAAGGTACCCTATTTTTTTTAACCTTTCTAAGAACTATTATTAACATTATTTTCACAAAAGATGATTTTTTAAACATTTTTGTAAAAAATTGCAATAAAATAGTTTTAAATTTTTTACTTTTTTTATACTTCACTTATTGTTTCCCTCGATACATTGTAGATTCTATATCTCTAAAAGACAATTTGAAAGTTTCTTTAATTTCGTAAAAAAATTATTTATTTTTGGTGAAAACTATAGCATTTACGTGCGAATGACAGAGAGAGAGAATAAGTCTTGTTATCCATTGAGAGTGAGGGAGAAACTTAATTTTCATTCACACTTGTAAGAAGAGTCGTTTTACAAAACCTTTTCGCAGGATTGTGTAATTTACATAATTGTTAATAAATATATATACAATATCTCTAAGCATTCAAGCCTCCATATATTAGTTACTGTTCTTTAGCATGATTCATTGTTCAAGTTCAAAGAACTGTTTTCAGAACGGAGATATACAACCCTTTTTACAACTGAACCTAAAAAAATCATGTACCTTTTCTTGAAGAATGAAGGATCAAAGCATTGACGAGAACTCGTGAAACTCGTAAACTATTTTGTTTAATTTAAACAAAATTAGTTTTTATTGTATTAAACTACTTAATTACTACTTATATCTTTTCTCTAACTCTCTCGAAAAAACAACTTCTAATAAATATGTATGGTTGTTTTGCACCATTAGTACATTTCCTATATATTATTAAATTCATTTTTATATATATCTGTGTCAATGCATATTAAATACATACAATGTTATTTATTTTTTATAGATGTTAGTTTTTTCTAGAAACTGCTTTATTATAATATCGTAAAAAGTTTATCTATCACAATTTAGAATAAACTGATTATAAGGAAAAGAATGAGATAAACAAATACTCGCATCAATAATAAACAAGCTTCTACCTTTCTTAAGAAGTTATCGCCGTTCAATCTCATTTCGACTCGTCACTGGTGGACACTCCAAATCACTCCCTTCCTCATATTACAAAACATCTACGCCCTGCTCCCCTCTATTCGTCTTGACGACTTTTATTCCCCGCTAACAAACACTCGTACTCACCCACTCTGTGTGTGAAACGTTTAATAGCAACAGCCATTAAATATGCTCAAGAACTCTTTGCTCTCGCACGCGTACGATCACAATTCAATACTATAGTGTAAAAAATGTTTGATTTAATAAAAAATTAATGACTTTTAATTGATTTTTTTAATAAATCACTAATAAATCATAATTTATTAATATATAATTTATCGAATCAAGAAAATATATAAAAAAATTTAGATAAGAAATATTATGTATATAAAGATAACGACAATAATTAAGAAATCTTAAGTTTTGTAGTGTTTTATGTATTTCTGGATTATCAGCAATATTTTTTATTGAGAAGTTATACGTTCTCAAATATATTTCAGTTTAATACTTACTTTTAATCAAGATCTTTTTTAAACGGTGCTAATCAATACTTGGCATGAAATTTGTAATGTTTGGAAACAACAAATGAAAAGTTTTGTAAATACATTTAATGTCTAAAAATATAAAAAATTTATACTTTGATGTACTATTTTATATATTTGTATTCGTTACATTTTTTCTAATATTTAGTAATACTATATACAGTAATAATAGCTATCATTGTTCGTATTATATAATTGAAATTAATAAATAATATGTAGTTTTTAGAAATATTTATTATATTAAATTTCTACTTTTAATCTTCTTTGTCTTACGAGGAAAATGTAATCACCAAGAAAAATAAATTCTCATAAATACAATATTATAATAAAGCCTTTAATAAATTTGTTGTACTTAAAAATAGAAGTCTTTTATATGCGCTAAAGAAAAATGTTGCAAGAGCAACGGATGATCGAAGACATTGATTTTTTTAAAGAGTTTTCACATGACTACATGTTTTTTGCTTTCCTCGCTTCTGTTTGTTTTAACACATAAGTAAACATGTAGCCTGCACGTGCAGTTAATGGATCGATGTACTGGAAACGTAACATTTGAAAAAAAAAACTTTTATCATAATTGTAAACATTTCGGTTTTTTTCAATATTGTACAAAATATCTCAAATTAGTCAATCTAATGATAAATTAAAATTTTAGAAGATTTGCTTATAAAATATTAAAATTTTTCTGAAATTAAATATATTATATACACTGTGTCTATGCCACTGCGCGCGCGTGTGTGTGTGTATATGTGCGCGCGCGCCTATGGGAGACAAATCATCAAGAAACGAGAAAAAAATGAAGGTGAATATGTCAGGTTCATACATCACTCTTAAAAATTTGCGGTTCATATTTATATAGAAATTTGAGAATTTACAGAAAATATATATAAATTTCATATCTTTGTATCATTCTAATTTTATTCGAACAACTAAACTTTATCTTACGATTTCCTTTTCCATATATAATTAAAAATATTGTTATTGATGTTAATATGTTTATTAATGCTTATAGATAAATACATACACCTGTGTACTTTACAAATGTTTTTATCATTTAATTCTATAATTAGTCTATTCTTCAAAAATATATCTCAATTTGTAGTTCTATAAAGTCACATATAAAATAAAATAGTTTTAAAATATATTGTATAATTCTTTATTTTATAATTTCAATACAACTTAAATTGATAATATAATTCTTATAATATAAACATTGCCAACTAGTAATATTTATCTTACAATTTTTTGGCATATTTAAGGCAAACTGTTGAATTTATCGCGACGAGGTCTCTAATTGTAGCCGTGTACACTAGTTGCCGTACCAAGAAATGTATTTAATTTTAAATGAATTTCTTTGTTGCGATGATGATAATGATGATATTTATTAAATTTAAATACTGCAATTGAAATTTATTTTTATATAAATATTATATAAATTATAATATAATACGTAATAGTGTAGATGAAAATAAAAACAAATGATTGGAAAATGAATTAAGATTTTGTTTACTGCAAGAAGTCTCAAAGGCAGTGTAAACTTGTTCTAATATTTAAATGTACTAACACGTAGAATTGAAATTAAAATTGTACATAATTGATAGATTTAATTTAAACAGCAACGAAAAGTATTTAATTTATTAATTGTGTAGATATGTAGTTTTTTCATTGTAGACGTGGTAATTTTCTATGAAATCCAATTAATAAAGCTACGACTACGATGCTTTTTCATTATCTTAGCAAAAATATTTTAATACATTACTAATTTCAATAAAATCATTTTATATTGTTATTTTTCATTAAAAATCAAAGTTCGGTCACGGTCATGATTTTTCCGAATTCGAATGAGAGAGAGAGAGAGAGAGAGAGAGAGAGAGAAATAAACAAAGTATCAGAGATTTAAAATTTGTTTTCTTGAAAAATTCAAGTATTATTTCTTCATATATGTATCCAGTAAATATAGTTTTTGAAAATCTTTATAAAATTCAATGTAAAGCTGATGATACAACAAATAAATGATCCAGTAAAAAGGATTAAATTTCGACTTATTGCAGAGATTAAAATTTATTAAAGAAGATAATGTTTTTTCCAAAATAATATTAAAATTCTTACAAATAATTTTATCAAAATAGTAAAAAGTTAGCTAAAAATTTTAATGCTGTGAAATATAAAAAATTGACATATAGTAAAATATAACTCAAATTCTAATATAATATTTATTAAATACTAAATTAAATTTATCACTTTTAAATATCATATATTTGAATATTACATATTCTAAATTTTAAATAAAATAAAATAGACAATTAATGAAAATCATTTGCAAAACTTATCAGTTAAGATAAATAAGAGATATTTATCATTTGAATATAAAAACGGAACAGAAAGTTTAATTATTTTTTACACAAAGGAAGATTTAACATTTAATTTAAATCGTGGTAAACCCTTTAATAATGTTATCTTCTCTAGATATAACACAAAATTGTAGTACACGTTTTTTGACGTAAATGTTAATATTCTCACAACTTCGATTTCTCAACATATATTTAAAAAAAATATTTAAATATAACATGTTTAAATTTACTAATAGCTTCGATATTTTAATTTCATTAAAAAAGTTATTAGTGATGGTTTCTAAAAACGAACAATTAGAAGTAACGAGGCACTTACACCAAATGAATTTTTATATTTATAATTATACTAAATCTTTTATCAATTTGAGTCGTTTAGGGATAAAAACTAATATTGATTATTATACTTACAAATAAATCGAGTGTAATAGTAAATATTTATTCTAAATTTTAAAATTTCGCGTGTGCAAGTATAGTGAGGAAAGATATAATTTAAAGGTTAATTTTTAACGCAAATAAAAATATTTTGTAGTATTTTTTATTTATTTAACAGGTGATAGTAATAATAACTACAGTTTTATGTGATATTGAATAATTAAATACGGCATTAAAAACATTTTCGAAAGTAAAATTACGAAATATAAGGTAACATTTATTCAGAAAGGACGTCGAGAAATAATAGCTTAATTAGAACAAAATTTTCACACCTACTTAATATCCAACACAATTTTGTTGATACTACATTTTAACAAAATAGTGTTGCAAAACAAATAATTCGTTAAAATTGAATTGACACGTGCAATACTAAAAATATTTACGAAGCATTTTTATATGAGTATGGTAGCAGACTAATAATTAAACATTTTACACACGCATTAACACACAAAATTCCGATAATGTAAATTCGGTTATGTACATTATGAATACATACGTGTGTTGGTAGCAACAAAATTCCATTGCGAGCTTGCGATAACTAATCGCTAGTTTGCTAATTTGGCACTCACTCTACCGTATTATCGTACGTGGTACCGCCGTCCACGCACACCGACACTCAGCTCCCTGATTTATTCGATATACCCTTTCGACCTCTCTCACTCTCCACCTACCTATTCAGGAAATCGATTCCCTTGCGTCTGTGAGCTCATCGTGAGCACATTTGAGGTGTCTCCGAACATTATTGAACAGTCATCACTTTTTAGAATTTGCACCTTAACTATTCACCCAGTACATGTGTGCAAATGAATGTAACTAACTTATAGCTTTTTTCATCTGTGCTTATTTTAATAATTATCCTGTAATATTTTTTCAAATGAGCAATAATTAGTAATTGTATTAGAAAATTATTTTACTATTTTTATTTTTATTTTACTTCGTAAATTACAGTAACACAAATTATAATGAATGAAAAATTAGGTAATATTTATTTTTGTATTTTAATACATGTAAAAATAAAGAATAGAATAAAAATTAATATTTTTTAAAATTTGTTTACAATAAATTAATACGTAGGTGAATATTACGAAAATATAGTAATCGTTATACATATCTGTTATTTACATTAAATAATCAATAAATAGCAAGTAGGTTATAATAATCAATGCAAATAAAATTTCTTTAATAAATGTAATGAAAAAATTTATTAATTCTTTATTAACATTATTTAAGTTTCCATTGATAAAAACAGATTATATTTATTTATAGTAACAATTTAAAATACAAGAACCATGTGAATGGTAAATTTTGATAGGATATAAACTTTCCAATCGACAAACATGATGTAATTCTAAAATTATGTTAGTTAAATAATTTCTATTAAAAATATTTTTTGATATTCAAGTTATGGTATTGAAATAACTAAAGAAAATATGAATTGACAAATACTTTACCATATTTTTCATTATTTATTGATCTTCAAAATCTTTTCACAGATATTAGTCTTACTTTGATTTATCATTTTAATTATATAAAGGAAAATGTATTCTTTACTTAATTAAAATATTCTTTTACTTAAAATTGAAAAAATTAAACTACAGATTAATTATTCTTTTGAAATATCTTATGATATAACTGTAACATTATTACTTTAGTGTATAGATAATAAAATTCTGGATGCGGTAAAGTTTAAGTAATTGATAACAAAATTTATTTTAATATATTTACAATTATATATTGAGAGATTTATTAACAGTATTAATAAAATTTTCTACATTTATATATCAATATGTGAATAGATTAATAGATATTTATTGATTTTCCAATCGATTTTAATACATTGGAAAAATTTTATCTAACGTTATTTATACTTTGGTTCCAAAGATTATTTTTATTTCTTTACTAGATATTTAGAAATGTAAAATTATGTCCTAATAAAGAATATTAAAAAAGTTGAAAAAATAAACTTTACATAATATGTATGATTAAAGATTATATTATTATTATATTCATTTTCAATTCGTTATTAAAATTTTTATTAATTTATAATTTCTTATTACGATTTAATTGTACAAAAAACATTTAATAAAAATTATTTTTATAGTATTATTTAACTTCAGGTAACGAAGGTTAACGAATTCTTTTAACATAGTAATATTAAAAAAATACAATATTTAATTAAAATTTACATGTAAAAAATATATTTGGTGATTTGCATAACTTTATTTCTTTTCACAACGAAATTTATGCAAAAAATTATGAAAATTAATTACAGTATTTAATACTTTAACTTAATTGAATAAAAATACTTTAACTTAATTGAATTTGTACACTTTACTAACTAAAATTTACAATATAATCATGTAAATTGCATACATGTGGTTGTATATATACTTTATCCATGACCATTAAAATTATATTAGAATGAACAGTTTTACTTTCTATTGAACAAATGTATTTTTTAAATAGCTATATGAAAAAAAGGAAAATAATATTATAAAATGTAATAAAAATATTTCTATTTTTATTAAATTAATTATAAACTTTTTGTATTACATTATAGAAATTCTAATGGTATTTATAACTTTCAATGAATCTAGAGAATGTGTATATGTATGTATGTATATATATATGATTAGTGATCATTTATTACGTATCACGTTTTAAATTAAAATGTGCAAATAGATGTATACTAAGTAGAGTACTTTCGAAATATCTATATTTCTATTCTACTAGAAAAAAAGGAATGGTTTCCTATTATTATGTATAATAATTTTCTACAATTATATCATAAAATTTCAAGATGGTCTAATTAGATAACCTAACTCTTAAAATCCCGACATATTTCTGAAATTAAAAAAGAAGAAAGATTTCGGTACTTTGTTATAGCCAGAAAGTATTTGATTTGCGGAAAACTCGTAAATAAAATGCCGATGGACAGAAATGTTTATGATTTCAATTTTTTGCGATCCGATGTACAAGTCCAATCGAGAACTAGTTGTAAAACATGAAAAATATTTATTTTACTTTTATAATATTAATATATTTTATAATTATGAATAATGTATCTTAAAAATAAACTAAAAACAAATAAATGAATTTAAAACCAGTAGAAATTTTAACTTAAACTCATTATTATTTTACTTTCATAAAGATAACTTATTCAATTGTGTATTTATGTTATAATTTTTTATATTTTTACGAACATTTTTATGAATGTAGATGGATATACATAAAATTTTACAAAAAAGGAATCTTAATTGTTTAACATTTAATTTAATATTCTTTTCGTATTTTTAATTTAGAACTAACTTATTACAGTAAAAAATAAAAAATCAACGAGGATGTTTTAAATAGAAATTTATATTACTTTATTATAAAATTTCTCAATGTGAATAATATAAAAGATTTTGTTAAACTAGAAGAATATACACATTGATATTTAAAAAATAGAACTAAATAAAAAAAAAATTCTGCTTTTGAAAGTTACTAATCTTTTAAAAACATATATATTAAGAAATAAATGTGTAAATCATAAAACCTTTTATTTTAAAGTAACTTGAATAATTATCTTTCAATATAAAAATCATTACATGTGATAATTTACACTAATTTGAATATTATACAGTCATGTTGGAATTTTAACACAAATTAATCAACACATATAACAAACATTTGTTATTTGATTATTGTCCTTTGTATAATGTAGTAAATATGGAACAAATTAAAAATTTTTGAAGAGAATGTTACACTTGCGTATGAGAAAAATAGAAACGATAAATATAAAGTACTATACATTATTAAGAAAGCGTATGTTTATCGTGATTATTTATATTTTATGAAAATTATTGAAGTTTGAACGGATGTTGAAAGATTAAACTCGATTTAACTCTAAAATGTATTTTTATAACAACGACGAACCTTCAAAATACCATTTAAAAAAGTGCATTTAAGTTTGTTCATTTGTATCTCTGGTCCAGTCATTTGAAAAATTCAATACTGTTATAAAAAATATAACATGTAGCATTTATCTCCAATTTCATAGCATAAATATTTCCATCATAAGAACAAAATCACCCATCAGGTCGACTCGACGAGTGGCGTCAATTTAAAATCAGCTGATGCTTGGGGACTCCCCGCTTACCTTATTCCATGTGACAGAGTTGTTCAAAAGCACGTGAACGAGCGAAATACATTGACAATTACAATAAAACTTTCATCAGCGCTGTAGTCAGAAGACTGAAAGATGATCGTTCGAGAAATTATGAGTCACTAGCCTGCAACCCCGATTTCGCCTCTTCTATCGTTTTCCGGTTCACTAGTGGAGCAGTGGAAATTGGAACCTCGAAGGCGGCTCGTTTTTGCGCATGCGTGCACACCAATTGCTTTTAACGTGCACCCTGATGTTATTCGATACTTCACTATTCTCGTACTAGCAAATCAAGCCTCGTACTAAGGACTACTGGACTTTTTCTTGTTTTCATTTTCCATCGTACGCTTGCGTGCAAAGTACAGTCACTACATTTATTTCCCACTGAATCATTACTTGAATCAAATGATTTAGTGTAATTATTTTTTTACCAATTCGAAATAAATTTTCAGTAAAGAGCAATGTTAATCACGTGTCGTGAGATCCTAAATACCGTTTTGTTCTTTATAATACGTGTAACGAAAATGTGCACAACTATTAAGTATCTAAATTTCCCCGTTAATAACAAGTCTGAAGTTTGCAACGTTAGAAGAATTCCAACAAAAAATGAAATTTTTTAAAATTTGAAATTTCTTTCAAAAAATACAAAAACCATGTAATTATCATGTAAATTTGATAAAAAGATAATGAATATTTTAAATTGAAAAATTATTCTATTTTACAAAATGTTTTAAAAAATAATCATTGCCAATTACTATTAAATAAGAAAATGTATTGTAATTAAAAACTTATCTATAATAAAAATAAGTTGCTGCATGTCTGAGTACATATATTAGACCATCCTCCAACAACAATCCGTAAAGACAATAATTATTAATATTTTATCATGAAATTGCAAAATTATAGTTTCTAAGAATAAAACATGTGAATCGCAATAGCCATTAAAGAAGCATATAGTAATATTATATAAAAGAGTCTTAAATAAATATGTAATCATGAGGAAATATTTATTTTGAAGATTAGTCGGAAAATAAACTAATTTCTATTAAAATTATTTAGAAATGATGAATGTATAAAGATAAAGTAATAATTAATTTTTAATGTTAAAAAAATGTATTTTAATATAGAACAATCTAAAATTTATTTTAAAAATGCGAGTCTAAAATTAGCCAATATTTTTTAGTGTATAAATAACTATTTTCCTTTTAACTAAGGGTTCATAATAAAAAGTTTTACGATATAATGGTAACAAACATGAAATCCATATTTTTTAATTTAAAACTTTAAAACTGATTTGACCTGAAGCCTAAATTGAGTTGAAGTCGGTAATTACAAATCAAAAACTATAATTTTAAATTAAAATGCATTTTTTAATTAAATAATTAAATAAAATTTTTCGAATTTTTTAATAATAAATAATAAATCAGTTGTTTCAGTATATGAATCACAAAAATTTTATACAAAATATAATGATATAACTTGTATACCAAGTTATACAAAAAATTTTAGTAGAAGTAATTCACATAATATAAGTAATTTTAATTGTAGTACTTATTATTGACGAATTATGAAAATTGATCATTTCTGACGATTTTGATAATTACGTCTCTAAATTCAATTCTAAACACGTACACAGCAATCTATATTTAGTTGTTGGATAATGAATTTTGAAAATTATAGATAAAAGTGTATTATTAATATATGAATTATTATGTATATAAATATTTATTTTGTAATATTTAAAGGTATAAAAAACATTCTATAATTTAAATATATCTTTTCAACAAACATGCAATAAAATATAAGTATTCCAAGTTTATTACTATTTGCATATTAATATTAATTACTATTACAAATTAGCAATTACTGGTCAATTTATGCAATTAAAAATAATTAAATAATTCGTTCAAAATAATACAAAACGCTTAATTTTCTTGTCCCAATATAAATTTTGGTGATTTGGTGAACTACTTTGTAGTCTCTTATAAATATTGTTCAATAAATTATAAATTCATGTAAAATTATAAAATATATAAAATATACTTTGATATCAAGTATGAAATATATAATTAAATTATATATTTCAAGCTGAATAATTTATAATAACTAGTAAATAATTTACAGAAATTAATATATAGTATATTAATATAGATTAGTGTATTAGTATATTCATAGATAGTAATTATAATTTAAATAAAGACAGATTTTTAAGCACAATAATAGCATAAAAGTGAAAAGTGAAATTGGAGAGAATTTCTAGTTAGGTGAACCGAAGTACCCAGGTATCGATAAATACAAGCATAGCGATTACATGCATTTGTTGACAAAATAAGATGACATAAAATAAAAGAAAATGTGGCAAATGACGATCGCCGTGCAAAGGCAATGACATCAACAAATAAAAAGATATTTTACTTTGACAATATTATAATACATACATTTTCTAATTTTTTTATACATATTTTAGAAGTATTTGTATTATTTTATCAAAGAATAGTAAGTTATTTAAATAATATAAATGTATATAACATAGAATATAAAAGCTAAAATGTTTTTGATGAATTAATATATAGCAAATGGCTCAAAACCGAACTTTACTATTTCAATTATAAAAATGTATTATATTGTTAATATAATTAATGTTGAAAGGTAAGTTTGGGATACATTTATATGTGAGACTTTTGCATTTTTCAATATTGTCATTTTTCATTTTCATTGATTAGGAAGCGATTGAGTACATGTTTAATCGTCTTCGTTTAAACCTGTAGAAAAAAATCTCATGAATTTTCTTGTATCATGTAAAAATATAGTAATATTTTTTCAGTTATTTTTTATCAAAAAAATGGTATAGAGAATTAATAAAAAAATCTTATACAATGTTATATCTTTATGAATATAATAATTTCAAAAATAAAAATTTTAAGGTACATAAGTTTTTGAAATATATTATTGTGTATTTCCTTATAAAAACAGTTTGTATTTAATATCTTTCGTGTAAGGTTACTACTTGTATTCACTTGTATATAGGTTAATTAACTGGACTATTCGGTAAGTAAATAATAATTATTTTTCAAATTCAAAATTAAAAAAGTGTCTAATGATAGAAATAATAGTTGTATACCCTTATAGAAAAGAAATACTGAGCTTTTACAAAATAATAATTTATTATAAAATTTACAATGTATTTAACGTATATTTTTACATTCAGATTATTCTAATAAGTTAATATTTTTTTCACTTTTAATGCTAATAAAAAAACAAAATTCAATTTTTTATTTTAATTTTAATTAAAATTTTTAATCAAAATTTCTTGTATTTTTACAATAATAAGTAAACGTGTGATGTTAAGTAAACAATTATGTTCATGTGATACGTTCATAATATGCAGAAATTTAAGAAATAATTTTTAAAACAAGAATGAGATATTCATGTTCACTGTACTTTTCCTATTATGTTGTATAATTCTATTTATAAAGCTAAGCCGTATCGGTAATTACTTTTGAGGTGTACTTGTATACAAAATTTCAAATGTATGTACTAGTTCTATTTCCTTAACTAAGAAGTAGATATTGTTTTTAATTTTGCATTTTGTAAAAAACGGAAGTGAAAGCCACTTGATTTTTCTAATATGTGAAGCACATTGAACTCGAATAAGCTTCTAATATGGTAACCTTTGCTCGTTTTTTTCTTTTTATGGCAAGTGAAATCAATTTCGTTCGGCCGTTGATCAGCATATTTTGTTAATTTAAATTTATCTTTCTGATCATTAAATTGAAATTACTTCTAATTATATTTAATAAAATTATTCAGCACATAATTATTTGAACATTTTACATTTTTAAACATTTACGTATATATTATTTATATTTTACTCAAAGTTTATTGTTGAGTAAAATTCATGATTGATTGTAGTAATTATTGAATATTGCATGTATTCGATAAAAACTCTTCTTATGAAATCTAGTTATTTATATTATTGACCATTATTAATATAAATGTATAAATACACATAAAACATATTGACATTAATAAATAGTGCAAGTGATGAATTTAGATTAATTTATAGAAACTACAATTAAATTGTAAATACAGCTTTATAATTATAGTACTAGTTAGAAATATTTCTGTTTATACGACAAATTTTGCTTAATAGACTAATTCATTATAGTGATGATGTGTCGGCCATTTAAAAATATTTAGTGTATCAATACATTTACATGTTTGAAAAATCTGAAAACTATGTTATTAAATTAATATTACTAAAAAAGACAGTAATTAAACTGGTAAAAAGTTTTTTATACTCTCACGAAAATAGATGTAATGCAGCTCTTTCATATTTATTTTCTTAAAAATTAGTATATAAACATTTTTAAAAAATTCTATTTTTATATAAACGTAAAATTAGATCTAACGTAAAATTAATATCTAACTAGGATGATAGTTTTGATAAGTGATATATATAATAATAGATGAATAATAATTTGACTTCTAATCTCTAGATTTCTGCTAATTCTTTTTGTTCATTGTACTATGTATATTGATAATATTTTAACTAAAATAATTAAATATTAAATTGAATATTTCTTTATAGATCATTTTTATAAACAAACATAGTTAACAACACATTTTACAAGTTAACAACAAAATAACAAGTTATTGTTATTTTATGATGATATTTTGGAATATCAATCAATATTTATTACTAAAAAGACAAGTAATATTGTTAAAAAAACATATTAAAAATTATTTAAAGAACTACAAATTTTTAATTTATCATTATTGAATATTTACTTTTTAACAAAACATTATATTTCATATGATAAAGATGCTTCTCTTAAAAAATAAATGTAGCTAAAATTATGTATTTTTATTAGTACAATTTATAGAAAATTTATATATATTTAATATAAATTTGTGTTCAAAAACTTTTTAAAATTTATTCAATTAAAATATTAAACAAACTTATGCTATGTACAAAAAATTTTTTAGATTAATTTTATTATAATATAATTTTACTGTTGCCCGTGATTAATTCAAATATTTTAACAACTATAGTACATAATTATTATAATCATAATACTACAACGTATAATTCTTATATGTATTTAAAAATAATGGAACAATAAAAAGGTATTTCGATTGATACGATTGTTGCAGGAAATGAACATATTCAAATTTGGCAATTTTGCAGAATATTCTAATTTAGATAGTAGTAAGAATGTTGAATAAAAATAAGAATAAATTTATCTCTTTTTAAATTAGAACATAACTAAATGTATTTATGTTGCTACAATATATGAATTAATAAATGGGAGACAATTATACTTTTATTATAGGATCTGAAGGATAGTAAGTGTAATAAAATTCGTTCGAAGACAGAATATTCCTTCTCATGTTAATGGAAAGTGATTCAGAAGAATTCCAAATATTTCCAATAACATATTTAATGTATTAGAAAATAAGTCTATTTCTAATTTTAATTTTTCAGTTTAAATTGAAACTTTATTGAATAACGTTACATATTACGATTTTAATTATTATTAGTTATTATTAGTATTTTTCGCTATTGGTAAATCCAGTCAAATTGACTTATTGACTTTTTCCCTCATTCTTCGAGGGCTTGGTCTTATAATAATTTTTATATAATACATAAAAAATTAGATGCCTTGCTGATATGTTTTGGCATAGTTAATGTTTAATGAACTCATGGTTACATTATTTATAATCTAATAAAGAGAATCTATGTAATATTATTCAAATAAATTAAATAATAAACATTAGAAAATATAAGTAAATATATATTACAAAATGAAAAGTATTAAATAAAAATACTATATATACATATATGTAAGTAGAGTACACTACACAGCATAAGTTTTTTCAGAATTTGAAGAATCGATAGAAATTAACAAGGAACTTCAAAGCAAATTCGTAATTTTAAAAAAAATTTGAGGCTTTTTGAAAACTTGAATATTTTTGAATATCTTATAAATCATATCTTTCTTGTTGTATGATATCTTATATTTTATTACATTTTTTTGCGAAAATAAACATAAATGAGATTGCTGAAGTTCATACTTTATTGCTTCTATATTAAATTTTGTAGAAACTGATATAAATTTTATTGATATTTGAAATTTATATAATTCTAGTCCAATTTTAGATCAGTAAATAATTATTTGATTGTAAAAATATATCTTATTTAATTCAGTTTTGTAATCTTTATTACTTTATCTTTTTTCTATATTTCTCAAATTAAAATGAAATTTTTTTGAAATTTTCTTATTTTTTAATCTCTTTAGATCATTTGTAATTATAACTATTATTTAAAAAATATAACCATCGAAAACCTTTCATAACACTAAATTCTTGGTTACTGAATAAATATATAAGACTTTGTTGTGCTTTTATTCATCCTTAGCTTTTTTATACATATTTGATATATCTAAACTTTAACATTTGAAAATTTAATAAACGTGAATTTCTTACTTCAAATGGTTTAATCACCATACTAACTTTATTTTAAAAAATATATATAATTTTAAAGGTTTACAACTGATTCACTTTATTATTATGATTTTTCTGTTATTTCCTAAAGTACTTTTACACTTACAAAATGTATCAATTTCAAATTTATTATAGTTTTTGCTTCAACTTATCAGTTACATTATGTACTACAAAAATTGAAAACATTTATTTATAATTATTATTATTTATAAATTGTCATTATCGCTAATCTTAAATTAAAGAATGAATCAATACATCAAAGAGTATTCTTATGTTTATTTTAATTAGAAAACATCTTTATATTAAATGAATACATATTTCATAGGTCTATTGAATCAATAAATAATTACAATAGGTGTGACAATAAATTTTTAATATTATGAAAGCTTAGTAATTATTTTTAAATTTTTATATCTGGACCATTGGAAAAAGTTTTCTTATCAGTATAAAGTAACAAGAATCTGTAAAATTTAGTTTCAGAACAGATATTAATTTCAGTTTAATATTTACTAAAAATTGTCGACATTTAAAAAGGTAAACAGTAATTAAATTGTTTACGATATAAGACAATAATTTTATTTGTATGTACTTATAAATTTACAAGTTATGGAAGTACATTTGCATTCTAATACTTTCAGAAGACTGTTTGTATTGTTATCTTGTAATCAAATATTGTCTCTATCATAATAGAGTCCCTAAGAAGTAGGATAATCTAAGTTGTAGAAAGTAAAATCTAAGCTGTAAAAAATATATCGATAATTCAATTAAAAATCTTCAAGTAGATATGTACATAAAAATTTAGGTAAATTATATAAGCTTATTTTTTGTGTCCGTTGATTAAAAATTCATTTAGCAATTTATTTAAACTTTTTCAATTCATGAAGATATTTTTGATACAATCAAAATTAAATGTCATAAATAAAGAATAAATTATTATCAATGCTAAGATTATAAGAAATTATGTAAATAAAATTTATGTTATTAAAATCACATTGTAGTGTGTGCAATGTACATGAATTTTGATGAATATTTATGTACGGCTATTTACAGTAAACTCATCTTTAGCAAAAAGATAAGTACATAAGATAGTATAAACTAATTACCAATATGTGTAAACTTACATTTTAAATGTTTTAACAATCTACTTTTAGAGTTCGTCTTTAAAAATGTATTCTGTTATTACAAAATCTTAACTATTGCAAAAGTTTACAAACTAAAATCAATAGTTTTTAAATCAATTAAAATAGCTTGATTGTTTTTCCCTAAAATATTAAAAATAATGAGAATTGTAGTAAAAGAAACATTAAAAATTGATGTAAAGTTTATAAATACGTGTTTCGAAGTTTTTTTCACATATTATCTGTGTGAATGTAACTTCTTGTTCTTTTAGGTGCAAATGTTTAATCAAGTAAAAAAGTTCTGTATTTACAGACTTGTAATAAATATTAACTTGATGATTTTTTTTAGTATTTTTTTATGAATGTTGAATGTCAGAAATACCTTAATTTTATAGCTTGAAACAGTAACGTCTTATTCATATTGTGATTGCTTTTATGAACATTTCTTTGTGACATTTGGATAGAGTATAAACTTAGGAATCTGTAGTCTCAACAAAATTGCAACAAAACTGAAGTTGCAACAAAATTTGAAAATTCTCAAAATCGATTTTTTTTTAAATAAATTTTTATAAATAATAATTGTCAATTATGACTCAAAATGATAAAATAATAGGTTTAACTTTTATTATTTTTATTATTTTTTATTATGCCTCTAAATATTATTGATCAGGATAATTGTTTATATAAAAAAATTCCTCCTAAAAGAAATTGTGTAAAAAAAATATCAGCGTAACATTACTTTTGGTGCGTTTTAAGTCTATGCGTAAATGCTTGTAGAAATAAACAATACAGCATTGTACAAAATCGTTATAAAACGAATCAGATAATTATTATTCAGACAAACTTTTTTTACAAAATATGAAAATAAATATAAAATATAATTTTGTAATATAATACTCTAGGATTATTACAAAAGTTATATTACATAAAAAAAATTCTTTAATCACAGGTACAGCTTAGATTGTTAATAACAAATTATCCTAAGATATTTCACTAAATTTTTTTTACAATATTTATTATTTAAAATGTAAATTTTGCTTGTGATTAAATCTTTTTTACAGCAGTTCTCTTATATAATTCTATAATATTCATACGAAAATGGTGTAATTTTTATAAATAGATTTATAAGAAAAAAATTCAAATATTACGGATAGGTGAAAGTGAGACAAAAAAGCACAATCGAAAGAATTAAGAAATTAGTAAAATTGAGGTAAAGAATATTTTTGGGTATTTATATAGAATCTAAAAGAGATTACAAGTAAATTGCATTTTTCTTGTAACGTCTTTAGTTCTTCTATGTTTCAGTGCATCTATTATAGTTTGTTTCTTACATTATAATGTGCCACTCGTCTTGAGTTACGAATTAGATATTTGTTTTTAGAAATAAATAACCACGTTGCCGCTTTACAAAATGGCGGAATTTTGGTAGCGATACGTCCAAATAGAAGATTTGATGAATGTACTCATAGACTTGAATCACAATTTGCATGGAACTTCTTTCAGTCTAACTGATTGATATATCCATACACTCATATTTAATAATAGGCAGAATATATTTTATTTGTATCCTTTATAATTTTTCGATCTTTTTTACAAGTGATGATATCTTATAATAAAATGTAAAATTATTATGCATAAACCTTTGATTTTGTGTATGTGTAAAATTATAAAATTTCTGTTTTTCAAAACCAAATATAATATATTCAACTTAAACATAAGTTACTTCGAAACATGAAGTTTTTCGAATGATTTATAAATATATAAGTTTTTAATAATACAAAATAATAAATAAATTTAGCTAGATGAAGAGAGAGAGAGAGAGAGAGAGAGAGAGAGAGAGAGAGAGAGAACGAACGAAAATCAGAAATTAAAGTTCATATATATTTATCACATAAAATTGTACGAAGCTATACGTAAGATATTATGAAATGTCGTTGCTTTTGTCAAGTCATTGCATTTTTAGATATCTTAAATATTATGGTCTTTTTTGGAATTATGAAATTATGGTCAAAATTTGAAAGAGTTGAAAATTCCCGAATCGAGCCGTTATTTCTAAAGCATATTACCTGTGCATAGGCATTCGTAATGTACATGCATCTGCGTATTTACACATTCAAATCAATGTTTATTTTATCAGAGACTCACTGACTGATATTATATTTTACTAGACTGCACACATAAATATTTCATTTAAATATTTCATTTAAATTATTTATTTAAATATTTGAATCATAGGCTTTTAAATCCCTAAATTGCATAATAAATAAAATCCAATAAACTAAAATTTAAGTAATTAAAATATTCAGATTTATAAAAATTCTTTTATTCTAAGTATGCACTATATATAATTAGGTTCATTTTGGTGTATTAATTTTTGTAATTTATTAATAGTAATAGTTTAAAAATAAATAGATTAAGTATGATAAGATAAATAGATAGAGAAAAGAATGAAAGACTAAGATCGTGATGAGTATATGCCTGTGTACTTTGCATCTATACTGCGTACATTGAAATTAATCAAAAAGTATGTAGTAATATATATTATACATATACATCTGATGCTTATAAAAAATTTAGGATGTTATGTACCATCATAAAGCATTAGTTTGTTATTAAACTACCAACTGCAATGTACATATAGAACTTTGTTTAGAAAAATAAAAGAGCGACGTTGATCTACTGTAAAGGTTAGAATTATGGAGGCAATTCGTCAAAATCCTGGAGTTGATGAGCTTCATCAAATTCGATTGTCATTTGTTAGGCTACACAATGCTGTACTATTTGCTTCTACATGCATTTACGCATACTGAAAATGCACCAATAGTAAAGTTCCGCTGAAATTTTTTTTCAAATAAATTTTTTTTTTGGAAGAATTTTTCTATATAAGCAATTATCCTGATCAATAATATTTAGTGGAATAATAAAAAATAATAAAATTAATAAAAAGGTTAAACCTATTATTTTGTCATTTTGAGTCATAACTGATAACTATTATAGTTTAAAAAAAATTTTGTTGCAATTTCAAAAATGAAACTACAGAGTCCTATAAACTTTACTTAACTGTTAAAGTAGAATTAGTTAATATATAAAATCTTAAAATATATCCTCTGTGTATCGTCTCAATACCCGGTTAATCATTGTTTTATTCTTCTTTTACAGCAGGCCACTTGTATAATTTTTTGAACATTAAGACCTAATATAACTTAAATATAACATGTGAGGTAGTTGACCGCCAACCATAAGTACAGTAACAATGTTACTTGGTTGTTACATTCACATAATACTTTAATAAATTGTAAATGTTAATAAATCATTTTTAATATTTAATTTGTGTATCTTATTTTTTCTTTAAGAAAAGTTTCAACATTAACAAACTAATATATATATGAGAGCTGAAACTAGAAAAGTGGCAAAAAAGTTGAAAGTGAATATGAAAATTTTACTAACGGCGTTAAAAATTCTTTGACTGACCTAGTCTTCCTTTTAAAATTAAAAGTACCGAAATGCATAGAACGTAGAACAATTTCCAAATTGTGCATGTGCAAATAAATATGGATAATATTTTTTTTATCCTTCTGATAATCATTTAAAAAAAAGGAACAGAAAAACATTACTAAAATATTACTGTCTCAAGTAACAAACATTATTTAAGAATAAATTTTTCTATACGAAGATATTTATAAAGCATAATGAAAGTCTGTCTAGGCTTTCAAGGATCAATTGCTTTTGCGTGTTTGTTCCAGCCAGCCAGTTGCGCTTCATGTACTCGCAGTAGAAAAAGGAAGAATGCTCCCCATTCTTGCTCAAATTTCCTGGAATACGATATCATTTAAATTTGCGGAAGTCGATATACAACAAGTTTATTCTCTTTAATAAAGTCTCTATATAAGAAATAGTTTTTCTAAATCTTTATAAATAATGATGCAAAACATTTGACCTCGTTTTTTATAATCTTATTAACCACATTGATATCTCAATAAATTATATTTTAACGGCGTGTTATTCGTTGTGTAGTTATGCGTGGATAATTATTACTAATAACGTTACTAACTATTTCATACTTAAAGCGCTTTTCTTATTGTTTTTTAAACTCTTATAAAATAAAATAATTTTTGGTATAATCCAAATTTTAAATAGACAAAGATGTCATCAATATTATGATTTCGATTGTCGACAATGTAGTATTTTATACACCCTGCATTATCGATTGTGGTTAATAAAAACGATAAGCAAAATTATTGCGTTACACTCAACTTATAATTGTCACAGGATTTACTGGCTAAGTAATATCGATAAAACACAGCATTTGTTTCATTTATTTTGTTGTTCTATAATTAGAATAGTGTTGAAAGTGAGAATATACATAGAATGAAAAATAATTACGAATTCAAAGGAAATTTCATAATAATATTGTAAAATATAAATGATTAGATATGTAAGATATTTGGTAAGAAATAACTGAGATTTTTAAGGAAATAAAATTTTAAACGTTATAAAAATAGACGATTGATCAGATTCTTAGATGCAATATTTTTTCATTTTATGTAGATTTAATAGGACTGAAAGAAATATTAAAAATTAATACATGCAAATCAGTACATAAAAATATATGAATTTACAAATTGTTTTTAGTGCGTTAGTATTGTCAGTATAAATTTCATATTATTTTTTACTGAATAACTACGGTTAAATAGTGTTTAATAATAACAGAGTTTAATAATGAGTAAGTAATAAACAGTATTTCATATAATATTATGAAATTATTACAATCAAATTGCAGTGTAATAGTCATACACTTTTCAATATTGCAAAATGAATGCAGTACGTGTTTTTCATTTTCCACCTTACCTACTTCAATTTTCATCTGCATTTGAAATCTACGTATTGCATAATAAAACGTCATGAAATATAGCATTAATGTTACTATTAGCTATATAACTAGAATAAACACTAAAATTTTGGTTCGCTGTTGGAAATTTTACATTAATATCTTTCAAAATTGATCAATACTGATAACTCAAATAAACATATTTTTATTGTAAATAATTTTGATTAATTATGATGAATTTTTCTACAATTAAATATGACGTCAACACTATGTAATTTCTTTTAATACAATATATATAATTTTTTTAATATAATACTTAGTTAATTTAAAGTCATAATATCAATAGCATATCAGTGCTAATAGCAGTGCTTCAACTTTTTTCATAATATTATTTAAATACAGATGCATGAGTTCTTCAACTCTTATTGCGCAACAATTTGTATTTTTATTATTACAAATATAAATTATGAATATAACAAATTATTAAAATCTACATTTTTTACGAAAATTTCTAATTATAATTCTTATTATAGTTATAAATTATATATTTTTTGTTAAAACATATGCACGAAGAAATAAAAGTTATATCTAATATAAACATACATACATAACTGTCTACATAAAAATATACATAAATATATAAATAAATGCGTACATAAGTATATGCATATATATATATATATGTAAATGCATGCATAAACACATACATACATTCCAACATACATACACACATACATACATAAATACACACACACCCACATACATAAATGCGTACATAAATACGTACATAAATGCATACATAAATATATACATAAATCCATAAATATATATATACTGCCATTATATTTGAAAAATATTTGATTACTATCATTATTAATAAAAAGGCATTTCTTCGATAACGTTAGAGAAAAGATACAAGTTGTAATTAAGTAATTTAATAAAATAAAAGATCATAATAAATAGTGTAGGAGTTTTTTCGTCATTTTTACATTTTCCTATAATTACACCCACACTCGGGTCTTTCATTTTTCAGGAAAAGCTACACATTCTCGTGAAAAAGATCCTCTTGATGTTTATGATATGTTTACATTATTAATTTTTTAACATTTACAAGTTGAAATTTCTTTAAATTTATTAATTATAATTTATTTTTACTTTAAGTTTGTATAATAAATTTTTTTAAATATAAATAAAAGTATAAACTTGTTCTATAAAAATAAATACTTGCAATTTGTAGACTATACTCTATTTATAGAGAATACTTTCTATTTATCGCTTTGAATAGGAGTATTTAATTTAATATAAGAAATAAAACTTGTTTTACATTTGAAAAATGGAACATCGCTGAGAAAATAAATCTGTCATTGCCTTTAATAAGTACTCAGATTCGAAGCATTAATTAATTCGTTTGTTTCTTATTATAGCGTTATAAAACGATTTTTTTGTATATAAAACACATATAATAAAATACTGTGATAGAGTGCTTTGAAATTTACCATGAAAGTACAATGAAGGATTAATTAATAAGATCTTGCAGTGCATTAAAGGACTTCGTGATCTTAATAGACGAATCTAGGGCAATGATACTATACAATATGATACGAGTATACAAAGCTCTCTTGAAAGGGAAGCCCCGCAATAATAAATAGGGAGAGAAGGCTTGTGTCACCGAGAGCGATAGGAATCCTTTTTAAGAGAGAACAGAATAAAAATCGATCACACACTTTTTCTATCGTTCTCTTCAAAACTTCGAGAATATTTACCGTTCATTCTTATTATCACTTTTTGCACAATGAATTTTAAACCGCTGTTAATGTATTGAGACATTCTTTAAAATAGATTCATTACATTTTTCTTAGTTTGTAGGCGTTGTTAAAGTATTCATATTTTTTAATACCTTAATAAATTAATTTTATTAATTTTTTCAATAGCTTATTTACTTAAGGTATTCATATTTTTATTCAAATATTCCGAGGTTTTGAAAATACTAATAGTTTGTATAGAACCGAAGTTATTTAAAATAGTGCAAGATATTAACGACTTTTCTACCTTACCGATATTTCTTTTTATATTAGATAAACGCGTTTAAAATGTCGTCTTCTTTCTATTACGATAAATTTATGTTTTTTCAGTGATTGAGTCAATATGAATGTATAATAAATGAATCTTTTCTTTCCTTAATATTTTCTACTTCGAATTATGTATAATAGAAAAATACTTTAGTTACCTTATAAAAGATTACAATTCAGATTATTATCATATCCAATGAATATGTGTTAAATGCATGTATTTTACATTATTATTTGATATATTATTTTAATAGTTATATTATTGATTTTTTTTAAAATGATGTATAAAACGTGTATGTATATATATATATACACAAATACATACATGAGATATATCATTCAAATAACTTTACAAAGTTTGAACTACAAAATCTTATATTTAAGTCTTATTATATAGATTTTTTATTATTTTTAATCATTAATCTCCTACTAAAATTCAGATAAATAATTTTACTAAATTACTATTAGAATCATTTTATTATCTTCTTCACATAAAACTTATAAATTAAATAGAGATTTATGTTTGTATTTTGAATTTAAAAGGGAAATATTTTTTGTTTTTTTATAAAAAAAAATGTATTTTAGTAAACATTTTATGTGAATTATTTAGAGTTCGAATTTATGAGCACAAATGAATTAACTTAAAAATGTGATTTCATGAAATATTCAATATAAAAAATTAATTTCTTTTGCATATTATTAAATACTACAAACTTAATATCAAATACTTCGAGTATGTGGTATAGAAATTTATCTTATATACGTTCTATACACTGATATTATTTATTTATTGTTGATAGTAATTAAATTGGGTATAACTGAATAGGGATGACGGTATTGAAGTAAGTGTTAAAAATCTAAGTTTGAATTATGGTGTTAACTTAATCACTTTCGAATAAAAATGGTATTCAGTTGATTAGTATAGAATTAGTTGAAAAAATATTGTTGACAATGTACAATACGTTAATTCAAACTTGTGAAGCAGAGAATCTTGTAAATGAAATAACTATTGATGATATTTTTTACGGTGCTAGATAAGATTCATAATAATAACATCAAATTTAAATTGTATCCCACGAATGATAATATATAAAATCTTAAATTCACATTCTTCAAATGGTATTGATTATATTTGACCTGCTGTGAATAAACACTATTTTTTCTATTTATAAAGAATTATTCATAAAAACATTGAATTAATTTGATAACGTACGTCTAAGAAATTTCTGTACAGGTAATCTATTTGGCACATAGATTTAAGTTCAAAGCTCATCAGCTTGTCAGGTATATTTAGCGGTGGCTTGTGTCGCAGATCGGATGTATCTATACGTTTTCAACCTAATATTCGATCGAACGCAGCGGCTTCTGTATATTAACGGCGAGTCCGCGACCCGGATCATTAGTTACGGTGGGCGATGTCTCACGGGTGAGACATTAGTCTCGGTAAAGTGCATCTTTATTCAAAAACCGTCAATCGGTTACGCTTTGCGTGCGGTAAAAAGAGGGACAAAATTGCCAGAGGCGTGGCCACAGTGGTAATTTGATCGAAACCTTCAAGCATTTGGCTCATGCGTTCGTGGAGAGACAAGCAGCGTACAAGCCAAGCGCGCACGCCAAACTCCTCGACTGAGCTTCTTTAAATTTGCATACATTTATTGAATGTTCTGAATCGTTTTCTTGCTTAATTGAGTGCTCAAATACATTATTCAATTTGTACAGTTGTCCTCTATTTTAATACATTCAGTTCACGAGGAAGCTAGTTTTAGCTTAAAATTCTAATAATTTTTTCTGTGGTCGGTAGGCATTCGGTAATGAAGTTGACATTTTCTATCATTTTTACAGACGACGTAAAATTTAAAATGTAATCAAATTTCTTTAACGAATTCTTATTTTTTCATCTATTTTTCATTTTTTTCTAATAGCAGCATAATAATAATTATTATTTTTTAAAAATTAGTTACTTTCTGCGACATTTGTTCAAAACATTTTTAATTTGAAAATATTATTTACAACTTGTCTAATTTTAAAACATACCAATACTTTAAATACTTATCTTATGATTTATTAATATCACTTAAATGCTTACATTTATTTTTAAAATAACATTTTTTATATATTGTCTATTTGCAAAAGACATTTATGTTTAATGATATAATAAATTTTATGAGTAAATTCACGATATTGATATACATATAATTTTAAGATTATTTGTAAGTTACTTTTTTAAATTTATAAAATTTATGAACGAAATATGTGTAGTAATAAATGAAGAAATGTTTATAAAATAATTATTAAATATATTATAACTGATATTATAATGAATAATTAGAAATAGGGTGTAAGTTTAAAATTATCAATATTTATATGAAATTTATTGTCTGAATTTAGAATCTTTTGAAAATGTACAACAAACAAAATTTAATTGTATTAATTATTTGTCAAATTTCTTTCTTTCCAATGAAAACTTCCATTTTATTTAAACAACTATTGCGAGTTACTAGTCGAGATTAGAAGAAAAATGTTTTAATAAGTGATACCTTTAATAAATAATACGGACTATAAATACAGATTTTGCAAGTGTTTCGAGGGTAAGAATTTTATTGTATAAAACGTTTTCTTGGCAAAACGTAACGCATGAAAAACAAATGATTTAATTGAAATATAATTTCCTGAATATAAATAAATATATGTATGAATAGAATTTTTAAATTTTTCTATTTTCTATGTGCACTTACAGCATGAACCTCGTCTAAAATGAAGCTCCAGAGCCAGGGGTTACCGACACGATGTATAAAATGACAGCACGGGCAAAGCGAAGCACCTCTATGTAGGTGAGGTTTGCGATAAAAGGTTGAGCCAACAACGGAGATGCTGCGCACCTCCGCTTTATTATCGATTCCTGCCAAGTCTGTAATCCAGCTTCTCTCCCTTTCCTTTCTCGGCTTTTCTTTACCACACATGAACTCACACAGTAGCGAGCAAGAGCTTTTCATGATAAAAGCGAAACCGAAACTCTTAGAGAACAAGAGGGTACAACGTTCATCAGCACAATGAGACTGGAAAAATCGCTTTCGTATTTCAAGTACTCGTACACGTGATTATCGGTGTAGCGGCGATCCTCTTTTTCACGTCATGCTTAGCTAGATAGATATTCGTAGCGACAAGAGAATAGCAAGCATTTGTTGTCTCTTAATTTTTGGCTTATTAATCATCGTACTGATAATATAGTGTTATAGGACTATATGTATTTTATTATGAATTCAGATGAAGAACAAGAACATAAAACGTAATGTTATTACAACCTCTCATGAACAATTATATTAACTATAACTGCATTTCTCAGTTTAATTATTACAATCTAAAAGAAATTTATCTATTGATTAATTATATAAGATATTAAAAGTGCTGACATGTACCACAATCTATACGAGTGTCAAAATTTAATAAAAAATGTTTATTTCGTATAGAAACAGTAGTTTCGCTTTCATTGTTTAACTATTTATTTATTCATTAATTCATTTAGAATAAAATCTTTATAAAATGTATAACAGTGTATAAGTAAAAGGAAAATAATTAGCTGCATTCTGTGTAAATTGGTTCAATTAATTAATTTCCAATAAAGAAAAAGTGTCACCTTCATCCAGCAAGAGTTATAGACTTATTGGTATCATTAGCAAGTCATTATGTTAGATGTCATCATATTGTAGTTTCCTATGAATTATGCTTAAAATGTTTTTTTTATATATATTTTTATATTTTTTTATTTCTTTACAAAAATGATTTCATAAAATAATAAAAATAAAAAAAATAATAAAAATATTTCATAAAATTCTATCCCAACGTTAAACCAAATTAATTATAAAATTATTTGATTTATAAGCATATATAATATCTTGAAAGATAGTAGAACTTGACTTAAAAGAATGAAAATTTAATTATATTCAATTTATATTTACATTCGAAGCAATACTCTTTAAATAACTAATAGAAAGATATTTTAGATCTGTTACTATTTTCTGTTATATTTTTTAATTTCTAATTTATACAAATGGTTAAGTTATGTTGTTTTACAATTATGAGTTTATCGTCATTTATAATCAAGAATTTTTATTGCAGTAAGTGATACATTAAGGAGTTATTAAATATTTCTTAATTTTAGAAGAAGCATTTATATAGATGATATTTATAATTTGAAACTTTGACTTGACATATTTAGGTTACTTTCTATCCTTCGATAATCGTTCAGAACATATGATCTATTTTCAACTTTCTTTTATTAAATAGAAAATTATTTTATTTATGCAAAGGAAAAAAATTTATTATTATTTTAAAACAATGTATAATATACTTTGGAAAATGTGTTGCGTAATATTTGTTTTATCGTAATTATTTACTTTTGCGAATATTTTATATTGAATTTTGATTTTTTATATTTTATAATTTCCAAAAAATTTAATATTTGAATCTAAGTCTTTCTAATATTTGTTCCTAAATTTTTAAATTCTGGACTCTAATAAAATAGATAGTAAATTTTGACGTAGTATAGGCTAATAATCGAGCATTATAATCATGTTGCTATAAACACTACTCAATGCTTTTAATTATTAATAAATACACTGAGTTAAGAGAAGAACATATGTAAATCTTATTATGTATGGTAAGAGTAAGTAGAATTGAAGTGTGGATTATTTTTTTTTATAAAGAATAAATGAAAACACAAAAAATATAATAAACTAAATAATAAATAATAACGTACATTTAATGCAATAAAGTCACTTCATAGTAAGGTCACTTCATAGGTCGGAAAATAATTCAATAATTGCTTAATAATATAATCCATTTATAAATAAACAACTCTTAAAAAAAATTTTGTTTTTCTAATGCGAACATATTACGCGTATGATACAGATTTTATGTTTTTCTCTTATTAAAAATTATTTTTAATAGTCTGTCTCTCAACCGTCTTGAGAATAGATAAGCTAAAGTTTTAAAAAGAGTATTATGTATATAGATCACTCTTTATGGATTCATAATTACTCTTTTTCAGTCCCATATTTGTATCCAGCTAATGTGTGTCCAGCTAAACTGTGAAACAATGGTTGACTCACCAACATACCTTATACAATATATAATTATAAATACTTATATCATGAAAAGTATCTCGAAATATTGTTTATTATAAAGCTGTTTATTATATATATTATAAAGCCAATAGTTAAATATACGTATTTCATAAAAAATCCCTCTGTTATAAGCTTGACTTTTATTACAATACGTACTTTTCCTTATATAAGTTATCCATATTGAAGAAATTGATACGTGTTAACACGAATTTTTTTAAGTGTTTATGAATAAAAAACATAATTAAATATATCATAATCTTTAGATATAATATCTTTAGTACATTAAAAATATTTGTCTAACGAAAATTAATTTAAAATGCAGAGTTAAACAAAATTTAATTAGAAAAATTAGATGTTTGATGCTATAGCTAATCAAACTTAATGCATTATTATTAGATTGTGCCCTTGTATAATTTCGAAGAGAATTCAAAGTGTAACTCTTAAAAAGCTGTGCAGATCCATCTGTTTAATAGATTCTCATTTAAATTAAAAATTCGTCTAATTATAGGGATTTTTGATAATAGAGTTTTATTAACAAAATTGGTAAAATTAAAACAAGTAATTGAAAATTGTAGAAATATATATATTTTATCAATGTTTAAAACAGAAGGAACATTAAATACATATTCCACATAAATAATAAATATTACTTGAACCAAGTATAAGTAATAAATATTTTAATGGCTCATCAAATTCATCTGATTAAAATAATTAATTTTGTTTTGTGTTTCAAAAAAATTCAAAAAAATTTTTTTTAAATTAAAAATTTTTTCATACATAAAAAATGTAAAATTTTATTGTGTTAAGTACAGGTTTCAATACTTATTCATGTGCGTGATTCCGAGTGACCGAGCTTTGGGAATATGAGGGATAAGAACTACATCGTGAATTAAACATTACAACTGTTTTTTTTTTAGCTATGGAATCGAAGATATCTGGAGCGTCCTGTGGAATCACAAATACCCAGAATAGGGTAGTAACAGTTGTCTTACGAGTGACCTGACGGTGTTCTAACAAGTTATCTTATGGTGTTTTAATGAGTGACTCCTTTGTCCTATTGATTTGTAGTTTCAAGTCATTAAGTCGATTAAGGTATAGTTATTCGTTTTAGTTTCTCCTGCATACCGATATTAAATGTTGATTCAATTAAGTTTTATAACTTAATTTTAAAAATATTTTCTTTATGATTTTATGTTTTTTATTTAGTGCAATTTAATTAATTGGCGTACTTTTAACTTTATATTTTTTTTTTCTTTATAGTAGAGGAAAAAGGTTTAAATGGTATTACTTACAAATACGACTGCTCGTATACTGACGATAATTAAGTTCTGCTAGGCGTTGCTATATCTGCATTTTGTTGTCAGCTCTTTAATATAGCAAGATTATATTATAATTTTTTCTTTTCTTTTCGTTTAAATGCCTTGTGGTATGTCTAATTCTATAGTTTCTCATTTTTACTTATTTTTTTATATTTATAGATTTTATATTTATAGATTTATTTCTACATATTTTTATTTATAACTGATATTTTGCTAGACTGGCTAAAGACTCAAAACACTCATTGCGGCTTTTTCTGCATTATCATATGTGTATGGGATATGGTATTTTTATTTACTTATGTATTATGTGTATGTAACTTTTTTTCTTGATCTATGTATTTTTAAATATTAAGATTTTAAAATTATCAGGATTATTTTAAGTACATTCGCGTACATCTGTGTGTACTTGCGCTTACCATCGTAAATTCGTTTACTAGTCTTATCTGTATTTTGGTACTTCTATTGCATTAAGGTATACACACAATATTGCAGGCTTTCGCTTCATTTACACATATTATATTCTCGACATACAATACTCACGGCTTGTATTGTACTTACACTACTATTCGCTTGCATGTATTCACTTGTACTACTATTCGCGTGCATCCACACTTCTGAAACTGGTACCTTCGTTACTCCTCGGAACAAGGAACATGAGGGTGGTTCGGAGGAGAGAACGTTGCAAGCGCGCTCTCCAGGTGGTCAGGATGGCTTAGCGAACCACATCCGCCAGGAAAAGAGGGCGCGAATCGCGTTCCGGACGCACGTGTGTTTGAGAAAAGTGTTTTCTGCGCAAACAGGGGACTTTTCGTCGCATATTAATTAACGTTCTCTGTTTCTATTATAATATTATAATGGCGCGTCCGATGGCCGCGGGAAAATATTATTCAATGCAATGATTATAACTTATTGGTATTGACTAATATTTATTAATAGACTATTATTATTATTACCATTTATTATCTACAACGTTTTTCTCTTATTTTATCGCTACTGCCCTATGTAGGAGATAGGCGTCAAGTATTTACCAATTGTTCTTAGTCATGCATGATTTGTCTATGTATTGTGTTCGTATTCTATGACATATAATTCTTCGCTAGTCTCCGAATTACCGTTCGAGTCGCCTGTCATATCGCTAGTTAGATGCCTCACGTTAGCTTGTGCCTGCATTTTTACATATGGTGAAAAATTTACTCCTAAATGCAAACGGTCAATAAAGTGAAAAATACTCACTCACCTTCTCAGAGTGAGTCATAAAGTTGAAACTGTTTTGAAATCACCCTTCTCACAGCGATCACTAGAACGGAGTAAACTATTTCAAATACCCTTATTAGGGCGGAATAAGATCGGACTAGTCATTTTATTCGGCTTTTGTCAGGGCAGCCGTAGACTTTAACCTCTGAACAAAAAGAGATTGTCAGAATTTGCTTCTGTTGAAAATTGAGATGAACGCCTTTTATTCCAAGGATAACGGTTATCTCTTCATTCCATACGTGGGCATCACCACAGATGCCAAAAATATATGTTATTTATAGATTTCTATACTTGTTGCGTGCTTGATTAACGGGGAATATAAATTTGGGTTAAGGACTATTCAGTGAATTAAATGTAATAACCGTTTATTCTCTTGGTAGGCAATCAAAGAGAATCCATCTGAAAAATCCTATGAAGTTACAAGTACTCGAAGTATATTTGCAACATTTATGCACTGTTATTATGATAAGATATTACTAAAGAATAATATAAAAGATGTTAATACATTGATTAAATTTACAAAGAGTTGAAATTATGATCATTATAATAAACTAAATTCATAGTTAAACGTTGAATAGATATAAAAAGTTATATATTTTTAATGCATAAGGTTTCTTTTGTTATTTTAAAATGTTTTAAAATATAAGTAAAAAAGTTATTGAAAAGATTAACTAGTTTAAATGTAGATGAAACATTATTATACCATAAAATATTCAAAGATACACACTAAATAAATAATTTTTATTATTTAATTAATATATTTCAATTACTATTAATATACTTTTTGTTGACTAGTTGAAAATATTTCTAAATCACTTGATAACGAATCTATTGATTTTATGTTAACAAAGTAAATTCTAACATTGCAATAATTCTATTTATTATATAATCAACATTAGGATCGCTGAAGAAGAGACAATTTTAAAGTTGATGCTTGTTTAATATATTATAGATTATTTATGCAAATATGTAAACATATTTAATAAAAATTAATTTTTATTATGTCTTTTATATACGAAGACATGTTTTGGTATATATTAAGACATGTTTTGATATATATGAAGACAAATAGACACGTAATTTTGTCTAAAATTGGAAGACATTGAATATAAATAAAAGAAAATCTATTCATTTTCAGTTCTTCGAAAATTGAATTACGTTCTCGCATATATAACAGATAAAAAGGAACAATTAGAATTTTTCTCAAAATACCTAAGAAACGTAGTATGTTACATAAATGCAATTAAAAGGTTTCACAATGGAGTAAATATTTAAATATTGTAGAAATAATTTCAATAATATTTATATAATTAAATGTTAGACTTATTTAAAGATCGAAACATAAATTTATTTTATAAAAATCGCCTCTGAGATTTTCAAATTTTTATCTAATTCAAATGTATATTTTAATTCAGTCGTTTTTTAAATCTTGATAAGATACGCATATGTAGATATTCATTTATGTACACGCGTAAAAAGTTATAACTTGCTCATAAAAGAAACTAGGTCAATATCGTTCGTTGAAATAATGAACTTCAAGGTCATGGACAGTAAATTTTCCGCCAATTTCTTTGAATTATAGAAAGCTAATTACAAACATTTAAATAATAATGGTTTATATAATGAAAGAAAACTGATTTTTTTTCAGAAGATTTTTTATTTTTATAAACTATTATTATGATGTACTGTATTATATATTGTAAAATTTGATACGAATAGAAATAAAGAGGTATTTCGTATAAGCTAAATTCCATAATAGGTGTATTCAAAGTAAGCATATGTGGGCTCATGTGTATGAAATTCGCAGAAGTAGCATCATGTATCGTTTTTGCCATTGGTTGAGACTCATAATTATTATAAAACGGTCAAATTCATACGCCAAAAATATATTAAGAAATTTTTAAATAAGATATTGATTTTAACAATATTAGAACTAAGTAGGTATAGATCATGCACATAAGAAATACCCAAAAAACTGTTATGCGAGCGTGAGTATCAAGAAAATCTCCTAAAAGGAGAAGAAAACAAAAAGAAATTTATCCGAGTAGAATGGATGATAAAAGCCCAACTAATAAGAAACAATTTATATCTCACGCAGCCGAAGATGTAGATAAATCCCATAAGATCCATAATGCGTTAGAGCAAGCGTCTAACCCAAAAAGAACGTCAGGGCCTGATACCTGGCTAACATAGACGCATAAATAGCAGAAAACAATTTATAACTTTAATAACGTTTCAATATTCATGAATTTTGAGAAACACCCTTTGGATAATATATTATAAAATTGCAAACGATAAATAACTCCAAAGATGTGATTTGAGGAATAACAATGAATAACTACAATACGAGGGTCATTTGGAACCTTACGTAAACGCCAGAAACTTCTATCTACTACGGTATAATAATCAACGTAGAACGTCAAAAAGAAAAAGAAGGAAAAACGTATGGGTGATTCCTGTATAAAAAAGTAACTTTATCCAAACGTGAGTGTCAATAATAATACATTGCAGAAAAAGAAAGAAAAAAGGTGATAAACTACATTTCGATACGGCAGAAAACTGTACTGGAATGCTAAAACAAATGGGAGCCCATATATTAATCATCTTAGACTATTTTCAGATCAACAGAAGTGAAATCAACGGGAGAAATATTCTAAGGCACCATAAAATACAATAAGTTCAGATATTGTAGCTTTTTTGTAGCGTAAAATTTAAAATGTAAAAATGTTAAAAATCGAGTATATTATTTATTGAATTTGTATTATCTTTTAATACAAAATAAAGGCGATATAAATTAATAATATATATTATACAATCAATGGCAAATAAGCCTTATGGGAAGTTAAGTCAAGTTGGTCAATCGGGATAAGTAGAATCAGTAAAATCTCAGTTGTACTAAAGTTCTGTTACAATTTAAAGAAGTCTACAAATTCTTCTTTTGAATAGCAGATGATCAAATGAGATAAATTAAAGAATATTCTTTAACTGATTCTTTAAAACGAAGATACACAAAATTAAGATGAAGATTCTCATAATTACTATAGAAAGTAGTATTTTAGTCGCTAAGAGCTTAGCCAGATCTTGTAAAAATCTCTTTGAAACGAAGAAAATTCACTTAGATATAATGTAATGACAATACTAAAGTATAATCTGATCAACAGAGAAAAGTTTTAAGAGAATTTTATGAAGAAAACGTACGTATTAAAATTAAACAAGTTATGTATTAGTACTACTTCTAGCGATGTACATATGCTGCTTTTACTTCTTAAAAACTAAATAATATTATATGAGAATATAAATAACAAAAATAAAACATATTGTAATAAGTAGGTAATTGAATTAAGTAACGAAATATAAGAGTATTAAAATATTAGATGGTAATTTGTAAAATGATCAGATTTCAAGATTCAATTGTATTTTAAGGATTAAAAAATTGAAATTTCAAAATGTTTGTACTCAATTATACATGAAATTATAAATACAAATTTATTAATAATTTATTTATAAATATCACTTTTTTATGTATATCAGGTAAAATGCATTAGAAATTGTAAGAATGATTCAAAAAATAATAAAAATTTAGTTTTTTTTAAAAGGATTAAAAATCAACATTTTCTATTTCTTGAATAAATCTTTTTTAAATACATTATAAAATATTATATGGTGTTTACTTCCTATTTATAGCATCTTTCCGTATGGATAATATTTATGATGTTTATAAGGGAAAATTATAAGCTATGTGAGTATTCTTTTTTCAGGAACATCAAAATTTTTATTTTTATTACATATCAGTTTGAGAAATAATATATGATTTTATTAATTTATATCATCTTAGAAAGAAAATTCAAGATATTTTTATTTCTCAAATAAATAATGTAACAAATTATTAACTTCTATATATTATTTATTTATGTGTAAATATCTTGAAATCTCATAAAATATAATAGCGAAACATAAAGAAATAAAACAAATAAAGTTTTTGTGAAAACCTAAAACATAATAATTCTTGACTTAACTAAAAATTTCGATCTATTTCTTTAATAATTTTGAACAACAAGAACGATGTAGTAAAAATAATAAAAACAATTTCTCTCAAATTTAAATAGCGTACATTTAGCCATTTATACAGTAACAATTAAAAGGCTAATATTAAAATAATTAAAGGAAATAAATCCTCTTTTATTTTCTTTGAAAATTTCTACTGATTTCTTTAATACTGTTTGTAATCAATTATATTCAATCATATAAAATGGTTAATGATTTATACTTGAAAGTATCTATTCAATTAATATAAAAAATATGAAGCTCTTTTAAGTAAATTGTACGTCTTATTGTTTCATTAGATTTCTCATGAATCTCTAATAGTTGAAAAATAATAGTTTATTTCAAAAATAATCTTGTAATTAAGAATATCGATAATCAATACTCATTTTAAATATTAACTTATATCGAATTATTGAGTATGAACATTATTCTTAATAACTTTATAAGATATAACCCATCTTACAGGTAACATAAAAGTGAATTTACGTGAAAGAACTCATTTCTATTTATACAATCGTATTTGAATTTTATGCGATATCAGTGAAAAACTACTTTACTTGTGAATAAAATTATTTTCATGAAATGTCTGTATAATAAATTAGTACAATTTTCAAAATAATTTAATTTATAATGAATTCAGTTACCTTGTTATTTTACCTTATAATATAAACAAATATTTATTAAGAAATAATTAACTATGCTAACCTATTGATTTATTCAGAATATTTAACAAAATTTGTTTAAATAAACATTATATAATAATAAATTATATTTAACATAAATTAAAATTTAAATTTCTCTAATACTTTTAATAAAAGTACAATTCAAATTTGTACAATCATTTATGTTTTAAATTTCAATGTTTTTAAATAATAAAAATTTATTATAATAACATATTTAGTATTACTTGTGAGTAAAATTATTATCTATAATGTCATTTATAAAAACGAGCTTTCAGTTTATCGCCTTTGTTGATCTATTTAATAATTCTTTTAATTTTCAAATAAAAAATCGATAAATGATGATAATATTTATCCTTAATTATTATTTAATCATTACATGATTCATTATAATGTTGCATCAAAACTACTAATGCAAGAATAATCAAGAGTAAAAGCGCATAGATTATTTTATTATTTAACGTATCTGATTTAAGTGACTTTATTTATTTCTTCACATTAACTGTAGAGTCATTATCAAGAGCAGGAGTAGTTATTAAGTGCGAATTATCATAGTTAAGGTTATTCACTCAGTCGCAGTAGCAACTTGTAATAACGTGTTACACAATTAGGTGCACCTCCGTAGTTGTCTACGCTCATCGAGTGTGCGCGATACTCTTGAGCTCAGCGAACGTATCGAGAATAGTATCGTCGTTAATTCTTTACTTCGTGCTAAATCTATTCAATCATTAGCAGCGATTAGCTCACTTGCACAGCTTATATTACTATGTGGTAATCGGTATTATTCTCAGAGATAATATTATTTTTGCAGAAACCACATTACAATAAATATATTTGCAGTAAATATCGTTGTTCATGGTTTTTATACATGGATTTTGTATTTATAGATTGTATACAAAATATGTGAAAAAATTTTTTATGTTATATGACACGCATTATACTCTTTTTGTGTTAAAATTTCAAGAAATACATGGATTATAATCCATATTTTATGCAGGTACTAAAATATTAGAGATATGGAATGAAAAGAAAGATTTTTACATACAAAAAATATATTTTATTCTTAAATTGATAACTTGAAATATTTGCCAATTTTTAATAGTAAAAACTGATTTATTGAGATTGTAAAATAAAATTAATTACTTTTAAGGAAAAGTATTTTTATTATTCCTGATTTTAATAGTATTTAGGGCGTTAAAACTAATTCTAGAAATGTATAGAATTTTATGAATTATTTTAATCTAGATTTTTCATCGAATATAAAATTTACAATTAACATCTAATGTTATCGTAATTTATATTCTAAAATATTTCTTATTAACATTATTTTATTTCAGTTATCTCTGAAAATGTACAAAATTCTATGTCTTATTGCGTATATGGGTTTGTCACCTGTTCGAATACGATTCCGAGTACCAGAGTCACATATAGTATAGGTCAAGGATAAAGATAACACCGAGTTTAATAGACTATAATCAGTTTATTCCTCACGTAATGCAAGTTGGTCACAAGGTCGTACATTCAACAAGAAGTTCCTTATCGTAAGTGACCCTGGTTACATGACAACTAAGCTTCACCTGAAACGTAACAGCTCTCCTAATCTCTGGTTTATCGACTACTTCTTATTCTAATTCTGTGCCTTATATACCATCTTCATCTAACTTTCTTACTACAAAATTTGCGGAGAGCGGTCTGATCTATCTTGCCTATACAATTTGTCACTTTACAATATTATCATTATAAATATGTCGTTATTAATGTCAATAGTTATGTTTCTTTACAGATTTCTATGTATATGGCAAATTATTTCCTTCTTTTACCTTTCTAACCGATTGAAGATATACCTATGTTCTCTGGCTTTTCTGATGTGAATTTTATATAAGACTATTTATTATTATCTGATTTTATGTGACTTATTTAAATCGAAGTTTATCATTTCTCTTAAATACACTCGTTTATTCCGGTTTATCCCCAGTCTATTATTCCTCAGTGAGTTGTATTCATGTACATGTGTATGCGCTTGTGTGAACAACAATGAACGACAGAAGTTATTTCATATGAGATAACATACAGCTCGAGAAGGCGCAATCTTCTCTCCAACTAATTTAAAAAACAGATTTGCTTTGCTTGTATGTACATTCGCAAGTCACAGGGTTTAATATCACGCACATTGAGCTCAATATCATCATTAGTACGCATCTGCTTGTGAATTATAGATTTGATGCTAAGAAATTACATTTAATGTGTAGAATGAATTGATTAAGAATTCCTCTACCTAAAAAATTTTCAAGAGACTGTTCAATAATAGCAAATAGCATTGGGAGAGAACAGTTTTCAAAAATATGTTCAGATATTCGGTATTGCATAGTTTTATATCATTAGAGAATTAAAAAGTTTATTTTAAAATTGCATATAAATATTTTGAAATATTATTGAAACCTCGCGTAATGGCAATGCGCTCCAGTTTAATATTTTTGGACAACATTTATTCGCTGCATTACATTGTCGACAATGCAACGACGATGAACGAGTCTAGACATCATTTCAATAAACCCGCTCTGAATCTCAATAATTTTGAAGAAAGTACATTTATGTATTAATTTTCCTTAGCCAATGCCGCGATTGAGGTATATAATATTTTGCTTTGCATAGTATGTGTATTAGTACTGTTATGTATTCTGTTCTAACCTTTTTCCATAGTTGTGAGGATGTTAACCTCCATAGTTCCTCCTACATTAATTTTATCGAAAACCACATAATTCTGCTCTTTATCATTCACTCTCTTTAGGCAAAATATTTATTACTATACAAAATACAATACAAAATATTGTTTCTTCCCTTATATTCTCTTTAATGCTTGCATTTATATTAGTGTGTGATAGATCGTGTGTCTTTATCTGTACGTCCCTTCCAAGTATTTGATTACTTCATTGATTCTGGATCAACTCTATGTTGTCCAGTTTGCTTGAAGCAGATTTTCTTCTGGAGGAGATATTTGCTAATTATTACGGCGATTATTATTACAGCGAGTGCTAATATATCCAGGTTCGTTATGATGTTATGAATTAATTAAATTTCTTTTCTATTTTTTGTAATTTCCGCCATAATGCTTACTTTTAGATTAACTTCTGCAGCAGCAATCTGTTTCTCAATGTGTCTTGGCTTGTTGAATCTGGAAAATTTGTTAATCTGGGATGCTCTCACTTACAATGCTCATTATTTTGCAGTTGATATTTGCATTTTGGAGGTTATCGACGGTTAGTGTGTTCTAATTCAATTCCATCTCCAGCTGATTTGGTCGATCTGCTATATCCACTATTTCTTTAGAAAAAAAATTAACAAGATGGATGAAATAATGTAGTGCTTAAAGTTCTTTTTATAATATTATATATTCTTACATAGATTGGACCGAAGTTACAATTTCTTTGAAAGAATAAGCTGCGTTTTTTTACATAAGTAGATAATTACTATGTTATTAGTTGTATTTATTATGCATCAAGATTAGGACATATAACTTTAAAATCGAGGTATGAATAAGACAAAAAATATATATAGTTTATTATATTTATGATTCTATATTAAATTTTGAAAATTTTTTCTAAAATTTCTTTTTACAATAAGAAAATTGATTTTTGCACACTAGTCTTATAAATATTATTTGATCAAATGCGTTTAAATTGTTTTTTACACTTAATATCAAATATAAAAAATAATTATCTAATACAAATTTTTTTGATCAAGTGTTGAAACAATTAAAACTAATTATACTTAATTAAAAGAATTTCCGCGCTATGTAAATTAAAGTATCTTATTAAATATAAGCTTTTAAGATTATGTGAATTGAATGAAAAATAATTACATTTACAATTTTTTTTCTAAAAGCTTGAAATATTTAAATTTATTATTAAATAAATAAGATTAAAATATTTCTATTTGATATAGGCTTTAATTTATAATTTTTTTTTAATTTTTTCGATTTTTAAAATGACTAATTTTTTTTGCATTAAACGATGAAATTATCTTTTATTCAATAAAAGTTAGATTTAATTTAGAATTAAAAATACATTTATACTAAGTACGAAATGATTATATTTCAATTATATATTTTATTGAGTATTAACATTACATATTATAATAAGTACCTAAAATAAGGATATATATTTTTTAAATTTAAAAAATTTATCTCGCGTCTCACAACAATCCAAGAGTTTCTCTCACTTCGACAGTCTGCGCTTATTGACTATAAATCTGTATGTGAGCATTGCAAATGGAAAGTCGATCTGACAAAGTTCTACTTTTTTCTTGCTTGAGTTGCTGGCTGCGCTACAATTCAGCGCCGAAAACGGTAGAGTTACATACTCAATGTATATTGCACTCATGTTTGTGGACAGAATCCATCAATTTCACTAGTGATTGATTCATGGAGTGGTCGGCACTTCCTCGAAATTTCTGATTTTTCCTTTTTCGATATCGTTACATTTACCTTTTTCGTGTAAAGGAATATGTTTTTAATGCAGGTTTAAGAAATTTTGTTTTAAATCATTTTAATTTCTTTTTGATTTTGGTATGTTTTCCTTTTTAAAAATAAACATGTACATTATAAAATGAGTTTTTAGGTTGTTGAATATGTTGATCTGTGAGTTTTTTATAGTTGCAGTAATAAAAATAACATTAGTTATATTACTTTATATTTCAAAATACATGTCTGTTATAAAATCATCACACAATACATGAACTGTTAATGGAAGGTAAAAAAAATATATCAAAAGTCAAGTTATACTTTTTTGGTTCGGTATTTATATTTAATTGTTTAATTTACAGTGTTATGTAAATTAATTAATTTATTTATTTGTGTGTGTGTGTGTGTGTGTGCGTGCGCGCGCGCGTGTGTAATAAATAAAATACTCATAGTTGAAGAATATAGTCGAAAAATATACATAGAATTATACATCAAACTTTATTTCTGTCATTTATAAATAAAGAAGCATTTTCGGTATTTTATTCAGCTATTATTTTCCATTCTTGTTTTATTCATTTTGTCTGTTATTATTTTAATGTTTATAAATAATAAAACTGAAAGAAAATATCTTGAAAGTATTATAATTTTAAATAATTTTGTTTAAGATCTTTCATACAAAATAAGTTTACAAATATTATTTTGTCGTCAATTTTTTCTCTTATATTTAATCAATAAATTATATTTTAAATACGATTATACTTCAGTTATACTACATATTTTTTAAAATATAGACTAAAAGATAGTATTAATTTAGTTCTTAATATCTTCGCTCAGTTATATTTCTTTATTACCCTGAAGGTTAATAGGGTCCTGAAGTATTGAATGTCAATTATAAATCGACAAATTAATAAGAGTCTATGATTTTCATTCATGTATCATATAATTAATTATAATTTTATTTATTATACATTATTAATTAATCAAATCAGTCATTTTCTTATTGAAATTTATTTATATAAATGATTTCAGCTGAATAGGCATTTGTAAAATTTGATTTATTTAGTGTTTTCTGCAGCGCATAATGTTTGAATGAGAATTAAACTTTTAGTTAGCTCTCATAGCGCGCGTTTGCAGTGATGCCATTAAATTAGATCACAGAGTCACGTTAAGGAAATTACGAGTGATTTACGTCAATTTCTACTTCCACTGACCCTTATAGTAGATACAATGAGTTGTACTTGTATGAGATACTCCTTTCTTGAGATGAAATAAATTAGTATATATAACAAAGACATTGAATATTTTAATATCATTATCAAATCGCAGCTGCTTTCACTGTGAATTTTTATAATTCTAAGGATTGATCACATCGAAGGGTTTTAAAAATAGAGTTAATTGGCTTGCTACTAAAATTAAACATAAAGTGAATCATATATTTTTATAAATTCATACATAAAGTTTAACATACTTTTCAATCTATCTTTAGATATTTAAGCGTTAATCTTTTTACCTTCTAATTATATACATTATTACTCGATTTGTTTATTTCAAATTATCAAGAAATTTTATATTTATGAATATATAGGTGATTAAAAAGTAAAGTTACATATATAATGCATTTAGATGGTACATTATGAAAATTTCTAATAAAATATTTGAATCATTTAATTTAATCTTATATTTTAAGATGCCGATGAATGAACAGAAATACATAGAATACATAATACACTGTTTCTTGATATTGAAACTCACTGATCATACAACTTGTGATTGTTAAAAAAATCCTAGTCATATTTAGTGACTAAAGCTACATGATATATTATTTAATTATAAATTTATTGATTGACAATAACATAGAATATTACTTATGATAGTTTTAATGTAAATTATTGATAAATACATTGCCAGTAAGCTGATTTTTTATGTATTAAAATGAAGTTTTGAACAAAAGATTCATCCTTACATAAATATTTTTATAATTTTAGTTTTTTAATTTTAATTTTATTTGCGGTTTATTGTGGTTTATTTGCTGTTAAAAAATATATTCTTAAAAAAACTGAAAAGAATTAGAAAACAAATAAAAAACAAAACTGAGAATTATTTAATATGCAATACGAGAAGAATTATGTTTTAATAATAATATAAGATTATAAGTTACATTATATTTTTATTGATTTATTATCTTTCCTAAAATAATAATTTTTTGTATAATTAATAAAAATAAATACTATTTCAATTAAAATATGATTTTTGCCAAACTTCTTCAGATACTTTTTAAATAATAGATGGAAGATGAAGAAATTATATCCATTATTTTGTTGATAATCGCATTTTATCTAATACATTCTCAATCTTTATCTTATACTAAGTGATTCTATGATTAACTTTTTAACAATTTTCTCATAAATCTTATCGTAAATCTCTCTAATTTCTTTAAATTTCTCTAAATCTAAATGTTTTCTAAACTTTTTTAAATATACTTATTCAAAAAATAAATTAACAAATACTAAAATTCTTTATTTTTCATTATTTCAATTTATAAAATTAAAAAATTTTCATTGTTTTAATCAAATAAACATTTTAAAGCAATGAAATTGTTAATAAAGCTATATAAATATAAAATAAATTTCATTACAGTTTGGTGATAACTATTTTTTCGTGTAATTATTATTATTATAAATTCAAATTCATTACACAATTATGCAAAGTTAGTTTACATAGAATAAATTGAAAAAATTGTATGAGATCGTGATTATGTCATGAGATAATTATTTCAATAAGCTGAGTTAACATGTTCTTTTGAGGACAGTAACCTTTCGTTTACATAATAGTTACAGATATGCATTTTACTTATTATATATAGAAAATATAAAGATGATGCACAATACAATTATTAATACACTTATACTGTAAATTAAAGTGCTAATGGGTTATGAAAATTTTTACTTTCAGTACATTGATAAAATTAGCTATTTATTTGTATGATTAAAAATTGAAAAAATGTATATTGCAACAATTTTATTCTAAACAGTAAAATATAACTAAGATGGTAACTTGCGAAAATATTTAAAAATCATTATTCAATTATTATAAAGGACGTCTATAAAGACATTTGATTGAGTTACTTTTAGATAACAAAAACTTATAGCATCAATAAATGTGAAAAAGAAAAACATGTATTTTCCAGTCTTTTATATACGTTTTATTTGCAAATATTTTTTGAGTCTACTAAACTAATAATTGATACGATTCATCGATTTTACATTTTCTATTGCTATATATTTTAATACTGCATTACGATTAAATATAGATATATTTGAAAGTATTTTATTTCAATTGTACACATGTATGTAGAAAAATAAATAAACATTTGCATTAATTACGTGTAATTATTATCTGATATATATACATTGTTAAAATATTTTAACTATTAGCATAACTTGAATTAATGAAATTTCAACCTATTTTGTGTTGATATTATGCGATATGAAATAAAAATTCTATTTATTACACTACTGTACTACACTATTACTATTTTAGATTAGGTGAACTAATTTTCTCACATTAATTATTTTACAAAACAAAGTTTATTTTTACATATAAAGAATAAAAATAAAAATTAAACTCAATAAATAAGTGACTATCCAAGAATTTATTTTTTACTAAGTGCTAATTAATATCCACGCTGATAAATTATCAGAAGTGAAGCTCAATGAAAAAAAAAAGAAAAGAATAAGGAAAAAAGCTCATATAAAGGAAAGAAAAAAGAAACAATGTAAAGGGGCTCAAATAATTAAAAGTTAATCAACAAATCAATCATTTCTAAATTTTTTACATCATTATTTCGCTAATTTTGTTATATATTTTGTATTTTCTTCAGTACCAGAATATTTATTTAACTATTTATAACAAGTTTTGGTTTTTATGAACAGATGTAATCATTAGTTTTCAATATTTTTTAAATTGTAATATTAAATTCATTTTCTTCATGGTGTTATTTTTTAAAACTAATTTATCAATTATATTATTTACATATGCATTATGTAAGTTTTTCATCTACTAATAATATTTTTAGTAAATTATGTATTTTTTAGAATAATATAGTCAAATAAAACTTTATCAGTATAAAATAAATATTATAACTGAAAATTTTGTATACAAAAATTTCTATAGTGATCCAAAAATATTGAATTTCAATTATAAATAAAAATTGTTTAATGTTTGCAATTTTTTAATTTCTTCATTCTGTTTTATAATTAGAAAAATATACAATAAATATGTTGATTATTAATCAATATTATAAATGAAAACAAAATAGTTGATTCCAAAGTTTCTAAATAATATAGTTAATGCAATAATTTTTTGATTTCCAAGTACGAAATCGAATGTTTCTGCATTAAGCATCTAATATAAACAATATTTTTTTAATGAAAAACTTTCTTAAACAATCTTGCATACAAGTTCAAGATACAATTAAAGATCAACAAATATAAGTTTTTTTTCGTAATGAAATGTATTATTTATTTTTTTAATTTAAATTGACAATTATTAACAATTCGAGAAAGTTATTTTTATTATTTTATTTACCAATCTCAGTGTTCTCATTAAAAGAATTGACAAAGCACTAAACACTATTTTAGAAATAATTTTTATAATTTTTTGCTCATCTTACTAATTCTTTAAGATCTCAATATCATCTATCTAAAATCATTTTTATGAAATATTAAAATAATAAATATTTTTAAAACAAGTATCAAGTTTATCATTTGTATTAACAAAAAAAATTTTTTGTCTTTTTAAATCTCTTTCAAAAGCTTAGGTATATATCATATTTTAATTAAAATAGAAGTATATTCTCATCAAGTATTTGATAAATATTATTTATCAAATGCTATATCAACTAAAAGATAAATATTATTATGCATAGGCGTAGGAGAAATTAATGCATGTTATTTGTTACTTATAGAAAATCAAAGCAACAGTTCTTTTGCGTAGAAATGAACGAAAAATAATTAAACGGGTATTTTAAAAAGTTATATTCTATATTAATTTTATTATTATTATTATTATAAAGGGGACAGTATGCTTGTTATACTTAAATGCTAGAGGAAACAGAACAAGCTAGGTAAGACCTTGGTATACACGTTAACACTATGGCTATTTTATGCAAGCGATTAGAGGACTAAACAATGATTGAACATAATAATAATAATAATAACACCAAAAAAGTCGTTTCTTGATCAATCCTCAGAAAGAGCCAATTTGAGTTTCGTGCAGTGGCATGGATCTATAGTTATTTTTACTATTAGTATAGAATGATGGTAACATATACTATAATAGGGGTATATATAAGTAAAATTATTATTGTTTACTAAGAATTTTTAAAAAATATATATCATTTTCTATGTTAAAAGATAAGAAAAATACGTAACAGATTTTGAAAGTACATTTATAATTATTAGGTTTATTAAATATATAACAGAATTTTGTTCTAATATTAATTTTAGAAATTTTCGCTTTAAAAAATTGAGTTTATAATGGATACATATATTTACATACTAATTATGAAATGCATTTTATGCTCATTGAATGATCGGCTTTCTATTCTTAACCTTTGAATAATTTTTGTGTTATATTAAATTGTATTACGGACATTGTACTGTTAATCAAACATGGAATGAGTGAATCGATATTATTCAATTTCAAATATTTATAATTGAAAAAACTAATGATTTTCAAAGACTATAGGTTTTTTATCAAAAAAACAATAAGCTTTTTAAAATTCTGTTAAAAATACTAAATTTAAAAATACTAATTTTAAAATCAAAAGTTGTTATGTTTTGTACATGTACATCATATACATAATCTGATTCACATACTTTATTATGAAAATGTTAATTGTAAAAAATCCTAATTTAAGGGAAATTTACCATAATTAGGAACATTTTTCAAATATTCCATTCTTTTTCTTGTGAAGTGTATGTTTACATTAAATATGCATTATACTGAATCTTATTATTATGATCATTCATATAAGAAAAATAAAAAAATTTTTTCAGAAACTTTTAAAAATATTCGTAAATAATATGAAACGAACCCGGAAATAACATAAAATGAATATAAAAATAATATAAAACAATATAAAACTAATAAATTCTTTTTGTCATTAAATATAGAATTTCGTTTATTTTTATCTATTTCTGGAATAAATGATTTAATATTTTGAATACATATGGATAAGGATTTCAAATGTCTCATTTTTAATAATACCTTTTGTTTATAAATATATTTAATAATACTTTTTATTTTCAGATAAAAATACAAGCGAGTCAAACATAATGAAATTAAAGTTAAAATTAAATGTTGCTCAATCGTTTTATCTTCTGTATCGATTTTCACGTATGAATGCTTTGAGTTTCTCTGTCATTCGCGTCATATCCATCGTGTAATATGAAAACAAGAATAGCAATTACGTGAGCGCAACATCCTCGCAGCTCCTCAGTCACGCCTGGTGACGATCGTCTTGACTTGATCCGTCGTTGTCCGTCTTTCCGAATAAATACTACTAAAGTGCCGAGAAGCATTATACAAAGTGTGCGCGCATGCTTTCTCGTCATTCATCTCATTTTGCAGCGGCTCTGCTTTACCGGGACCAGAGATTTTTCCGACATTTCCAGAATCCGCATCGATCCGGTTGCTGCTGGCGCCGTTGCCGTGGCACGAATGCGTGCCTCCGGTTTTGCGCATCCGCCTAGATGTAGTCATGACGCTATATAGAATACGCTTTTAAGTAATTTCTCCTTCTTTTTTTAGGCATTTTACTCGAGATTCACTAATGTAGCAGAATGCACTTCTCAGGTATACTCGATAGTGGAATACGATGTTTTTGTTTGGATGGGGAAAATCCGGAAAATTCCATTGGCATCAAACGAAGCTCTTGGTTTCGTTATTCTATTTTATTTTTATGTTTATACAAGAAGCAAAGGATATTTTCCAACATAATGTAAGTTTCACTAAATTTCATTCAAAGTTATTCAAAAATGTAAATTATAAATGAAAAGAGCAGCTTATTTTTAAGTAATCTAAAGTACAAGTTTTGTTGAAGCGGAAGAAAAAAGATCTGTAACGAAAATGAACTTTGAGAGATGTTCTTAATACGAATACATTACATAGAATAGAATACGTTTATACCTTCTTTCGTGTATTTGAATCAGACACAATGGTGTACTTAATAAGCTACATTGGTAGCATTGTGAGAAATCAAGGGTGGAAAAATGAGTCTTAAATTCTAGCGAAAACTCACCTGTTTGCAGTGAATGCGAGTTGGCCAGTAACGTGTTAGCATCCCCCAGTTTCTGCTGCACGTCCATCATCTTTAGGATTATAGAACCGGTACTTCTATACGCCTGTAATAGTCTTTACAGGTTCAGAGAAAGCCACAGTCACAAAAATCGGAAGGTGCTTTAACACTGAATGAGAAAGCACTGTATAAGACACGTTTCGTGCACAGAAAGACACACTATTACACAAGGGTTGGTGGTGACACTAGCAACGACCTCAGTGGCTGTCACTGTTGCGAGGAAATCGCGAATCTGCCCTATGCACTGGTGAATCCGACGCCTTCTAGCCGACTGACTGCTGACTAGTACTTCTGCTACTGCTGCTGCTGCTGCTGCTACGGTTAGCTAACCGAACGAGTTGACGCAAGCCTCCTCTCTATCATTCTCTCTCTGACTCCTCTCTACCTATTATCTACCTTATTTACTCCTTCTTTGTTGGTTGTGTTATTCACGTATTTTACGCGTTTCTAAATTATATGGCGGGAGTCATGAGCATTTTGAATCAGCTTTGATTTTGTCTTTTCCTTTTTCCTTTTCAGTAGTTTCAGTATAAATGAAAGACAATTATTTTGTAGTAACAATTAAAATAATATTGAAACTTCACAGTCGTTACCGAAATGATCGCTTGAACGATAACCTTAACAAGCGACAGAGACTGAAGTTAGAAGTACACGATATCAAATTATAACCATTTATTAAATATTATGGCTCATAAAGAATATTTTTACTTTCAAATGTACTTATTATCATATAGATACAAAATAAAGACGAGAAAATTAATTATTTATATAATTAAAGTATATAATAGAGAAATTTATAAAAAATACATTTTAAAACTCATAAATAAGTATAAGATTAATAGTCAGAGGTGCTAAGACATTGAATTTAAAAAGATTTATATAATCATATTCTAACATTTTTCATTTAAAAATAGTTCATTCAGGTATAGGAAGTTAAAGTAGATACTAGAACATAATTTAAATTGATTGCTATGACATAGCAGTTATGAACATTCAGCATTATTAAATCGATCATAAAGTCAATAAATATTTTTTAAAACAAATTTAATATTTTTAGTTAACATATCAATATTTAAAATATTGTGTGATTGCAAAATGTTCTTATTGTAATAAGAACACGTATAAAATAAAAATTTTATTAAAAATTTAATATGTTGTCAGAATATTTATTAATATAAGAAATGAATGCAGGAATTAGTATGAAAAGTTGATAAATTTTACTTAAATTATTTTTTTCTCAAAGATTTTTATCAAATTAATAACAAAACGATATCTTATATTTCAAATAGCGCTATTACTTAAACCTCTTGTATATTAACAGTCTTATATCACATAATTCAGGAATTGATCTCTTACTAAAGCTTTATCAGTTTTTCTTAGTTAATTAAGTAAAAACATTTGAAATAATATAAGATTTTAATATAATTTATAAGCATTTGCAATTATTAAAAGTATATATTGAAAATATAAATAATAAGAATTTTTTAAATTTTATCTTTGAAAGCTTTACCTCTATTAAATAAGAATTGTTAAAAGAAGTTGGCATATTTTAAAAGTTTTAATTTAATGTACAATTTATTTTCTATTATAAAAGAATAGACTCAGCTTTTGGTGATATTGAAAGTAAAATCTTAACAGAGTTATTTTGACCGAAAGTTTTTTAAATATACAAGTTTTCAGTTACTTAAATAAAAAATATCCGAAATTACTAGATTTAATTACACATTTAATTACATAATTATATAAATAATAAAAAAAGAATTATAAACTGTTTTTATTTTAACATAAACGATTTAAAAATATTTTTAAATGTAAAGATGCAAATATAATTATTAGACAATTATTTGTGTGTTTACTATTAAGAAATACTATAAATTTAAACAGATGAAAGTAAAAGAAAAAGTTATTTCTTTCTCTATAAGCGTTCATTTTTGTGATTATTGACGTAATATTATATAGAACACGATTGAATATATACTGACTTTGTCTATAAAATAAATTATGCTATTGAATTCAACAAACACTGTTATCCTATAAAGTAAAATTATTCTACTTGAAATATTGTTATACCTATTGTTCATACAGATATTGATGACAAATGTTTGCAACTTATGAAAAAGAAATTTATAAAAATGATGAAAATAGAATCTTTATATATTGCAAGTAAATCATCAAATTTAATATACAAGTAAAACAATACGATGCCGAAATTAAATTTTTCTCAAATCTTTACTACGAATTTATACAAATCCATATAATATTTTTAATATTTAAAAATTATTGCTACAAAAATATATGTGATAAAGAAAATATAATTAAGACTATTAACTATTTTATAAATTATTACTATAATATATATAAATATATTTATATTAAAAATAGTATTGATAAATTTCAATAATTTATACCGAAAATTAATCGTTAACAAATGTATTGAGTATTAATATAATATCATATCCTTAAATAATTTACTATTACTAATTTTTTTATGTGCACGAATTTTTTAGAATTAGTAGGTTTAACTTTTATTGTTGTGAAAGAATCGTTACCATCTCTATTTTTTCAAATAAACTTCACGATAGATATTTCACGTCATATTTTTTGAGTCATTGATTTTTCAGTGATATTACATATATCGTGAATGAGAACATAATTAAAAGATGTCTGATGATATAAAAAAGATAGAGTCATAATATACTGAATTTGCAAGTAAGAAAGTTAAATTGAAAAGCCTAATTAATACTTCGGTTGTTTTAAAAAATAAAAATAAAAAATATTGAGCTTCTAGTATTCATACAGAACCCGTAATGACATTCTATTCAATTCGAGTACCTGTGTGATCGAATAAAAGAAGTGTTACGTGCATAATGTTTACAGATTCTTACTTTAAACAGTGTACCAATATATTCTCATACAAAGACGAAAATGTTAGATTGCGATGTTTTCTCTTTGCACTTGGCAAAAGAAAATAAGAAAGACGGTTGATTGGCGTAGAAGGAATATATGACAATGGCGGATAACCGTCTGTCTTTCTTTTTTTCACTTCCTCAAGTGAGAATCGAGACACCTTGCTTTAGTGGTAAGTGATAAGTGGTAACTCATATAGTGGGGAGCGGTTCCTTTAAAAATGACCAAATGTTTTGCAAATTAAAATTAATGGAGAAGTAAGAATATCTATGTATAACAAAAACAAATTTATGTAAAAGTTAAGATTCTAATTTTTTTTATTCAAAATATTTATACTTATACAAAGCAAAATACATTGAATAAAGAATTGATTAAATTTCAAACAAAAAATTTATTAATCTGGTAAAATAAGAAGGACAATTTTCCCTTTTAAAAGATATTCACTTCTTATATTTTTTTTGTATTCTCATAAAAATATATCTTGTATAATATATGTAAATATTATAAATTGTAAGTAGATTATTACACAGTTCAATTATATACTTCATCGATCAGATTTTCAATCTGCAAATTACGTATATAGCATTTCAAGTCCATCTACTTTCAAATATATATACCTTTATATGTAAATTTGTATCATTATTGTATTTTTATTTGTTACACCAACTTAGATATATTTCAATTATTCTGTAAAATTATAAACTGTTTTATTTTTAGATTTATAATATCGGATTACTATTATCTGTTTATGTACATCAAATTTTTGTGTTTTTGATATATATATATATATAAATTTAAAACAGTTAATTAAATTAGTATAAGCAAGAAATAAGAAACATACTATTTTTTTATTCATTAAAAAAATTGTTTTTGGTACAAAAATACTTTTATATAGCTTATAAAAATGTAACAAAATAAATGAAATATTATTTATTAATGTTATTTATTAATCTTTTCCGTATGTTGGTTCATCTCTTGTTCGAGCGACAGAGTCACAAGAAGTGTAGATCCAGAATAAAGATATAAAGATAACACCGAGTTAAGGGGCATTTATTTATCATGAAATATAAATGAATTACGCGGTAGTTCATTACGGAAGGTAAATATAGAACATAGTTCCATATCACCTATCGCACGGTAGCTATTACAATCCTTCGTCTTCTTAACTGCGTTTCTGGTCGTTTACGCGGTTCCATTAATGAATGACTGGGAGTTTTTTGAATTCCCGGTACGTGGTTTTGTACATGATAGGAGTGCAGAATCTGCTTGCGGCATATATCGAAGGTAACTGATGGCGCGTCAATATAATTATTAAGTATAATTATTTATATAATTATAATTTTATAATCATCACTTATATCATTTGAAAAAATCTATTATTCTCGGGATCGTGTGTATATTTTTATATCTATTGAGAATTTTTAGTGTTAATATTAATGATATCAGATTATTGAGCCATTTTAGTTATAACTGTTCTCCTCGACATCTTTTGCATGATCCAAAGATTTTATCCCATATTTTGCTATGGTTTTCGTTATGCGCGTAATATTAACTCCGACTTACGTGCTGCAAGACTCTATTTAGTTTATGGATTTAAGTTTATGGATAATTTGCGGTACGTACATACAAAACTGAGTCCGACAAAGACTCAGTCTTATCTAAACTCTAAAGTTTCTCGAACATGTGGTGTCAAAGGAAGTCATGGGATCGATCCTAAAAAAATTCAAGCGGTACAGGAGTTTCAGACGCTATGGAAAGCTAAAAATATTAAACAATTTCTGAGTCTTTGCGGCTACTATTGAATTTTCTAGCCACGTATTGAACTGAGTTGAGACTAATTAGAACACCTATTGTACGTACACTAGAACATAAAATGAACTACTGGAAATACATTACTGTGCCATATAGCTCAAATACTGCATTTACGAGCGACACTTTACATTTGTGACGAACCATCGACCGCTCGTCTAGTTGCACAGAGTAAAAGGTATATGACTTTGATATACAATACACTTTCGGAAATTGATTTTTTAGCCGATGCACCATCTTCAAATCCAGTGAATGAAATTAGGGAAGCACGGAGAACAACTACGGTTAAAGCGATTGAAGTGTAACTTGAATTTCTGGAATACTGTATCGCAAACCTTGTTCTACCTAGAATCCGACGTCGTCGCACAATCTTTAGAGGGTAACGTGATGGAGTAGGTTTAGTTCAATCAGAATACGGATCCATTAGTAAGATCATTGCGAATGATCTTTGTAATAAGAGATCAGTTTCGAATGATCAAACACCATCTACTTTACTTTCACAAGTAGAAACAAATCGCTTTGCTTTGGAGTGGCATTCCTTGTAGAGGAAAGGATAACTTCAGCTCTTGTCAACAGGGAGGTGAGCAATGATGTAATGATGTATGTCGAGGGTGAAGGTGTAGAATTGCGTGATTATCTCAAAACGAATTATGTTTATTTGGATAAGTTGCGAGGATCTTCAGCACTTGAAAATTTTTATGTCTCTTTATATAAATATACTATTTCACTCTCTTAGAAATATTTTGTATTTAATTTTAAATCTTAATAATATTTAAATCTACACTTACAACAAATGCTTATTAACAGTTTTATAAAAGTCATCATTTGGATTTATCTTAATTTTTCTGTTAATTCAATTAAATACTATTTACATTAAAGAATTTTACCCGTGCAGAAAATTCTATAAGGATTGCGTTTTTTGTACAAATATAAGTTGTTGCTGTGAATAACCTGACGCTTCGTGCTTTGTGCAGTTGAAAATGTGTTAACGTCTCAGTTCCATTTTTCTCTATTTGATAAATAATTTCTTAGATATTTGGTATGATACATTGTGTTTGATATTTCTGTTGGTTTGTGAGCATTTGACTGCTGTACAATATTTTTCCATTTAAAAATTTTTCGTGACGTTGATATATAATTAATAATAATTAATTTTGGAATAATTTATCTATTATGTAACAAATAAAATTTGATAACTGTATGATGTACATGTTATTAGAAAATAATAATACTATTATCATAAAAAATACCAAAAGATGACAGGAAAAGAAATTAATAGAAAGTACAAGAAGAAAAACGTGATTTGCAGAATTTTTTGCACAACTTTAATTTAGAATTGTGCAATTTATTAAAGTAATACATAAAATTGCATGGTCGTCTTATTCAGTTTAGTGTACTATAGTAATATTATTCGGCTTTTAAGTAATAATAACCTTAAAATAAATATATTAAACCAGATAAAACTAGTTTATTAAACGTATTATGATAAATATTGGTAAATATTGAATGTACACAATTTATATAAATTATCGAATTATAATTACAATATAGATGGATAAATTTAGATAAGCAATATGTCAATAGTTACTTCGATACTTTAATTGTTTAGTTTCGTAATTGACTGAGTAGAATGCTGGATTATTCGGTGCACATGTTTTCATACGTGAATGTGTAGAATGTTTTCCTTGAAGATATATGTTGCGATTGAACTCGCATATATTTCATTATTTTTCTATGTTACTCTTCCGCAGCTCTCTCGCACAATCGTTTAAGGAACGCTGAAAAAATTTTCATTTTAATTCAAGTTATACATATAATATAATGTAGTAACATTTTATTTAATCTTTTGATAGACACAAAACATAGAATTGTAAATAAATATTAGTGATTAGAGAAATATACAACGCATATAAAAATCTAGAAATATGTAATTTCCCAAAAACAAACAAACAAACAACTAATTATTTGAGCTGCACATCTGCTGCGCTGCAATGCTGAATTTTTCCTATAAATTACCCTGAACATATACTAAGCATACTACCAGCAATGATCATAGTATAGAATCTATAAAATAGTTAATATTCATTATATTTGATTTTAAATTGAGAGAGATATAATTATTGCTAACATTGTACGTTGACTGTAGTATACTTTATAATTGAAACCAAGAACTTTGAATTAAGGTAATATAAAATATCTATTTACAATTATATTCAATTATAATTAAAAGCAATGTATCTTTTGCTGAAGCTGAAATACTATATTTAACATATAGTTAAATATGAATGTTAAGAATTTCTGTTTTTCTTTAAATATATATTAAAATAATTTTAAAAATATTAATTGAAAATTAGAATAAGATTTCAATTAGAAATTAAAGAAAAAACTAAACGTCCTCTTAAAAATTAAAAGAAATAGTTGTATATTTTATAATTTAATTTTTGAGTTTATAAAATATTTATTGTAGAGATTAATTTATTTTTTGATTATCGAATATTGTAGAAAAGTAGTAATTACTTAACTAGTTGTATAAAGTTTAAAAATCTAATAACTAAAACCCTTCTATCTTAAAAAATGCAGAGTTAAAATTAGTTAAAGTTCACTATATAAATGTAATAGTGATTATTATATAGACTCTTAAAAGATATTTATATCATTAGTTTGCATTTACAATGATCATTACAAAGAAAAATATAATCATATATTTATTTACACTTATATACCTTATTTACACTCATATACCTAATGAACTTTGACAATTCGACAATTTAATTAAATAAGTGCAGGAAGCTGAAGCATTAGGATAATCTACAGGGTTACTTACGGATGAGGATTTGTCCATTGATCATGTTTAAGACATCAACTTCTTAACGAAAGCTGTAAAAGTACAAGTAGGGAAATCAAACTTAGGAAGTTATTAAACAACGGACAGTTTTAATTCTTTCTTCTTCATAGGTTTGCTGTTTTCAACACAATGCATTGACTGTTTGCTAACACAACATGGGAAAAAAATTCGTGCTACCACTTTCATTCAAGGGGATCAAACTAAAATTTCAAAATAGGCGCTAGTAACAAATATTTATAAATTTTAAAAAATCAACTAAAAACTATAAAAATAGAACTATCTATTTTCATAAAATTCTAGATATGTTTAAATTTTCAAATAAAAAATGAAAAAGAACACGTATTTTTGTATTTAATATACCGAGAATACATTCATTTTTACCTTGATAACAATTTTTATATTAATTACATTATCTCGATTTAAAGAAAGTAAAATTATACAAACGATTTGTTATTAATTGTATGCATTAATACTATAAACGTATTAATACTGTGTTAATTTATAATAACTGAAATAATAATAGAAATAGTTTTCAATTAAAAAAAAGCGTGCTTTCACTTTGCAGTTTTCTTACACAAAAGTACATAATTAAATTATACAGTTTGAAAAATTAAATTTTACTTAAATCTTATATTTAGTATCAAAGAGAATATTTCATTATTATATTATTTTCTTTCTCATATTTACATAAATCCAGAGATTTGTAACAGTTCATTTTTATTATATGGATATTGATAAACACTAAATAAATTATAGAAACTATTAATATTTGTCAACAATAACAGATAATAGGAAATTATGTTTCTTCTGCTTCATATTTATGATAATTTAAAAAAAATACTATTAATGTATTTAAAAATAAGAATGAATTTTAATAAATTTATTAATTTAATTTTAAAAAATTAATTATTTTTATTTAGTCATTGTTAAGAAAACTTAAATCATTATTGATATTTATTTTATTTAAATGATTATATGTAATCTAATTCAGTTTAGAATTTTCATTTTTATACATTAAGTTACTACTTAATTGACAAAAAATAGATAATTATGTTTATATATGTTGATATATTAGTTCAACATAATTCAAGTTGAATTCAAATTATTACTTTATATTTATGTCACAAATCTAGCTTGCCATGAAAAATTCTATATCTACAACGATTCTCATACAAATATAATAATATTTAAATAGATGCTATACACGTAGATATATACGTATGTATATGTATAATAATTCGTTATATCGCAAGTGTATCGTTAAAAATAAGAATATATATTTATAAACGATATAGTATTCCATTTTTGTATTTAACAATGTAGCAAAAGTTGAATTTTACTTTTTAAACAATTTAATTAATTTATAGTGAAAACTATTAAATTATTGCAGTTGAAATTTCTAAATTAAATTTGTCTTCAATTTATCAAGTGACTGGTATATTTTATCAAAAAAATTCTTTTTTATAATGTTAAAATTTTATAAAAACTAAATATTTTACAATAATTCGAATCGAATTTAGAAGTTTTTAACTAAGTAATATATTCCCGAAATTAAGAAAATGTAAGCTACTTAAATGCTTATAAATAAACTATAAAAAAATTTTGATATAAATTACAGCATTTTCATAAGTCAGAATAAAATTAAAATAGTGTTCTTAATATTCATTTATATCTATAAACTTAACCATAATTATTGATAGTTAAGAAAACATTAAATTTGAATGATAAAAAATAAATTTTAATGCATATTTCGTAGTAAGATTAATATTTTATATGAATATACACTTACGAGTATATGGAATGAATCCATCGTCATCTTCGGGATCCAAACAGTCTTTAAGAACGGATTCACACTCCTGATCAGTGAGACGTTCACCTAAGTATGAAAAGGTAGAAGTAATTGAATTATTGAATTAACTTTTAGTAAAATTATGAATAATAATTTAATACTAATAGATAACTTTAAAAAAAATTGATGTTTTAGCTAATGTTAGAGTAAATAAGAATAAGACCGTAATTTAATCATGCGAAACTTTTAAACGTAAACCTTTTAAATGTTAATTTTCTTAACATTATATTAATAATATTACGTTACTGTTATTTAATTATGCAAAAGACTATACAGAATTTTTATTCTGTATACAGTTATTTAATTATATAAAAGACTATATAAAAATTTTTATATTAAAACAATTAGTATTTTTAGAAATAATCAGAATGATTTTTAAATTTTAGATTTTTACAGCAAATTGTATTTTGAAATTGATAATAAATGAACTTTAAAAATAAAGTTTTGCAATTCACCATTTATAAATATTTAGCACATTTTACTAATAAAACATTGTAAATTGTAAATTGAATTGTAATTGAAAAAAAAATGTAAATTGAAAAATTAAATAATTGAAAATTATTTATACATTGCCCAAATTATCTTTGTATATGTTTCATTAAAAATTGAAAAAGTTACAAAACAAATATCTTATAAAAATTATTAGAAGTAAAATGTATTTAATTCTTTAATTATACATTGTGCATAAAATATTGTGAACAATTATCTAACCCAGAGTTAGAAGAGTGTGTGACAATTCTACTGCAAGCATCGTTCCGTTTTCAGCTTTATCATAGAGTTTCAAGCATTCAACAAAGTCCTCATAACATCCCTGTTCTTTATCCTTTTTCACCTGGCTGAAGATGGGCAGGAATTCTTCCAATTGCATAGTTTTTTCTCCTCTTTTCTTCGTACCGCCAAGCTTTTCTATAGTAGCATTGGTCGGATTCGTGTTCAGGGCACGGAGAACATTACCAAGGTCAACAGCATCGATGACATTAGTGCCATCAGCATCGTAAATTGAGAAAGCAAATTCCGCCTCTTTTATAAAAAAGACAATATTGATAAAATTTTAGAATAAAATAGAAGTTTTATCTAATATAGAATTTAGTTATTAACTAAAGCTAATAAAATGCAAATAAGAGAATAATGGAGATTGTTCGTAGATTATTTAGTGACAAATTAATATGTCACCTGTAGTAAGATGATCAAGTGTAATAATCAAAATTGAATGATATAAAGTAAATAAATAAAATAACAGCTTAATATTAATAATAACAGTAGAATAATAATACTAATAATACTACTTAATACTAATGATAACAGTAGAATAAGATTATTTATTTGTTGTTAATAAATTAATACCAAATATAATCGTAAGCAGTTTTTCGTGGAAACACGACCAACTGCATTCAAAATTGCCAATCTTTTACAAATTTATAGATTGAAATTATTTTATTTAAAAATAACTATATGAGAAATCACAAGGTTCTACCTTTGTCTTTAAAACACAGTTTTATTATCTTTTGTGCTAACCATTACAGCATGTGGTAGGAGTTTAGAAAAAGAAAATAAAGTTTTATGTTCTTTTATAATAAATAGACTTAAATGTAATAATTATAATTATCTTGTATGATACCATAAAATTGTATATTAATTAACAGTTTTACTTAATTAGTAATTTATAATTTATTTAAAATATATATTTAAAAAAGTATTTATTTATTTATTTCTAACTACAATTAATCATTATAAATAACAATTGTTTTAAAATTTAAATAATACGACCAATAAAGAATGTACTTGGAAAAATACCTCAAAAATATTATTGACAAATTTCAAAATGATAACATTTCTGTTTGTTAATTAGTACAAATTTATATATATGTGATATTATAGAATGATAAATTAAGTATAACAGATAGTATAAATGATAGATCACATTTAGATATGGGAGAATAAAAATTATTTCTTAAATAAATAATAAAGATGATTTTTAATTAAATAGATAGGCATTGACATATATTTGACTTGACAGGTCAGCGATAAAATTCTAATTTACAAAATTTGTACGATGTAAATTATTAGAAATTTAACAACATTTTTCCGTATTAATCTTTTTAAAAACTATGTGATTATACATGAAATATAATTTTCATACATAATGAAAATTCATGTGTAATTTAATCAAAAATATTAAAAAATTTGTTTTATATTCATAATGAAAAAATTATATTATTTTGAATTCACATAAATATCTATATTTAAAACTATGTTTTAAATATGAAATGAACTCACCCTATTTCTTTAAAAACGAATTCCAGGATTCAATTTACTATATTATGTTTGTACTTATATGGGAAAATATTAAAAAAAGTAATATAACCAATTCTAAATATAAAATACAAATTTATAAATATAGATTTTTTGTTTATGTTAACCATAAGTAATAATACACACTATTAATTCAATAACAAAAGATGACTATTTTAAAATATATATTATGGTAAAATAATAAATAATTATCTTTTAGCAAATATTAATGCTTTCCCTATAAGTTTATTCGATTCTGTCTGTTCTTAAAACATTTATTTTCACAGGAATGATCATAAAATAGATGTTCTTCTATAAATTATATTTATAATTTTTATAATTTTTCAATAAATTATATTTATTTAACTTAGGATAATTATAGCGTAAAACAATAATTTTTAAAATTCTTTAATTAAATTTATTTGATTGTTGGCACGAAAACAAAATGCGTAATTTTATGTTTACTATTTAGTAGAAGTTCATTCAGATTATTTTACTTTTAATGTTAATTAGGAAACAATGTTTTTATGTGTAAAATTACAAGTTATTAAGTTATCATTATAAATAATTCGTTATGTTAAATCTTTTATTCGTATTTTTTCATAAAAATATTTGAAACAATTGTATTAAGACATTTTTATATTTATAACTACTTATAAAGCTTGAAGATAATCTAATATTAGCTTTCTCATTCAAAATATAGAATAAAAAATTATCAATTAATTTATAATGTGTATTTAACATAATTTAAATGATATAATGTTATAAAAAATACAATTTGCTTCAAGATTGTAAGTTATAAGAATGTATAATTTAAAAAATTATATAAGTTTTTTATATTTTATGTAATCAAATTCGTAAACAACTAGAATTTCAAAATAATTTCGAATATAATACTAAAAGAATAGAAAACATTAAAAAATAAAAAATTTTATTTTATTAAAATCAATTAGTAATTGTAAAAAATTATTAGTTGTCAATTCGAATGTGGTGTAATATTTTCCAAAGAGTTAATATTATAAATTTTGGTTTTAATGAATGTATTTCAGAATTGCTGTACTATATTATAATAATACGTGAATCGTTTGAATAACAAAAACAGATAGTTTTGTGAATTTAAATATATTTTTAAAATAAAAGTTAATAATATTGTACAGAAAATTATAATAAAATCAACTATTTAAATAATTTTAATAATGCAATAATTTAATTTCTATTTATTAATTTAATTTGAATCATGATAATATTAACGCATAATATTAATTAGTATGTTTATAGATAATTTATTGCAGATACAGTAGTAGAAGTATTGAATAAGTTTTAAGAATTTATTAGTAGTATTATAGTTGAAATTATAATTGTTCATCAATGTTAAGTGGTACAGATATATTTCATATTAAATTATTAATTTTAAAGGCATTTAATTTACAAAGAAATTGAAACCATTTTTGAATATCCAAATTATTTTTAGAGTTTGCTCCCTCTGTTCCTCCCTTCATCCTCTAAATCCAGTAATATACGAGTAGTGGGTCAGATTACTTCTACCTAGCCATATAAGAACAGCCTCCCAGATATTTTTAACAGTGGAATGTGCTATTCCTCAATATGAAACAGTAACTTAAAAACTTCGCACACAAGAGATTATGCAATCAAAGTTTAGATATAAACAGAAGATGCATGAAAAAGACATTTCGTATTATTTTATTATATGATTCATTCTACTCGAAATTAAAAAAATATCCTAAAATTAATTTATGACATGAATGATAATAGTTGTAAATATATTATAAGGAAATGTCATAAAATGTTTTTAACTGAATAATTTTAATATATTCGTATTATTAAAAACTTTCTAACAATAACTAGTGAAAATTCATTAAATATATTAATTACTATCTTTTGCTTTCAATATATAAATGTATGTATATATATATATATATAATTACATTATATCATTATATAATAAACTTTCGTTATTTCACAAAAATTGAATTTGGAAAAATTTTAAAATTTCGATATAATATAAAAATAAAATAAAATGTTTGTATATAGAAATATAATAGTTAAAAATAATTTTTAGATTTTAATTACAGTTGGTCAATTTTTTCAAGAGGTGATCAATGCGAATTGTATTCAGAACATTTTTCAAAAATCCAATTGTCTTGTAGATACAGTCCAAACTACTTATTCAGTATATTTTATGATTATTCTTTTCAGCATAAATATTTTCACAAAACATTAAACAGCACATGTTACTAAACAAATTTTCACTAATATTATCACCGAAAATCTATTTTCTGCGCATACATAATACTTTATTAAATAACTTTCTTTTACACCAACGTTCACTTAACAGTTTTAAGAGTGAATTAGAAAAAAAATGTTTGTTCTTATAAGCCACTTAATAATTAATATTTTAAGTAACAATCTATGTAAATATTTTATGATTAAAAACGGAAAAGTTCATCGTTTATTCGTACTCACTTTCAACATCCTTGGATGAAAGGTCAGCCTAAATCAAGAAAAAAGAACTTTTTAGTATTTCTAATATTTAGTCAAGATTACATTGTTTATGTAAAAGGATAATTTTTAAAGATAATTAATCAAATTTTCACTGTGCTTACCATCGTTATAACGTGAGTCTGGGCTTTGGATGCTTACTGAACCAAACTGAAACCAAAAGTGCCAGCAACCCAGGTATGCTTATTCATTTTATCGCCACAGATGGCGCGACGTACGAACATTTTGGAAGATATTTGAGATTCACGACAGAGATCAGTACGGAACCAGCTGGGAAAGATTATTCTTTTCGGGATTATAAATACAACATCAGTAACACGTTCCAAATACCGTTTAAAGAACCTTCGACTTGCATATGCCTTAGTTACTTCATGCTGATAAAACTATTTACGTGCACTTCCAACGTAAACATGATTTCTGAATTAAAATATGAAGCTTTAAGTATTTAAGTCTTACATTTGAATCTAATTAATGTAATTATTTATTAATAAATTTAATCAAAATAATAAGTTATAGTTTAAAGACGTAATAATATTCTCTATAGAGTAGAGTTAATTTTATAAGACATAAAATCTGTAAAAATTTATGATAAATAGATTTACTCTATTGGGGTTAAACATGGTAAAATATTTATATATACTCTATTTGTAGTAAAGAAATTCAACCCGTTATGTTTTTATAATAAAAAATTTTGAATTAAAATTTAATTACATATAATCGATCACGGGCACTAATTATAAAAAATTTAATTGTAATAATTTATAATATTGTGCGTCAGTACATATTATTACTCATTTAGTATAATATGGACAAAGACTATCAATCGATAGTCTTGTGGTGATATTGAGCCATCTACAAAGTGATTCTATACCCCAATGCAAGCTAATGGGAAATGCTAATTTGACGATTAGCAATTAAAAAATCGGGAGCATATCCGAAATCAACTGACGAATTGTTTGTATCGTTTCGGAAACGACATATATTAAATTGTATGTGCTCTTTCATAAGTACTGCCTATTAACATAGGTTTTAGAAAAAGCGGTTGAAGCTTCATGAAGATGTGCTACAGAACGAAGTATCAAATTTTATTTTTAAATTATCTAAATATAATATGAAGCACATGATCAAGAAAAAGTATTATAATATGTTATAAATAAAAACAAACAGATATATATATATATATATATATATATATATATATATATATATATATATATATTATTTGATGTTACGTAGATAAGGATTAGAAATACCTTCAGCATTCAGCATTTAACCATCGCCTACTAATATATTGATGAAAATGAAACAACCATCAAGGTACACAGGCTTACTACCTGTCACCAGTCAAAATCTTTTTAGCAAGCACGAACGATGATGGTTCTGTTTAGTGAAATTAATTCAAGGTCCTCCAAATTTATACATTATAAACTCTATAGTTAACATTTTATGTAATCTTTTATAAACTTCCATAGAATGACAATTTATATATAAAATCAAAAATAGTGTAATAGACTTCCACAATATACTATTCATAAAAAAAATTTAAGATAGCCTTAAATACTTTTAATACATAAATTTTAATACTTTGCATATATTTTCATTAACATATCATTTAGAGACCATTATTAAATGTATTAAATAAATAGTTAAAAGTTATAATATTATTCAAACCAATATGTAGTTCTCTTGGACGACTTATACTATTAATGGATTATTTTGAAAGCCTGTAAATAATTTTTAACCAATTTGTTTTTTTGTAAGCAACAAACGATAATACGACAGAACGATATATATCCGAAGTGTCTTGCAAAGGTTTACAAGCTTCTTGACCAATTCTTCTCCAAACTCTAGTACCCTACAAAAATAATAAATAGTAACGATAATATGCAATTTTCGAGTACATCCAGTAGGGGATTTCGAATTTATCCGCAAACATCAGTAACAATAGTACATTAGTCGATATTCCAAAAACGAGTGGTATGGCATTTATAGCGGTAGAAAAGTTATTTTGTCGAAAGATAACTTTAATTAAAAACGAACAGTAAAAGTATACCGTAGAGATAACACTTCTCTCGTAAAAAATAAATACATAAATTAACGGAAAGGTAAATTCCTTTCTCTTTTTATATATTTTTTGGAACTCTTCATATTTTTATAATGATCTAATTACGAAAGAAATATTATTTCTTTCGTAAGGTTAACGAGATTCTCTGGGGTTTAAAAATTTCCCGGCGAACAGGTCGTCGTTACAAAATTCTCCTCGAAATCGAGAGGCTACAGTTTGTAAAAGTATATAACAATAACTATTTAATTTTATTGTATAGTGTTGACATAATAAAAATAATTGTTCTATGTAAAATAGAGATATAAACGGATTTAGCTTAAGTCTTGTAACTTAAATGTACTTAAAAATAATATTTAAAAAATATTTAATAATAATAATATGCATAATAATAATAATCATAATAGTCATTTCACTGGTTCAATTTTAAATATTCTATAATACGTAAAAATGGATGCTCTTTAAACGAAATTTTCTGTTAGATTAAAAAACAGGTAGTTTTAAAAAAAACGAAAAATGTTTTCTTCACTTTAATTTTAAATTACTTATTTTCTAGAAAATTCTTTTTACTAATAACAAAACAATAATCGTAAAGGGTAGACATACATATATTTTTAAGAATAAATAATTTTAGAATATTTTTTATGAAATATTAAAAGCGTAATCTTCATGTTAGTCCATGTTTAATTTTATCTTAAAGACTAAAGGTAAATTTCGTTTGAAAAGACCTTCTTTTTATTTACAAATCTCCAGGCTCAGTTATTTATTTAATTAGCTCAATATGCTTTATTAGGTAAAAAATTAAACAATAATATCATAGTATTTTATTCACTAATTAAATTTGTTAGTTTTTCTGATTTTAATATATCATTTATGTATATGTCCTATTCATTAACAAAATTTAATTTTGTGTTAAATGAAAATGTAAGTTAATGAAAAACTTAATAATAGTTATAATTTTATATAAATATTTTATATTATATAACTTTTATATTATAAAGTTATATTATATATCTTTATATAAATCTTCAAATAAATATGGCTTTTAGATTAGAAATTCAATATTATCTAATACAAGCCTTGTTTCTTTCCATTATTTCTAACATACATAATTGTAAGTTATATATTTATATTACTGTTGCACGTCACGGCCAAAAAAACGTAATAGTATGGAACTTTAAAATTTACAATGATGCCAGTATTGATTTTATCTGATAGAACATTATTAACAAATTCATTACAATCGAATTGATTAAATCTATTTACAACAATAAGTAAGAAACCAACCTGGTCTTAAAATTTATTGAAGAAACGAAAGAAGTCATATTAATTGCTACAATACAAAATAATAGCTATAACATAAGAGATAATAATTTTTGAAATATGTAAAGATAGATTTAGCAAATTTGTTATTCTTTAATTATGCATCTCCTAGACTTTGTAAAAAACATTAATTTTCTTGAAAACTAATACATGTTTCTCATATTTTACAGATTTACTTAACTTAGAATGCAAATAGACCAAATGGTTATTTTGGCCTAAATGTCACGGCATCTTTTTGTGTCAATAAGCAACTTGTCGGATGCTGATTGATGAATATTTCTGATTTTTCATCCAATACTTCAACAACTTACGCCGGTTCGCGATCATCAAGAGCAGCAAATTGACAACTAACAGGTAACCAAGTTCGGTAGAAAAATCATGAGTCACCTGCGCGAATGGTAGCAAAATAACAAGAACCTTATTAAATATATTGAATTAGAAAAACCACCTCGATTATTCTTCTAAACTACTAAACACTTCAATAATCTATATCATTGTCGTTATTTGATTGCAGAACATTATTATTTAGCAAATTACTTTTTGATAAGGTTTCACAAGAATCTATAAATAAAATTATATTCAATTACTTGTGAATTACAACATTCTTATGGGCTAGTAATTTTTATAAATAAGTGAATTATTATATTTATATCTCTATGTAAATATTAATAATTTTAGCCAGCTAATATTTATTTTTTCTTATATATTCTTATATACTCATAAAATAAACTTATAAAATTATAAAATTTAAAAATTCCAACACATAAAATATGTATTTACAAAAAGTAAAGAAGCTATAAATGTATTAATGTTAATAAGTTGTATCAAAAGAACTTATTTCATCATTTAAGATTCAATTATCTTTAATAAATAATATACAATAAATCTATAACTTAATTTTATTTACAACCAATATAAAATTATTTGGTATTATATGAACAAATTTTTTTATGAATTTGTTTATTAAGCTGATTCTATTATAGATTTTAATATGTATATACGTATGTATCCATATATATTAAAATATATGTTTAGAAAATTGATAATTTTTAAATGCGTTATATGTTTCTATTTAGTTCCCGCAAGCTAAAATTCGTATAAGCTATTTATAACACTACTGCTATTAAGGATAATTGGAATTTTCTTGCTAGTCTGGATAAGAGTGGATTAATACGCTACATATTAATTACTTTCATTAACAGATTACTTAAATTGAGGCGGTAACTGGTGACATAGAAAATTGTACCAGTTGATAATAGCTTGTAAATAACATTAACGTCATGATAATTATTAGCAGTATTAACTAAATTATTATTAAATAGTAAATTACTTGTTTATAAAATCTTGTTTCAAATATGAAAATAACCTTATATATAAAAATTGTTAAAATATTAATAATGTGGTTAGCATTTAATATTACTAGGTGTTGTTTATATATTTACAGGTTAATCTATACTACTTTATTTTTTATATTTTAATGTCCAGTATCTTAATTAGACGTTTCTTTCAAGAAAAGTTGATACACACCGGATGGTAAATTAAAGGGGCTAAAATTATACGATTTTTCACAATTAAACTCATTGCAACTTTAATTACATATACATAAACGTACATACAGAAACGGAAACTTATTCATATAAACATTATTTCTGCTAGTTTTCTTTTTTGTATTAATTTGCCAAGATGTGGAGTACTTGAATGGCAAAAGTTACATACCAAAAATAGTCCGCAATTACTAATCATTATCTTATGAATTATTTAAACAAGTATATTTTATACGATACTTAAAGAATTTCCATATAGTTTCTTTTCGCGACAGTCTACAGACTTCGTTTCATTCTTAAATCAATTCTTGCTTAACATGGCTTAGACATATGTTTTCACTTCAGGATATAAAAATTGTCTTACATATTATTATTTTTCATTTACAGATACGCAAATAATAATTCTTAAATATTGATAATTTAATAAGACTTAGTTCTAAGTTGTAATCAAATAACAGTGAATGAAAATAGTATATATCAGCTAGTGAGCAACAAAGAAGTATAGCCATAATTACTGTTCTACTTATTGAGTACTCATGTATTTATACATTTAGCATACACCCATGTAAAGATTTTTAAGCAACGGATTTCTGTGTAACTCAACGATTGTATAAATTGTCGAATTGTTAAAGCAAATCCATCACTTGGCAAAGCGTCAAAGTTGTTATTTATTATTGTAAATAAGCATATAATAGATAGTTTTAGATGTCAAATATATAAAAATATTTTTTATTAATATAACTTGTAAATATCAAATTTTTCACACATTTTGATGGTAGTCTTCATAAAAGCATGTATGAAATGTATAAAATCGTAATAATTGGCTACAATTTATATAAGTACACATATACTCTCACACATAAATGTGAGTTTGTATATCTCTCTCTCTTTATCTTTTCCTCTTCCTCTAACTATTACTAATTCGCTTTCATCTATTTCTCCTTTTTCAGTCCATCTAGAAAATTAGTATTAATTTTCATTCATTACAGCCTAATAAGTAATTAAGTGCGCATGTACGTGAGAAGCATATGTGCTTCATATAATAGTCAATAACAAATTTTCTCAAAAAGTTGTTGTTTTAAAATTCGTCCTGTACTCATTATTGTACAGTATTAAAGAACCCTAGAAGAACATTTATATGGATATTCTTAAGACTTAATTAATATCAAAAATAGACCATTGAGGGATTACATGTACTAAACAGTTTTAATAAGGAATGCATTTTTTTACATCAGTGGCTAGAAGCTTCATTTAACAACAATTACAATTAATTAAAACAATTCATATATGACGAAGTTACTATGGTTTAATGTAAAAATTTTAATTACTGAGCTTTATAGATTCTTCTGTCTTCTGTACGGCCATTGAATAGATACTCGTAATATGTGTGAGTACATATGTACTTATTGTGCAATTATAAATAAATAAACATAATTAAATATACGAGTACAGGTGGAATAATTTTAATAAACTTTACTTATATTAAAATATATAATTATTCTTGGGTATGACCTTTGTATATCCACAAATGAATATAATTTTTTATATTAATGGATAAATTAATAAATAAATTAGTTAATAAATAATATATAGTTAATAATAATAATATATAGTTAATAAATAATAATAATAAATAGTTAATAAATAATTAATAAATAATAAATAACAATAGGTGTGAGCTCATATCAACGTATTAAAACTAGAGTAATTTCCGTCATACACGAAAATATTTCGTCATATATATATACGGTTACATATGTTTCATACTGTTACATCAATTGAGACACTGTTACGTTTGATTCAGGTCGAGTTCGTCTATTGCACCAATCTAAGAGACAGAGTCGTCTGAGATAGGGTTAAATAATTATTAATGGTTTTTGAATTGTAACAATACTACGAGAGAGAGAGAGAGAGAGAGAGAGAGAGAGAGAGAGAGAGATAAAAAATGTGCCGAAATTCTACTTATCAAGTGTTTAGTACTTGGTGGTTCCTTAGTAGCCTACTCTCTGTTAATTATTTAAGATAATTATACAACGTTTTGACTAACGAATTGGTTACTTGATTCCTTCTGACATACTGATGGATAATGAAGGACTCAAACCTACCAAGGTGGATAACTAGTCTTGACTATCCAGCTTCAAGAATCGTCTAGAAGTTGTCGTTTCGGGAGCAGTATCTCAATTGCTTGTTCGGTATTTTTATCTTTATTTATACGTTTGTTTCGGATTCTGATTTGTTAGTTGGTTAACCTACACGTTACATTATACGCTTTCCGAGTGTGTACCCACTTTTAGCATTGGTATTCTTTGCATAATTGTAATTTCTTATTCTGTAACTGCTTACGTTGCAGGCGATAGCTTTTGGTATGTGGATTTGATGATTGCAGCTTCAAGTACCCGAAAGGCGACAACGCATTACAACGTATTTAAAAATAACATTAATTAATATTTATAAATTAGCAAAAAAATTAATATTATATTAAGGCTACAGCTAAGTCAAATAGTGTGCACTTAAAAAGTTACACTAATATTATCTGGACACTGTTATTTTTTATTAATCGCCCTTGATACTAAATGTATAATTGACAAACATACAATGATTGTATGCATGGTACATGTATATCATTAAAAAAATTATTAATTACTTTAATCAGAAAATAGATTAAGCAAATAAATAGAACATTGTAATGTTATTAAAGATTATAAATGTAATTAATTATAATATACCCTGTAAATAAACTATGAGAATTGGACATTTATGGAAATAAGGAGTAGTTCATTGGGGTATAATTCCATGAAGTATTTACTTGTAAATACTTATATAGTGTACACATTTTGTTAGAGATTGTTTTATTGTACTCATCAATAAATCTGAGTAAGCCAATTTTGCCTTAAACAAGGTAGTTCAGCTGTAGATGACCACGGCAAAAAGTATCGGTTTCTCAGTAGAATGCCCACTAACTTTTGCAGAGGAACACCAATCCAGAAGTTACTGCTCCTTCATTTCAATCTATTTGGTGGGTATAGGAATTAGGGAGAAGGGTATGTGAGGAAGATTTGAGACTAATTAAGAGATAGTTTCGAATATTATGGATAAAATATGGAGAGTTGAGGGCTAATCTAAGAATTCTCATGTATCTGCTTTGTAGTATTTTGAGACATCGCACCCCATATTGGAATAAAGTAGGTTCTTAATCTGTACATAATGGTGTGAAATTTTGTTTTGTAGGAGATGGAGTTGGAGAAGAATGAACGAAGGGATTGGTAGGCGTCCGAGATTTCGTGCCTTGTCGCGTTTACTTGATTGTACCAAGTGTGTTTCCTATCCAGAAAACCACAAGGTATTTCGCGGAATAACTTCATTTAATGATTTGAGAAACTACATTGATGAATGTTGGTGTACAGTTTTTGAGGGAGAAGAAAACAATTACTAATTTGGTGTGATACACGTAAAGTCGCCACTAATATCAGGAGAGGCCTAGCATATCGTGGAGGCAGAGCTAATGAGAGTAACATTATCGGCATACTAAATGATTATAACTAAATTGTTGGAAGTGTTGTTATTATTAAAGAGATTTTAAAGAGAAAAAAGACTATTTTTTATTCTTGGTGAATCCCTGATTAGGCTGGTTACGATTTTGATAGGGAGCTGCCCATCTTGACTGCGAAATGAAGGTAAGATTAAATGGAAGGTAAAATTTAATTGTGTTGATGAGATAGGGAGGAATGTTGAACGATATTCGTTTGTAGATGAGACGTGTATGCGAAACATGGTAGAAGGCTTGTTGGACATTGAGTAAGAGTATGGCCTTGTATCTTCTTTTATTCACGTTATCGGTGATGTATTCTGTGATGCAGGGGAATTAGCAATAGCTAAAAAGTGAGAAAAGAGGTTTGATAGGTTTAAGAATATAGGCATTGTGGCTTCTTTACAAGACGTATGAAAATAATGCAGACACGATGGCATTTATTATGTTGCAGAGGAAGGTAGTATTTCGAGGAGTCTGTTTCTAATACCATCGTTAACAAGGATATTTGTGAAGACTATTGACTGTTGTGAAGGGAGAAAATAATATTTTCAGCTTCATTAGGGATGTAGGTTGGAGAATGTTGTTGTTGGGAATTGTAGTTAGAGGCAGTGTCAGAATTGTGAGTATGGATAATGCGGCTGGCGCGGTTACAGGAGAAGATGTAGTGGGCGCAAAAGAATTTTCAAGGATACGATCTTCGTCAAGACTAAAGGAGTTGTTTTCTTCTTTATAAGTTGAGAGCATCCCTAAAAATTCATCTATATATATATATATAATTACATAACGTTACTTTTCTCTTCAGTGCACTTTAGTGCACAAGCGTAATCACCTGGCAGCGATTAAAGCGCCATTGACAACTAATATACGCACACATATACACAAATACGAAGTACAATTATGCCAGAAATTTTTTATTAACAATAGTTAATGAAAAGAAGAATTAATTAACATTAAAATTTATAACTGAAAAAACAATATAACCTAAAATAAACACAATTAGAAAAGAAGAAAATAAATACTACTGTTACATTGAATTTTTATTCTTTTTTTTAACTTACACTACGACGTATATTAAGGATTAAAAAAATAATCCTGAATCTTAATAATATTAATGTGGTAAAATAATAGCGAAAATATTTAAGAAAAGTAAAAAGATTAAAGCATTTATACTTGAAGATGTATTTTTACTGCCTAAACGTAATGGAACATAAGGATTTCAGATGTAAATACAACTGAGTACTTTGATACATATATTTTTTATTAAATTTATTTCACATACTTATACAGCTTGTAAAAGGCATATCATTACACATCTTTACAATAGTATATTTGCTTTGCTCTCTGGCCGGAGTGTTCAAACTGCCCAGAACTATGAAATTGCCCTCTTTTTATACTTTTAAAGGCTTAATACATTTATAATAAGAGTGATTTTTTAATATTTTTTCGTAGTTTTCTATGAAATCTTGAAATAATCGCTAATCTGATTACCTTATCTTTGTATTAATCTGGATTTATAAAATTATATTAATATAATTATATTAAAATATATTAATATAATTATATTAAATATATTAATATAATATATTAAAATATATTAATATAATTATATTAAAATATATTAATATAATATATTAAAATATATTAATATAATATATTAAAATATATTAATATAATTATATAAAATTATATAAAATTATATAATTTATAAATTTTTATTAAGTTTTATATATCACAACAATTCCTTCATACAATTTTTATACAAACGATGTTCTTATATTAATCTTAATTCATATAATTATAAAACCAGAATGGAATTTGTAATATGTTGAAAAGATGATATATCGACGTTTGTTATGTCGAAAATTGACAAAGTTGAGCATTTCAAAAACATCTCTTCGTTGCTAAAGATATACAATATATTTATTTATTATCATTTTATAAGAAAAGTTTTAATACTAAATCATAATAAAAGCAGAAATTAGTGACGGCGTTGAAGGAAAAGATATATCTTTGAGCCACAAATTAGCAGGTAAAACCGCATCACCGAAAATCTTGTCAAAACGCCGGTTTGTTACAAATACAAACGTCCCGCATTTACCTGACAAAAATTTTCGAGATATTACGGTCTCTTTCGCGGCAGGTATCATGACGCATAATTGTAAGAAACAACCAATCACTCACATAAGAAAAACAAACATAACAAAAATTAACAAACGCATTGCTCTGCTACTATCGCATTTCTTCACATAGTTCTTGCCCTTTCTTTTTCCGCGTTCCCAAACTTCCACGAGGGGAGTTTTACATCACCCCTTAAGGAAGATAAAATCCGCGTCAACTTCTCACTAAAACATTTCAACCCCCTTTTCTCGGAGTTTTCTCCGAGAAAACTCCGTTTTCTGGCGTGGGAGGAAACTCCCACGCCAACAAAATCATATTCCTCTCTTATTTTTCCGCACATGCCATGCATGGTCTGATTCATTTTTCCCTTATTATTTCTTCACTTACTCCCACGCCATTCATCTTAGACGTCAGACTTTCAAACGAAATTCGCTCCCAATGCAGCCCAACGTGTATTTTACCCAAAACCCTGGAAAATTTCATTTTGCACGAGACGTTAGTAAGAATAAACTTGAAGCTAACAAACCTATGCGAATGTTAATCTTAAGACACTGTTTTATAGTATTAATAATATTTAAGGTCTGTTCGTGATCAATTATTTTTGTAATTGTAGCAACCGCTTAAAGTTATACTATCGGTTTAACTTAAATCCAGTAAAATACTATGAATTAGTACTAAATATTCATCAATAATAGCGTATTAATACAGTTAATCTAAAGGTTGTATAAAACTTAATATTTTTAAAAGTAAAGTTAAATAAAGATTATTAAATAAATTTAATACTTATTTCCTTGTATTTTTTTCAATTACAAGATTGTATAGTTTATTAACCATATTATAGAAAATATAAATTATAAAAGTTAAAGTTATATTACGTATGTGTTCGTAAATGAACGATTTTATCACATTACTTACCTTATAATAAATTTTATTGTTCAAGTTACAAGTTAATTATCTTTTTAAATAGAAATATTTGCTTACCATACATTAATAAAGTAAAGTAATAAGTTTTTGCTGTTTTTATAATACAGAAAAAATTGATAACAAACCAAAACTATCAAAAATAATTTATTCTTATAAGATAATTAATGCATATTAATAATATTACTTCTTTTAATAGTGTGAAAAAATATTGTAAAATTTTACGCATGCCAGAATTTTATTTAATAAAATAATTTTAAATATAACTCTTCCATTAAAAATCGAATAAGTAATTTTAATTAGGACTAAAATTTTTTACAGAATGTTTACATTACAAATAAGTTATAAAAAGAAATATCTTAAAAAAAATTTGTTCAAAAAGAATTGTTTGTATAAATGTGCATACTTAATATATTCGTGATGTTTTTTCGTATAATTTAATTATCATTACATAAATCTATTTTACACTTAATGTATCAAATTACTTACAATTAGTTAACAAGTAGCACTACAGGAATACTGTACTTTTCGACTTTTTAAATTTATACATTCACGTAAAACATTGAAAATTGTTTGAACTTGTTTTTTTTTTATTTCAAGTTTTTATTCAAATTTTTTATGCAATAATATAGATTAAAAATCATGTTGAAAATATTTACGTTTTACGCTTTATTCATACATGTACATTTATTTCTTTTATGCTAAGTGGGAGATTGTTTGTTTTTAAAATATTTTATCGTCAATTATGAATTAGTGATCAAAGTTAATATTTAATAATTGATTTAATGCTAAACACCAATAAATTTTAAGATTATATACATAGTACATAATTAATGTTTTAAATGAAAACTTTTAAGTTTAAAAAGAATTTTAAAGAACATTTATCATTTAAAATATTCGACTTTAAATAAGCTAACCCTAACGTTTAAAATATTCATAAATAAAATAAAAAGTGCAGTTCAAATATTAATAATTTTCTATGTATTACATGTCTATAATATTTCAAAAAATCATCTTATGGCAGTTATAGTGTTACTTTAAGTACGTTTAAAAGATGCTATAGACATTTCAATATAGTGTATTACATGGAATATTACTTATATTAAAAAATATTTTTATTCATATTTATCATACGATAAATTTTAAAGCCATTAAAATTCTAGGAATTGTATTTGCAAAATAATTTTGATAATACATAACAAACTGAAATTTCTTTGACTTTTCAGTGAATTACAGATTTTTTATAAAATACTTAATATTTTTCGCTTAAATTTCCATTTACAAGCTTTGTAACTCAAATTGTTTTTATCATCTTAATACAGCAATTGGTTCATTAAGAATAATGCAGTTTGTTGTTAAATATATTTGTATTCATCGCTAAATGTGTATTTATATGTTTCATTAATAAATCACTATGTCACAGCTCCATTCTTCTTATTATGTTTTTAAAACGAATTTTATAAACTTGTGTTTTTTTTACATACGCAATATTATTTTCATATTTGTAATATCTAATCTTATCAGCATGCATCAAATCATTGTAAAAATTCTTACACATATAATATATATAATCTTGTGCAAAATTTCCATTAAAATAATTATGATTTAAATATTATATTGCAACATTTCATGTTACATACAAGTCATTCAAAATTTTTATGTCAAAACCTGATTTAAGTTTTCACAGCTTTATAAAGCCTATTTACCTATGGTCTATCAAAATAATTAATTTTTATTTGACTATATGACTCCAGTTTTAACTGTACTCTTATACTGGCTTTAACTATATAATTTTTAAATCTAAATAATTTTGTTTATATTTTACATGTTAGTATTAAAATTGTAACATTTTGCTTTTGACTTTTGAATAAGACCTCTAGTTATCATTCGAAAACACAACTATCTGTGATTAAAAATCAGATTGATTCGACTAATTTTATTTTTTGCAACAAGACGCAGTAAGATTGATAATGCATTAGTTGAAATTCAATAATCACTAATATCTTAGCTAATAAAGTAAGAATGATTAATAGCATTAATGACTATCAATTGTGTAAACGCTTCTGATGATGAAAGTACAGGTAATATTGTTAAACAACAGAGTAGCTAATACGTTTAAATATATCACTTACAGAAAGTATATATTAGTTACACATTGAATTTACTTATTTTTTGATGAACAGATTACAATTGTTTTTTAAAAGCCTATAATTGTACTTTATTTCATAAAATTATTGTATCTTTGACAACTTTAATTGTAGAGATTGTAATTATTTTTTATGTTTAATGACGACAAAAACCAAACAAGAATTATAAAATCATAATACGAAATAATCGTTTCTAAAGCCATATAATATAATTTTTCATGATTAAAAAGGTATAAGTGAAATTTAAAAATTTTAAAATAAATTTGTGGAAAACTTTGCTTTTGTATTATTTTTTCATAAAATATGTTTTTAACTAATATATCATTACAGATATCCTATTAGGTTATTGTATAATATATAAATTATTATATAATATATATAATCTCTATTAGAAATTATTAAATTTAAATCTTTAAAAAGTTAAAAAATTTATAATTATGATTAATCTTTTCCTCTTGAAGAATATTTATCCTTCTATGCACGTTTCTCATAGGCATCAATAAATGCAGTGAGCTACGATCATGCTCATTTTTACAATGAAAAAGTCGCAGCAGTTTCATGTCATTTACATGGTTTAGTTCAAAGATTCATTAGCTACCCCGGCTTTTCATCTTACTAATTAATATTAAGTGGTAGGATGATAGGAATTAATCAGAGCTGCATCTACTGGTTCCATACAAGTAGGACAAGTTAGTGATCGTAGTAACCAGTCATCAATGCATACAGTATGATAAGTGTGCATGCATGGCAAATAACGCACTTCTTCACCAGTCATCAGCTCCATCATACAAATGACACATTCAGCTTTCGTCGCACCATCAAATTTCCTAGTAGGTAAATGTTGAATCAACCCAATCCGTTTAGCTATTCGAACTTGCTGTTCTTCTTCATTTATAATTGGTCCACCACCAGTTCCTAAGCCAACTCCTATTCCAATCCCACGGCTTATTCCCATCTCTGTTGATTGTAAATGTCGTTCTCTAATAGGTGCTGGTGGATAATAATTGCCGGACATTTCCTGAAAGTTTAAAAATGTTTTCAATGTTTTATATTTTTATCAATAATTCATTTTTGCTTTTTAATTCGTAACTTACTATATATTACAAGCTAAGAAAGTCATTTGATAAGTTCAAAGCATTTGGTAATACACAAAGGAATTTTTTTAAAATTAATTTTGATAATACATTTAAAAAAAAATCTATGAATAAAGCTAGTGGAAACAGTGATTGCATTATATGTAAATTTATAATAAATTTTTATTAATTTGAATAAAACATTAACAAATTAAGCAAATTTAAAAGTATAACATTATTCTCATTGTACAAAAGTAAATATACTCAAATGTTCATATATATAATTTGATACATATTTTCAAAAATTATAATTTAAAAACTAAGTAATGTATTCAAGGTATGAATAATGTTAAAGGTTACTTGCAAAATTCATGTAAAAATTTAGTCATTATGAAATGCAAATGCACATTGTGTAGTTGGCTGTAATCATACAAATGTCATGAAAGCTATAATAAAGTTTGATAAGAAGTGAAAAAGAAAAGAGAGCGAGGATGGGAGGACGGGCGGACAGGCGGGAGGGAGAGGGAGATATATATATATATATATAGAGAGAGAGAGAGAGAGAGAAGTGGAAGAAAGTTAAAGAGGAGAGGCAAAGTTGAACAAAAGTAATACATTATAAGGCAGGGATGGTCTGAACGTGTCCTGAGAAACACCGATACCAAGGGCAGGATCTGAGCCATTATTGAGTAAATTAGCGTTGTCTTGATGTGTGCCTCCGACGCAATTGAGACAATTGCCCATGGTTGCTGCTGTCGCTGCTCTTAACTGACTTTCTCCACTCTACCCTGACAAGGCTCATCCAGCGATTAAAGTCGTCGTGTAACTACTTGTGTTTTTCCTCTCATACGATCACAGCCAAGTAGCAACAGCAACAGCATCAACATCAAGAGCGGTCATCTCCATCAGCTGACTCCTGGACGCACGACACCTGGCACGTAAAATAAGGCCTCAGTAGTCTGCTACTTCACTGCTGTGTTCTACGTACGTGCGTTTCCACTTCGAGCCTATTGTCGTAGCCAAAACGTCTCTTGCGCCCTTTCCCTACTGTCTGACAGTCGACAACACATTCGGAAATTCTCACTGTTAATTCGAGCTAGTTCAACGCAGACATTTCCTACACACACCAGCTGAACTCTCTTTATCCCTCACGTAACACACAAAGAGTGTAAAGGAGTTCTCTAGCTGTCGCTCTTTCTCTCTAATCTCACTCGTCTTAAGACTAACGAATACGAACTTCACGGGGTATAGCACAAAATGTGACGGTCAATTACCAATCTCGTTTCCTTCTTCAGTTAAGTCGTTATTTTGCATTATGGCTCCGGGGATCCAGTGCCAACGCTAGCCCGCGCTTTATCAATGCATGACACTGGAAAAATACGTTTAGAAAAACCTTAAATTTTTCACGTTACGTAACCTAGCATTTGTATAAATAAATAAATGTGTCCATGATTCTACAATAATTAAAGTAATAGATGAATTTCAAAACACTTTGAAGATAATGAATATTTTAATAAGACTGACTTAGGTGGGACAAATCTTATAAAAAAATAGCTACTACTTATTAAACCAAAATTTAATATAGGAATTATTTCCGTAATGAAAATCAATATTCGCTATCTCTTATAAAACTGGATTTTGAAAAAATATCTATTCATTAATGACGATAACTTATCAATTTATGATAAATTTTTAATTATAAAATAATAGTTGTTGAAAATATTAGATGAAAATTTTACAATAAATTTTCTACAAAACAAAAGCAATGTAATTTAAAAACAAAAGATTTACGAAGAAAGTGCAAACTTTACGTGCACAAATTAAATGTCATTAGGAAGACATTTGGATATATGATTTGAATTCATCAAACACGAAATACTGCATGAAATAAAACGTTTTTGTATTTAAGATCCATTCGGTAAGAAATCTTTTCACTGATAATTACTTTGCCATAAAACTACATTTCAAGAAATAATTTAAAATACATTGACTTACTATTTTATCCTGAAAATAAAGACTTCGAAAACTGGGTTTCATTTTTGATACTAGAGAATACTAAAAAGTTATATATATCATACATATCATGTATATACTTGTTTTTTAAATAATAATTTTCGCACCTAAACAGTAATTTCAAAATTCTATCTAAATCAATTTTCTAATTAGCGTACTTTCTATTAAATAATTAACTCTATTATTAACATTATATTTATTTAAATCAGAAAAAAATGTACAGAAATTTTTATAAATTGAAATTATTACAAACCACATACAGTTAGTAAAAATACTTTACAATTTGAACCATAGCATCGTTATAAATTTAAATTAATTATCAAATAAATTATTATACAAGAACTATATAAGTTCTCTTTCGTGAAAATAGTGTCTTCTAATGAATCTTGTAATATGAGTCTACCACTAACAATATAGATAAGGTAATTAGACAATGTAGTGTAAAAAAATAAAAAAATACAGCATGCTATATGACAGTCATTAACGCTTGACCTTTTGCAATCACTTCTGTGCATATTCATATAAATTTGTGTGCGCGAATATTTTTGTGTGGCTTGTAATACCTATCTCAGGCTTGCAGATAAAATCATACATTCGTAAACATACGCTTACATGCATCTGATATCTTGCTTGTTCTGAAATTGTTTTCAGGCATTAAACTGTCAAAAAGAAAATATAAATGCAAATAAGCAAACGATTTATTTTAATATCAGCAATATTGTACAACAAAAATAAAAGCAATAATAATGTTATCAAGTTTAAAGCTTACAAGTATTTTTTATTCTATCTTTTTAATTGTATACATATATAAGTTAATACAAATTTCATGAAATGTTCAATCTGTAAAAAAATATGTACACAATTATACATTTATTTTATGACGTATTCCGTAACCACAGTTAATATCGTGACATTACATTTACGTGAAAAAAATATGTAAGATCAAATTTGCTTTTCAAGATCGTACAATCTAAAATCGGATAATTACTGTTTGTATTTTTTGAAAAAATATATAAAAAAGTAAATTAGTAATAATAATTATTTTATATAATTTATGTACTTTATATAATAGCATAATTATGAAGATTTTCAAGTACTCTTTTTATATTAAATTACTAGAAACATTAGTCAAATTATACATGTTTATTTATTAAAATAATTCAAAACTGTAAAAAATATAAAAATTAATCAAATGTCTTAAATAAACTGAAAAGTACTTTTTATAACTATACGAGAATTTGTTCTGAGATGTAAGGAACCTCCGTTGAATTTAAAACTGACTGATTGATTGTCTTTATTGTTGATTGTATGTTGATTGCTCAGTTCGCGATCTAATAGAGAATTGAAAAAGTATAATGTTTAAATAACCTACTATTTTTCTCAATTTTGTTGAACTTTAGAAATTATATAGTGCAAAACATTTGACTATACTTAAATTTCTGTAAATCAGAATAAGCTCTTTCATATGCGGATCCATCAATCTATATTAGATATTCAGGTATATCAAATATTTAAAACTATTTATATGTAGCCACCGATTGAAAAATTGATCATTACGAAAAACAAGCTTTGATTTATTATTATCTGCTATAATGAATATAATTACTATATATAAACTCAAAATCAATTGTACATCGATTTCAAAATATTACTTACAACTTGAAATTATTTACGTGGATTGATATAGTTTTATTTTTATGTTTTATCATAAATAAAACAATAGATTTTTGTTTTTTATATTGAAGAAAATGTACCTAATTTATTAAATTAGTATTGTAAAAACTTGAAAATATGTAATCTTTAAAAACAGGACATTTTAAATAAATTAGTATTAACAACTTTTAAAGTTTTAGTAAATTTCAAAAATTCAATTAACGAGTTATCCAACTATTACTAACTATTTGTATTAAAATTAATGAAAAATTTTAATACATTAAATTACAAATATAAATGTTTGTAATTTAATCTAATTATTATATTTGTATCACATTGATAGTGTTAGTAAAATGGTTATAAAAGAAAATTTGGATTTTTATGTAGTAGGTTACATCAAGTATTAATCTTTATTAAATCACTTGTAAATATATAAGAATAAAGAAATTTATAAACTTATTAAAAATGAAAGAAATGAATTATTATTTTTTCGATCACGGAAAAAATTTATAGACAAATGTACCAAAACGCATCTAATTATATAATCTGAAAAGTGAATATAAAAATCATTCATAACATGGAATTTTTAGTAACGTATATTTAAATTAAGAAAAAAAATGAATGCTCGAAATCATTATTAAACTATTGCTATATTATTTAATAATAATATGAGATTTATATATTATCAATACTTAGATAATATTTTTAGGTCTAATGAATTGATTAATTGAAAAAATGTTGCCAAATTAGAAAATTATATGATAAAGTACTTGCTGTAGAATATATATTGTTTCCAACTTTATTGAATTATTTTTATACAATAGGAATTGAACGCTGACCAACGTAAAAAGTAATTTATGAAAAACAATAAGATACAAAGTTGAAAACTTCATATACTTAAATGACGCAGAGAAAAAACTATTCCACAGACTAACAACATTCAAACTTGTAAAAGTGCAACATACTTACTATTCGATAAGCAGGAAATGTCATAAATTACCCTCTTACAGTCGGAATTCTAGGGAGCTAAAAAGAGTTTACAATTATTCAAGGCAGAGAAATGTGAACGTAATAGCTTTAGACTTCTCGAAATGCATACTGAATTCAACAAATTATTTATATGAAAAAATAAAGTATAGACTATGTAATGTTAAACGCGGTGTGATCGATAGATTAACAGATAGATAAGGGGGTAGGAGGATGGGAGGCTCGTACGTACGTATCATCTTTCCCATCTGTTGTTTTGCTCCTGCTTATTTGTTCTTGTGGTGATGGCGACGGCTTAGTACTTCGTGCTTCCTGGTTGTCCCGAATGGCTCAATGTCGGACGACCTTCGTGACGGGTGGACGCGGCGCGAGCAGACCGGGGCGAAATAAATAAGGCGTTTGCTTTTTGTTTAATATTGAAATTAAGATTATTTTTATTTAACTAAAACTTACAAAGGGTTTCTTTATTTTGTAGTACGCTTACCGCTTACAAAACCTTAACAGTTACGGTGATGAATTAGATGCTATCGGTGAATATTGATTATAATTTTTTATAAATTCTCGGAGAACACGGTGGTAACTTATAATGTTATCGACGACGGTACACAATAAACGCGGCGCTTTCTTAAACACTAGACGGTGAAGTTTTGCGAAGAACAACTGATCGGCGATGACGTAGTAAATACGATGCTTTCGAATACAATGGACGGCAGAATTATAACATTTATTAAAAGGTGACAATACATAAATGCGGACTTATTCGGCGGAACTTACTCGCTTTGTATCTCGGTGCGAGACGGCGAGGAGAATCTAGCCAAGAGACTGTCTTTGAATACACGACCACAGACTTATATCTATAGCCGGGGCCATGCACCAAATGTCAGCAATACTGGGAAACCTTCACTTCCCGATCTCAATCTCCAATTGCTGATTCTGCATGAGCAAACCCTTTTTATATGTTCGCGGTCGCTTCCCCTCACGCTTTCGTACTTGCGAGCCTCGTGGAGGGGCTGCATTGCCTAACCATTGCCCTTACGGACCGCGGGCTCAGCCCGCGGCTATGGGCGGGGAAATAGCGACGGCGGTAGCGCAAGTGTATCGCATTTGCTCACGTTTAGCCTAACATTGCGCTAGCTAGGGCATAGCCAAGGCTGAACGGAAAGCCACGTCTCCCCTCCACGATCCCATGTTCTTTCTCTCTCACTCACTATGCATTCTCTCATTCGCTTACTCAGCACTCTCTCTCGCACGCATTTCGGGTCACGTACTCTCACTACGCGGGCATTTACTCACTCACTTGGCCTCTACTTCGCTTTACTCCCGGCCTTTGATCTTTCACCAATTAATTTGCCCGTTCTTTTAGATGCCCAGTTTGCGATTAATAAAATTAATTTTAATGAAATATAAGATATTCCGAAAAAATAAACTGATAGGCGCTTTCTAATAAATTTGGCATACTAGTTAAAGAATAATTTTGTCGAGTTACAATTATTGCAGAAGAGTTCGTTATCGGCGATGTAAGTTAATCACTGGGTATATCTTCTACAAGGAAAGAAGCATTTCTCATACGAATGGTATATAGACATTTCGAAAAACTCGATAAATCCCATTATGTTATTGGTAATTAATATACTTTCTACAGTAATCTTCAATTACTATAGATCGATAAAGATAGTAATAAAATTTAAGTTTTACACAAGGAAATATTTGATACTAAATATGTATATTTTATTATAAAATCGATTATCTGATATTTTAGTATACGTAATAAATGTTTCAAAATAATTAGCATTTTAAGAAAACTGTATTCGTAATATACAATGAATTATTATGGAATAATATACTTTAATAAATTTTCAAATACACATCCTTGCATCATTTAAACTGTTCAATATTTTAATATGTTGATGTTTCAGAACAGATGATTACAGTTAATTTATTTACAATTAAAGGTGTACATAGACAACATTTCGTTTAAATTGCGAAGCCTTTGAATAAATATTAAAAAAATTAAAAAACAAAATTTTGAATATTTTAAATTTTAAATCTTTTCTGTGTATACATTTGAACAGGTATCAATAATTCAAATATAACACACTAAGTGTAAATTATAACGTAAAAAATTAAGTTTGTCTCTTATCTCTACAACTCACCACTTACAATCTAATTACTGATTGTACAAATATTTTACTACTACTTCAAACATAATCTATAACATTAATAAGAATTTGAAAATTTTAATTTTCAAAATTTATAATCTAAGTTGTTAAATGTTTCATGTTGTACAAATTAATTTCAATTTTAAAAACTTCAGTTATAATTATTTAATATGTTTAAATTTAGTAAAGTACATTTTTATATTCCTTACTATAGAAGCTAATAAAAATAAGTTATGAAATGAGGTGAGTATTAAATTCATTTTAATAAAATTTTAAAAAGTAATTTTATAAAGATTCATTATTATATGTATAATGTTCTAAATAATTCATAAAAGAAATTATATTCCTTAATATATAATGATAAAAACAATTATTATTACAAAATAAAAAAGATTATACTTTATGCTTTATCATATCATTTATTGTTTGAGTATAAGCAAACATTCATATTACATTGAGAAGATCACTTAAAAAGAAAAAACTAAAATTTGATATTTTATGCGTATAGAATACTTCTAGTAGCAAACTTCAGGTAATCTTTTAAAGATAAGGAACATCAACATTTTTTAAAGGAAATAAGTTGTATCCATCAACTGTGAAATCAAATACAACTATATTAATTAAAATAAATTAATAATTCATAACACTTATAAATTTTTTATTAATGCTCAATTCACGTGTTACTGCGCATTCATGAAAAAAGTTCAAAAGTTAGATAGAGAATATTTTTAAAAAATATTAATGATTTCAAAATTTAAATCAAATCCCGTGAGGCTCTTCGTATGATCCGGAACAGCAGTTACGGATAAATGTATTATAATTTAGTTTAATCTTATGATCATTCATTTATTTTCTACTATCTATGATAAGTATCGTGTTGTAAAAATAATATTCTTTAACTATAAAAAAATTTTTAATACTTATTAAAGTATTAAAAATTTAAGAAGTATTTTATTTCATTCTTTATTCTCTTTAAATTATTTTGTAGCCGTCACATAACTAGTTAAAATAATTTTTTTCTATTTTATTATGAAAGATTTTTATATTACGCGAAATTGAAAAACTGAGATTTTAATTATGAAATTGAATTTGTTTCAAATTTTACTAATAGTAACATTTAAAAAATACTCGACGTTTTTTTAATGAAATATTTAATCTGAATTAGATATGTACTTTAACAATGTGTTCATTTTTACAAGACACTGGAACTCGAATTATTAACATTACTATCGAAATGATTGTAAATATATCGAATGAATATTTAATAATTTTAATAATATTAGTAAAAAGTATAAGATATTAGGCGATCTAACTGATGAATACAAAATCATGGATAAAATTAAGAAATACTTTAAAGAACCTATCAGGTACATTTATTTTATTATATATATAATATAGTAATAATATTTATTTACTTTAATGACCATTTTCTTTAAATTTGATTTTTTTTTAATTTTATAAATTGCCAATGGAATGTAAAATATATTTCAGTAGTAAACTCAATTTGAGATTAATTATTTAATTCATTTAAATTAGAAGAATTTCAATTACCTTTAGCGAAATGAAATAAAAAAAAAACGAAATAGAGACAAAAATTAGAATGGAGTAAAAAGTATTCATTGTATTTTAGAAAACTTTGTGATTAGATAACTCATAATGAAATTTTATTATAATAAAAAGTAACTTTCAAGATTTAATTGCCAAGTGCTTGTGCGCGTAAATATATTATTGTAAATGTTAGTTATAGAAGACTTGTGAAACGGTTCGAATTATGAAAATGAATGAAACTAATGTTTGTTTGCAAAATACTTTAAATTTTTATAATAGTATGTTATCGCCAGAAAAGTTAACAACGTTATGATAGTTAATGCTTTCTATGCAATTTTTCGGTTGTACTACCGCTTTCTATTGTTTGATGACAACTTGATTATGCAATTATAAATCTTACGGGATGGTCTATACCTTTTATTGGATTTAAAGACAGTTTTATTGTATAATTGATTTACGTAAAAGTGTTCAAGAAGTGATTTTGAAATCTTCAATATTTTCTTTGAGACATGTACAACCTCACTTACATGAAATGCATCAATTTTTTTGAGAGAATATTGATCAAATCAAATTTCTCATCACAGTACCAAAATTTATTATTTTTAAATTTATTTTTAAATTATTTAATAGGTATTCTTATGTTATCACATTTGATTATTCTCAAGTACAGCTTTCGAATTGGCCTCTAATGAAAGTCTCTTTTTTAATTTTTTTTTAATTTTACTTTTAAGTTTATGCATTTCGTACCTACTTCTTGAATTCTCCTTTACAACTTTAAAAATATTAACAATTTTTATAAATTTCAACAGTAACAACCTAATTAATTAATAATAAGTTTCCTAATAAAAAAATTATGATTAATGATTGTTTATGTCTAATAACTGTTATTTATAATAATTAAATATTATTATAATAATTAATTCTAAGTTAGTGTACAATCAGAAAATAAATTAAGTACAATGTAATAATTTAGGCTTTCATAATAAAAAACTGTTATTTAATTCATCACGCACACGCGCATTGTCATACGCACACATACACGTGCGCGTGTATATGATATACTTATAATTTTTATAAATTAAATTATAAATTTAATTTATAATATTAAATGTATAAATTTTTATAAATAATGGATCGAATAAACCCCAATGAGTGATAAATGCTTGCATATACATCGGGTACACCCTGTTGACATATGACAGCGTGTGATGCAACACCAATAAGTGTTCCATTATTCATAACTGGGCCGCCACTGTCACCCTATCAAATTAAAACACCATTATACAAACTGATTTATTTCTTAATTAAATTATTTTTATAGTTTATTAATCAATGTTTTCCAATTGAAAATATCAAAGCAAATTAAATCTTATTTTTTTATTAGTTATGTCTATTTCAAATCAATAAATTTAACATCGAACACAAGTTCAAATTACAAAAATTAAAAATATGTATTCAATTTAATATACTTAAATCTTTAAAACTTTTTATTAGTTTCAAAGATTGATTGAAGATTAAAACAAATTAAATAATAATTTAAACTTTATTATTGTTTTTTATCGATTACTATACTAAAGTAAAAGATATTAAAATTATATATTAGTTTATATTTTACTGCAATTCACCTTTAAAATGTGTAACGTTTATTTAGAATATACAGTAATGCTAGGTACTCTTACCGGACATTTCTTGATGAAGGCCTTTGAAAATGTACAAAAATGATCATTGTTTATTTTGTATGATAAAATTGTGCTGCATTTAGAGTTGCTAATAGTTAGCAATTCACTTGATATCAGATCCCTAGAATATGCTTTTTGAGTATAGCTTATTATTCCCCAACCGCTGAGAATAACTCTGCGATTGTTGTAGATATCTTCTGAAGTAAGCTCTATTTTAGTTCTCATTTTACTGAATATAATAATTTCTTTCAACTGAAAAAGTAAAACTTTATTTCTTAAACAATATTTAATAAGAAAACAAATACTTTATTATTAATTAAATATTTCAATTAATTATTTGAAGTTATATATATTTATACTTTTCAGTTTTTTAAAAAGGAAACATTCATATAAAAAAACGGAAGCTATATAAGAAATTTGTTGTTCATTTATTAAAATTTCAGATATATATATATAATTATATTTCAGTTATAATGTGTAGAATGATTTGAAAGTAAGTTCTGATAAAATTAGCTGCTAAATAATACTTTTGAAAATAAATTCTTTGAACTCTGTTCATAACGTATATTTAATATAAATATTAATTATTATAAAACTATAAATCACTTAACAATTTTATGCTTTAAGTTCATTTTTCTTAAATATAACTTTATTTAAGAAAGGAACTGAAAAACTGTATTTACTAACTATTAAAACTTCATATTAGTCAGTCACGGTTATATAATCTAGAATAACTTCATTAATTATAAGTATAACATATGTGTAACATATGTGTAACATAAAAATGTATGTATTTAGTTGGAATATGCATCTTTAGACTTGATAATGGTATGTAAAATAATTTATGTGAAAATTAGAATATGGTAGATAATTTTTCAATGATAGATAGTATTAATATCATTATACAATTTATTTTTAAGCAAAAAAATAGTTAGGTGTTAAATGAAATGCATACGTTTGAATTTATATTAATAACATACCATTTAGTTTCTCAAAAAAAGAATTGTTTAAAAATTTTATTTTTCATAATTTTTCCAAATGTTTGTCTAATGTATTAATTTTAATTTAATGCATTTTTAAATCTAATTTAATGTGATATATATTTTTTAAATAATCATATTTTTGTTATTTAATTTAATACTGTTCTAACACTTGTCTAAGATCTTTTTTTTATATTTTATATTTTATAATCTATTTCTGAATATTATTACAGGAAAAATACAGCAATAATTTTTTCTAGATTACTACAATGAAATTCTCTTGATTACTAGTTTATTGTCTGATATTTAGAAAAAGTAAGAATATTTAGTTCTAACTTTACTATTTTTCTCTATTTAATGACAATAAAGATTAGATATTTTTTGAAGTAAGACAACAGTTTTAACAATAAATTTTATGTTGATATATACTTTTCTGAAATTAGTATAAAATATAAATGGGTTAAGAATATAGGATAAAGTTGTTTCATGGAAAAAGGAAATAGATAGAATTAAATATAGTTTAATGTAATATAATTCATGAACTTCTAAGAAAAAAATGTGCTTATGATTATTGGAAAAGTATATAAACATTAAGAGACTATTTTGACATATTGACATTATTGGTGTATCATTACAATTTTTTTCTAATTTTACATTTTTTCAAATATCATTAATGTTTTTACAAAATCAACTTTTTGATTTAATATCTTTTCTGGATGACATAGCATTAATAAGGATATAGGTAATTTTTACTCCATACATTAATCTACCATTTTTATTCAATATATTATTTTATTCAATACATATTTTTATTCAATATTAAACCATTACTCTTACTTTTTTTTTAATATAAAAATTAAAATTTTGGATTCTGTTTTTAATTTTGTTGTTTGCTTACAAAAGTTTCCATCTATTTCATTCTGTTAAAATATAATTCTAATTATTATAACTTAGAATTATAACTGAAATATAAGAGTACTATGTAACTTAAATAACTTAATTTTAACAGTACTATTTATACTTATAATCTATAAAGAAATATCTTATTAAAGTAAAGAATTTAATAATACCCGAAAATCTAAATGAAATGATTCAGATTAATTATTCCCTGATCGTCTTTTATAATCACTTTTATGAGGAGATATTTTTATTGATTTATTTAATATATTTAGGTGCTTGTTTGAAATAGTGGTTGATATATTTTAGTTTTATACATAAATATTACGAGTTTCATAACTTTCATTACTTTTCTAATAATATAAGTTAACATGACTTGTCGCCTATTGTGTAGAATTCTACAATGTAGATATTCAATTGCTTTCTTTATGATTTTTGTAAACCTATCTTAAACAACATTAGATATTTTTTTGAAATACGTCAAAAATGGTTAAGTACTTATACACTTATTAATCTGATGTATTTATCTTTTTTATTAATTGTATAATTCGATCTTTAGATTTTTTGACTATAACTCACTTGTGTGACAATTCTAAGTAATTTTGTGAATTTTCAATAATTTCTGTATACTTTTATTCTTCCGCTAAAATCATACAAATAATTTTAACATTAGCCAGTTCAGTATTTATAGACGTTTTAACTCTTACTAAAGTTTCTCTATTTTTTCAGTAGTTTGCTGATATTTACTATATTTTTATGTGCCATTTGTATTAGATTTATATAAATTTATAAGTTTTCCCTAATTCATGTTTATATTACTTTTATATTATAATATTACTTTGATACTTTATATAAGCGTTATTTCTTTAATAGTTATTTTAGTAACTACTAATTTTATGTTTTTAATTCTCGTATGCTGATTACATTAAATTATATATAACCTTTTTTAAAATTATTATACATTTGTTATAATATATTATTTTTAAAATTTAACCTTATCATCTTAACCTTTTTCATAACATTTCTTAGAAACCATGGTTTATATTTACATTTTCTTTGAGTACCTATTATATATTATAATTTTGATATTCTAAAATTATAATTTTAATGTTTATTTGTACCGACTGCTACGACTATTAATATTACTATTACTACTCTACTACTACTACTACTACTACTTCTATTACTAATTATTTAAAGACAGCGGCGTATAATGTACACTTAGGCACTTAAATTTTTAAATTTATAGCTTTGTTCTTTGTTGTTTCCTTAGTACAACTATAACAGTCGACTCATTTCGTTCGAGAAATAAACAACCGAAACGATTGAAAATCCCACATCACTCTTTCAATCATCAGTGCGGGTCTTAGCTCTCATGTCCTGGTTTAAGAAGAAGGCGGGTACTAGTCCGTCAGATAAAATAATTTCATGCAGATTTTTTATTAGACTATAGCATGTTCTCTTTGATATCCTATCCTTTTAAGATAGTGTCGCAACAAAAGCTGTTCTATTAGAAATCTCACCGTAATTCTATATATAGACCTAGAGAGATTAAATATCTCTTCCGAATTTTGATCATTTAGTATCGGTTAAAGTATATATTACTTTATATACTTTATATAAAATATAATACTATACTTCGCTTGACTGCAACTATCCAATATTCCCGACTTAGAGGACTTGAGAGACCTGCTGGAATAAAGGATGCCGTCTGTCAGGAGAGTTTTTGTCGGTTCTTTTGACTGGCAGTTTTCAGTGTTGTTTGAGTATGATAACATTATTCTAATTTAGACCGGGCGTAGGATTAAATAGGACAAAGCATTGACTTCGAACATGAACTTTTACTGTGGAAGTACTCCATGACCTTGGATTCCCATCAACTTCTATTTCACTTCTATTACGTGTGGGTCAGTTTATTAATAGGGATCTTTGTTCATACTTAGATAATTTTAAATCCATTATCTCAGGTATAGAGTTTTTTCGCGTTAGCAACATTAGATTCTCACGATTTTAGATCCTTAAAGGAGACTGTCAACTTATCTAATAATACATTGATACAAGTTTTTCTAAATCTGCGTTAAATTTTCTCACAAAAATGCAGTTAAGATAAATTTATATATATTTTTAAATTACACATTAATAATTGAGATTATCATTTTCCAAACATGTTAAGTGAATTCACAGCGGTGTTCTCCTTTCTTATTCTGGTTACGCCGGTATTTTTGACGAACCGATAGATACGGAATGAGAAGGAAATGAACTTGCGTCAAAGTGAATATTCACGACGCAAGGGTTACACGTTAAAGATTCATTGAAATTTGTTATAAAATTCATTTTACTTTATTTTATTTTTTATCATTTAATAAATATTTACATTTTAAATTATATTATTAGATCTTTGTTCTATCAATAAATATATCTTCAGTCACTCAAGATACTTTTATATTAATTTAAAAGTCTACTTATAGTCTAATCTAATTAGTATACTTTTAAATAAGGATGCACTCTAAACTTTTTATCTTCTAACTTTCATATAATTATTATTATATATTTTTACATTTATATATGGATTTTTCCATGTAACCTCCTTTTAAAAGATTTGAATAAAATATGAGTTAATTTCCAAAATATTAGTATAAGTACATTTAGGATACTTCAAATTTTCTATAAAGATGACTTACCGTAAAGTTATTATAACTCTGATTATTTTCTATTAAATTTATATGCTTGATTATTGTCAATTTTTATCTACCCTTAATATATATACTATATATAATTTGTGGATGCTATAATTTAAGCTCATAAAGTATGATTATTGATTTCTTAGAACAATATTATATATTAAACAATAAAAAGAATCGTTATATTATTTTTATCCTCTTTTAATTACTTAATCGTAGTGTCAAAAGATTAACTTTTAATAATATTATATTATCGTTAGAAAGTATTTCTTCAGTAAAAGAATTTATAAATATTATGAATATTATAAAAAGGAAACTGAAGAATTATTATTCTTAATTATGTATATTATAAGTTTGTTATCAAAGACATTAATAAATTATTCATTAAATATTGTATAACTTACTGTGACAACGGCAATATCAAACAAATAAATGAATGGCTTTATTAATTTTCCTGTAAATTTGGGATGAATATTGACGTGGTAAATTCTATAAATTGGATTCACTTTCTCGTCGGAATAAGTAGTTCCTGCATAAATGGCTATATTCGAGTAGTCTCTTGATTTTCCAGCCAAACAGTGAGCAGCTGTGAGAACATGTCGCTTAGAAATAATCGAACCACCGCAAAAAGGAGTATTATTATATTTAAGTAATACTTGATGTGGGAACTGTTGTATCCTTGGCAAATCTGCGAAGATTTCTAAAATAATACAATAATTTTTTTAATTTAAGAAATAAAACATGTTGCTTACTCAATATTTAGGGTATTACACTATATATGCAGATTGATTATTAAGTAATATTTATGTTTGAATGTATGAAATCTTATAAGGCTTCTGACTTTAAAATATTTTAATAATTTAAAAATTTAATAATATTGTTTTTCGATATTTTTATAGTTTTAAAACAAGTACATTTAAGAATTTTTAAATATAAACTAATACAATTTAGTTTCATTAAATGAAATGATTTAGTAATGATACATGAAAAAAATTATTTATATTTTAGATATTTTGTTATTATCACGAGTGATTTTTTATTTTCATTAAAATATATTGACTATTATTATTAACAATTATCTTCATATTATTTAAAGCTTAAACTTTCATTTTAGCTTTTTCTCAAAGAGAAATTACAATTCCTTTAATTATTCTTTCTAATATTAAAAAATAATATTTATTTTTTTGTCACAATAAAATGTAAACATCGAATAATAATAGAATTAATTTTTTATACAATTACTTTGTTATGTCATACATTAATTTGAGCATGGATTATACCGACTGCATTATTTCATCTCTAAAAGTCTTTTATATTTTTAGAAATATTTAATATATATAATATAATATATAATATATATATATAATATAATATAATATATATTATATATAATATAATATAATATAATATATAATAATATAATATAATATAATATAATATATATTCTAAATTCAAATGTTATAAGTTTATATTTCGAAAAAAAAGTACTAAGAATTAAATTAAAATTTGAATAAGTTATATTGAAAATAAAAATACTATAAGTAAAAATTTATAAAACAAGAAATTTGTCATTATACTTTGCATCAAATTTGAATATGGGTATAAATTAAGTATTATATTCTTGAATTTATATACAATGATTTAATCATAAATAGTAGAGCATAATTATTCTACATTAAATAATATTTTGTAAGAGAACGGATCAGTCATTTATTGGAAATCTACTTATTTAAAATATAATATAAATTGAAATTTCAGTTACTGGTAAATTAAACTGTTTCTGGGAGTATCAAAAAAGCTATATTAGGAAAGTAAAACTAAAATTTCGATTTTATTTTAATAATAATTTTTAATCCAACAATTAAATTTCATAAATGGTTTTATGTAGAGACGAATAATCAAAAAATTAAACTGATACAAATATTATATTAAAATATTTTCATATTAATAGAAAAATTTAAAAAAATATTTAATAATTATGTAAAAAGGATAAATTAGATGACTTAAATTAAAGTATCACAATAAATATATAATATTTTCAAGTTCACAATTTTAGTAATGTTTTTCACAATTCATATTCTATACTTTATGTATTTATATTTTTAATATTTCAATAATTATATTTTTAAATAGATTGTACAGATTTTTCTTTACCCTTCTTATAAAATTTCACATCACTGTATCTTGAAAAAAAAGTCAAATTAAATTTGATTTTCATCAAATTCTTAAATAAAAGTTAATTTAGTTCTTTAAGAAAGTGTCCACTATGTTACGTTTTTCTCGAATGAATTTAATTTGAAATTTATAATATTTTTGTATTTGAATAATATATTAATGTATATTGTAAATTTATTGTATTGAAGTAAAAGTAATGTATGTAGTATTTAAATAAGTAAATTTAACATACTAGCAATGAATGTGATATATAAACATATTATGAATTGAAAACTCATTTTAATGCACAGTAATTTTTGACTGAAGTATCAATGATAAAAATCTCTTATATAAGTACTCACTCAACTTCAAGAAAATGATTTCATGATTGTTTCTCTAAATGCGTTTTAAAACCAGTTCATCATTTGTTCGTGTGTAATGTTAAATCGATAGAAGATACCAACTGAAATTTATTAGAATATATTAAAATTTCCATTATATAAGCTATTAAAATATTTGTAATTGTTAAAAAATACGTCACTGTTATCACAAGGTCAATACGGTCTCACGAGAAATGTGTTAAAATTAGTATAATAATTTGTATTACTTAATTCATTAAAAAAAGCACATCTTATCAAATTAAAAAAATATTTACTGTTATAAGTATTATGAGATTGTAGACATAATTTCGAGATAGAGAGACCGATGGATCTCAACAACCAAACTATGCAAATGTTTAATTTTAGAGTTTATGAAATAATCTGTAGCTTAAGGTAATGATATTAAATTAAATAAAAGTTGCGTATATGCTGTATGTCTTTCAAAAAATAAATCCAATAAGGTAAAAATTAGTCAATAATAAGCTTTTATATATTTAAATGCTACATTTTTTATTTATCAACTCCAGTAAGATAACTAAATATTTTAAATATTAATATAAAATTTGCGTTTCAATTTTTATATATATATAAATAATCTCAAAATATAATAATTTGGTACACTATAATTTTTTAATTAAATAACAATATTCCATAATTTTTCATGACCTACAAAAATACTTCGTTTTTTATGTTTCAATTAAACAAATGTTTTTATCTTAAAATAGTCCTTATTTCTATTTTTAATTTAAACAACAAATATTCAGGAAAAGACGTTTCAAATAAGAAATAATATATTTTTTAAAGCTTATTAAAAAATAATATAATATATTTATATTTTAGAAATGTTTTAATTTTTAAAAAACATTAAAAAAGTAACAAAGAATCTTAGATCATTACGACTTCTTGTTAAATTTAATTTTTAATTTTATAACTTGTTTCTTGTTAAATATAATATTATAAATATATTTAACAACTTTCTTTATAAAAACTTCGGATATGTAAAGATATAAGCGGTTGAGATGGCCTTCGATCTTGCTTGATATGAAACATGCTGATCTCATGTTGAAACCGTGACATTGAGAGCGATTTTCGGTGATCTTGTTTTTCTCAATGGTTCAAGGTCACCGACAAACTTACAAGGACGGATAGAATAGTTTGTTCGGTATCTATATATTGTCCTGTCAAATGTAGCTGAAATAAGAAGAAGCTAGGGAAACGAAACAAAAGAGACACAAATTTCTTCTAATTATAATCTGGTCGTCGAGGGACAGTTATGGTACCTTCCCCGTTCGTTTGAAGGTGACCTGAAGAGAAAAACTGAGAGAGAGAAAGAGTTTTTCTGAGAGAACTGTTGATTCCTTACAGGATATCTGCTCCTCCAGCTGCTCCTATCACTACTGACTCGGGAATCCCTATGCGCCTTTCTTTGAGCTCTGTCCCAATGCTTTAATCGGAGCACAATGCTCACTTTCATATTCACCAGACCCAATCGGTGTGCAGCTCCTTGCGAAATAATCACAGAGTCGGACCGATGATCAGTCGCACCATCAAACTAAATTGAAGTAAAAGTAGTCCTGAGGCCTTCCTCATGACTGCTCACCGTCTGGTATGGACAAATCCCGGAGCCTTTTTCGGACTCATTTGTTGCTTTTCTCTCACTCCCTCTTTCTCTTCTAAGGTAAGCGCATGCAAAATAATCATTTATTCTGCTAGAGGCATGTTTGCACGAGCTCAACAAGTATATCTCCACGATTCGCCGAATGTGCCTAATTTACATTACCACATTTAACAAAATTTGATTTTTTATATATTTTATGATTTGTATATATTTTTATATTTTTTAAGATTTTTTTATATTGTATTTGTATATTTTGATAATTTATATTTAATTTTTAAATTGTTTAGATATTTTAGGTTTAAAATATGTTGTATTTATAGGTTTTATTGTGATAAGTTATTTTGGATTTTAAGATATTTTGTATTATTTTTATATTTTATTTTTTATATTTTGTTTATTTTTTATTTTTATATTTTTATATTTTTATATTTTATATTGATTTTTTATATTTGTTATATATTTTTTTTTTATATTTTTATTTTTTATTACTTTTAAATTTTTTATATTTAAAAATTTTTTTTTTTATATTTTTTCTATTTTTTTATATTTTTTATATATTTTTATATCTTTTTATATTGTTTTATATTATCAACAATATTGAAATAAAAATGTTGAAATCTTAGGGTGTGAGCAGTACAATATTGAGCATTGGTGCATTATTCAAATTTATACTTGCAAACATTGTCTCTCATTGGAATTATTTTGACTATTGAGTTATTCCTTACAGAAGTTAATAAATCTTTTATTCTATAATTTCATTTTTTTTATCTGATTAAATCGTTTTTGAATGAATGTATAACTTTTTTTTATTTGTAAATCAACTCTTGTTAATGTAAATGTTCTTAATCTAAATTTTATTTGAAGACGAGGTTTTCAAAATATGATAATTTATTTAGTACACAATATTACATAGAAAAATTTATTTCTTAATTACATTGTAAAGAAATAAAATAAAAATCGAAATTTATCAATAAATGAATTCTGTGAAAAGTTACTTTATATTACTTTATATTATTCAAATTAAAAGATAATGACATTATAAAAGGTCTTGTAGAACATTAAAAAAGATGTAATTCAAAGTACAAATTTAATGTTACAAAATATATGTGCAAAACTTTAAATGCAAAATAAGCAAACGATAATTTTATATTATGAATTTATTTCATAAATTATGCTGACTGAATATTGAAAAATAAATATAGAACATATTTGTACGCCTATATTAATAACTAATTAGATGAAAAGAACGAACGCAGAAATTTGTCATTACAACATCCATACATATACACGGATTTCAATTTCAATATTTGTTAATGTGTCTACATTTTTCTGAGATAATTTGTATATTTTCATTTGTATATTTATTACCAAGTTTAAAAATTTATATAATTTAATAGTACGAATACTCTAAATGATATATATTTGATTTAAAGGACAGTAGTCAATTTTTCCAACAAAAATTTATTTAATTTAATAAATTAATTTTATTTATTTAAAATAAAGAAGAAAGAATACTGAAGGTTAATATTAATATTATCTGTCCAATCTGTGAAAGTTATAAATATTAACAAATAAATCATCAGTAATATTTAATGATTTATATATTGATCGAAAAATTTTCTTTTGTTTGACGTAAGAATCAATTGCATAAAATTTATATTGACATATTTTATTTTATATTTTGTCTGCAGTGAAAGAATTATAATCACTTAAAAGTTTTATGTAAAGTATGCCCTTGTTATTTAATTTTTCTTAATTGTAATTTCTTTCGAATGTATATTGCATCTTAAACAAGTTTTCTTATAAAATATTTTATGTATTTTTATTTGACCTATAAATCGAATGCTGTAATCAAATTAAAGCACGGTAAATTTCATACATATTATGATTATCATATTATTTTTGTATAATTTGAATTTTATAATACGAATTTAATACTTGAGAAATTTACATACGTATTTCGTATAGTTTAGCTTTGCATAAGGAAAATATTAAAATTTTTTATTCAAGTTTAAGGTAAAGTCAAAGCATTCTCAGGCCATTTAACTAATAGCTAATTTTATTAAACTTCTATAATCATTGTGAAGAGATAAAACATATTTTATAGTAATTTAATATAATAATCTAATATAATTTCAATTTAATCAAATCTAATATAATTTAATTATTATATTTAAGTTCAGAATAAATAATATTTTGTGAAATTCACGTAAGTATAAACATGATTAAAAAAATTTCTTAAGTAGAACACTTCTATTAAGTCTTCGTAAATGGTTTATCGTCTATAACCTAACTGTAACATATTATGTCGATGGTTACTTGATTTATTCGTATATGTTTGTAGTTATCGTACTAAATTGTAGTGCTGATTTGTTTCCATGTTTCGTTTTAATTATATTGGCTTCATAGTTAATGTCTGGAGTACAATCTTTATTAAACAAAATCCAATCATCATGATAGATTATTATTTTAGTCAGAGACACATTAACTCTTCATAATTAGTACTAATTCTCCATCTTATGTGCATTTTTATTTTCGAACATATTATTTTATTTCTTGTGATTAATAAAACATACTTTTTACTAAATAATTGAGATATTTCCTTAGTATTTTTAAATTCCGCAACTTTTATATTTTGCTCATTTTAATCATCTTAACTCTATTGGTACTATATTATGAATATTATGAATTACTTTTGTAATTCCTAATATTAACTAATCAAATTATTTCATAAAGAATTTTAAAAAAATCAAATTTTATTGTTTAAAGGATATATTAATATGCTAAAAGTAAAAATAAATTGTTTTTAGATAAATTTGGTTAAAAAAATAAGTGTACATCATGCTTTAGTTAAGCCTTCTCCGTAAAACGAAATAGAATATTTTTTATGTATCTTCTGACTTAGAAATTCAAACAATTTTTTTAGTGAATTAGTATCACTTTGAACTCCTTCAAGTTTAACTTTCATTTTCAAAGATTTAAGTTTTATAAATGTTAATACTTAATTTATCAAACTTATTAATCCTTTGAACTCTAATAAATTAAAATATACGCAATTATATTTTTACGACCAAATAGTAAATTTTTTAATGAACTGTTAAATAATCACATTTTCTAATTTGAAGATGTCGAATAAAAAATAGATAGTTTACACCGAATGATTTGCCTTATTTTTTTCAATTTTTTTCAAGAACTACTACAGCTTTAGGATTGAACTTATATCGAAGTATAGATATCAATATTACTTGTATTAGTTCATAGTAAGACGTAAAGCAGTACAAAATCAACCATTTTCAAATATTATTCTTAGTTATGAGGTTCTGATTTGAGTTTTAAACCCAAAACTTTATTTTTAAAATAAATTAATATAATAATTAAAACTAGTTAGCTACTAATTTATATTTGATTTTAATTAAATGTTGATAACTTAAAAACAAATTCTTTCACGAGAAGTAGGACCTTCGCGAAGTAGGACTCTTACCCTTAAACACTATTACATGCCAACCTGTAGCCAATCTCTACACAATCTTCCAAACCACCCTAACCCTGATATTCGGACTCTCACACACTAAGTGTAGGAGAGTTTTAGATGTTGAGCGCTTATCTCTGAAAGCGAATTTGATATTATTCCATGCGGTGCCTTTTGAAAATTTCTTCCCACCCCGCATAAAAGAAAATAAAGAAAAAAATAGCTTAGCACTAATTTCGCAATTACTTACTCACTACAGCCTGCAAAAGCCTGGCCTAACCTTAGACCACCTAGTTCACTACTGCTACCCCTGCTGTCCGCTATCTATAACTATCTTGCCTGCTGATTATTTGATCTACAGTCGTTCCTCACAGATTGTTATTTGACATACTGATATTTTCCTTTTGCTCTTCTCCACTCCACACGGGTCCGAGAAGGCGTAACGAGCCGCGTAGAAACGCGGATACATCGCTTAAATTTTTCTTTCCCAACATGCCCAGAACAAGTGGGCCGACCCCAAAGAGACTGTAAAAAACCAGCTGCCTCTGTCCATGACTTCTACGGAAGAGGGCTATAGCTATCATAGGTCCTACTAATAACGTGTCACTAACATCTACTGCTTTCACGACTAAGAGAACGACCACAACACAACGAGCGTGGATCCGTTCAGCAGAGTAGCTCGCGCTTACAGCTTCTGCTCCTAGTCATTCTAAGGGGTATAAATAAATAGCATCTTCTCCCCGTACATCTATGTAATTTTTATCCAAATTTCTCTAGTTTTCCCAAATAAATCGTCCTTCGGAGTTTAGCTATCTCTAGAAAATGGGAAGATCAAGTTGCACCGTTACAATTTTTAAATTAAAATTAGTTAAGGAAGTATTAACGTATGTGTTCTTGTTTATTTATTACCGTTTTATTTTATAAAATGAAATAATGAAATAATTATAATTATCAAATAAAACAAATTCTTAATTTATAAATTATTAATAAATATAATAGGAATATTGTACTTGATAAGGAAAAAATCACAATATAGTTTAAAAAAATTCATTCCAATCATTAAGTATAATTTATTCCTATAAATATGTCGATTAATAAAATTTAGATTACAAATAATCTAAATTTATTAATAATAATACAATTTATGGTATATTTAATAACTGACAAATTAAGATTATATCATAAATTATATAGACCTAAAAGTTCTAATAGGATCGACGTTCAGATATTATTATACAAACCTATTAATAAATAAAAATGTAGATATTTTTGTTTTAGCCAGTAATCGTAAATCTGATTAAATCATATAATTTGAAAATTAATATTTTTTATAAAATATATTGTATTATTTTTATAAAATATAATAAAAAAAATTAGGAAATGATTAAGAATATATTAAGGTATATTTAATATAGTATTTTAATAGTTGTAATAAAAATCGGTATATCCAGAAATTAGAATAAAAAATAGTATTACATTAATCCAAAGAAAGTAGGATCTATCTAAGTATTTGGAATAGATTTGTGATATAATAAATAACTATCATTTTTATATCTAAGAACTTGAAGTTCTTATCTAATTATGGGTTCCGAAGTATTCTTATCATTTAAAACATTTTCGAAGAATGATTGATATTTATAATATGGATTGTGCAAAAATAAAAAAAAACCTCTGAATAACGATAGCAATAGAATAAAACGACCATATATTTAACATAGATTTTATTTAATAAAATACAAAAAACATCTTTATTTTGAAAACTTTAATTAATATAAAGAATTTCCAAAAATTATATAAAATTATTTCTAAAAATTAATATTTTAATTAGTAAAAAACCATAATGTTTTAACAGACTTGCTTCCATTTTGTGTAGAATACTTTGTACAATATAAATACTTTAGTTTAAATTTTATCGAAAATACATTGACTAAAGTTTTACTTCACAAATTATTAATTATTAAGTAAATTCCGCTAACAACCACAGATTTTATTCCAAAAGCTTACATAAAGTAACTTCCAGATTCCATAATACTTTATTATATATGTATTTAACTTTCTTAAAAAAGAATTATCTTTATCATTTGGCGAGTTTAATCACCATGATAATACAAAATACTTATTTGGAGGAATTTATTCAAACAGTAATGTTTACATCTCTTTTAGAAAATATTAATTATAATATATGTAATTTGTAAGAATTGAAAAGTATATTTAGTGAGTGTTCTCTTTATTGAATTTTGTCTGAATTTTTTCAATAAATACTTTTTCTTATGATAATTTCATTTTATATATTACATAAGCGCATAAAAACATAAAATAATTGGCATTTAAAAATACAATATGAAAATTAGTAATTCAAAACGTCAATTATAGATTATTTCCAGAAAATTTTGTTACATTTTTTTTATTTTATTTATTATGTTTTATTTTTAATATTATAACAATATATTTTTTACATGAAAATATTTTAAATGTAAAAAATGATAAATATTAGGGAAGCTAATTTTCAACATTTAAGAAAATTAAATTTAATGTAATGAAAATAACAATAAAAATTAATGAAATATTTGTTTAATTATCATTATTTATATAATATATCGAGAAACTGCAATATTTAATAAATAAATTTATACCTTTATAAGACATAGAAATATTGTCATTTTGGCATTTTAAAAATATGTATTACAATTTTATTATCACATTTCTTTAATTTTTCTATTTATATAAGTATTTATATGAGTTTTTATCATTTCCCTTTAGATATTTTGATTAGAATTAGAAAATATACGTAAATATGCATAAGTATTATTATATATTATCGCGCGTATTTTATCGAACATATGAAGGTACCATTTTATGCCGATATAAAGTTATTTCAATATTTTTTATCATAAAACCTTTGTTTTTGATGAAGATTTACAATTCAGAGAAATACTTCATTTAAATTCTCAGAAATAAAAAACATTGTTAAATGACTTCTTTTAAATCACCTTAGAATTTGTGTAAAAAATTTGTGTTATGAATAATGAAGATGTAGACTTATTATTCATTGTGTAAATAAATATATTATTCAATAAGTAAATAAATATATTATTCAATAAGTAAATAAATATATTATTCAATAAGTAAATAAATATATTATTCGTTGAGTAAATAAAGATATTATTCATTCAGTAAATAAATATATTATAGAGTGAACAAATAAAAACTCGTTTTATTCTAAATGCGATATACAACTACGTTTATATTTGAGCTATCTAGATCTTGTACACATTCTGAGATATTCATTAATGTTCACATATATTACTTAATAATGAAATAAAAAATGATTAAAATACTCTTATAATTTAATAATTTAAATTTAAACTTTTACGAATCCGTGATGTTATGTTATAAACGAATATTATAATGCTCTTAAAACAGCATATGAAACATTGTGAATAGGGTTGACGTATTACAGCCTTAACGTTCTTATCTTTCTAACAATTATTTATCTTTTATTTATAAATGAATGCTCTTACTTTTAAACCTATTTAATAAATACATAATGTATACTATTAATTACTAAATAGCACATGATATACTCATGCCATCTTATTAAAGTTTTCATCCAAGAGTTAATTGAATAAAATATATTGCTATATTTGGAGAAGAAAAACATATAATTGTGTCTTTTTTGTTAAATTATTTTGTTATTCTATATTATTTATGATCACGAGTTATTTAAAAAAGATAAAATATAAAGAAAAGAATTTCATAACTTATAAAATCGAATAATTTTTTTTAATGATTCTAAACTTGTGTTATAAATTATTAATAATTATTTTTAAACTGTTATTTTTATTAGAGCATTATTTAAGATAAAATTTTTATAAAATTAAACGATTTTGTTTTAAAAATTTCACAATAATAGAATTTTATAAAAACTGTACATTATGGGAATTGCTTTTTTCCAATGAATGTTTTTATCATACGGTTAAAATCCAAATTAAATAAATAAACTGATAAAAACGATTATAATTGAACAAATTATTTATTCAAAAATACATATAAAATGATAGACTTTATATTTATAATATTTAAAATTACTGTTTCTTTAAAGTATTTTATAATTTTTTATTTATTATTAGATAATCCTAGTTTATCCCTGGATATTACATTAACTAAATTAAAGAGAGACAAAAAGAAATGTACTTCTTTTAATTAAGAAGAATTATAATTATAATCTATATAAAGATTTTAGAACGTCAAATTTTTAATTCTAAAGAAAATGTTTTGAAACTTTATTTTTAATAATGTTCCTATCTAATAGATACAAATATTATAAAATAATTCAAAATTTAGCTCGTAATAGTAACAGAATGGATATAACTCATCAATTACAATTTTTTTGGTGTTAACACTATTTCAAATTTGTAAAGAAATATCAAATAAGTTAAATGGTATTATAATCACTGAATTGCTAAAAACTAATATGAAATAAGACACGCACACATTTATTTGAATTACCAAGTAACAAAAAATTTTTTTATATGAGTTTACTAATACTTTTTTGAATATTTTAATTTTAAAGAACTATTTAAACATAAATATTTAATCAATAGTATAGTATCTAAAAAATTTATTAGTATTAATTAATTTTCTAAATGTATCATTTTATAGAATTAGAACGTCCCTAAATTAAGTTTTGGATACTTATATTAGTAAATTATAAAATAATAAATTAATATTTATACATATTCTGAAAACAGAGTATGTAATAATATTATTCGAAAAGTTTCAATTTTGTTGATTCAGATAATTACAGTAGATATTATAATGCACGTTGAGCGCATTATAATTGACTAATTTATTTTTTATGAAAATCAATTTTTTATAAATGTTTATTCATTTTATAGATCCGATAATATGTATATGCAGTAATTAATTAAAATTTAATTTTTGTATTATTGTCGAAAGACTAATATTTATTTAAAAATTTTAAGGATTTTAAAATAAGAATTTGTAATATGAATAATCTAAATTTATACTGTTTTTTCCACGTGTAAATATTATTATTATTTGAAACGTTTCGATACTTTTACTTTATTTCTAATTAAACGTTTGAACTATAGATCTAATTTTATACATGATAATTATATTTTAATAAAAATTTTTACTTTATCTATCAAACTTATACAGCAAATGTCAATATTGAGAAAAATGATATAATCTTATGTTCTTACTACTCCATTATTTAAATATATTAAACACTTTTTAAATATGTGGCATAAACGTTCTCTGAGAGTTAACTTCGAGGCAGTAAAATAATAAAATGAGAGTAAATTTAGCGCTCAGACCGATGGTGCTCGAATTTAGATTTACTGTATTAATATAATATGAGCAAAAAGGTGCACCACAAATGCAGAAAAGTGTATTTTGCGCTGAAAGTTTTTCTGTCAATAATGGGACCTTCTGTGAGAAAAGAAAAAACATTAATGATGAGATCAATCAAGAAACGCGTTAGAAAAAGGCTTCTCAAATATCGGGTCCGGTGCCATTTGCAAGAGCAAATGTTCATCGTATATAGTGAACAAAGAGTTTAATTTAAATATAATACGTTATGTGTATTGATTTTACTGATTTTTCTTACAAAACATATACTTTCTTATTTCAATAAAATCGACGAAAATTGAGTAAAAATTACAAGGCATAATTTAATTTCGAAATTGCATTCCGTTATCGATATAGTTTGTATAATTTATCGAAATAAAAATCTTGGTTGCAATCTTAGAAGTTTATATATAATAAAGTGTATGTGTAATGAAGTTTAGTGCGAAATATGTGACAGTGTGCGTAAACATGGATGCCTACGCATCAGTGAACAGATATGCAGGACGCTTCGGCGATGGTACGCATACTGTACGAATGACGCTTGCACGACACAAAGTAAAGTGTATGTGTAAAAAAGAGTGTACGCGGCATCGCGTAGTCACAAAACTGTGAGAAAGCGTAAGGAAAGGTACGCGTGGCATAGCATCGGCCACAAGACTGCGTGGTGCGTATGAGCGTAAGAGAGAGCATGAGAATGCCTCGTAGTGGAGAAGCACTTCGTCATACATAGGCGAGTGAAAGAGAGCGAGAATGGTACAAGTGGCGGCTAAGGCATTGCACAAGCAAGTGAAACGCGCTTGCGCCACTGCCATCGTTACATTCCCCGCCGCTGGCCGTCGCAAGGGCAAACTAAGCAAGACCAAACCTCCGTGAGTAAGAACAACGATTTCATTTGTTAAACGTCGGATAAAAACTAAGAGAAGAAAAATTTTTTTGGGTAATAAAGGAAGAAGGTCCCGCAAGGAAAAGTCAGTCTGGTTGGCAGTAAGGAGATCTCCCTGGGTCAGCAAACTGTTAGCACGCAAAACAAAACATAACTAAGCGTGCAGCCTGTCGGCGTGCTCTATGTCGTGCAGCCTATCGGCGCGCAGCATTCTGGTGTAATCGGTTGACGCACCAAGAACCCCTGGTGCGTGTAGTCTCTTGACACACCCAGACAAAACAGCTACGCGGCTCAATTCCCTTCGCCATAAAAATGTAAAATACCCGTCGCCGTAATCGATTAAGACCTATGTAATTTTCATCGTTATAAACAATAATAATCTATGTCTAATATATAAAAGTGCCGCATTTATTGTGTACCGTCTCCGATAAAACATGAGTTACCGTCGCGTTTGAAAATGTTAAAGATTGCCGCTAATATACTGAGCACCGCCGGAATTGTGTATATACTTCCGCCGTCGACGAAATAAAATTTATAAATTGCCGTCGTGGTTAAGTAAAGGAATATTGATTATTTTGTAAGCTATAAGCGTACCGTAAAGTAGAATATCTGTAGATCTAAACTAAATAAAATATAGTTTAATTGTAATATCAAAAAAAGACCACTGTTCTTATTTTGCCCTTGTCTCATCGTGCCACCTCCTCCCGCCCATGAACCTAGTTCGACATCGAGTCATCTGACCCGGGACAGCCAAGGAGCGCAAGGGACTAAGCTAGAAGGGTCAATAAGCATGTAAAAGGAAAGGATAAATCTCTACAACGAGAAAAAATAAAACGTTTATACCTGCGTTATTCGGTTCCCGAAAAGGGACGCGGTAGATTAAACGTTACTCGACACCCGAATAAAGGGATTCGTGAGATTAAACGTTAAAAAGTCAATATATAAAATATATAACGATTCAATTATTTTTCGAAATTGAATAATTTGCAAATTAAAATTGAAAAAGTATCAGTCTTATAACATCAATTAAAGATACACCTTACTTTTCTTAAATGTACTTACTCCCTAATACAACAGAATAAAAACCACTCTACTAAATTAAACTATACCATATTGTCATATTTTTAATAAAATGTTTAATTTCTTAATATGTTAAGAAATGCACCAGTAATATGTTAAGAAATGCACTAGTAATGTGTAAAGAAATACACTTGTAATGTATATAAAAATATACAACAAATAAAAATATTTTTTGTAAAAAACATAGTTATATAATTTAACGGTTTTTCAATAAGCGGTCGCAATCTGTATTGCGATCATCAGATGACAAGCGCAATACAGTCACTAGTCCTACTGCAACCTTTGATACTGTCACCCTGGCTGAATTTGTTTGCCCCACAGACGATTCGCTATAATCGCCAAAAGCCAACAACCTCCCATTCTAAAAACGTCTTTTTCATTCAACAGGCCCGTCTGAAGAGAAAAGAGGCCGAGAATCTTCTACTTACATTTGCGGCCTAGGTGGCCAAGGAGAGAGCTATAGCGTCAGCCATTACTCTACATCCAGTCGCCGCAAAGGGTCTATCCATACACCGCCGACTTTATCGGGAGCCGTCGTTTTTTCCAAAAAGAATCTTCACCCTGATGGTATGTTATCCTAGTAAATGGTAAGGAACCGAGAGTACGGGCAACATCACATCTTGGCGCGGGATGATGCCTCTTATCAAGGGATAAAGGGCCAGCCTATGCAGCATCCTCTTGAACATAGAAAATAACATCGACCTGGGAATTATCATTATAATATTACTAATAATAAAATATTCTACCCAAATTGCAAGGTCCAATAACAACCACAACAACAGAATAAATAGTATCTATCCCTCCCCTTCTACTTGATCCAAAGAGATATTCATAGTAAAAATCTAATAATCTGTGTTTCAAATGGTAATCCAAAAGAAAAATTAACTCCTTACTCTTCTACCCCTTCTTCTAAAGATGAGAAGACAAATTCTCACAATTGCTCTTTTATTCCAATGAGTATAAGGTAAAAATTAATATGTCCAAAAATTCAGGCTCTTATCTTCTAAAATAATGACAGATTCGATTAGAGTCTATCCCACAATAGTTGCCGATTTTAAACAACTTACTTCCATCATCGATGCGAAAACTATCAAGTATTAAACTCTTAGAAAATTGAGAACTCATAGTAGTTACCATTAGAGTAATCGAAGTTTTATCTGATAAATCTCAATAGAAAAAATCATGGCATCAGAAATTTCTAGTATATTGAGTAGTATATTATGATCTAATATAAATTGATAATTATATGTACAGACTTTTCGGAGAAAAGCCATAAAAATCCCTTTTTTGCCCATACAGTTTGTGCTTTAAATTTTGTATAAAAAGGCGCATTTTCTCCATCTAAAAAGAGCTCGTCTTCAGACCTTGTGCCTAGAAGTTGACCTACTGAATTGTATTAAGAAGTAAGTAATAAATACTTTTCTTTTTAAATTTCAATATGTAGTTATTTTTTAAAGGTGAATTGACCTCTATCTTTTCCTTTTCCTTATCCTAAGATCCTTCCTTATGTAAATCTAACTAATTGTTCTCTATTTTAATTTTATATATAATTGCGAGGTAGAAGAAATGTCTAGTTGCACTATTATAATTATATACACAATATCTTAATTATAATTACATAACAATATCAAATTGTATACCGTAGCCCATCCCAGGCTAGTATACTTAATTGTATAGGCCTAAAAGGGACATTTACATCATGGACGTAACAACATTCTACCTTTCGAAACGACACTTTAAGGTTAAAATAAGAAACACCATCTCAAGCATCCAACTCACTCTTCCACAAGTACCATAGCATGACACATTAGCTGACTTCTTTCGAATATTAACAAGCAAGGCCCAGACCAGCTCCTCTTGTCTTGGGAGAATAGAACGCACTTTCCCATTCGAAGAAGGACGGAGAACGCTACCTCAGTCACGAAAAAGATAGAATAGTTTTTTCTTTTCCTATGAAGAACAAGACCGTTACTTCAGTATACTTTCTGTCGCTTTAAAAAAGACGAATAGTTCCTTTTTCATCCTGAAAAAGACGAAACAGTTGGAGAAGGTGATGAAAAAGAAAAAACGACGTGTGTGTTGCTCTAATTCTACCAGACAATGCCAGAGCGCATTTCCCCGAGAACTAGTTAGCTGAATGGCTCCGTTTCTTCTGCTTCTCACTTCTTCACTACTCTTTACACCTGGCTCGTGTGTTTCTATCAGTGAAAACCCTGACCCACGCTGCTCCAACCGGAGTAAGGCGCTTCTTGCAACCAGGCTAACCACAAGCTACCTTGGTAGACTTACCAATCACAGGTAGCCGCGAAAAATTTTCTTGGTCGCGTCGGTGCTTTGGCGGGCAAACTCAGATTTTTCAGCTTTCACTTCTTCAGCAACCGGCGTTAATTTAATGAAAGAAGTTTATGTGAAATTTGTAATAATGTAAAAATCAACGCACTTGTTAATATTTAAATTCTATACGGTTTATTTTCTCACTGTCTGCATGCAATGAAATATAGAATTAATTTACACAAAAATTAACGAGGCCACCGAGCAGCGTAAAAATTTAAGACCTTAACCTAAGATGCGTAATAAATAAACCTATGAAACACATGAATTAAAGAAACACACAAATTTAATCTAAGTATGTGAAATGCGGCCTACAAAAGAAACCGTATTCAGTCGCAGCCTCTACCCCTGTGGCCTTATTAAAAGTTTGACGTTTACTGATATGTGGTTTCCGTGTGATGTTAGGAGAGAAATGGATGCTGAAGGAAAGAAAATGATGTTGATGGAGGATCAGACTCTATTGGTGGACCGCTTTTGTATTTAGAAGAAACCCAACAAAAAAAGGTCGGTATCATTGCAAAAATTTGTTATTGTTATTAATATGCACATTCTTATATATCTTTATTAATATGATTAATACAATCTTTAATATTGTAAATTTATTATAATTCATTCTTTTTTTAATTTATAAATTATTTCTTTATTCGTTTCTTAATTAGTAATTTGTAATTATTTAGAATATTTGTGTGCATGAATAATAAAGTGATAATTACAATCGAAAAAATGAATTCATATCTATGAGTGAGTAAATAATAAATTTTAAGTTTTATTTTGAAATTACAGATAAATAGAAAAAGTGGATAGTTTAATCGATAATATTCTTTACAATTTTTGCAGTAAATAGAGTCGAATATTATATATTTTCATAATTATAATTTTTGAAATTCCTCTTTTATCAATATCAATTAATAAATTAATTTAATACTAGATGAATATATGTTTGATTTATAAATACATATGAAAACAAGATACGTTTATATTTTGAAAGCTATATCGTTGAGCATTCACATTGACATTTTTTGACATAGGCAAGTGCGCTATCAATTATTGAACATTTTTCATTATATATACTGTGAAATTATAAAAATTAAAAATTATTCATAATGCACCTTATCGAGATGTCATACTATACATTATTAACAAGATAACTTTAAAAATGTTTCATTGGGTTCTCCAATCGTTATAAATTCCACCGTTTATGTACTCGTGGTATCATGTTTTGGACTGCTGCCAGAAGAAATGTTGGAGGCTTTGTTAAATCGATATTTAATATATTTAGTCGCCCTAAAAAGAGCGAATTGTTTTTCGACTCACTGTAGAAACGAAAGGACGACGTCAACGATTGATATTGTAATCTACCTTGTCCATAATCCAACTCTTTTCTTCTTCTGCTTATTCCCTGTTCTGGTAGGCAGACTTTTTTCTTTTTATAACAAATCTCTTGGAAACGTCGTACGATTTTGTAGTGTTCTCTCTCTTCTCACCAATCTGTGACTTGTACGGTAGAATTCTGAGAGCGGTATGCATGAGATAATAATTGGGATAATGTATGCTGGAGCTCATATTCTCAACTCACGTTAAGAATTTGATAAATACATTTTTACGCTATAAAGATTTTAACCAAATTTTGGTATTAAGAAAATGCATATTATAGTTTATTAAAAATTAAATTTGATATAGTAAAAGCGGTATAATTGATCAACTATACGACAGATTTGCAGAATAAGCTTTCGCAAAGACGATTGATCAATCCTGCATGAATTGTTGCTACGATATTTGTTACTATACTCAATCATTCGTTTTCAAGGCACTAAATATTTTTACGTATTGAATGAATATTTCGCTGGAATATCTTTTCATATCGTTGTGAATTTCGTATTGTCTCTATTTTCTTATAGTATGAGCAAGTGAGCGGTATCGTTTTAATTATTATTTGACATGAATTATAATTTTCGAATTTTTAAACAAAATTAATTTGCATTTATGACATAATATATACGTTTAAAATTTCAAAAGATATTCATAAGAAATACAATACACGCTATATCTTATATATTTGTAGAATTTTACAACCCTATGCGCTCGTATGTAATCATTTTATTAGTTTCAGTTAAGTGAATCTTATTCTTTATTTCATAAGCATGGAACTGACCAGATATTTATATCGATTAATAGAGGATTGTTAGTAGGTCTAGACTGGTTTTAACTTAAAAAATTTTTTCCATGAAATTTTCAGAACGTAATTTTGTAACATAAATTTAATTATTGTATGATTATCACTGCAATGCTACTACTATATGCATACGTACTTCTCATTAACTTCTCTGCAAAATTTATTTGCAGTATAAGATCGACGAGTTAGCAACTTCTAAAAAATAGGAAATATTTTTAATAAGTTGGTGAAACGTTTTATAATTTATATTAAAATGTATATATTCAATATAATATATTGATATAATAAAATACAGTGCTTGTAAATCTGTCAAGTTTTGTTTAAATTTCATTTATTATAAATCATAATACAAATGGATTATACAATCGATAAATTGCACAAACACTTTCATATATCTTAGTTTAATCACATTAGGCTTATCATATGTAGAAAAAATAAAAATAAGCAAATATTAGGAATTGATGAGTTTGAAAAATTGTGAACTTGAATCTGTTCAAAATATTGGCAAAATTTAATGTTAAATTATTTAATAAAATTTCTAGTTAATTTTTTTGCAAATTAATAAACTCTATTCATTTTACATATATCAGAATGTACTGAAAACAGAATAATATTAAATCAATAATCAATGTAAAAAATTAATTATACATCATTGTGTACATTACAATATTTTAAGCTAGAAATTTGAAAATTTTAAGTGATAAAAAAAAGGGGGAAAGTTTACAAAAAAAAAAAAACTACTTAAATATATAGAAAATATGAACAGAATAATAAGGATATTAATAAAGAAACTGGTGATTAAGAAAAAGGAAGATGAGAAGATATTGAATACTTAAAAATATAAAATAATTTCAGTATACATTTAATGTACTAAAATTTATATTACCATTAAGCTTCATAAATTCATACCAAAAAATGTATTAAACGGTAATTTATCAGTACTTCAATAGTGATTTAAACAGCACTCATAATTCTTATTTAAAATCAGTACATAGGTACAAGATATTTACAATACAATTTTTATTTAAACCTTACTTATGAGTATAAATACAGCATGTGTTGATTTCATACATGCTAATCAACAGAGTAAAAATAGGTTATTAAATTTCTAAAAAGTTTCCCATACACTGTTTAAAATAACAAAACTTTCTTATTATTTGACTTGTTTCCATAAATTGTTTTAGTTTTTATTTAGTATTTATTAACATAAGAAAAATCTGAGAAGATAAAAATGTATCTAATGACCATATCTAAATAAAGAAAAAAAGTATAAATATTTAAGAAATCACAATTATAAATAATTTATAAATTTTAGATATACTTACTTTTGAAATTCCCATTCACGATTATCAAGTGGACAAACTTGCCTTGTTTTAAGCCATCGAGAAATACAGTGGAAGTGGAAAGCATGCTGCAAAAACAATATTATTTATGGAATAGATAGAAAGTTTACAAGTAACATATTTTCAGATACAAAATTTGAACTCTAAGAAAATAAAAGTTTTGTCGACAACAAATATTTAATCTGAGTTAGGTGAATAAAACAATAGATTAATGCTCAAATCCAGATTAAATTTATAAGCGCAAATATATTTCTTAATGGTTTGAAATTTTTAATATTAATCTTTGTTATCCATTCTTAATAAGTGATTAAAATATTAACAATAATGAAAATTAGAAGTGATAAATTTACCATTATAATTATTAATAAAGCATTCATTTTTGTTCTTCAAGTATATCACTTAATTTGTTAAAAATTTATTATTGCATTACAAACTGATATTTTCAATTATAACCTCTCACTGATGCACAGCTTATAAAGTAGCTTGATCAAATAAAAAGTATATCATTAATATAATTCTTTTATATTTAACTATTCTTAAAATATAAAAAATTTAATTTGAATATGAACTACTTGTCACAGATAGTATGTAATACTTACATTACAAACACCCCAAGCAACTGTGCATTCTTCACTAGTAGCAGATGCTTGATTTGCTTGACATTCGATACAAAGATCCATAATATGATTGCGACAAATAGCACAATTATCAACAACTATATCTAAAATTATAATAAAATAGTAGGTGAATCCCAACTGATTTGTTTATATAAAATTGTTACTAAATTTTATTCTACTTACCCCATGCCCATAATGCAACAGCATTCCACTGAAATTTTTATAACCTTTCATTAATAATTTTAGGTATTACATATTAATTAAAGAAATTATATTAGGCATGTGATTAAAGTTAAAACTTTACAATTTTGTTCTATATATACTTATTTACCTTTTTTACTTCGAAACGTTTTTTCTCCCCTTTTCCACTGCTAGAAGTTGGTAAATCGATTTCTTCCTCTTCGACGTCCATAGCTGATGCCATTTTTGCTTATAATTTTGTAAAACCAAAAGTAACGAATATCAATTCGAAAAAATAGTCACACCGTTGTTGTACTAAAAATGCTGAATTGTGATTTGTAGAATTTAATAAGTAACTATAATATGAAGTAGGTCTTAAGTCAAATATCGAAAAGGATTTTTTTGTCAAACATGACGATTTTTTCAATTTACCATTCTTTAAGTTTACAGACAGAGAATTAAAGAATTTTAGTAAGAATGCTATAAAAAATCGTTAATTTAAATGAATATATTTAAATAATTAAAATTAATACAAGGTTTGATTTATTTCAATTTAAAATTATCAAAAATGTTTTCGGTATCATAAAAATACAGTACATATTACTTAAAAGCGCTTAGTTTTTTTATTCAATGAAATAAGTAATTAAATACACGTTAATCTTAAAAATTCACTACTAAAATATTAAATAAGGTATATTATAGATTTTTATCATAGCAAATTATAGTTATTGTTATATTACGTCAATTACACGCAAATATTATAATAAATGTATAGAAAGGAAAATTCTTTAAAAAATCTAATTCAGAAAATTTATTAAATACTCTATGTTCTAATAATTACGTCAAATTTCTAATAATTAAAAAAAATTAAATATTCAATTTCGAAATGTTCAGACATGAAACCATCTCAACGTATGTTTGTTAATTTATACTTAAAAAATTTTCTTTTACGTCATTAATAATAATTTAAATAATTATAAAATTATTTTTCAATTAATGTTGTTGTAGCTAATTATGTATGTTCCTTGTATCTTATAAGTAATAAAGATAAAGGTATTTGAATGTAAAATAACATTAAAAAATTAAGAATATTTTTCTTAATACATTTTCATAGTTATATTATTAAAAAATAATATAAATAAACAAAAAATGATTTTTATTGACATTATACGTGCACATAACATTTCTTAAATAATAATTAACATTAAATAACATCGTTGCATAGTTTAACATTGTAACATATTTAAGATCATTCTTATGTGCATTTTTTTCAAATCGGTATTTAGAATTCAGTGTTCAGAAAAATTTACAATAAATTTTTATTGATATTTCTTATGCCTATTATGATAAATAATACCATACTTGGTGTAGCAAAGTTTTGTCTGATATTGCATAGAATATACATAAAAGATTTGTAATCTATTATTGTATTGAAAATATAATTACGTAGAAATATTTTATGAATTTCATTTCTTAAAAATTTGCAGTCAAGTTATGTTAATTTGTGAAATAAAAAATTATAGATTTTTTAATTGAGGTGTACTTTTTCTTAATTTTCAATTTAAAAACAATTATAAATTTCGGTATACGTGCAATCGACAAAAAATCAGTTAATTTTTGTGCAATAATGAATTTATACATACATTCTTTGATATTTTTGGAACTTCTCGTTATTATAGCAATTATTCTTTAGCAATATAATCAATATATAAATGCAATCAGTTTTCGCAATTTTATTTTATTATTGTTTACATATAACGCGGATAAATTTCAGTTATTTTCGTATATTCAAAAGAAAATTGTATAATTCTGAAATTCGTTATTTTTCACAAATATATTATTATTATAAAATTGATTTGAAAAATACATTAATATTTCGTGGAATTACTTGACCGTGAGACTATATAGTTGAACGTCTTCTCGGAATTTACGTTCATTACACAAATGGCCTTTCTTGAATATTTACAATGTATATGCCTGAACAATTATGATTTTTATTACTATAAATGATACTATCCATTGTTAAGATGAAGATGATTATGGCGGTTGCATCGTCGAAAAACAATGTTTTTTGTACGGATAGAAATTATGTAAATCCCGCAGTAATTTGAAATAATGTTCTACTGTTACATTACTTTAACAAAAAAAGAGATAAATAAATATGTGCAAGTAACTCTCTAGCAATATAAAGATGTAAATTAAACATAATTTTGTCGAAAAAATATTAAAACAATTAGTCGTACTTTCGCTTCCAAATAAAATAAAGATAGCTGTTGTATCATCTCAAGCATGATTAGGGTTCAATTATTAGAATATTTCCTTATTTTCTTATAAAAATCATAGATAATTTTTAAAATGTTAAAAATTATTTTTTTATTATTTTAATTGCATGAAATATTCAACAGTATACCTTATAATATATTTCAATAATATTATAATTAATTTAGAAAGAAGACGAATGATTTTCAATTATTTTACATTTTACTTTTTATAATATATGAATTTCTATAAAATAATTATTTATCATAAGTTCTATCAAATCCTTAATAATAATCTAAATCTTTACCTTCTCAACTTTATGATTATTTAATGTATTTAAAATAGCCGAACGTTATTTTATTTCGTGAACAAAATTGACTTACCTACATTATTTTTAGTATGTTTTTGTTTGTTTCAATTTTGCGAATTCATATTTTGTTTGGTAAAAAAAGAATATATGCTTTAATACAACAAAATATAAAAAAATTTTCTTTACCCAAGGATGAAACTTAATTCTACAATAATATAGTAAAAAAATTTTAAATGATACTTGATAATATTATTTAAAATATATTATATTATTATAGTAATACATAAATGTAAAACATTTAAAATATAAGTTATTTATTTTTAATTTCTTTAAATTGTTTACTTATGAAGAATTTCTGATAAAATATAAGTTCTGATTTAATTCAAAATCTAATCGTAAAACCACTTTAACGAGTTCTTCCTCAGCCTCGGATAAAGTGCGAAACTTCACTGTGCAGAATTTAAAAATTCATTAAATCTAGAATCACTAGTTTTAGTTTACCTGAGTAAGAATAATTTATTACTTACTTTGATTACATATTATTTCTTTAATTTCAAAATGTATTGTTTTTTTACTTCTCTTGCGAGGAAAATATAAACAATATGTTTTTTTCGAAAATAAATTCATAAATACAACATTTATAGGTTATTTTTATTACAATGTTCTAGACTCCAGATGGCGCTTAATAGAACAATTTTTATGCCTTATATATAATAACGTTCAACTTCGTTTAGTTTGTTGCCTTCACATGGCCAGCGCAAATTTAACGGTGATTCCTGAATACACGTGGTAATTTATTGACTTTATTGCTTCATTTTACATGTAAGAAAATCAATTTTGTCCTCTCAAACTTATATTTGAATTTAATAGTCATTTCTGTGTTCTATAAGATTTCGTTTTTTTGATGTTCTTTTTAAAGTGAATTTTATGTCGACTTAAATTCAGATTTCTATTATAAGGTGAAAAGAATGTTTTGAGATTTTGAATGCATTAAAAGTTTATTAAAATATAAATTTAATAGATGAAAATTAAGTTAATATGTCTTAATATTCTTTACAACTACAGATTACTTAAGTATACAATTATTGGTGTAAAATAAGATTGATTAAGTTATTGTTAACAAGTAAATTTTTTTTTATTATATATAATTATATGCATATTTTTATAATTATTTTTTTGTAGAATCGAATAGCATTCCAGAATCATATAGAGATAATAATTTATAAAGTAATGTTGATTAATGTAATTGCCATTGTATTTTATTTTAGTAGACAAATAGAATACAAATATTACAATAAAATTTAAATCTTACATCAGTTTTATTTTTCATGATTGTTTGTTTAAATTGGTTTTAAGAAATATTATTGATTGATAACTTTTATTATACTTTTATATTATTGAAAACTTTTTAGTTGCCATTTCATTGAGGCACTACTGTGCATAGACATTATTGTTTATTACAATGTACATAAAAGGTCACTTTTCACAAAAGTGTTTATTTTTATTTACTTGACAAGGAAATAAACTTATTTGGTATTTTAATTTTAATTTTCACCTATTCTATATCTTATTTCAGTTAAGGCAATGTTGATTATTGTAAATTAATTAATATTTATGATTAATTTAAATAAATATTGATTTTTTAATTTTTTCAGATTATAATTTTAAATAATAAGAAACAATTAAAATGGCAAAAGAAACGATAATGGAGAATGTGAAAAATACACAAGACAAAGTACAAATGAAAAAACAGCTTGGTCTGTTAGAAGGAGTTGCTATTATTTTGGGAATCATTTTTGGCTCAGGTATAATTTATACTTTTATCATAATAGTTTTAAATTTTCTATTGAAACAACTCAGATATTAATATGTAATTATTAGTTTAAAAATTAAAAAACTGTTTTTATAATTGAATTAAAGAATAATTCTTTATTTTTTAAGGAATTTTTATATCTCCAAAAGGAGTAATACAAGAAGTGAGAAGTGTTGGTCTGTCACTAATTGTTTGGGTGTTATGTGGTTTACTGTCAATGGTTGGTGCATTATGTTATGCCGAATTAGGCACTAGTATACCTCGTAGTGGTGGTGATTATGCATATATTCATGAATCATTTGGTAATTTAGCAGCTTTCTTATATCTTTGGGCAGCAAATTTAATTTTTGTGTAAGTTTAAAAAAATTTGTTTCTGAAAAACTCCAATGTATAAATAAAAATTGATAGTTTAAATTTAACCATATTGTTTTTAAAATTAGTCTTTAAAAAAATATATTATTAATTTGAATTTTAACAACATAGCTAAAGTAACTCATGATATTCAAAAATTATTTATGTCGGCACGAGAAGAATGAGATGATATTTATTAAGAATTTTTAAACAAAACATTTAATTTTATAGACCTACAACTAATGCAATTATGGCGTTAACTTTTTCACAATATGTACTTCAACCCTTTTTTCCTAATTGTGTTATTCCTGATAATGGTGTTAGATTATTAGCAGCAGTAACAATATGTAAGAAATAACTAGTATTTAGAGGATTTCTTTATTAAATTCAATAGTCATAAAATGTAATTTTAATCTGGTTTTACAGGTTTATTAACATTTGTTAATTGTTATGATGTAAAGGAAACAACAAGAATGCAAAATGTCTTTATGTTTGCTAAAATAGGTGCTTTAGTAATTATCATTTTGGCAGGATTAACATGGATATTTATAGGTATGTATTATTAATATTATAATGATGATGAAGTATTGAAAAATTTTATTGATTTTTTGTTATTCTTTTAAAGTAAGTTTACTCACAATATTTAAAAATAAATTTAGTAAAAATTATTATATTTATAAAATATGTTATAGGGCACACTGAAAACTTTGAAAATGTTTTTGAGGACACAAACACAAATCCAGGAAAAATTGCTGTAGCAGTTTATTCTGGTATATTTTCTTACTCAGGTTGGAATTACTTGAATTTCATGACTGAAGAGCTGAAAAATCCATACGTGTAACATATTTTTTATTAGTATAAAATTTTTAATTTTAGAATTATAATTTATTTTTTTATTTTTAGCAATTTACCACGTGCTATTTATATTTCACTGCCACTGGTAACACTAATCTATGTTTTGGCAAATGTTGCTTACTTAGCAGTTTTAACACCAGATGCTATGATAGCATCCGAAGCAATTGCAGTTGTAAGTACAAAAAAAGGTATAACATTAATCAATCAAGGGTTATTATATAATTAAGCTATTTATTTTAATAGACATTCGGTGACAAACTCCTTGGTTATATGTCTTGGATTATTCCATTTATGGTTGCAATTTCAGCTTTTGGAGGGTTAAGTGTTCACATAATGACATCTTCAAGAATGTGTTTTGTTGGTGCTAGAAATGGACATTTTCCTGCTATGCTCAGTCACATAAATGTTGAAAGATATACTCCGACACCAGCCTTAATATTTTTGGTAATACAACCATGAAGCTAAATAATTAGTGTGAAGAAATAGAGCAAAAGTAATATAATTTTTTTATTTATAGTGTATTTTGTCACTCATTATGTTATGTACTAGCGACATTTTTGTGTTGATAACATATTGCAGTATCGTAGAATCAACGTTTATTATGCTTTCTGTTGCTGGTATATTATGGCTTCGATATAAACGACCAACAATGGAACGTCCAATCAAAGTAAAAAATTAAAAAAATATTACCATCACTATCAAATATAAATTAAAATATACTTATATAAAATTTATGCGTTCAACTTCAGGTATCTCTATGGATTCCTATTACTTTTGTATTAATATGTGCTTTTTTGGTATTGGTACCATGTTTTGAAAGGCCTTATGAAGTGGGCATGGGAGTCCTTATTACTTTATCTGGTGTTCCTGCATATTTATTTGGAGTTGCTTGGAAAAAAAAACCTTTAAGGTTTCAAAAGATAAATGGTAAGCAATTATATATTTTTTTTTTACAAAATGATTTCACATAAATTATACATGAATTTTATTTTTAAATAATAATAAACACGATTTTAATTATGTTTAATATATGAATTAAACAATTGCATATTTGAATAATATAATAAAGTTAATAAATGTTTAAATGTTTATCAAATATATGGCAACTAGATCATATTTTATTTATAATACAATTATATTAATGTATAATTTAATCAAATGTGTTTGTTTTTATTAATAGAAAATTGATTTAATGCATAATTATTCAACATTAATTACAAAGTTTTTTTAAAATAAACAATTTTTTTTATAGCCAAAGTAACTCATGTTATTCAAAAATTATTTATGTCAGCACGAGAAGAACGAGATGATATTTAAAAAATTATATCAAGTTGATTCCAGGAAAACACTACAATTTGATAGACTGATTAGACAATAATATCGTATCTAATTGGTAAAATAATTTAGCATATGTAAAATGTTTTATGGAGATATTTTATTGGTGAAGTATTTATTACAACTTCAAATACGTAAATTTCAATACTTATAAAAATTCATTTCATAGATATAAATGAAGATTTATGTATATTCACCAATAAATGTTTTGATACTACATTTCAAGGGAGATAAGTCAATATAAAGTAATAAATATTAGTTCTTTACAATGACTATAAATTTGGTAATTTTTCAATGTTTTAAAAAAATATAATTATTTTCTACGTTTTTATAATTACTTAGTATAATAAGTTTTTATTTATTATGTTATGTTGACTTGAAGTATTTATTGTTTATAAAAAATGGTGTACTAACTTACTATCAATTAATTTAGATTATCAGATATAATAATATGATTTTGATGGATAGTGATAGTATTATTCATTTAATACATAATATTTGTTGTTGATAGTGATAAAATCATATATTTAAATTTATAAATTAACATTAGCTTTCGTAATTTTTATGAATATAGTAAATAGATAAAAAATAGTTATATTTATTTTATTTTAAACAAATAGAAGAATCTTTGTACATTTGTTTAAGTGTGATTGTACACCAGTGAGTATTTATTAGTATATATTTTTTCAGTTTAATGTGAATAAATTAATATTTATATTTATAATACAATTTCGAAGAAAGAAAAGAAAAAGCTAGTCTTTTGTTTAATCAACAAAAGAAATAACTTTTGATATTGTAAAGATACTTGATGTACTTATATCAGTTATTGTATAATACAAAATCAATTTGATTCAGTGTTGAGTACTAAAGTCGTTTTTTAATGCAGTATCTGTCAAATTAATTTCTGTATATAAATTTAAATTATAAAATAATCAAAATCGATTTTTATGTCAATACTCAAAGAAAAATTACTCAATAAAAAAGAAAAATAGTGTATAAAATAATGATAAATTAAATATTACTATATAGAGTTAAAAAGAACATTGTAATGATGTGAATAGTAATTTAATTACAAAAGACTTATAAGATTTCAATTCTAAATATAACTTCAAGTAATGGAAAAAATAATATATATACAATATATTTAGATAAATGTATCTAATTTATATATATCATAACAGTTTTCATAATTTAGTTCCTTACCTCAAGTATTTACAGACACTGTGATGAGGTTTTTGGCTTATTAATTGAGAACTCTTATAATTTCAATTTTCTTATTTGACCATCATGCTCCCATGTATTTATTCACTTTTTGTCAAAAATTTCTTAGAGTATTATTTTATTTTTATTTTATATTTATTTATGCATTATAAAAATTTTAATTTAAGAACTTCAAAAATAAATTAACAGTTCTTTATTAAATAGAATCTGCTCAAATGTTGTAATATTTAATACATCTTGGTATTTGTACTTACTGATGAACTATATCTAGCTATATCATCTAACTAGTATTTATTATTAAAAAGTCAAAGCTCAATATATTTTTAATGTAGTATCTGATTTTAGGTATGTTTCAATATATGGAATATAAAACATTATAGCTACCTATGGTCAGCTTTGAAATATTATAATATTTATAACAACTGTAATATTAGGTATATAATTTAATCACTTAAGAGGTTTGATATTATTTTCAATCACTGATAGACAATGATATATAAGTGCCTGTTAAAATTAGCAGAACCCAATTTTTGGATGATCTACTAAATTTCTTAAAAATATTTCTTCAAAATTTCTACAAAATTCTACAAAATTCATAGTTTAAGTTAAGCAGATTAATAGTTTGAAAATTCATGAAATAAATTAATATTTCAAATTTTCAATATTGTAGTTTCAGGTTAATCTTTAGCAATATGAATCCTGCACATGTTGGTAAATTTTTCAGTAATGATAAATAATTAAATTCTTAATGAATTATAAATCAAGCTTCAATATCAAATTTTTAATTTCACATTTATATAACTCAATAATGACTTGTATTACAGTATAAAATTATATTGTAAAATTATATTTGTAACTTTTATAATTCTGAATTGAGTTACAGTTCAACTCCATTCTATTGTAAGAGATGCTGCTTCTTTTGCTATATATTCTCTATATAACTAATTTCATAAAATAAAGTTTTAAATTTTTTAAATAAATTTTTGAGAAATGCTCTTAAGTGTTTATGTTACTTTTTGTTAACAATTGTGAATTCTATCATTTTGTAGTCGATTTTTATGGAATCACAATTAAGTTGAATATTATTCAATTCGAATTATTATGTAATGAGAATTTTGTTACGTTTAAATTAATTGAAGCATTTGAAATAATATATAACTTAATTGTTTTTCTTAAAATTTATAATAGTAATTAATTATCATATAAAATTTATATTTGAAATCAAATTTGCGAATCAATTACTTTTTGGTCTACAAAATTAAAAATTTCAATAATTATATATGGATTTCGATATATTATTTTTTAAGTAACTTTTTATTTATAACATGTATAACAAAACTTTTCTGTACTGTATTTTTTTAAATTACATTTTGCTAATATTTATGTAAAACAAATATTAAATAGTTTCCAGTATTTATTAAAATTTGTTTCAGAACTTAAATATTTTAATTACAAAATTCAAAGCTATGTCCCAGTTGAATAGTAATTATCTATTCAATTCACTTAATCAAATCATAGCTTTTACATATTTTGCATAGGGATTAAACGAGTTTGTTTTTAATAAATAAATTTGTAAAGTATTATTATGAAGTTTTTATTATTATATACTTTATTTGAACTATTATTTATAAATGATAGCATGTAGAGTATAACTCTAATAATTATTTATTTATACTTCCTTTAGTTTTAATAATAATTAGTTTATTATATACAAGATTTAAAATTAGAAAGAATTTTCAATTCAGTAAATGGATTTATTAAACATTAATAATTTACAAGTTAAACAAGTTTAGAAAGCCTATTTATTGAATGAAGTAGATTATACATGAGAAAATTTTAAACACAATTCCTGTTAATTTAAAAAAAATATTAAGAAAATAGAAGAATTAATTACATACAATAGTTCTATTTGTCAAACACGAATAAACTTTTTATAGCCAACATAATAAAGATTTTAAAAGATATTCAGACAATTATAAATTATTATTAATGTTTTTGTAAATGATTTTATAATAATAAAAGTCCAATTTAATAAATGTAATACAAATTATTTCTAGTTTTTTTATTATCATAATTAATTTTATAAACTTATAAATATTTTTCATATTTTAAACATTTTTAACTTAATGAATACCTAATCATATTCTTAATCATACAAAATGTTAATCAAGCACTTTAAGAATAAATAATAAATCATTAGACATGTGCTTTTATATTCATTTTTTACTATTTAATGTTTGTATCTTACAGACTAATATTAAAATTTTTTTTCATAAATTTAATGATAAATATATATATGTAAAGGTTGATTAATATATTACATTTTATAAATTATATAGTCTATCATTTTTGTTATTTCTATATGTAATATATGGTATGTGATATATTTCATAGAAATTTTTTATTTATAAATAAATACTAATAATGCATTGAAAATGCAAAATATATATTATAAATATTAACTTTTAATTTGTTTCTTCTTTTATAATTTCATAACATATTTTTCCAAATTCATTATTTTAATGCACAAAATTTGTGGTGGAATGTTATATTTCACACATATATTTCAACAGTATTGTACAATAATGATACATAATACAATAATTAAATCAATAAATATTTCTTTCACATTTTCTTCTAATTTACAAGAACTGCAAAATTTTATAATTAGTTGAAGTAGTAATTAGTGAATATCTTCAGGATTAAACATTCCCTAAAAGAATTTATAAAAATAACTAGAAAGAATTCAATAAAATATAAATGTAAAGCCATTGTTTAGTAAAGAAATAAAAAAGAATAGTCCGAATTATAAGAGATATTCGAATTTGTATTAAATTTGATATAAGTAATATAAAAAATGAATGAGTCAAAATTCAATTCAATAAGAACAAATTTATTTTTAAATTATAATCCGTCAACATAGTTGTAAAAACAGTCAAAAATTGTAAATTATAAATATTAAAAGTACGTAAGTTTTAAACAATAAGTTCTTTATATCAAAGTTTATATATTTAATAAAAATATTTAATTTGTAAATAATTATTGAATGTGTTAAACATGGCTTGCAGTATTATGCATTCATTTAAAAATAAAAGAAAATACTGTATTAATCTTATTAGATCTATAAATGTTTAATAAAGATATTCTTGTGAAATACATTTCTGAGTATAAAAAAAAATTTAAAGCTTTTAATATCAGCTAAGTTAAACATTTCCAATACACATTACCTTAGCACGACGTAGAATCGAATCTTTGCTTGCATCATAAGGATGATCTTTACTTGGAATTTCTAATACTGATGGAATTGGTTGTGTATGGCTATCAATTACATGTCGGATCATTTCTGCAATCTAAAAGTCAAAATAATGTAATATTTGTCATAAGCATTATATATATTCATTAAATTATATACTTTTTTTTATCATATAATATTTTAATCAAAATAATTATGTTTTATTTTCTAATTTTTATTAAAACTTACATTTTGGTTAATAAGAATAATATCAATATCATCTCGTTTAATAAATCTTTTAAATGTTTCTTCAATATCACCAACAGCAGTATCTAGAACAATAATAATAAACATGGAAAATGAAACACTATGAAAAAGCAGAGTAATAAAATAATTAACCAAGCTTGTTAATCATAAATAAAAATATTTGATAATTTATTTAAACTCACTTTTATCAACAACCATAAAATTTGAATGACGATGTTTATTTATTTCCCCGACACCTCCCAAAAGAAATCCCACACAAGTATCCTGTAAGTTATAAAAAAAAGTATTAATGAAATTGAAGCTTACAGAAATACGAGAGATAGATTGGTATATATGTGTAAAAAAAATAGCTTCGAAGTGAAGATTAATATTTCTTACTTCATCACCAATTACAGCTAAAAGCTTTCCTTTTCCTGCTGAATGGAGTGACATTATTATTCTTAATAATCGTCTGTGCAATCAAGAATTCAATTTTTACGAAATAACAAATTATTTTGCAGCAGTCTTGTGATTTTTTAATACGTATCAGCTGACTCGTTCGTCACGCCTATGTAAAGGCGTTTTCTTCTCATTCGAATATAAAGGTAAGTTCCAAATTGAAGATTTAGGTTAGCTTTAACAAACTCGATCAAGCAAAAAGAGTTTCTGTTTTTTTTGTACGTATTTTCTAACAATGTAAACATTTTCATAACATTATAAAAAGATCTTTATTTTGTATAATGTCATCTTATATATTTGAAATATTATCGTCTGTATGTTGATCAGCTGGTTTGACATTCCGAACTGCCAAAATGTGCCTAATGTAACTGATCAATTGATGACAAGTAATATTTGACTTTATGCAAAAGATTTTTTAAATAAATTTGATATCAATTTCTTTTTACTGAATAAATATTGAATTTTAATGTTTATTTCAATAGATTCTGCTAGTTTCACAAACTTTTGAAAAATAATCATTGAAAATTAATCTCAAGCAAGTGTCAAGTGTCAACTTTTAAAACAAATGTAATATAAACCATGTAAGTTTGTATTCTTGGATTATACTTTTGAGTTATACTTTTCTGTATAATACACAGGCAAAGTTGTGTAATGTTAAAGTACAATTTTTACCATAGTTTTATATTGTACAACAATGCAAATTTAGGTTACCTAAAATTAATAGTTATCATAATTAAGATTTGATATTGAATTAGTAATTATTATCTTGAAAAATAGAAAGTTTGAGTCATTGATTCTATCAAATATGCACTAAAATATATATTAAGTTATAATAATTCTTAGAGAAATCAAATTACTTTTGATGTACTTTTAACTTTATCAGTTTAGGTCAAAATATGGCTGATTACTTTGAGGAAATGGGTCGGATACCTTTAGGTGATGCAGAAACACCAAATCATTTAATGCAGATGGCTCGATTTTTGAGAGATTCAGGAATGTGGGAACTTTTAGGTGAGCATGAAAAATTACCTCCTCCAGCATCCAGAGAAGTCGTTCAAAATCTACGAGAAACTACGTTTAAAGATAATTCTGGTAACATAGAAATCTTCTTTATTTGACTAAAGCAATTAATTACTTTTAATGTATATAATAAATTATTTATTTTTAGAAAAAAGAGAACAGTGTCCAGTTTGTATAAAAGATTTTGAAATAGGTATTGTTATTAAATCCTTGCCATGTAAACATACTTTTCATAAAGAATGCATAGAGCCTTGGTTAGAAAAGGTATTGTATATTTATTATTACTTTATACAATTTAAAAAATTTCTAAACTTATTATTAATTGTATTTTTTTAGACAAATTCTTGTCCATTATGTAGATACGAATTACTTACAGATGATGAAGATTATGAAAATTTTAAAAAAGAAAAGAAGAGAGCTGTAGAAAGAGAAAAAGATTTAGAAATATTACACAACTCAATGTTTTCATAATTCATATTGAAAACCTATTATAATTCAAATTCTTTTTTTAAGTTATTAATTTATGATTATTATTATTATTATTATTATTATTATTATTTATCAAAATTTTAATTTTTAACGGTATGTTTATTAGAATTATAAGTTTTTAGTAATTTAATCTAAATGTTTCATTTGTTAGAAAAAAATTTTATTAATATGAGATAAAATGGATCATTACATTATGTAATAATATAAACGAATAATATTATCTAACAACGTCATGAGTTTTTCTTTAAATTTTCAATAATTTTTATATAAGTATTTAAAACTAAATCTGATTTAAAAATAATTAATTTTTTAAATTTTGGTTTTTTAAATAATCTCTGTGAATAAATAAAATACATGCCCGCGCGCGCGCACATGCACACACACAAAATACATTAGTAAATATTTTGTGAAACAGTTAATTTATCTCTTATAAAGTATGTTGATTTACAAACTTCAAGGTAAAATATAGAACTATTATTTATATATTTTTGAAAGATTTAGGATTATTAAAACTTTAATAAATGAGTCAGTATTACATACATTATCCTTTAGTGATACATGTTCTATAATTTTTTGATAGACTACTACATTTAAGCAATTTTGGATAAATAAAGAGTTTGTTTAAAATCGAATTAAAAAAACTACATAAAACTGTATTGTAGCAATCAAATTCCTTCGTAATATATGGTTTCAATATTTGTTTTCATTGTCAGTTTTGACAGTTAAAAGCGATATAAAATTATGGTGGTTTGATAATATTAACATTTTTTATAACTAAATCGATTTTAGTTTAATTAGACCTTAATTTCAGGACTAAAAATAATTATTTTAACAGTTACGTACTTTTCGTATTATTGCATTCTAATTTATGTTTCATGAATTTAATAACATATTTCCAGTTACAATTTTTAAATTGAAACTTTTTTACTGTCATTATTGTACAACAAAAATAAAATAATCTAATGTAAGTAGGTAACGTGTAAATGTGACAGAAAAAAAAAAGTTATGGGCATGTTTGTATAGAAAAATTTATCCTAATTTATGAATAAACATTACATTACACACTTTCACATTATACACTGTATTGCACATACACAAACTTGTAAGTTTGCGACGGACTTTTCTGTTGCAACTATACCTATATTTTGGATAATTATGTATAGTTAAATGCTGTGTATCAATCCAAATATTTGTAATATTTACAATGCTGAATTATCTTGAAAATGCAACTTGAACTATTTTATAAACACATGTTTTCGCTGTGATACTCTTAAATTGCAATATTTAAAATGAATATTACTTAAATTTAATATATAATTAACTTAAAATTAATATTTAAATTATTTAAATGTAATCATTTTATATTCTGACTGCATATCTCATACAATGATACAATATTTCATACAATTCATACAATCATTTGTGATCAAATACATGTTCACGCACAATCACAAAACACATATTTAGAAAAACAATTATCTTATCGATAACGGATGTCTAGTTTTTAAGATATTTTTTCTCAACAACAATTAATTTCTTCTATTGTATTTTTAGTAGCTTCTGTATCTAGTAAAGACTTCTCTTAATGCAAAAACAGTCAATTTTTTGGCATATATTATAATTAAAAAGTTAAACTTTTAAGCTTGACAATGAATAAAATGTATTTTCAAACAAAACATGTAAGAATTACACGTATTTAAATGCATCAAAGCCAAACCTCTGCGCGCTTGTCGGCCAAGGGTGCTTGCGAAACGCGCCTGAGGAAGATTCGTCTGCAATCCTTTACCGTAACAAATGCAGTCCAGTCCGTGGTCGTAAAGCACGTTCTTATCTTTCAGCCAGCATCGTCCAGTATTACATCGAAACGGAGATCTGCTGTCACCACAAAGTATGTCCGTTCGAACGTTCTGTCTATCTCCAGCCGCATTGTACAACCTCCTTCCAATGTCATCTCGGTGTCGTTTCCAGCCAATAATGTTTTAACATCGGTCAGTTGTTGTAGCTGCGATCGATCTTCTGGGAATCGCGGGTGGACGAATTCTTCATTTGCTCCGGAGTCGATGTGGTCGGTCGCCGGACACCTGTTTATAATGACGAGCAAGGCCGTGAAGGAAGCGCCTGGGGTTTACGATGTGGAAATCATTATTGAGTCGGTTTTGCAGTACCGCTGGAAGGGCCGTCGCGTTCCCCCCGCAACACCAGTTTCTTTGCTGCTGTGAAGTGGCGTTTCTCCGAGGGTAATCCTTGTGCCAGTGTTGTCTCAGGAAAGAAGCTTCCTCGTTCATTTCCGTAATGAACCTGTATCACGTAATATTGATTTTCTCTTCCTGAATCCTTGTCGCCAAGGTAATAATATCTTCCACGCTGTTGATGGTGGCTGCTTGCATGAGTTTTCTCAAGGGAAGATCCAGTGTTTGGAATAATGCTTCTACTACTGTTTATTCCTTTACTTCTGGTAGGAGCCGGCGCGCCAGTAGGTGTTACTTTTCCAAAAATAGCACAATGTCTTCGTTCGGACCTTGCCGTTTCGCATGTAATTGAGTCATTAAGTAGGCTATCAGTAAAGGGTAGTTGTACTTATGGAGTAATATTTCCGTAAATTTTGTCGAGGTGATTCGCAAGTATTTATAGGGTGCCCACCAACGGGACGCGTTTCCTTGCAAGGCTCTTCAGAACGTTCGAACTTTCTATCGTTCATGTGTTGCGGTTTTCTTAAAGTATTCCTCGCATTCTTCGAGAAATGATTGTTCATCTTAAAATATAAGATCTGAGAATTCCGGGGCTCGCGTCGGCGACTTTGTTGCCGCTTGCAATAGGTGACGCAAGGCGTTAACGGTGTTACGATCACGACGCAAATAGCCCTTTTTGGCCTATAAAATTAAGTATAATAGTCAGGGATGGGCTATAATCCTAAATTATCTTGAGATATCCTTGTATACGAACGTAAAATAAGAATAATTATAAAAAGATACGAAGTAACGTTAAAACTCAGCCAGACCTTTGTCACGCCCGCAATTATATTATATAATTTAATTAAAACATAATAACGCGACCAGACCTTTTGTCTAACCTGTAATTATGTACGATAATTTGATTAAAAACAAGCGACCAAACATACCGTTTAGCCCGCAAGTATGTTGAAGAATAAAATTAAGATCGAAAACAACTAGTTAAAATTATATAAAGAAGGATCTGCTTTATAGAACAGTGAAGGCGAGGGGAAAAAGAGACGAGAGAATAAGTGCTACAGAGCACACAGTCATGAAGTCAAGTAGCGTTGAAGTCGGAGGAGTGGAGTAATAAGGAATAGATAAAACAGCTAAATTCCTTATCAAGCCGAGAGCAACGCGATTTCCATTCTTTCTTCCTGGCGGATGCGAATCGCTACGCCATCCTTACCAATCCGGGAGTAATGCTGCTTGCGTTCTCTCGTCCTGGGTGGATGAGAATCGCTACGCCAAACCCTTCGACCCGAGAGTGACGCGATTTGCGTCCTCTCTTCCTGGCGGATGCGGATCGCTACGTCATCTTTACCAGTTCGAGAATGACGCGATTTGCGCACTCACCTCCAAGGCTATAGCAATTACTACGCTACTCTGATTGTTCCGGTAGTGACGCGATTCGCGCTTTCCCGCCCCGGGTAGGTGTGAGTATGTTAGTATGGTGGAAGCAGTTTGCTATACCATACTGACCACTCGGTGAATAACGTTTGTAACGTTCTCTTCTCCCCAGCCTTCCTGAAATTCCTTATTCCTAGGGGTAACGGGGAGATCTGCTTCAGTAGTACGAGTGCTGCGAAAGTCCGCGAGCATTGTCAACCAGCGCCGTGAATGTTGTATTCTATGTATGTAATGGAAAAATCCGTGAGAGCTGTGCGCCGACACTGTCTATGTATGCGAAAACCTGCGATAATTATAACAATAACTGAAACAGCGTAATGATAGTATCACTAATGAATGTACATTTTTTATTGTAGCGGCAAATCACAGTGAACAAACCAACAAATAAAGAAGCCGTTTCTAACTTAACATAAATTTTGCGTTATCATTTGTCGACCTTTTCTGACAGCCACTCCCTTTCCGCCCTAAACGAACACTGGCCGACGAGCTAATCCGGCTATAAAGGGTAAAGGGAGTGGATAAGAAGGCGCTATAAGAAGTGTCACCAGGTCTCGAGCTCATCCACCAAAAGGAGCTGCAAGAGGTGAGCACATAAAAGAAAGATAATCCGTCACAAAACATTTTGTCTTTTTCCATTATTTTCGATAGTTTTAGTCGTAACAGTGGTTTGCGATTGATCACCGCTGATTCTGCGTTCATCATTTCCTTCGTCTCTCCGTGGGGGGATCAACGTGGGTCGCCAAATTTCTACTTTTGGCAAGTGTTGTTGTCCCGTTGAAGTTGAAGATTTAGGCGCCACTGAGTGTTGGTGAGTTCTGTGGAGTCCTCGGTCGGTGTTCATCAGGTCAGGGTTTTTCGTGTCGCTTAACACTGTGCCTCAAGTTGGGTACCAATTGAGACGTGCTCTGTAGAACGAAGCGGACCCCGGGGAGTCTATTCTTAACTGCGGAAAAAAACATTTTTGAATGACCTTTTTTTTGTTCTTCGCTGCACGCGAAGTTTATCTATATTTTTTTCTATTCGAGCTGTCTGTCGCTATATTCCATAAGAAGAGCGAATCTGTCCCAAGTTGGAAAGGTTTGTTCCATGGCGCCCACATAAGGGTGGGAAATTCAACCTTGCCTCTCTAGTGCTGCAAGGTCCAATAAGTATGCAGCTCCCACTCGGGGCGATTTCCAGAAAAATAGGTGGCGTAGCTTGGGCGAACTTTCCTGAGCACGACGTTCGATTCCCCCATTTACCAATACTTTCCTTTGAAAATAAGCACAGGCGCTAGTTCGCGCCGACACCTATCCGGCTCGTACCCATTCTTCGTGACTCTTGAATCGGTCTTTGCTTTTACGCAGCTGACTCGCCTTTATACCTAGGAAATGAAGTCTGAACCAAAAAATATCACCTAAGCGAGGATAATAATAACGCATACTTCCGCATCATTTCTGCAAGCGAAGCAGAATAATATTTATTATAGCTTGTATTTGAAGATTTTACACATCATTTTTTCTACTCTACTTGAAGTTCATAATTAAAATTTTTTAGGAATAATTTTTAAAACTTAAATTAATATTATAAAACAATGCATTTTTATTATTTTCAATAAAATGTCTTGACTTGTATAACAAACTCTGAAGCTATTTCACTTCAGAGTTAAAGTGATACTAAAGTTATTAATTCAAATTATTATTTTTAATATAAAATATTCAAATATTTAATAGCAGAAGTGCAAGATAATTTAATGACAAAATTAAAAGGCAAGATATTTAGTAATTATTCAATTTACTTGTATAACTAATTTTTTTTTTAATTCTGATGTAAGTATTTATGTTAGATATATTAGAAGAAGATATTGAGAAAAATGTTTTTCCAGATAAAATTTTAGAGATTTTATGCATCAGGTTTTCATTTATCATTTGTTAATACAAATGTAATATTATTTTTTAATGAAAAATTGATAAGTTATATTTTCTAATCCAATTTAACCTAAATGATTTAATTTGTAACAAATATATTTCATTTGAAAAATGATTACAAATTGAGTATTCAATATAATTTTTAGTTTATTTTTTATAATATGTCTAACAAGTTTGCTCTTATTTATTTGAAATTGAAATATAAGGACTGAAAGTTTTTATTTTAATATGTTGTAATTAAATTTTATTTAGCAAATATCTTATATCTGTAATAAATTAATTGTTAATATCTTAATTGACACACAGAATATTCAACCAATTCAATTAGGTTCAAAACATAAGGGATAGCTAATAATTAAAAGGTATTTGAAAAAAGTAAATCTTGCAATCTGGAAGATTTCTTTTTCATACATTTATAGTAAAATTAACGCGTTACGTCTGTTTGAAATTTTTATTAATAATGATGTGCTTAAACGATTTCACAAAATTTTGGTAAGGTATATCAAAAATATAACTTCAAATATAACTATTTGAAGTAAATTTAGTTGAAAGTAGATATTTAATTGAATTAAAATTATTTATTTAATTGGATTAAAATTATTTATTTAATTGAATTAAAATTATTTATTTAATTGAATAAAAATTATTTATTGAATTAAAAAAAATTACTTCAATTTTACGATATTTCTTTGATCGACATATTATAACTACAATTATCTAGGACGAAATATAAAATGTATTTTCGTTGATTTATCTCGACAATCTTTGATTTAAAAAGTACAATTATATTTTCAAAACCAATTATTCACAAATATTACCCTAGTTTTATTTCATCTCAAATAAAATTCGAAAAAAGTTATTAGAAATAAAAGTATTTAAAGAATCTTTTATTCAGTGGTATTACTAAATTATATTTTTATATTTTTTACAGTTAATAAAAAATATAATATATAATGCTTTTTTATAACAATTGAATCTTAGTTATCAACCAAAAACAATTATTCGGAAGCCACTATTGTACAAGGCAAAAAGTTTTACAAATAAGTTGGCTATATAAAAACAGTTGCTTCGATAATTGGAAATTTAAATTCTTGTGTCTCCAAACAAGAACTTATTATACAGTTAAAACATATATAGCTTCTTTTGAAGCAAAAGTATCAAAAATATAAAAAATAATATTTGTGTTTGTGTAAAGATTTTGGAAATGGTTTTGTGCTTAGACATTGCGTGGATTTTGTGAGTATGATTTTCACCATACGGCTATATAATTAGCAAGTGGTTATTTATTTGTGTACTTATATTTGTGTGTATATGTAGCTATACGCGTAGTATATTATTTTAGATTTTAATGCTTTTATAAAATTAAGTAAAATTTTATACACTTTTCACATATGCCGCAAATTGTTTATGTACTAAAAGTAATAAACTTACAAATAATATGTTGAAATTAATTTAGTTTTTTATTTGGATTTTAGATATTGAAGAGCGATGGATCAGATTTTTATTTTTCTGAAATGCTTAAAAAATTTAAATATATAACTGATCAACTAGGCAAAGATAAATATTATATGGTAGTAAATATACATGATATTAAGTGAGTGTAAACTTGCCTTATTTATTTTCTTACTTTTTTCTATATATTTGAATTCTATTCTATTTATTTCTATATATTTGAATTGGGTACAAATTATAAACAAAATGTATTGTATAAAATCAAAGTCAATTATTTTTGACAATATAATTGATAGTTCTTATCTTACTTGCTTTCCAAAGCCGATACAACTCAAGCATAGAACTCCAGTACTGTCATTAGTAAGGAATTTTAGTTCATATTCTTCTATACAACTTAAGATAAAAATTGAAACAAAAATTTATTTATTGCAATAATAAATTTCTGTTAAATTAGCTAATTAACAAAGCTTAATGCTTCTGTAGAAAAAACGAATTTCTTTCCTGCGTGAGGCAAGATAATGTTATTTCTTATTTATATACATAAATTTTAGTAAACTCCATACATTGGAGATTTGTACATCAATTTCTTATCATTCTTTTGCATTTTGTGGATTTGAACCTGTGTTTGATCAAGCGATCTCTTATATGTTTGTAAACATATACGTATCCTCAAAAACTGAAAAACATATAAGTTATAGATGCTTGATTATAAACCTTATACTTCTTTTAGATATATTACATAATTTGATAAATAAATATATAAATGTATATATTTTAATATGTGGATAAGAAATTAATTAAAGTATATAGATTTTATATGTACTGATTTTAAATCAAATTTTGTAAATTGACATTCAAATTTAACAAAACATATTACATCTATATATATATATATATATGCAATTAATAAATTAAGTGCTAATACCAGTTTATGTAATTCTTGTCAAACTTATTCTTCATTTGGTACATACATAGTAATCTAGTTATTTAAATACTAATTGAATAAAAAATTTACATACACAGATAACTAATTTAGAATCTTTTTCTAAAGATTCAACGTATATTAAGTGATATTAAAAACGTGATTTTAAAAACAATAAAGAAATCATCATTATTAAAAGAAGATAAAAAATATAGCGCACAAAAGTTTTATATATTAATTTTATCTGAGGCATTCCAAAACCATTGACAAATCTACCAATAATTAATAACTATTATAAAAATGTAAACAATTTGTTTATTAATATTATAAGTTGATTCGTATTTTTAAACATATTATGTCAAAAATTCTGTTTATAAATATGTTTCAGTTAACAATATTAAAAAATGACTTTCAAAATTTATTAACCTCAAGAAAGTTTACTAAAATCAAAGAATTTGAGGTACTAAAAAAAAAATAATTTTTAACTACTATAAGAATTTCTCTGTCTTAGATATTATATTTAATTTATGTATTTATATGTATTAATTTTCTAATTACATTTTAGAGAATATAATAATTTTATGAAAATTACTATTATTGGCAATATTGGGTTAGTGTATGAATTAATTGAAAATTGCATTCGTAAGGAATTAGCCTGCTATCAAAACTATACAAATAGCACATTTTAAAGATTTTCTTTAAATTTAAAATTGTAATAATTCTTAATTTTACATAAATGTGATCCACTGGTTACAAAAAATGCTCTAATTGTAAAAAGTTATACTTTTGTAATTATTGTATTTCATTTCTTAAATTTGAAGGTTGAAGCTAGAATAAATTAAGGAAATATTAAAAATAATTTTCTTTTATGCTATTTTATCGATCTAGTAATAATTTCCTAATTACGTTTATGTATAAATCTCAATTCATGCCTCCTACTTAATGTTTGTATTTATTAAATAAATTTATTTTAATAATTTTATTTAATAAAATTTTAAATTTTACATAAAACTTTTCTTACATATTTCATTTTCAATATACAAATTTTTCTAGTATGGTTAAATATTATTTTGTGAATTATTCATATAATACTTAATATATTAATTTGAATTAGATAATTCGAATAATCACGTTACTTATAATCTAATTTATATAGAATATTAGTATATTTCTATAAAAGATAATTAAATTTATAAATGATTCAAGACGACGTTCAAAAGCATCTTGAAAAACAAAATGAAATTATTAATACTTTTCTATTTTTTTATTTCAGCTACTTTGTAGGTCAGAATTGGAGGAATTTTATTTGAGTCGGTTCAACTCGGCTTTCGAACTTTGCATAAATTTTTTATCATTTGATCTTTATCGAATACTAATGAATTTGTTAAAGCGTTTCCTTGCTTGGGCGGAGATCGAATGAATCATAAAAAGAAGTGTAACTTCCTCTTAAATTATTTCATTCGTTTTTTCTACTTTTTCAAGGAGCAAAATATATATATTTTAATAAAAAATTAAAAAATGTATTTCTTATAATATAATAGAATGGACTAAATGCTAAACATACATCAGAGTATAGTACTAATTACATAGTTATAACTAACTCAATTACAAAGATAATTAAGTGAGCGGAAAAACGAACAAAAATAGATTATTATTTAACCTAATAAATGAAAAAATGATATATTTTAATATAATTGAAAACAATTTTCAACTATGTATTAATATTAATATTAATCCTGTAAAAGTTGTTGGATAAAAAGAAAGCCATAGGTGGTCTTTTAATTTTTTGCGGTAGATGGCACGTAATTTTCTTACGATACGGAAGTGAGCAAAATTTTTAAATTTATTGTATATTCTTTCTGTACAATCTGCGTAATACAAAATATAACAACACCTGAGTTGTTCTTTCCAAAAATTTTGAAAGAAGGGGAACTAAGAGTTATACGCTTTGACAAAAGATGGATTTTGTTGTGAATATTTGGAGGGTGTTTTCATTGCACGTAATTCTTATATTATATGAGGCTTATAATTGTATCATGATTTTTTCTTAATTCCTTGACATATCGAAGTATCAACGATGTGATACGTAAGTTTAACGAGGGATTCTTGGAAGAATTTCATTATAGTATATATATGCTTTCTCAGGTTAGAATTTATTGAAAATTAACACTGTCTATTAGACAAATATTATGAATCTAATAATAGCTTATTAAATAAGTAAATGTCTGCTAGTTGGCACAATTGTAAAATGAAAAGATTGAAATGATATTACTATTTATTTTATACATTATACGTAGTTTTGATTTATAATATATTTTGAACTTTTACAATAAAAAGTATCGTGTATAAGTTAAAGTCATATTTGAAAATGAACGCAATTAATTTTGATATATTCTTTGATGAATAAGATTGACCTTGAAAAATGTAACTCTTTATAGTTGATATCAATTTTTCTTTTAAATAACTGTTCTTCTACAGATTCCGACCTTACTAATATATAAAGTATTTACGAGGAAATCTGGAAAGATGCGCTTTTATAAAACGTCATGACAGACATTTTAGTATTTCTTTAATATTTTATTTTTATTAAAGTCCAATGTAGTATAATGCAATTGAGTATACAGTTTAAATTTGAATTTTTTAAAAATAGATTGAAATTTGTTATTATTAAAATCATTTTGATGAGAAAAATAATAAATTATATAACTGTTTAAAAAAATATTTCATAATATTTTTAGTGGTACAAATAAATAGAAATAGGATTATTATAAAATAATTTCCATAGAATATTTCGTCTAAGGTATATGTGAATACTATATTCTTTGTCTTAAACATTTATTTGTCGTATTAGGTACGTCTTAATAAAATTTTGTTTCTTGACAACTTTAAATTGAATAACTTTTTGTAGTATAATAAATGTTTATCATATGAAGTTTTAAATAAACACATAAGTGAGTAAGTCTAAGAATTATTTAAAAAACAACTACTAAATTTTTAAAAATTTTAATGATTCCTAGAAAATCATCTATATTTATATTAATTCGGTTAATTTTTGATTATTTATTTTTGTCAATAAATATTGGTTCTTATTCATATTATTTGCTTGAAAATTTATGAATTAAATAATATAATACAATACTTATTAATAGCAATGAAATTTAACTCGATTACAGTCATTTCATCCTAGTGACATTTTTTTAAACAAGTGTTTAAATATTATGGCAAGCATACAAACGATTGAGAATGATCAAGTAATTTTCGCTCCAAATTAATATTCCAAAAAAGAAATTTTTTTAAAATGTATACTATATATTATAAAAGAACTAACTAATAAAAATTTTTAGTATATCAAAAATACCCAACTGTCATCAAATTTAAATAGAAAATAGGAGGAAAGGTTCCATACTATGCGTCGATAAGCGTCGATCATGGACATCTCTCTCCCTTAATTCAAATAAAAAGGGTCGCAAGTGACTCTGGCTCGTGCATACATTCAAGTCCATAAAAATGGACGACGTCGGCGGTGAAAAAGGTACGCGGACCAATCGATTGGCACGCTGCCCCAAGGACCCTCTTGCTCATTTTTCGATTGATAAAACCGCTGACCAAAAGAGTACGTATGAAGTCGTCCGCAAAAAATTCGGCCCCTTGCTAGCTTTATGTGTACGTAAGGTAATGGAGGATAATCCAGCGATATCTTACGTACTCTCGTAGCCTTGGGATAGCAGGAATAAGAGTTAGTCGTGCATAAACGCTTTTGGATCGCATTCAATTCATTTAAAGCGCGTATCATTGAGTATTTCTTAAAGATCTATGAAAAATGAACGTCTTTTTTATGTTTTGAAATATTTAATTATTTATGAAAATAAATAAATTCTTTCCTGAATAAGTTGAAGGAAATCGAATATAATTGAAACGCATTTATGTAATACAAAATATCGCGTGCACTTAATTTTTTAAACCCATTCATTAATTACTTAATTAGTTTTATATTATTTTAAATAAAAGAAACTATAGTATACAACTTATTTATAATTTAAATAACTATTTTCGAGCACTAATTAAAAAAAATTTACTTTAAACACATAAACACATAAAGAGTAAAGTAATTGTCCAAGTTTGCCATAAAAACTATTTTCTCGCTGGTATTTGTTTTTCATTTGTTTTACCAAAAGTTTTTGCCCTGTTACTTATATATTTGTACTCACATGTATAAATGATATTGAATAAAATAAAAAGTGTGATTACTGCTAGAAAAAAGGTCAGGAAAGAGCTAAAGCGATTGTACGTAAAAAAACTTTCAACTCCCGCAAGTAAGTGATGCTTGCCCAGGCGTGTCTATTTATTGGCATTTGATTTACGTGTGATGGGAATTTCAGCGCTTATAACTCGATTTTCCAAGTCAACTTTCTTGTTTACTGTGGCTGGACGACCCTTTCGCTACAACGTCTTATTCCTTTGGTTCTAGCAGTTACGCTTACTGGAAGTGTGTCACGAACGTTCGTTTGGTTACACATAACAAACAGAGCGCGACTCTACAATCAGAAGGAACAAACAACGTAAAAAATAGAAGCCTTAAGTATCGAAATACTTGGTGAACAAAGCTTGGCGTACTTTCAAAAAGGGAAAGTTACGAATCGCTAAATGTTAAATAGTGAAATATAAATCAATCGGCGATTGGAAGTTTGTGTTTTGTATCCAATTTGGAATTGAAACCTATTTCGATTTTCATTCAGATGAGTTAGAAATTCGTAGCTCTCTTTACTAGAAATATTGTTTTTTCAAGCTTCGATCTATAATAGATGATTTGGTATTCCAGATTTAATTTGTTCATATAAAAAAGTTGATTTAATTGATTTTATTTAAAATGAAAAAATATTTTATATTTGTTTGAACTTTCATTAAATTTAAGAAAAATTAAATTCACATTTTTTTAAGATAAATAATATCGTTGTTATTGCAGTTTTGGATGATTATAACCGAAAGACCTACAGAAATATATTTAAAGTTAATTCAAATTAAGTAGAAAATTATTACAAACTTAAAAATAACTTATTGTTATCTCGGAGTAGGTTCCCACAAATTTTGAAATAAATAAAATATTCTCTTACTATTTTAAGGTATTTACTTAAAAGTCTAAGAAAAAATAATTCAAACATTTAAAAAATATACAAAATTCTATTTTACAATATTTTATAACGTATTAATTTATATGTACATTCTAATAACATTACATATACTGATAACTAATAATATTTATAATAAAAAATATGGAAATAAATGTATTTACAACTATAATTTATATTTATTTATATTTTTCAGAATATGTAGTTTCATGAAAGAGTTATGATTCATAATTATGTAGATATCAACAAATATTTTATAGATATTCAAATGTCATCACATAAATGTATGCGTAGTATTTAAATGATTTATTATAATAAATTTTATTTGTAGCATTATATTTTTATTTACCAAATATAATCGAGTATTATTTATTCATAATGTCCCTCTAGTATTGCAAATTTATTTTCACAGAAACGTAAAACGAAATAAATAGATTTACAAAATCACTTTATGATTTTTTTATTTGAAGATCGAAAAATATTTTGAAAGCATCCGAATTTTTACTGTTTAAAGAATTATGTGCACGTGCCCTTCTGTGACATTTTCAACGATATTGGAATGTAGCCGAAAGCCATATATTTCACAATTTATGGGGATAAGAAAACACGTGAATACGCAACGAGTATAAACCAATGTTACGTCCAACAAGACCAAGAGCGGCATTTTGTAATAACTAATTATTAAACTACATCGAGTGCCTATCGTGGAATCGAAATCGATGCATTGAAGTCTGATTATTTCCTGTCAGAGACGACCTACTAACGACCAATTTCCTTGCGCTCCCACGGCTATGATAAAATCGCTCAACGCGTTCATTAGGAGGTTGGGTTATAATAAACACGTCTGCCAATAGATGAAGCCTGGAAAACACGTAAATATTTTAAGAAACAATAATAACCATTATTTAGCCATTTTTTGTAATTCATCGTTAGCTCGACTTCCTCTATTCGTAAAGAGCATACCTTAGTTGAAAAATCTTATAGATTTCTTAAGCATCAGGTTAAACAAGAGGTTTAACAGTTTGAAGAAGTTAAACTGATTGTCACCAAAAATCGTATGTGTGCAATAAGGAAAAAAGTAAACGCGCAAGATATCCAGCGAGTTTTACAAATGAGAGACTTAATTTATTTTTGAGTGGTAATTCGCAGAAGCATAAAATCTATTAATAAAATTTCTTGTGAGTGCATAAATCAAGGACGTACTTTTTGGTCGCCAATGACCATCGTAACGGGCAGCTCGTAAATTTACCTTGGCAATGTAAGGCAAGAAGCGAATGCGCGAACTGTCGCGTCAGGCATTCATTAGGATTCGATGCGCGTGATGTTCGGTGTAAATGGCTTGTTGCTTTTTCCCCGGTCCGGCTACAAGTCACAATTCGCTTTGAAATTGGAAAGGGCTAGTCACGGTTTTGCCTTCAAATTTTCAGGCTGAAAAGCTAACTTGAACTATACTTGGCTTGTTGTATAGTCGCATATTAAATTGATGCAAAGAAGTAATCAGATACAAGAGTAATTACGAATGTAGGCTGAAACAATTTATTGCTGACCTTCCGTTTGGTATTGAGTTGGAAAGTAAATGAATTTTATATTACTCTCGATTTCTTGTATTGTCCATGTAGAGTTTATAGCTTCATTGTTTGTTTATTACGTGTTATATTACGATTATGTGTTATATTACGAAATTCTAATGCTTCCAAAATTTTTAAGGAGAATTTAAAGAAATATTTTTGTAAATATTTTAAACAATGTAATTAATAGAAATCGAAAAACTTTATACTTGTAGGTCACGTTTCATTTAATCATTTAATTATTGTTCTTGGATACCTTTTAGTATACTTTGTGCATTACTAAAAAACTTTATTATACTTATGTTGATAATATGATAAACATCATAATTTTGAATAATAATGAAAAAATAATGAAAAAAACGATGATTAATATTCATCGTTTAATTAATTATCAAGTGAAATAATGATCTGAAAAAGAGTTTTGGATAAATTAGTTGTTTTTAAATAAATTCGAGATATATTTGTATTATATATGCAATATTGTTACATACAAGATTTTGCATCATTAAAAATTTAAGATAGTACTTATAGTTTGAATTAATTTAATACGTAAGTTTTCGTGATATTTATATTTTTATGTAGATATGCCTTCATTGAAGCAAAAATAATGGTATATCGACTAAGAGATAAATAAAAAATTTTCATTTTTTCATTTGCATTGGTGGTAACTTTTTATTTCTTACAGATTTTATTATAAATGATTTATATTCTAAAAATTAGAAACTTGTATATCTATACATAAATGGGTTATTGGAAAATGATATTAGGAAATACGATAATACAATAATTTGATCCGATCGGAGAAAATAAAAAATAATAAGTTAAATAAGCTGAACGTATATAAAAAAGAAAATTAATACAATCGACTGGATGTTCTAAAAGCAAATCGTTCTATAATGTAAAACATGTCTTTTAATGAAATTTAAATATCTTGTCAATTCATCAGATTATACATTTATTGTTTATTAAATGTTATCAAAAAAGTAGCAAAAAAGATAATATTTTTATTAATTGTTGAGATAACTTTCTATAAAGTAAGATGAGTTTTTAAAGCTTATTCTGCACAATAATTAATTTAAACATATTTTAAAGTGTGCAGCATTGAGCTTACAATCATATAAGAATCATATAAGAATTAAAAGGAATAAAATCTCATCAGTGCTTTTAAAAAATTATATTATTTTATTCATTTTTGTATATTTAACTACAGTGATCAAAGCATATTTTATTCAGTTATACTTAATTATTGGTATATATATATATATAAAGTTTTCACGATTGAAATATGATATATATTTGTATAAATATGAAGCATAATCACATTTTAATTAACGTACGTAAAAAGATGGTATAGGGTAGAGTGTAGAGAGAGAGAGAGAGAGTCAGAGAAAATATGTAGAGATATTGTTTACTAAAAAAAGAATATTTTAAGAAGATAGTTTTTTGTTTTATGTACTATAAAATGAAATTTAGTTGATAATACTTTCTTATTTTTGTTTTAAAATTTAAAATGAATAAAAATTTTAAATCTACATTCTATCAAGTTTTTAACAAGAATATTTTATTTTACTTTATTTATCTGTTCGATATTGCAAGTAATTTTTGCATGACAGAACGGTCATAGTGTAAAGCTAAATTTTTGACAGACTTCACTTTTTAGTATCAGATGCATCATAGCTTAGTGTACATTAGCTCTCCAGGATTTTAAAATCATTGTATGTTTTATGTACGCCTTATCAAGAAGCAAAAATTTCAAATTGGAAAATGCGATTTTCATGTCTACTATTTTTTTGTCTACTTTCGTGATAAATATGTTCTTGTACAATGTTTAAATCATATTATCAGCGTAGATAATAATAACATCTAACAATAATCTAACAATAATCTAAACAACAATAACAGGATATATGGCAGATTTGTCCATTCTATATCTTAATCGCATTCAAATAAAGAAATTACGTTACTTATTTTGAATAATTAAATATTTAAAATATTATTATTTAAAAAGCGTAATTAATTTTTCAGATAATATGTATAAAAATTAGAATCTTGTATTTTCTATACATAAATGGGTTATTAATTATAATAATTATAATATAATTAATTATATTATGTTATAAATTATTTTAGTACGTAGATAGAAATTACAGTCAGTATAGATTTATTATTTTATTTTAACCTACAGATATAGTATAAATATTACATAAACTCTTATTGTATTACTTTTTTATTGTTCGTATTACTGTATTAATTTTATTAAAGCGAAACGTATTTTTAATTATTTAAAAATATTTTTACGTAATCTTGTGTATGCGTCTCTATATAACTACATATATATATATATATATAATATTAAATGTCGTGTAATAAGTTAATTAATACGAAGTAGAAATCAAATAGTCTTCATTTATCCGTGTATGTTAGTACAAGCGCCATTTTCAAACATACATTTTGAAAACATTTATATCATTAAATGATATACTGTATAATCTATTATACAAATATAAATTTTTAAAACTTATTTGTGCTTACAATAATATTAAAAACAAAAGATTTATAAATTAAAAAATTTTAAGTATAATAAAAAATATATCTCTTAATATTCTTAATTTTTATTTATTATAGAGTGAAAGTTATTGTAAATCAAATCAGATAAGTTTCCTACAGTATTTCTGTAGAAGTGTCGGTGAGATTGGATAACTTGGATCATTAATAGGTAGAATGTAGTAAACGTATTAGAGTCGATACTTTTACGAATTCCACGTATTCAAACACGTCTTTTTGAATGGATTTATTTAGACACCTATTAGTAATTACATGCCATAAATTAGCTTCATGCTTACATTGAAATAATTGAATAGCTCTATTTTTAAGTTTCTGTTTAGTTTTTTTGGTTGAAAAATTTTTAAACATCTTTGGAAATATCATTTTCTTTCCTTGCCCATCTGTTAATGCACTATTATTATGAAAATAGGGCATAATGAAATTATCTTCTTTATCAGTGAAATGAAGAATACTACGTGAGCTTTGAGTATAAGACTCTGACAAATGATCGTATTTTTGTTTAATCTAACAAGTTGTCCAGAGTCCAGAGTGTAGATCAATAAAGTTTTGCGGGTTCTGTTCACGTAGTCGATTATAGTATTTACTTATTTTAGATATATTTCTATAAATAATAAAAAGTGTAACAATATTTGTAATAAAATATCAACGATAAAGGTAACAATATTTATTAATATGTAAATAACAATACTGATAGTTAAATGCATAATTATCTTATTATTTGATATAATTATCATATTATTAGAAGGTATTTTTATAATACGGAAATCTAGGTACATAAATAAACAAATACTTCATGCTATATCTAAATATTATAAGATTTAAAAAAAGAATTATTATGACAAAGAACTTACTTATTTCTATTAAATTTCAATTGTAAAATATTTTGCTCCTCGTAGTTTCGGTGCTTATGCTGTCTTTCTTGAATTGTGTTCTTTTTAAAACAGAAAAATGTTGATCGAGACTTGAATCTATAAAAATATGTATTTCATAACTCAGGTGATAAAATAGTTCTTCATGAATTCATAAGAAGAACTTAATCAGAAATATAATTTAACTTATTCGGGAAAAAATTTTATTCAATACGATTATATTTTATTATAGTTTTATGTGAATTCTAACATTTTTTTTAATACTAAATATTCAAATACTTTTTCTTCTTTTATATCAAAAAGAAAGTACATGAATGTGTTAAAATAGATAATTAAATGTTGCGAATGATTATAATTTCGTATCCTTTAAATATATAATATGAGTGAAAAATGTAGATATATCCTGATAGATTTGGATAGATATTAATATGCATGCAAAATATATGAGTGCTAATTCTCTAAGTTAGTATTTATTTTTAGCACATTTTTAACGAAAAATTGGAGTTTCAATCATCTGCTTCAATATTTTAATGCCGATCTGTTCCTGCACAATATTTGGAAACGAAGACGTTTATGATTATGTTGCTTCTGCTTCCGTTCCATTTTATTTATATAAACTGTCTTCGGGTAACTATTTAATATACTGTTGTTGAATTATTAGTTTTATTAGAATTATTATCAGAATTATTAAAATTATTAGTAAAATATTCATTGATGTAGCAAATTATGTCATAATTTGCTGAATGTGTAAGAAAGCAATTTATATGTAATCTTTATTATGTAATCTTAAATGGTACTGACAAGATTGCAATAGAGCCTTAATTTAACTCTTGTTAAATTCTTTCAAATCAAAATTGATTTGATTTCAATTAGTTTTTTAGTATAATTAATATAACCATCAAATTAATATCAATAAATATTTACGATTTACAAAGTTTACATTCGTAAATAATGATATATCGTAGGTACATACTAAAAAACTTAACAGTACAAACAAATTTTTCTATATAATTATTTTTTCAAAGTATGTTCGAAATAAAATGATAATGAGAGGATTTTATTTTGTATTTCCTAACTTAATAACATTGCACAAAATTTAGATTCATAATGTTTTATAATAAAAGTTTTTATAATTAATGAAATATTATGTGTGTGTGTATTTATGATATTTATATTTTATTTTTAAACCAATCATTTCATGCAATAATTAGAGCTTTTTGAAAAATTTCATTATGATAAGTTAAATAATGTAAATTTTATGAATTAAAAGAAGATATTTAATATAATATAAGGTCATTTTAATATTTTTTAAAAAAATAATCTTAAATAAAAAATAATAATAAAGTAACTAAAAAAAGAAAACAAATTTTTTAGTATTATATCAAGGCATTTCTTTGGTAATAAAATCATTAATAAAGAAAATTAAAATTTTGGTAATTAACCATTATATAGTATAATTTTAATATATCATTTAAAGAAGAAAATAAAACAATGACTATTAAGAATTATAAATTAAAAATATAAAATAGAAATATTATAAAATAAAACTATGACTTCAGTGATTGTTAAAATACTATGAATAAATTAGAACTCAAAATATATACTTTTCTATAAAGTACTAAATTTTATATTTGCTTATTTATGCATGTTTTTCTGAGTATTGTTGGATTCGACTTAGAACTGCCAATCGGTACAGGAATGCAACTATCGATAATGACGAATTTAATTCGATTAGAATTAAAATTAAACTCAAAGCACGTTTTTGTGGATAAGTTTATTTTTTAATTTTTTAATATATTTTAAGTTTGATTTATTGATTTCGATGAATTTCCTAAATGATAAATAAATGTGAATATATCGTAACCTTAACGGTACTAACAAAATTTTTTTAGCTTACAAAATATTCTGAATGTATTCAATATTAAGTATAAGGTTTGCGTTCTGAATAAATACTTTGTATATTAAACTAATATAAAAAATCAAAATATCTGTATTTGCTGATATAACAGATTTCTTTTTTTAGTGTCGATTTCTCGGAAATAGTTCTGCGTAGTGCGTATTCTGATTGTTTACTGGAGAACTTTGCTACCAACCCTTAAAAAGCTTATATTGTTCGTGACCATTGTATACTAGATGGATATTAAACGGTGATTTACAGAATTTTATATAATTTTATCGTCCTTGAGTACGATACTTTGTGACTTTAGTGAAATATAATTTAAACCAAACGTTGGTTAAATACATTAATAATACATATAAATAATATATATGAATGAGCGAATGAAATTGCTCGTGGATGTTTATTGATGATGAAACTTATCGATTCAAATTTCAATATTTATATGACATTAAAATTATTTTATAAATAAGTAACCAAGTCTGCAATTTTTTTAGAAAATGAATAAATGTTTTATTGATAAAAGATGAAGAATAATAAATTTAATCTTTTATTTTTACAGCTTTTGATTCTAACAGTGTGAGAGTATCGCTGTTTATTCTTTCATTTATTGAGATTTTATGAACTACAGCGTATTTGAATTTTATGAAGAGATTAATAGGAGAACTCTTACTATAAAAGCTTATAAAAAAATAAAAATTTTATACAGTTACATTTGGTTTTAGTTATAAATAAAACAAAACAAAGTCACTAATAGGAGACATATCTATGATTACAAGAGGAACCAAATGCGAGTATATCAAGTTGAAAAAATAGTTTTTTGAAGGTATTTTGAAAAATTGAAAAACTGATAAAAAAATTATGAATGTATACGGATCGATTTGAGAACGATTGAAACAGCTGTAAGTTATATGTGTAATATAACTTACAGATATAAGATATATGTTTAATATGTGTAAGAGAGCATGAGTATGCATGAACATATTACTATCATTGTTGAATCACAAAACTAAAAGAGGTTTTGTTAGAGATATTCTATTCCTTATAGATTCAATAACTGTAGTTTGTACCGAGTAATAACTTTTGACCATTGCAGTTTTATATTTGGAGAATACTAATATTATCATTTAATCTTTAATGTATATTTATTTTGAAACCTAATTGTTTAAATTAATAATTAAAATTTTTCACTTTGAAAAATTTTAATGTAATAACTTATTTGGAAGTTAGGTATTAAAGCGTACAGTTTTATTAGCTTAATACTATACGTTAATTATATATGGTTATTTTAAAGAAGGTAAAAGTAATGAAATATCATTTTCAAATATCTTAAGAAAGAGTAAAAAAATTTACTTTTTTTACATAGTAAATTATTCATTTTTCAAAAAGCTTATATCAAATGTAAATAACGTATGATTAAAAATGCAAATTAAGTTGATAATTGTCGCATAAATAATTTTATTTATATTAGCTTAAGCGTTTTCGTCTTTTTTCTCTTATTTTTTTACTACAAATACTACTTCTTTTATTATGAAAATGAACTTAAAATATCATATGGTATCAAAACAAAATTGATAATGTAAGACAGATATGCGTTGGCGCCAGTGTAAATACAATTAACATGTAAATACAAAATTAAAACGGTTTATGCCTGAGGTGTGGGAAAGGTGCAAGCGAGAGAGAGAGAGAGAGAGTGAGTGAGTGAGTGGGTGAGAGAGGTAGAGAACAAGTAGGAAGAAAAAAGTTAACTTTGTCTATATCGAAACATTTATTTAATATTCAAAAAATTATCCTAAAATAATAACTTTTTGCTAATATGCGATTACTAATTTAATGATTTTATCCAAAAATGATATTCGAGATATTAATTTAAATAGTTTTCTGTAAGATATTTATGAATTTTATTTTCAATGAACAATATTTAAATTCTTAAAATTAAAATATCCGTGAATTAAAATTTTTTATTCGAGCGTTTATTATTATATTTAAATAAACTGTTACTTGCTTACAGACAAGAAATCCCTAGCAGAAGCGTTATATAGCTCGTTTCTATTTCGTTGCGCATGTACCACTACGTTTTTATGCGCATGGCACCACTTTTTTTTATGCGCACGTTTATAAACGCCTGTATTAATACGTGTCTTCCGTTTGAGGTTTGGCGCCTGGCCACTGGGCGTGCAAAAATCGAATTTGTCTTATTTTATTATGGTTGTATCTGCAATCTTCCTTTTTATCTTCGCCGCTAAAACTTTTTTGAAATTTTGGCTTGTTTTCAGTTACACGCCTCTAGCAATTGTATGATCACTTTTTCAGTAAATGTTGGTGCATTCGCAAGGCAAAAAGTCGGTGTCTGTAAGTGAATTATGATCATAATTGACTTAGGTATGAACATATCTTGTTAATAGATAATTCTGAAATAACATACATGATAAGCATAAAAATAATATTATTAAAAATTAAGCAATAAAGAACGTTTTGTTCGAAAAATGTCTGCAATTTAAATTGCGTTAGCAGGTTGGAAAGACGTATGAAAGCATATTGAAATTCAAATTAAAAGGAACCTTCACTTAAAAAAGATTTTTAACTTTAACAACAAGCCTTCTATTACGTATTTTGAGTCTCACGCGCTTGAAAAAGTGATAACACAAATAAACAATATTACGAGGTTATGTCGCAGAAACTTTCGAAACCTCTTCGACTTCTCTAGGTATCTCAAAGTGAATTAAAAAGAGAGAGGGTTTATTCTTACTATATCAACATGACACGCTACGAGGACCAGGATCTACGTCGAGCAACACTACTTTACGGAAACTTTCGAAGCGAAGCAAACCGCAAAGTGGTCTCGTGAATGGTGGCAGTTGGGGGCGGAAGATCATTCTGCGCGAGCTGCTTCGTGGAAGTTTAAATAAACTTCTACATTGCTAGGGAAGCGCAATTATGTACACTATCGTTCTCATATAGGCTTCAATATTATTTCAAGTTGGAAGGAGAGTTGCTTATTATCGAAATATTTTTCTTTTTTCGTTTTCCCCTGTCATAAATATGAAACATTATGTCAATTAATTTTCTAAGAATTTATCTACGTACACTCATTAGTATTTTAGAAGTATGTATATATTAATACATTGTCATTATGTGTTTAATGAAAAAATAAATAAACAGCTAAAATATGTAATAGGCTTAAGTTATTCACTAATTATCAAATTTGTAATCTGATAACTAATAATTGAAAAATACTTGTATAACAAATAATTACGTCTATCAATTATACGTTGATATCTGTAGAGTATATAACAAAATCAAGAAAACCAAATTTTAAAATATTATAAAGGTAATATTGCCTTTGTTATCTATCATTATGTCAAGGACTTTTAAGTTCACTTTAAATTAAAATAAATTGATATTATTCAGATCTAGCGTCTAGATTTTACCTTCGCTATATAAAATCAAATAAGTATTGAATATTTTTAAATAATTTTAATAATTTTAATACATTTATTGAATAGTGACGCGAACATTTCGAAATTATAGAAAAGTATTATATATAATACTTTTTTCTTATTTAAATGTAATATATATATATATATATATATATATATATATATATATATATATATAATCATATATGTGTATATATATATTTATTTATTTATGTATATATAAGTTCCTTAAATATAAAATGGGAAATAAGATAATAATTTTTTGAAAAAATTACAATTAAAAGTACAATTTACAATTAATTACAATTACTATATATAATTGTACAATTATGAGAAATTGTAATTATTGTAATACAATTATTGTAGTACAATTTAATATGTACAATTAGTACACATTAAAACGCATCTTTTTAATATGTACTAATAACACGAATTTTATATTTCCAATTTTAAAATGTAAATATAAATAAATTTGTTATAGATATGCATTTAAAGATATTATATTTACAACCATTTTTAAAAATTCCTATGCCGGCATGGAGTATATGCTATGCAAGAAAAATTTGAAATTGTAATCTCATTTCATCAAATAGTCTTACTATTGAAGACGCATTTTAAAAAACTAATTTGAAAATTCATTTACTGTGCGTTTGTTTTATTTATATTTTTAGAGCTTATGAATTTAAGAAAAAATTATTAAATAACAAAAATCATTTAAAGTTATGAATTATTCGAAAAAGTAGAAATTAATAATTTTCAATAGAAATGGAAGGAAAAGCAAATTATAGAAACTAGCAGCATTCGAATATTGGTAATAATACTTGTATATTAGTATAAATTACGCCATCAACAAAGTTAGTCTTCTAATTCGTCCGAAACTGAACATTGATATTTAAATCATATGTTGCACGCGAAATTATTTAGTTTAACGGATCAATGTTTGATTTTTATTCATGTTCATTTTATATTTTATTGACGATCTTACCATCAATTTCTAATTTTGTTATAATCATAGGTTGATTTTTAAAATGTAATATTATGTACATTGTATATATTTAAAATGGTACAGTGATTGTTTTTATTTTCATACCAAATATTTCCATTTCTCTCTCTCTCTCTCTCTCTCTCTCTCTCTGTATATATATATATGTATATACATATGCTTTACTTGGTCGCGAATATTTACTTCTACAGGATTGCAATTTTATTAAAAAATTCAGGATTCTCGCTCTTGCCTCACTTACTGTGGCCTAATTTGTCGAATATTGTCGCTCCAGAAACCTATTAAAACTTGCTTCATTCCCTTTGATCTATTTAGTTTATATCCATACAGTTCATGCATGCAAGTGCGTTTCGTGGGTTATGTTATACGTAGTTGTGTTATATGTCCGAGCCTTCACAAGTCGTTGAATTTAATCGTACTCTCATCTACATATGCCCTTGCAAAAATTTAAGAGGTAAGAACACGGATGAATCCGGATGAAAATGTTTATAAAGTATCGTGGTTTAATTAAATATTAAATTTCAATGTATTCGTATACAACATGTATAAATATAATGTATTGAATTTTGGTTATTGAAATTTTCAACTTGTAGCATTAATTAAGTTGTAACAACCTATTTTATTTTTAATATTATATTTAAATATTCTTTTTATTTTTCAGAATGCAATATATTTCTATTCTTGTACTATTTAAATTCAATCCGTTGAATGTTATAAAAAGTATATTTGAGAATACGCGTAGTTAAACCTACACGTAAAGTTATTAAAATTTTGAGCGGGATGGCGCATTAATTTTATATTAAGTTTGCTGCAAAATATTTGTCGTTTTGAATAAGCAGTTAATTTAATTTTAAAGGAAGAAAAACTTTAGGAGCTCAATTGAACAGACCGTGGAAAGCAGATCATTTTAGTAATTTTCTTGTAAAAGTTCGAGAATATAAAACGAATAACTGTTGAAAGAGTGAAAATGTTTTCAAATACGTCCGAGCATTTTATGCTTTACATTGTGCGAAAGAGTAGATCGTTTGGACAGTTCGGGCCCACATAAAACTTCTGGTATACATATTGTCGAAAAGGAACTTGAAAAACTTTCTTCATAATTTTCATGTCCGTTTTAAAGTATTGAATAATCTTATGAAAAGTCATGGTAGAGTAATAAGAGAGTATAACTTTTTCAAAACCTTTAGAATTTCTTTTCATCGTTGATATTAATTTTTTATTAAAAGTTTAATTAAAAAATTCTTTGTAACAATTACTCTGCAAATTTTAATATTATATTTATTTAGTATTTACATATGTTCAGAAATTGCCAAAATATTTTTTATTAAAAAGAGACTTGAATTTTTTTTAACAATTTCTTCTAAAGATTTTTCTTCTTACACTATAAGGTAGAATTAGACTAAATGTTAGAGTGCAGTAATGGAAATATCAAACTAAAATTACATGAATTTAAAAGAAGTGACGATCGAGTTAGTCATAAGGTAACTATTTTGCTGATAATGGAGAATTATATTAGTTAGACGTAGAAGCTACTTTCTCTCTATTCTTTATAGTTATATAAGTTTCCTACTCCAATTTATTTCATCTTATATTAACAGAATAATTTTACCATAAGATTGTCTGTGGAATTTTATACTAGAATTTAGCGGGTAAGGAACTTTTTAGATCTTCTTCCGACTACAAACGCATTTTTACGATAAATATGTACAGTTAAAGTACTTGATTAGTACTATATTAGTACTATAAGAGTAAGATATACTTTCAATTTTGACAAATTATTATATATCTATATAGTAGTTAGTTATTTAGAGAATTTGACGTAAATATGTAAATATCATTTTAATATTTTCATATTAAAATCAATATCAAGACAACATCCTTAATTAATATACAAAATAATTAAGAAGCAAATTATAAACTTTCTTAACATTAGTTAGAGTTCGCTTAACTCATAATATTCGATTCTTGCATTATCGATTCTGATCGATATTCTTGTATTAACACGAAGCTTAGAAAAGATACTTAGAAAAGCTTAGAATTGATACTTTATAGGTCACATAATAAAGCACTTAATTATTTTTTAAATAATGGGTTATTGATAATTACATTTAGGTAAAATTTGCAAAATTACTCAATCTACAAGCACGTACGAAATATATAATATATAATATATAATATAATTTTACATAAACGATCGTATAAGCTTTTTCAATTGTGAATTAGCATATACTTTAAAAATATCAATATTTTCTCTGTGCCTTAAAATTTCTTTGATTAAATTCTTGTAATAGTTAATTCATATTCATTTAATGTAATTTAAAAGAATTTTAGATTAATGATATTATATAAGTTCATACAATTATCAAATTAGTTTTAGTTATCAAACGAAATTTAGATAAATTTGTAATTGAAAATGTACCATTAAAGTTTTAAAGTATTTAAAGTACATCTGTCCGCTACAGGAAGATTAAATGACTACGTTCATGCTGCGTTTTTCGCTAAACAACTGTGCAATGTTTTTGACTCTCCTTCAAGGTCGCCAAATAATGCCTCTGAAAGATAAGAAGAGGACGACGATACACCGGTGGAACATTCGCATGATAATCACATGGCCGCGCGTTACTCTCTCCATGGCATGCCTGCGACTAACCCGTCATGTAATTCTCTAACATTCTAACTAATAACTGTTGTGTCGTACTACTTGTGATTTTATATTGTTATTAAAGTTTTATTGTATCGGTGTTAAACGAAATCATTTATTATATCCTGTTCCGTACACCTTATTCATTCCTAATAATTCCAATTATGTTTCTGTACAAAATATAAGCAATATAGTAATAATATATTACTGTAGATATAAGTTAAAAATGCAATCTTGATATAATAATGCAAGATATTCTTGAAATTGTCAATTTTATTTTCCTAATAAAAACAAACGTAATAGGATATTTATTTTTTACATCATTATCATTGAATTTTTTAAAATTATGTTTTAAAAAAGTTATTAAATTAAAATTGTATAAAGTAATTCTAAAATTTTCAAGACCAACTAAGTAATAATTGTCTTTTTATACGAGAAATTATTAATATTAGCACTTATCACTTATTAATAGAACGAGAAAGTTGAAGAGAAAAATGACAAAATGAAAATTATTATTTTCTCGTTCACATCAATTAGTATCGAAAATCGTTCCTCTAAAAAGTTTGTTTGCAAATATACTAGAATATATGTACACTTTGAAAAAAAAGTTTTTAATAAAATAGTAACGTAAATCTTTAAAAACGTAATAATTTTTTTAGAGAAAATAATACTCATTTAAAAGAATTATTTGTATCCATATATACATTTATACGTTGTTATAATGAGTAGAGAGAAAATAATATTCAATTTTCTAACTTTTCGCTACAGATGTCTTTTAATAATTGGGCAAATTCTAAAAGAGCACCTTGTTGAACTATGACCTGTTATGAACTTTTTATGATTAGAAAATAAGTTTATATTGTCATTTATATAAACTTATACTTATCATTTAATTTTTACTTTTTCTAGTAATTCATTTACGATTATTCTATTTGAATTGAATCAATATTTTTCAATATGTATAAAATTAAAAAGATGTATACGTATCTATATGAATATATCAAAAAAGAGATTTGGTTTAATAAAAATAAAGATGTATTACATGATTACAAGTACTCCATATATTAATTTACTTGTAAATTTATGTACATGTATTAGATGTGATACATGCATTACTCAGCTTCCATAATCATCTTGTCTGAATTTGGTGAGATGACTCGCTGTTATTCGACTGTGATAATTCGGTAGTGCATGAAAAGCCGGCTATATTGTATTTGCGGAATTGCAATAGGCTGTGTCCGATATGAAAATCAATTTTCTCTATCTATCTATCTTTCTTTGTTTATCACTCTGGTACTATTTCATGCTTGAGTACAAGTAGAGAGAAAGATCTTATCTTTTTAACTTTAGTTAAAAGGGCATTGTATAACAGATCAAACAATAGATACAATTTTTTCAAAACTTTCATTTATATATTTGTACTGAGTGAACATTTTGAAAAATATTTTTATATTTAAATTACAAAAACGCATTATAGAAAAACAATATTTTTTCCATTTTTCATAAATGTTATTTGTATTTTTCTTTCTATTATAATTTGTGTAATTATAATAGAATAGAATAAGATATAATTATAATATATACGAAATATACGTATTACAACATATATGTCACAATATGTGAGATTATTATGTAATAATTTCTAATCGTTGACAAGTAAAAAGAAATTGTAAATATGACTTACATAAAAAAGATGAGTGCTTGATAAAAATACGTTCATTTTAAAGTTTCAATCGATTTTTAAAATTAAATGATACACATACACATATATATTTAAGTATATATTTATATATGGGCCATTTAAATAAAATGTAATATCCGAATGAATATAAATTTATTTTATTGTCTCATTAAAAGAACAATAAAATAATTAATTTAATTTAATCACGAATAATAAAAATTGATCATGTGACAATTTCTTAAATATTTTCTTTATAATATATAAATGTTAATTAATTTTAGATTCTTAAATATTATACAAATAGAACGCATTTATATGATACATTTTCGACATTTAAAAATTTGTTTATTTAAAAATAGAAACACTTTTAACTAAGCCATGAAAACAATATTGTGCATTTTTTTACTTTATATATAATCAGCTCATGTACATATACAAGTTTTACGTTACCTTACTTAACTAATTTAACTAAGTTAACTAATACTTAACTTACTTAACTAAGAGCGTCTTAACACTTTTTTATATTTTCAATTTTTCAATAACAATATGAATTAGTAAAAATATAAATTAACAATCTGAAGTAACAATATGAATTTAAATTAATTTTATTCATAGTTAAATGATTTTTTTCTTAACTAATTACTCAAGTGTATATATTATATAACTTAGCGAGCAGTTGATAAATATTTTTAAATTTTGATATTTAATTTTATAATTTATTAGATTTTAATTATTATTTATTATAATAATTATAATTATTAATAATAATACAAATTATAAAATTTTGAAGACCAGAATCATAATTAAGAAATTATACGCGCGTACTGGTGCGATTTGTATTTATTTCAATGACAATTTATCCAAATCTTCTTCATATTCATTTTATATATAATTGTTTGTTATATATCTAGTTTTAAGTATTTGACAACGAAATTATAGTTGCAGAAGTATAAATAAATAAACTTTTTCTTACAAGAAGCAGAAATTCACAATAAAATACAGTTTGCACTTTAAAAAATGAGATTTTACGAGTGATTAAATACGATCAGCAATAGATTATATAAGTATATCAATTTTCTTAGGATAAAGTTACCATTTTCTCAATGCGGCTTCGCCGAGAACTACAATTGACTGCTCCGCTTCGTCGGCATCGAGCTTTACGACTTTCTACCTATATATTGTGTGCGAACATTAAGTTGTCTAGTTCCTTTGCGCTTCATCTCCTCTTCCTATCCGGGCAATAATCTTGGTTGGACAAATGTCAATATTGTCAGCGCGATCGAGCTGCTACGTAACGAGGGTCCGAGACGACGCGGTTCATTGGTGAACAACCAATGAATACGTAGCTACGTAGTATCTCAACTCGTGATTGCAATGCTGACTGTGGCAATTTCGCTTACTTCGGCTTTTTCTAACTGCGACTCCAGATATATTATTTATGATATAAATTTGAGTTTATATTATTATAATACTTTTTAATGCTGTTACATTTGTCAGCTGAAATAATTAATTTGGTTACGACACTTAAAGATTTTCTAAATTTTAAACAAACATTACTTTCTATTGTTTATTATTGTTGTGGAAGTCAACTTTTATTATATATACTGATCGACTTTAAATAAGCCCCATCGTAGCGTTCTGATATATTAATTATTATGCTTCTTAAAATATTATTTCCTCTTATTTGCACATGTACAAATTAAAATAGTATGTAAGCTTTAATTTAAGCCTTAGACTGAAAATAATATAAATATTTTTATTTGAAATATAATAATTTATCTACATACTTATCTTCATAAATTTGAAATATACATATACTTTTTTGCTCTTTATTCAATTTCTTAATAAATTTTGCATATAATAGAAATAAAATGTAATTGAAAATTAGTAAGATGATATCTAATATTTGAACTGCTTGATCAGGAATAATTTTTTTCTAGATCCAAAATTTTAGAAAATCCAATCGCCAGAAGTAGGTGGTTCTCGTATAAGATTTCTTATCAATTATAGTTAATAAATTCCCAAATTTCAGAGCAGTGAAAACGGTACTGCCTTGAGATAAAAAAAGGTTTCTTGTTATTAATATTCTCACGGCTTTTTCATATTACATTAATATCATGGTTTATCAATCAGATTAAATTTACTTCCTATCTTTAACTTTTACTGTCAATTTATACTTAAAATATTTAATTTAATAAATATATTCACTAACATTATCCTACATTGTTTTAGATAACTACATATATGTCACAATATTAAGTGGATAATTAAGATCTAAATTTTTAGTAAAGCTTCTTTTTTAGACTCCCTAATACATTCGGTGCATATAACCTTCATATGAAAAGAAAAAATAAGAAATAAACTGAAGAATGAGAGATTAAAACTAGAAAGATAGAGAGAGAGAGAATACAGCTACGGGATAAACATGCTTTTGGATCTCGTTACGACAGGGATAGAAGAAAGTTCACCGGCTACGAAATTCTGCTCACGAAAGATATGAGATGGCAGAAAAAGCAAAAAAGCAAGGGATCTGTGGGGGCACAACCTTGAGAGAAAACGAAACCTTTTAGTGTAAAGAGGAGGAAAATGCCTTTACTTTCTTCTATCTTTTTCTTATTCAAGTCTCTTCGCTCCGTAATAATCATAATTTGCGAGCATTATGGGCATTGTTTCAAAGCGCTGGGGGAGGGGGAAATTAATTGTTATTGTCAGTACGTGCCCAGCCAGTGATTATGAAAAATAAATGACTTACTGTAAGCATACTTTTTATACTGCAAATTCGGTATTGTAGGTTTAATATTTTTAACGAACTGAATTATCTTTCCAATTTATTAATCCAGTTTTATTGAGAGGTATGTAAATTATTTTACGGAGTCTGATGAATTTCGAATTAATTGAATGAGAAAATATTTAAGTTAAATTGACTTTCATTAGTAAAATATTTAATTTAGTATTTAGTTTTAATTAGTATTTAATTTAGTATTAGTTTTAATTAGTATTTAATTTAGTATTTAGTTTTAATTAGTATTTAATTTAGTATTAGTTTTAATTAGTATTTAATTTAGTATTTAGTTTTAATTAGTATTTAATTTAGTATTTAGTTTTAATTAGTATTTAATTTAGTATTTAGTTTTAATTAGTATTTAATTTAGTATTTAGTTTTTAATTAGTATTTAATTTAGTATTTAGTTTTAATTAGTATTTAATTTAGTATTTAGTTTTAATTAGTATTAATTTAGTATTTAGTTTTAATTAGTATTTAATTAGTATTAGTATAGATTTCATTAGTATTTAGTATTTAATATTGTATTCACGTAAAATATGTGATTTATCCTTGAAATTACTTAAAATTCCGTTATTATAAAAATTGTACTTTTTAGAAAAGTTTATTAATCTGATGATTCATTTAAAGTTAATTAAATTAAATGTTGAATAACTGAATATTAAAGATTTTTTTTCATTCGATAACATTATATCAGTTAAAACCTTTTAATATATTTTTATGAGGTTTAAATAATTTTAATATTATTATTATTCAATAATGTTTAATGTTATTTATTTTATTAATGTCTACTATTTCTTTATCTGAAATAAAAAATACTTTTAAATTTTCATTATTGAGTCTTCATAAAATTGAAAATAAATAAAATAAATTTATAAACTACCAAATATATTTATTGTAAAATCAATGAAAATGTATTGTTATAATTTTTCATTTAATATTTTTAAGTAATGTAACTGATACTACTTGTTTAAAATACGAAAATTCAAATTTTCCTTTTATGCTCACTGTTTTGTATTAGATCGTTATTGATATTTTAAAACGAATAATTTTTATTATCAAGTTGAATTCACTTGAGTGTAAAGTATCGTTTTAATCTTTTGAATTTTCCATATATTAATTAAATTTTAGTCGGGTTATTGTAAAATTTTTAAAATAGTTCGTGAGCTTGAATACTTCGGAAGAGAATCATAAAGTCTGCACCTCGACATGGTTATCAGCTTGAAAATTTAGTAGCCGCGACCGTGAGAGTGAAAACTGAGGAAATTGCTTGTTATTCGATTTTATTCGTTTAGACGTGGTTTTCACCCGTTTGAGCTATGTATGAGAATGTATGGCATCCGATCGATCGAAAAAGTTGATGGATTTTAAGTAAAAAGCAGTAATTAATAATGAGACTATGTCATATTTCATAAGACTATTACTTGCTTAATATTAAATATTTTGTATGGATATGATACGTATTATAAATATACGTATGCTATAAGAGCTAGAATGTCTTAATACATTTTCTATTTCTTTAATAATGAATTAGCATAAAGAGTTTTTCAAAATAAAATCTATTACATTTTTCTTTTACTTAAACAAAAGATTCGCCAAAAATCAATACATAAGATTACTTATTTTCTAATAAAGAGTAAAAAGTAATTTTTAATTAAGAAAATATTTAATAAATTCATTTGGATACTGTAACCTTGTAAGATATTAAATAATTGAAGAATGTAAATTTTATCTTTCAAAGATTTTTCAAAGTAAATAAAAATATTTGTCAAGCTATAGTCGATACTACAAATTTTATTTAAATTTGTTATTTGTTACTTTGTTTAAAAATTTCTAAACATTTTATATAAGTAAGTCTTAATTTTTCTATATCCAGACAAAGTATAAAATTATGCATAAATTGACATATATATTTCATTATTTTGTTTACGTGTAAAGAACGCTGAAATAGTTAAATTCGCCATCACTTTTATATTTCAATCGTTACATGCTGATATTTTTGTCGAATAAGCGAAAATGATTTAGAATGATAAGAGAATAATAAAATAAGAGAAAGAAGTTTTTCATAGTTTTTTGCTTCAGGCATATATATGTCTGAAGATTAAGATAAAGAATTTTATGCTTTAATTAATATCCAAGGAGTGATAAAATTACGTAAATAATGTGGTTGTGCATGCAGTTATAATGAGAAAAAAAATACATCAATGTGGTTTTGGTAATCTTATCATATCGTAATCTAAACATTTTTCAGGTATATAAGATGCGATTAATAGTAAATAAAAATAAATATATGTAGTAATTTAATATGAAAAAAGAAAAAATAGAATTATTATATTATTTAGTTTGTTTTTATAATGTTAAAATCTTCTAACACGTTAGTAATAATCTGCAGTGATTCATTTAATCAGTCACGACCTGGTAATCATAATTGTAAATTTTAATTTTTCTTATACACATTACCTTTGTAGTTTTATATATTAATTTATGTCAAATATGCAATTATAAATATTATTTATAAACATTACTACGTTATTTTAAGGAGGATAGTTGTAAAAAGAGCATGTAAGATTTTCTTCTCCATCTACTTTTCGTCTTTTGGAGTTAGAATTGAATCCGTAAAGATGTTCAAAAATTAGTTCAAAAAAACGTAACGTTGTTCGCCTCGTTCCGTCCGCCACGTGCCCTTTCGGATTCGTGTTCGACGTTCGATGGGCTTCTTCTTCGAATTTCTCCGTCCTTGTTCCTTCGTCCCTCTGCTGTTGTTGGTGGCTTGGTCTCCCGTACTTCCCGTCTGTCCCGTCCCGGAGAGTTCGAGGTCGGGCCAGGTTCGTGGCGGGAGGAGGGAAGCGCAGTGAGGTCGGGTCGAAATGAACAAGGCCTTCTTTTGTTTCTTAATCTGTACTTATTGTATTTATTGGCCTCAATTTACATTAGCCTTTTTCTTGCGGTGCGCTTACCGCTTACAAAGGAGACTTCTATGTTCGACATCCTTAACTTCTAAATACAGTGAAGGCTACATTTAATATTTCTATTGCGGCACGCTCACCGCTTACAACGGAGTCGGTTCTATGCTATTTACTTTTGCGGTGCGCTCACCGCTTACAACGGAGCCGGTTATATTTTATTTTCGCGGTGCGCTCATCGCTTACAAAGGAGTCTTATATTCTATTTCCCCGGCGCGACACTTTCGCACCATCGCTGTGCCGGTACGTTAACGCGGCGGAGAGAAGTCCAGCCCGATGGCTGTGACTCCGTGCACGCGACCGCGGTCCTAAACCTATTCCGGGAGGTACGACACGAGTCGTGCCTCCGGGAGCCCCTAGTGCGCCAAAAGTCGCTCCAAAGGGTCGTGCACTAAAAGTCACTCGACCGGGAAGCCTTCGCTTCCCGAACTCCACCTCCTGGAGTTCCCCGGTACGCCAAAAATAGCTACAAGGGATCCTGCGTCAAAAGTCGCTCGACCGGGAAATCTGCGCTTCCCGAACTCCACCCCCGTCTCTCGATGTCACGTGAGCGCGCCCTTTTTATACCGTTCTCGAGCGCGCTTCCCCTCACGTGTCTTGACTCGCGAGCCTCGCGGTGGGGTCCCGCCGCCTAGCCACTCTCGTCGGCCAGGCTGGTGGGGGGGAAATAGTGGCGGAGTGAGCGCGTCGCGCTTGCTCGCGTATCGCCCTGCGTTAGCCTGGCCAGGGCTAGTCGCAAGGTTCCCCTCCACGACCCCATACTATATTCTCTATTCATTCATCATCCCTCTTCTCATGCATATTTCGGGCCGTCAACTCCCACTATGCTGGCCCTCACTCATCCTTCCATTCTACGCACGATAATCACGTTTTCACCGCTGTGCCGTACACCCTTTCGCTCTCACTCATACGTTCGCGCACTCTCTCTCTCGTGCCCTGCTTTCATGGGCAACGCTGCGCCGAACGCCCCTTCCACTCCCACTCGCACGCTCACGCACTTCCTCTCTCAAATCTGGCTTGTACAGACACCGCTGTGCCGTACGCCCCCTTCTACTCCCACTCGCACGCTCACGCACTACCTCTCTCACACACATACCTTAAATCTTCGGGCGTTGTAGTCCGGACCTCTTCCTCGCTATTCTTCCGGCCATGTTTCCACGGCAATGCTGCCCTTTTGCGACGAAGTTATTCGTCGCAAAATGTCAATAAATATCTGATGCTGCTGCAATTATTTAATTTTTACATTGAATGACAATGTAGCGAATTTATTTTTAGTGATTCTTTAAAGAAATACAGGTTTAAGCTTACTAATATAATTTTTTAACAAATTTTATATATTAACGTTACAAATGTTTGATTTTTTAGAAATAATATCCATTAAATGATTTGAATTAAAAAATCATATTTTTTATTAGTAAATGTATTTATAACTTTAAAATAGTATTTTATTATATTATTTAATCTACGTAAGTCTTTCTGTATGCCTGCACTCTGAATATATAAGATGTTATAGTTAATAATAATATTGATAAACTACAATAAAAAATAATTATAATATTAGATGTTTAGGTTGAATTAAATATTAATTAAGATATTTTTATTAGCATAGTTATATTTTAGGACTTCATGATAAGAAATAAGAGATCAAATTAAGAAAATCCTTACTTGAATTGAGGTGACATTTTATATTATAATTTATTATAACAAGATGTTATGATGTATAAAAAAGTTTATGAAAATACTGTATATTATATTTATAAATAATTGGAAAGAAACTATGTTATAGTCATATTTACAAAAAAAACTTTATTAATTTCAACACTATTTAATATTTCAAAGTCATCTTGTTATACTACAATTATTAAGTGTTATACTCAAACATAAGTGTAGCTTTTTTTCTTTTAAAAAATGAACAGTTTAGTTAATAGAGAATAATTTGTATTTTGCGATGAATGGATTCGTCGCGAAAGGACGATAATGTCGCGGATCAAGGGTCGGGAGAAAAGCCAAGAAGAGATCCGGCCTTTACACCCGCCGCAGACAGTGAAAAAAAGACTCCGAGTGCTAGTTGTGAAATTATAGTGTGGACGCTTGTGCAACGGCGTGTGTGTGAAGCAGATGCCAGTGCGTTAGAGCAAGTACGAGTGAGAGAGAGATATTTTCGATGAAGTGGTATTTATAGAAAGATTAAAAGATATCTTCAATTACTGCAATTTCCTTAGGCCCACGCTCCTTCAAAGTGTAATTCTAAAAGAGATAACAAGGTATTTTCAATTTAAAAATATTACGTTTAAATATATATAAACACTTTCAGCGAAGCCATAAATAATGGAGTACAATGATCGAAAAGAAATTTTCATAGAGTATACGACGGGAACATCGGTCGTGAAAATTCGGAAGCGACTATCGCGGGATCAGAGGAGACAGCAGAATGCAAAATCCGTCCTCTACGCCACGATAGCGTAAAGAATAGTTGAAAAGTCATTGGTGATTGAAAAGTTATGAGAGATAGACAGTATGAGCAAGGAGTGGGGGTCTCAACTACGCGTCAAAATTGAGGCTCGGCCAGCCTAACGCTCAACTCTGCCGCCGTCCCGCTATTAGCCCTTGCCGACAAGTTCGCCCTGCACTAGAGGTTTAAGTAAAGAAGCTTCTCTCCACTAGATAGCGCAAAAAAAACTATAAGAGAAAAAGCCTCCAAGGTTGGCGGTCAAGCATCGATACCGTTCGGTGTACGGAGTTCAATCATCGCACCGGGCAAGCTCTTATGTTGAATTTTCGAGCCTTTGAGCCTCCGACCAATTACGGCGGCCACCAAGGTTCGCCAGATTTAATCAAACGACTCGCTGTTGGTAGGCGCGGTTCTTGTACGACTTGACCTCGAGTTGTTTGAAAATCAATTCCAGCTAGATAGTAACTCGTTATTGGCGGGTGCGGTCCTTATACGGCCCGACCTTAGAGAGATAGAGAGAAGTAATAGTAAGTACCAGAAATAAGAAACAAGAGGAGAAATAAAGGAGATAGCAAGATGAAGATAAAAATATTATAGCAATCATCACAAGCATATATGCTGTTGTGAGGATTTGTTGTAATTTCAAATTTCAAATTTCGTATTTTTATATAATAAAATACTCTACAAAAAGATATCCTATGTATTAAAATCTGATGAAATTATGTAACATATTATTTTAATAGAAGCAGTGCGACTAACTTGTGTAAGATTTTTTATTGTGTTTGATTAGATTTTTTTCTCTTCTTTTCTCTTTATATATGTAGTGCGAAAATGCTATATATTTGCGATGAGAGTGCCTGTCATGATGACTCATCACCGTCTGTCACAGGGTAAGTGGTAGAGGCGAAAAAAGCTGTTCTTTATGCCGCGATAGCCTAAGGGGCATGACAGTGCATTGCGTCCCTAGTGGACAATGCAGTAATTATTGGACGAGCAGCAGAGCTCAACTGAGTGCAGTGAGTGAGTGGGAGAGAAAGCACCGAGTGAGTAAGAACATGACGTTGGGAGGGGGAACCTAATTACGCATTGGGACTAAGATCCGGCTCTTACCGCGTTCGCCCTCTACCGCCGCCCTTTTCCGATGAACTGGAGCTGGTCTAAGTTTATAAGGAGGAAAAGCGTTCCTCCACTAGGTGGTGCGTGAGACAGCAAAAGAGCCTTTCGTAGATGTTAAGAAAGGTAAGCACTTAAGCATTGACATCGCTTGAGGTGCGGTGTCTTATCGTCGAAACAGGTAAGCCTCTAGGATTACTTCGTTCTACTCGATGAAAGGGAAAGCTCGAAGGCCTTCAGATAATCACGGCGAGTCACTCAAGCTCGCTGTAGTAGGTACGGTCTTTGAACAGCCTGACCTCGAGCTACTTGAAACGAAATTTTAGGGAATTCAACGCGAGTAGCTCGCTACGGCAAGTGCAAACTTTGCACCGCCTAAATTTGAGTCTCCTTCCGAACGCGGTCTAAAACAACATTTCAGTGTAGAAGAAACGCCGTGCCCGTAAAAAAAGATGTCACTGCTGAGGGAATAAACCGTGTACTTATTACGGTAAGATCTGCCGCCGAAGAAAAAATTATAGATGTGCCGTTATGTATTCGCCGCTAGTAATAAATTGATAGAGTATTGCCGCGATATCACCATGTACTATTAAAGCCGTTTTTAGAATATATGATATTATTTTTGCCGATAATAATCATGGTCATTCCATCTGTTCATCTGTCCTTTCATGCTCCTCCTCCCGTAACAAACTCGGTCCGACTTCGAGCTATCCAGGCCAGGATAGCTAGGAAGTGCAGAGGACCAAGCCGTCGCCGATAGACAAAAGACTTCAAGGGAATCCGTCAGAGCCGTCGAATAGGGAAGTAAAGAGAAAGTAAGAGGTAAAAGCAGAGATCGAAAAATCATAGAGAGGTTAGACTTGTTAGATAGAAGACAAGTAGATTTATTACACATTAAATAAAGGAGAAACCATGGTTTTGAAAAATACGTATATACAATTTATTTTTCTACATTACTAACAAATAATTTTAACGAAATAAAATATTCATTAGGTGAAATATTTAAAATAACTTATAATCCATTAATGCAGTTCATAACTGGTTTATAAACTTCAACATTAATTTTATCAGGTAATTTTGGATATACTGCTGTTTTTAAAATAACGTCTATTAATGTTGGGGTCATAGTAGCTATAAAATTAGTAGATTTCTCGCTATGATCTACTTCTCCAGGATATTCATTTGTAAGTCTACATTTTTCCGGATTATTTGTACAAAGTATAATTTCTGCATCTAAGTTAGATCCTTCTAAATTATCAGAAATATTTTCAAGTGTCTAGAAATTAAAAATTATTTTAAATTTTTATTTTTAAATTGCTTACAGTTTGTAATATAAAAAATAAAATTGTACCTGTAGTATAGCATTTAGAGTTAATTTATTGTTATCTAGCTGTGAAGTTATTTCCTTTATAAATATGTTCTCTAATTCTTGATTTAGAGATTGTATTTGATCGTTGTATATTTTTTTACAAGATTCAATACCTCTTTTAAATTCATATTTTTTAAAAGTATCCTTAAAGTTTAATTTACAAATTTGTTCAATTATATTTTAATATATATTTACTACATAAATATAAGAATTTGATTTATAAAATTCATAAACTATTTAACTATTTAACTCTTTTTCTATATTTAAGAAAAGCGTTATATATTTATACATACTGTTATTTCAATTATCTGGGGATTTTGTGGTATCCCAAAATCAGACATATTAGCTTTCTGCTTAAGAAATGATTGTAGAACTTCTATTTGTGACTGAACTTTGTTTATAATATTTTTTATAGTCGATACTTTATTTAATAAATCAGTTGCAACTACTTTAAAATCCAAATTTGATATTGAGTGCTAAAAATAAAAATGTTGTTAAGAATTATATAAGGAAGTTATTTAATTAATAATTTTCATTATAGCACTTCCTTATTTGATATTTTTATTTTATATACATCAGCATGTATTCAATGTTTTGTTGCTTAACATGTCATATTTAATTAATTAATATTTTAAAATGCTTATTTAAAATACTGTTTTTTACATTGTTATATACATTTTCATTTTGCACAATTATTTAGAATGATTTTATATAGCTTAAATGGATTAAGCTTGCCTGACGATTTTTCAATATTGAGAAAGATTGATTTATTTTTTAAGAGAGAGCAGTGCTATTGATTGCATAATCTGTGCATGGCTAGGTCTTTGTTATTTGTATTGCAAACATGTTTTTAATTTTATTTATGTAATTATTTTATGACTAAGACTTTACAGTTTTTAGACATTTAAATTATATTTAATTAAATTTCTTTATATTTATATAATAAAGAAGATAGCCTCCTATTCTTAGTGTTGTAATTAGATTTTTAGAATGTAATTGTGCATTATAATTTTATTTTAGGCGTTATTTTTCCATTTTGGAAATTAATTTGGTTCTAATAATTAGTAATTTTGTCTTCTTAGTATAATACTAAATAGTATTTTTAATAGTATTATTAATATAAAATCTAATATTTATGAATTTTTGTTATTTTATTTCATATATTAAATTAATTTTTTACTTACTGCCTCTTTTTTTGCTGCTGTACAAATTAAAAAGATTGCAAAAAGTATTCTCATTGTTAAGTATAATAATTTATTTATAAGATTAAAAATTTTATAGTAATAAACGGAATAATCTTTTGTGATTATGAGTTAACGAAATAATGTGCGGTTTATGAAATAAACGATATTTATATTGAACGTTCAAATAATAACGTCTAATAACGTTCAAAAATAAATAGTAATAAATATTGTGACGTAGGTGAAGAATAAATGAAGTTAATTCATATGCTTCACTATCAATGATAATTTGATCTTTGACGAGTAAAATAAATATTTTTAAATTTAAAGTAAACCTGTTAGTACATGAGTAAACCTGACTTTGATTATATAATACATACAATCAGTTATTTGAAAACTAACCTTGATAAATCCGGTGTTTTTATTGTTTTATTATGTATCTATTTGGTAATTACTTTAAATTGTAATAACATGATTCAAAATTGTTATATATCGGACTCATTTAAAATAATATTTTTATTAAGTTTATTAAATATATAATTGCATTATATATGTTGCATTATATATTTATAAGTGCTTTATATAATTGCAATTATAAATACATAAATACAAATGTAATTTATATCATTAACATTTACCTTACCAATATATTTATATATAATTGTAAATAGAAGTACTTATGAATACTTATGTATACTATTAGAATATTTAACTCAGGACAATTTATTTACTAGTTTATACGATTTCAGTTAGAATCAATAATAAATATATATTTTTTCTAATTTCAATGAAAGTTTTATATCGTTATCTTAATTATAATTTTAAAGTTAAATTGTATTTTATATTCAAACGAAATTATTAATCTAAAATAGACGATAAAGGAATACTTTATGTTGCAAAAATCAAAGTATAATTTCTCCTACTTTATAGTTACATATAAAATTTGAATGATGAATTACGATCGGTTAATTATAAATATAAAGTTAAAATATATACCAAATAAGGAGAAAATTACTAGAAAAGTTTTCAAGAAAATTTATTGTATAGGAATTTAATTTTAAGGTAATAATCTAATAAATGATATATCTTACCTGCTAAATGAAAATCATAATACTCAGGAATAATTATCAAGTTTTTTAATATGTCCATGTATGTAGATAAAAATGTTTAAATCTGATACCAGAAGAGCAATATGTAAAATGAAATGTCGTGCAAGATTTAATCAATTGTCAAGATGATAATTTTTCTTGATCGCAGATGAAAAAGAAAGTATAAATGGTCGTTATTAGTATTATTATAAATAAAATTAAGAATGCGTATAGATGTAAAATGTCGAAGATTCGATAACAAGATATATAAATGTTAGATTATCAAAATGGATTTAGTACATATTGAACAAATGAAGTAATAAATATAAATAATAAAGTAAAAAATAATAAATCAGAGATAAAATAAAGTAAACATGAATTCAATTAAGAATTTAATCATACAAGAATTAAAAAACTTTGTATTTGAATGAAAACGCTATATTTGGATTAAATTTATGTCCAATGGGATATATCGTATCCAGAATATGTTTATCATTGAATGAAATAATAATGATTTTCTAAGCTAAGTTACACCATTGTATAATTTTTTATACATTTTATAAGATGTTTTATTTTGATACTTTCTGTAAAAATCTTGGTGTAATTATTATTCAATTTAAACTCAACATAATTATAGAAACAATGATTCAGTCTACAAAGCCCAGAACTTTCAAATTGTGCATTTTAAGAGATGATTTAGTGGTATCGGTTTATTTAGTGGTTCATTTCTCTCATGTAGAATAAGAAAGAGATAATGGTTTTTTAGTTCGATGTTAAGGTTTCATTAAAAACAGTGAATCGCTTTCATACAATTTTAGGTTATAATTGCAATATATAATTACGTTGCATATTTTACAAATACATGTATATGGGAGGTATTATAAAAAAAATTAACACCTTTATTAGACTGGGTTCAAATTCTAATTATAATGTTATCCATATCACATAATTTTTTGAAAATTCATACAATATGCTACAATTATATTGATAATACTTTATACAAAATTTCAAGAATCATAAAAGATAATTAATTTTCTCCTCGTAAAATTCAAAATAAAATGTGCAAATGAAGAACAGTAATATTAAATTATAATATGCATCCTAATTCTAATCTGTAATTAATAAAATGTTTGGTATATACAAAGATGAATTTTTATTTATATGATTACAAATTCTTATAAATTTTGGATTTAATATTTTTTATAATATGACTATAATAATATATATAGACTATAATAACATATATAGACTATAATATTTCGGTTAAAATATTAAATAGAATAATTATTGTACTAGATTTTCTTAGTTTTTAAGAAGTAAATTCAATAGAATTCCAATTAATTATAATAGAATCGTGATAGTTCATATTAAATACTTTACATTCTCAGTTAAAGTGTTATTTAAAAATCTTTAATCTTCGACATATTAACTTGTTCAGACAGTTTAGATTTAATTTTAGTTTAGATAGCCATTAAAATTTTGAATGTAAAAATATATATTCGAAAATATGTAAATAGGAATTCATAAAGGATCAATATTTTCTTGTACATAAACTAAAATAGAAAACGAAACTGAATGTTAGTATCATTCAAGAGAATATAATCAAAACAAGTTTTGCTAATATTAAATATTAAGAAAAAGTTTACATTGGATTATAAAACACACAGAATTAAATTAGGAAACTTTCCTTATTATATCAACTTTGATACTTTTACTAACATAAAAATATTAGGAAGATACTTATAACAAAACATTGAATTATTAAATTAATAATGCATAGATGCATATTTTATTATAATTGTGAATAATTTTGTATTTAGTTTGTATCAGGAATAAATAATCCCTTACAAAATACGTATAATAAATTCACAACTTACTTATACATTCGATCACGGGTTTATAAATTTCACTATAAATTTTATTAGACACTATCGGGTATACTACGGCTTGCAAAACAAGATCTATTAATGTTTGCGTTACATTACTTATGGTATTCATAATTTCCTCGGCATTATTTACTTCATCAGAATATTGTATTGTAAGCCTACAATGTTCAGGATTATTTGCACAAAATTTCATTTCCATATCTAAGTATTTCCCTTGTATACTATTGAAAATGTTTTGTAACGTCTAAAAAGTTTATTAATTATATTTTTGAAGTTTATATATTTTGTAAAATGTAAAAGTATTCTATACCTTATGTATTTCAGTTAAGGTTACTTTGTATTTTGTTAATTGTGTATTTACTTTCTGTATTAGTATGGTTCTTAATTCTCCTATTAGAGCAATTGTTTTATTATCTTTTCGTTTTATGCAAGCATCTATGCCTCTATTAAGTTGATGTTTTTTTATTATCTCCTTAAAATAAATATAATTTCTATTAAATATTGTATTTGAGACAAAGATAAGTTTATATTTAAGCATTCTACTAAATATTGCATTACATATGTATTTTGTACAAAATGTAAATTATAATTATATAAAGTACTCAAACTTATTATATAGATTTCATTATAATTATGTATAAAGTTAAAATCATTAAATAGTAAAATATCACATTGCAATACATACTTCTATTTTAATCACCTGAACATTCTTTGGTATTCCGAAGTCGATTTTAGTTTTTAGTTGATCTAATTGTTCTCTTAATGTGACTATTTCCAATTCAATTTTGTCTAAATGTTGTACAGCGTTCATTACTTTATTCAATAAATTCAGTGCAATTGTCTTTAATTCTGTATTGGATGAAATTGAATTCTTAAAACAAGAAAAAACATGGTTGTATATTCGTATTTTAATTTTTTATGTATGTATGTTATATATAATAAATAAACTTGCAACTTACTGTGCCTTTGTTTCCTACTACAAAAATGAGAAAGATTATTACAAATATTTTCATTATTAATTAATGAGAAAAAGACTATCACTCAAATTCTGTTAACTTCTGAATTTCGGAACTTAGTATAATTTTTCAGAGTAATCATATTAATTTTAGTAAATAGACATTACTTGTATTTACATTTAATATCACAATGTAAATAATTGTATTTAATGTTTCGTAAGACAAAATGATATTACATCGTGTACTAAACTATCAATTATCAAGTCACTTGTTTTGATGTAAATTTTCCTAATTAAGAAAACGTGAGGTTTGTATATAAAAGATTACGTAATAGTAGATTCTAATTTCAAACAAACAGTTTATGGTTATATTTAGTATTTTATTTATATTTTATAGATTTCCTTAAATGAATAAAAATACAAATAGAACTACATAAAAATCTTCCTTAGTATTGAACGGAATACTGTTTTTTTGAAAATGCGTAAGTGCAAATATTATATTAACATTAAACTAAAAAACTTGTTATCAAAAATTTATATCATTTATATAAGTGATGTACAATATTAGTTATAAAAGCTTTTATTTGTTTGATTCGAGAAAAATCATTCATAAAATTTAACTGTGGAATTTTCTTATTTTTAGAATTTGTAATAATTTCAAATTTAAATGAATTGTTTGCGCTAAAAATGCATATTTTGTATGTGTTCAAAAATATTAAATACAAAAGTTCCGTGTTACTTTAAAATTATTATAAAAATAATGAAGTCAGACTAAGGAATTAAAATTATATAATTTTTTTGTGTAAAACAGCTTACTTAAAATTAAATAGTTTGTATAAAAAAATTTTAAAATCTCGACTACACATTTGTCTTGATAATTATTTATGAAAATTTTAATTTTTTTTTATAGATAAAAGTGCATTTCATAAAATATTTTAGTTGCTATTTTATACTTCTATTTTAGATGTTTGTATGAACATTTCAATTATTGTATAGTAACATTATTTCTTTCATTCATTATAATTAATATTAATATATTAATTTAATTAATATGTTAATTATATATTGTAACGTTGTACGGTGCCACCTCGTCCCTTTCCGCCACGTGCCCTTTCGGACTCGTGTTTCACGTTCGATGGGCTTTTTCTTCCGAACTTCTCCGTCCTTGCTCCTTCGTCCCTCTGCTGTTGTTGGTCGCTTGGTCTCCCGTACTACCCGTCTGTCCCGTCGCGGAGAGCTCGAGGTCGGGCCAGGTTCGTGGCGGGAGGAGGGAAGTGCAGAGAGGCCGGGCCGAAATGAACAAGGCCTTTTTTTCTCTTGGCGAGTACTTTAACGTGTTTATTGATTTTAATATACATTAGCCTTTTTCGTGCGGTGCGCTCACCGCTTACAAAGGAGGCTCTTACGTTCGAAATCCTTACTTGTATAGACAATGACGACTACAATTTATATCATGTTGCGGTGCGCTCACCGCTTACAACGGACTCGGTTCTTATGCTATTTGCTTTTGCGGTGCGCTCACCGCTTACAAAAGAGTCTTATAATCTATTTCCCCGGTGCGACACTTTCGCACCATCGCTGTGCCGGTACGCTAACGCGGCGGAGAGAAGTCCAGCCCGATGGCTGTGACTCCGTGCACGCGACCACGGTCCTAAACCTATACCGGGAGGTACAACACGAGTCGTGCCTCCGGGAGCCCCTAGTGCGCCAAAAGTCGCTCTTAGGAGTCGTGCGCCGAAAGTCGCTCGACCAGGGAGTCTTTGCTCCCTGAGCTCTTCCTCCTGGAGTTCCCCGGTGCGCCAAAAGTCGCTCGACCGGGAAGCCTTCGCTTCCCGAACTCCACCTCCTGGAGTTCCTCGGTGCGCCAAAAATCACTCCAAGGGATCGTGCGCCAAAAGTCGCTCGACCGGGAAACCTGCGCTTCCCGAACTCCACCTCCGTCTCTCGATTTCACGTGAGCACGCCCTTTTTATACCGTTCTCGGGCGCGCTTCCCCTCACGTGTCTTAACTCGCGGGCCTCGCGGTGGGGTCACGCCGCCTAGCCGCTCTCGTGGGCCAGGCTGGCGGGGGGGGGGGGGGGAAATAGTGGCGGAGCGAGCGCGTCGCGCTTGCTCGCGTATCGCCCTGCGTTAGCTTGGCCAGCGCTATACGCAAGGTTCCCTTCCACGGGCCCATACTATATTTCTATTCATCTATTCATTCCTCCTTCTACGCCCGATAATCACGTTTTTACCGCCGCACCGTACACCCTCTCGCTCTCACTCGCACGTTCGCGCACTCCCTCTCTCGTGCCCTGCTTTCATGGACAACGCTGCGTTGAACGCCCCTTCCACTCCCACTCGCACGCTCACGCACTTTCTCTCTCAAACCTGGCTTTTACTGACACCGCTGTGCCGTACGCCCCCTTTCACTCCCATTCGCACGCTCTCAAAAGTATACGTATACATTTGCTCGCTTACACGCACGTCTTTTTTTCGTTTTCTATTTTTTTCGTTCGCTCTTTCTCTCTCACACTCATACCTTACGTCTTCGGGCGTTGTAGTCCGGACCTCTTATTTGCTTTTCTTCCGGCCCGACGAAGTTATTCGTCGCAATATTATTATTATATATTATATATTAATATTATATAATTAATATAATTATCTTATATTTTACAATTTACTGTAATTTCTTTAGAATTTTGTATCTTAATTTTATTCAAATTTAATTCTTAATTTTTTTACACGATTACGAACTAAAATATCAATTTTACTAATGTTGTAGAAACAGAATATTTTTTGTCCGTCATTCTATTATTACACATATTTTACCAAAATTATTTTTTTATTATTATTCAAATATCAAAATTAATTCGCATCTTCTATATTATCGAATAGGTAAAGTGAAAATTCTTTTTATGTCAATTCTTTCTAATGCAAAAATTATTTTTAATTATTTTTTTAATTAATTATTTTTAAATTTATATTTTTGTAGAAAATTTAATTCCTCAATTTTACATTTAATACTTTTTCTAAGTACTGATTTAATTAATCAATCAATTATATTAATATAATCCATGTACAATAAATATAACAAATATTAAATTATATTAAGCTCTGTCTGTTCTACATATAATTCTCGTATTCGATTATATTTAAAACTTTTATTATAATTATTTACTTACTCTATTTTTAAATTTATTCTGTCATAATTTTATAAAAGTATTTTTTTATTTTTATTTCAAAAAAGAATATATTAATGCCTAAATCTTCAACTGTTACGTACAGAAAATGTAAAAAATTAGAATAAAACTTTGCGACGAATCCCTTCATTGCGAAGGGAAAACAGTGTCGCTGATCAAGGGCCGGGAGAAAAACGAAGCGGCGGCCCGGCCTCTACGTTCGAACGAACAGCGAGAATATTTGTGAGTTATTTTAAAAATATGTGAAAAAATGCGAATCTGAAAGAGATATGTGCAGGAGTGTAGTGTAAGTGAGAGAAGCGTGTGCACGGCGTAGCGTCGGCTGCAAAGTGGAAGTGCGAATGAGAGATAGTGCGAAAGTATGAGTACGAGTGAGAAAACGAACGTGCGGCATAGCGTCGGTCACAAAAGTGAGAGCACCGGATGAGCGAGTGAGCGTGAGAATGCCCGCGTAGTGGGAGTACGCTACCTGAAATGCGTACGAGAGAGAATGATAAGTGAATGAGCGAGAGAAAGCACGAGCCCCTGGAGGAGGCTATGCATCTAGCCTTGGCTATGCTTTAACTAGCTTAACGCTAGGCTATGCGCGAGCCAGCGCGACGCGCTTACGCCACCACCACCGCTATTTCCCCGCCACCAGCTTTGCCCACGGCCGTAAGAACAATAGCTAGGTGACGCGGTCCCTCCACGAGGCTCGTGAGTACGAAAGTATGAGGAGAAGCGCCCGCAAAACATAAAAACGGCGCGTTTACGCAAAATCGAGAGACGGAGGTGGAGTACGAGAAGCGAAGGTTTCTCGATCGTACTGACTTTTGGCGCACTAGGGAACTCCTGGAGGTGGGGCTCGGGGAACGCTGACTTTTGGCGCGTTCCCGGTTGTGCTGACTTTTGGCGCATGATTCCTGGTGCTGACTTTTAGCGCACTGGGGAGCTCCAGGAAATGCTGACTTTTGGCGCACTTCCCCGGGTATAGACATGGGTTCGCGGTCACGTATCCGTAGATACAGCCTCTTGGATAGACTCCCTCCCCGCTTTTTTTCACCGAGATACTAAGTAGAATCCCGCCGGGTAAACTCGCGTTGATGTACCGTCGACGTTCAATAAGTATTGTAATTCCGCCGTACAGTGTATCCGAAAGTGTCGCATCGCCGATTTATTGGTTTTTGTTGTAATTCGCCGTCTAGTATGAAATAGCGCCGCATCACCGACTGATTTATACTTGTAAAACCGCGCTGTCAAGTATGTAAGAGAGTGCCGCATGTATTATGTATCGCCGTCGTTTAAACGTCAGCCGGGAATTTATAAAAATTACAAGCATTATTCACCGATAATATCTAAGTCATCACTCTAACAATTAGGACTTCTTTGTACGCGGTAAGCGCATCGAAAAATAAATAAAGCCTCTGTAAATTTAATTGAATATAAATAATCCTAAGTTTTAATTTTAAACATAAAGAAAACGCCTCGCTTATTTCGCCCTGGTCTCTTCGCACCTCCTCCTCTCGCCATGAACCTGGTCCGACATTGAACCATCGGGGACGGGATAGTCAGGGAGCACGAGGAACCGAGTCGTCGCCACCACCAGAAGGACGAATAAGCAGGGACTCTAGCTGCAACCGCGTAAAACGTATCGAACGTTACATGGCGCTCGACAGTGACCCATGGCGTAAACCGTATTCAACCGGTATAACTTAAATTAGAATAATGAACTAGAATAATGCATTAAAATATGGTATGCTGTAAATTATAACCTATATTTTATACATAATATGAATAAGTAATATCAATTTTAATTTTTAATATAATATTGATAATTGATAATTTATTGATATTTGTATTATTTTTGAATATTATTATAAAGTTATATCTATATTATAAGAAATATTTTCTGATTGTCATTTTTTCTATTCATTTGTAGAATCTAATAATATATTTTTTTCTAAAGCTTAAGCAATCAAGAATATTTTTAGTGAACAGTATTAAGAAAATACAAAGCATGTATTATTACAAAAGTATGATAATATTTTTTAAATAATAATTAATTTTTAAATAATTATAATGACTGCTATGGGATAGCATTGTATACTAGTCAGATAGCATATTATCTAATAATTAAAATTACATTAAATATTAGCATGTACTTATTAAATAAATTATCGACAGCTATACGTGGATATAGTACATTTATTTATCTAATGAACATCGTTGCATAGCCTTATTAAGGTGTATTATTCTTAACATAACTAGGTCATAAAAAATAAAAAATCTTAATACAAAATTGATTTTTACATTGTCAATAAAGTTAAAAAATAAGAATTAATAAATAAGTGTATTTTATTATAGTTTATATATTAAGTATATATGATTTAAGATTTTCATAAAAAATGTATTTGAACGAAAGACTTATGGAAGCTTGAGGATTAAGTTGTTGTTCATATAAATGACTTAATATTGGATAGATAGTCGTAAATATATACTTTCTTTGATCCTAATTCTACACAAGCATTTTCTAGAATCATTAAATCATTTAAAAACAGTGAAAAAGATGGATAACGAAGCATGAGAAAATTTATTTTAAATATGAAAACTTATAATAGAAATGATATTCTGCATTATATTGTAACGCAGATTTTTAACACTGGTATTTTATTCCGGTTGTTTTTTTACTGCTTGTTCACCCTTCTGGTGGCGGTGGCAATTAAGTTCTTCGTGTTCCTGTTGTAGAAACCGGGGCGAAATAAGCAAGGCGTTTTTTTTTAAATTAAAATGAAAACTATTTTTATTCGAGTTAAGCTTATAGGGGATTGTTTATTTTACGGCGCACTTACTGTTTATAAAATATAACTATTTCTTCTTAGTTACGGTGGTAAATAATACACTGGTTCGAGTCGGTGAATATTTCACAATAATTTTGCGGTGAATATTATTTTATATAAATTGTAAGAGAACACGGTGGCAGCTTATAATTTAATGGTGACGGTACACAATAACGGCGACGGTACATAAATGCGGATTTATTCGGGACTTACTCGCTTTGTATCTTGGCGAGAGACTGCGAGGAGAATCTAGCCAAGAGATTGTGTCTCCGGAATATGACTACAGAATTATATCTAAATCTGGGGTCACTCGCCAAAAATCAGCATGACCAGGAATTCGCCAAATGTCAGCATCAAGAACTTCGACTCCCGAACTCCTCCTCCGACTGTCTGTTCTGCGTGAACGCGTAATTTTATATGCTTTGCGGGAACTTTCTCTCACGCCTTCGTACTGGCGGGCTTTGTGGAAGAATTACCTCGCCGAGCCATTGCCCTTACGGGCCGTGAACAAGGCCGGGGGCGGGGAAATAGCGACGGAAGTAGGGCAAGTGCATCGCGTTTGCTCACGCATAGATTAGTATTGCACTAGTTAGGGCATAGCTACGGCTAAACGCATAACCAAGGCTCTCCTCCACGAACTCATGCTCTTTCTCACTCACTCACTAGGCATTCTGTCTCGAACGTATTCCGAGCTATGTACTTCAACTACGCGAGAATTCTTATACTCGCTTACTCACTTGTATACGTCGTTTTGCAGCTACGCCACGCATACTCATTCGCACAGATCTGCAGCTGACGTTTTGTCGCGTACACGCTCTTTCACTTGCGCTCATATTCTCGCATACTCTCTTTCATTTGTACTTGTACTCTTGGTCACACTAACGCACTGGCTTTCTGTTCCAACACACACTCCGCCACACAAGCGTTCTCACTACCACGCAACGTTCATACACTACACAGCTAGCACTCGAAATTTTTCTTACTGTCCGCGGCGGGTGTAGGGGCCGGGAATCTTCTTCGTTTTCCTGTCCTACCGATCCTTGATCCACGACATGGCTGACCCTTCGCGACGAATTCATTTGTCGCCATACATTTAATATACAATTTGAAAATTATTTTACTTTTTTTTCGAAATAGTTTTTAATGGGTTATATTTCGATAATAACACTAAAGTATATTTAGCAGTGCTATTTATGATAGTATCTCTACAATAATTCATTATCACATTTTATATTCTATTTATTTTTGAACATCTTAAAATATTTAACGAGGGTGTTTCTTATTTACATATACTCACTTTAATATTTACTATATAACTAATAAATTATTTTAAATTTGTAAGAATGAATTTATTCATCAAAGAAACAACATCATGCTTGTGTAAACGTTTTATTGTGAGTTTCAAAATGTAGTTTCTGAGAAATATCTTAAGTATATCTTATAATTTCTGTATACAATTTTTAATTCTGAATCAAATATTCAAGTTACATAAAGTCAATATAATAATTAAAATATTTTAAAAAATTTTTAAATTTAAACATTTAAATTTTTGTATACTAAATCTAATTCTTTAAGTTAAATATTTATTTTTATAATACAAAAGTTAAAATAACCATTGTACATTATATTTGTATAGCAATAATGAAAGTTATTTGATTATCATTTTAACTGCATTAAGATAGTCCATTCAGTAATAAGTACTGCATTATGAAGTTTGAGTAGTGTATGCCTATTAATTGTTGTTATTTATTATGTCAATAAAATCTTTAAAAAAACTAGTAGATATTAATACTTGTTATACAGCGTCACTAATATTCAGCGCACTTCAAGTAGGTTAGCTATATAATTTCCGGTAAATTACATTTCCTATTTCTGTCACTATATACCTGTATAGGTCGGATGCTCTTCATAGTAATTCAGATCTAACCACCAATCAGGTAACATACAAAAGTCTATAGTCAAAAGTCGCGTAGTTTGAAAATAATTATCTTCAATTAGTTTTGAAACTTTCATTCAACCTTTTAAATAAAAAATTACATAAAAAATACTATCAAGGGCAATTTTATTCTTTTCGTCGGTAACAAAACAAAATAATACTCTTAATGATAATTAATTTTTCAATTTATTGAGTTAAATATATTATTGATAAATGTAACATTATTAGTAATTTGTCAAATCAATGCCAATCATTAAAAAATAAAATTACAATTTAATTCCACCATTTCATTACGAAACTTTGAAAGTTACTTTTTAAAAATACAAATATTTTGTTGAATTTTGTATATTTTGTAGCATATAAATTGTATTAAATTAAACATTATGTATCTCATAATAGTCTTATCAATTTAATACTTAAGAAGACTGATATAATAAAGTATAATAAAAAATGAATTATTACTGTATTTTTTAATAACAAGTTTAACATTATTTTGAAATAAAGGTTAATTTTGAGTTTGAAATTAGTAGTATTACATTAAATATTTTGTAAAAAATTATTAATTAGATTGTAAATAACAAAATATAAATATATATTATTCACTTATGAGTTAAAAGTTGATAACTGTTCAATATCATTTTATTGTTTTGCAAAAATTATAAATAAACATCTTTAGTTGTAAATATACAGTTGTAAATATACTTGGAAATTTTCTTTTAATAAATTTACAGGAGATTTATACAGTCATTCACGGGTTTATAAACTTCAGTATTAATTTTAGCAGGTATAGTTGGCTTAATTGAAGTTTCGAAGATTGTTTTTAATAATATATCTGTCACACTGTTAACAGCATTCACATATTTTGTATCCTTGTCTATTACATTTGGATAGTCGACTGTAAGTCTACATTTAGTCGGATCGTCTGTACAAAATTTGATTTCGTCTTTTAACTTGACTTGCAAATTAACAGAAATATTTGTCAGTTCCTAAAATTAAAAGAAGTATGATATTTATACTTTGAAGCTTTTAAATTCTTATTACAGAAAGAATAACAATGTACCTGACGTGCATTAAATAATCCTATTTTATTAATATTCAGTTGAAAATCTACTGAGTTTGCAAATGTTCTTTTTAATTCATCGAGTAGAATCTGTATTTGCTTATTAAAAAGATTTATACAAGTCACAATTTGTTTATGAAACTGATGTTTTTTTAAAGAATCCTTAAATTAAATTGAAACATTAAATTTTAATTATTATATTTAGAATACATAAAATATGAAGTTATAATTTCATGTAAAGAGTAAAATCGATGAATTTTTCATTCTCCTGTTATTATTATTCTAATATCAAAATTCAAAAGTAGTGATGAGAACCAGTTATTAATAATTTACATACGTTTAACTCAATGATCTGGGGATTTTGTGATATTCCAAAATTTGTTGAACTGAGAATTTCAGTTAGATGACCGTGCATCGTTTGCACTTTATCATCTACTTTACTTAAAGTATATATTAATGTTGTTATATTAGTTGATAAATCTCTTGCAATCTTGATGTAATCTGTATTCGGCTACATATTATTAAAAATAGTTATTATTATCAAATATATCCTAACTAGTATAAATATAAAACTATATATATTATAGTAAACATCAAAAATACTTACTGCGGCTTTATTGGATACCATAAAAATGACAAATATTACGAAAAGTACTTTCATTATTGATTTAAATTAGTTACTTCTTAAAATTTTTAATTACTTTTTTATTAATTCTGTTAAAATTATGGTAGGTTAAAAACATAAAAATAAATACTTTTAGAAACAATGAAACCAACGTCCGTTCATTTTATACCGATAAGAAATACCGAAAAGTCGATGATAGTACATTATTCTTTATTATGTAATTATGGATTATATTATTTTATAAAATTTATTATCGGAATTCAATTAAGATTCGAAGAAAACTGTAAACAGCCACGTGCTTGTATCATAAAATCTTATATAAGAGGTATTCTTGCGTAGATCTTGTATGTATAAGAAGTATTCCATTTTTATTGTACGGATTCTGCAAATAAAAGAATAACTTTCCATATCTGCTTAGGAAAGCAATAAATATAAATACTGTAAAATGAAGAAATACTTGATTTTGCAAAATATATTTGAAATACTTAAAAAATAATTACCTACTCTTTGAATTTAATTATAATAAAATCCTCATTTATGAGTTATATTATTACAATGATTACTAATTTTAATAATTAAATTTATATTATATATATATTATATTATATATATATTATATTATATATAATTTAATAATAACGAATTTCGTTTTCATGTATAAAGTGATTTATTAATATATTATAATCTTATATTTGGTTTATAGCTATGACGTAAGAAGATTTTCTCTTATCAAGAAATCAAATAAACCAATAGTTTTTATAGTTGTGCTGTGATTGTTTATAGGAAATATTAAATACAATAAATTTCTTTATTCAATTCAAATCTCGACTATATTTTGAAAATAGTCATATAATAATTGCAGATATTTGACAAAAACTTTATAAATAGTTTATAATTAAAAAATTGAGAAAAATTATCTTCTGAATATTCTAGAATATTTAAATGAAAATTGCTAAATGTGGTCATTTAATTAGAAAAAGTTAGTATTTCAGTTATATTATACAATCTATTAAAAAATTGAATTCAAGTTTCTTTAAATTGAAGTATTCAAAGAAAATGAGAATTGAATCGTTGAGTTATATATTTCTACAAACGATTTATTATTTTGAAAAATGTATTCTTAAAATTGAATTAGCATATTCGATATAATAATTTATCATGTGAGTTGATGTTCTAATTTTGATTGAAGTATTCAAGGGTTAAAACATTTTTTGCTTTTGATCAATTTATTGTAATTTTATTGCATTAAAATCCGTGGCATTTCATATTAAAGATAAGTAAATTATTTACTTTGTAACGGGTTGCATAGAGTTCGTCGTAATAACTTTCTTTTTATATCTGCGAATGAACGTAGCTGTGTGTTGTCACATACACTGAATATGCGAGAGAGGGTGAGTGTGTGAGCGTGCTTGTATACGATTGATATCTCCGGAGAGCCATGCTCTAAATGTAGTGACTTAAGATCAGCGGAAATAAATAACCACCTTAATATATTAAAATTTCTTTATTTTAAAAATCCCCGAACATAATGCTTTCCCTGCAACGAATCCTGTGAAACTAGAGCCATCAAGGAGATTAACACCGATGTAGTCAAAGAGAAGAAGTCAAGAAGACGATCTTTCTTCTTGCTGTAGATTACCAGTTATTATTTCGTTGTGAAATTGCTAAACCAACCGATTCTCTAGTTTTATTACATTTTATTACGTGGTGACTAAATAGAGGTTACGTCAGCTGTTTTCGTTATACGATCAACTATTTCTTTCTCATTACAACTTTAACACGTGTTAAAAATCAAATCAAGTAAAAAAATATGTAAAATGAAATATACAACAGAAACTATAAAGTTTGAATGGTTATTTATTAAATATCTTGAATGGTTATTTATGAAACATTTGTGTGACATTAGAGTCATATATTTATTCTACACTTAGGTAGTAACTGGTAAACAGAGTTAATATAATAAGTTATTCTGATGTTCAACTCTTAAACTAAAAAATTATATCTGGCTTAAAAAAATAGCTTTTGATAAAATTTATGTACATAACTAAATTTTTGAAGGCTACAATATATAATTTTTAAATATTTTTTTGTAGAATATTCTTTTGTCGGGAATATTTACCCAGACGCGCTTTTGTTTTCCTTCACGTTCTATATTTGTCGGGCCTTAAGCATCGTCAATGTCGGTACACTAGGGCGAAAAGGAGGCAGGCTGCACATATATCGTTAGGGAGAAGAAGAATGACGGCGCGAATTCTCTTAATGCGATTAGAGCGGCTGTACTTTTCTATGTGTGAGAAGATCACTTCGTATTACGCGGACGTTTACTGTCATAGAAATAGTAAAAAGTGTAAAACTTACTCTCACTCTGAATTTGTAAATAACTATAATTTTTATAAAAAATACAATAGGTAGAAACAAAAAAAAAATGAGTTAAATAATTAAATAATTCGATTTTATACTTAAATCAAACATTGAAATGTAGCAATAGTAAATGTTTTCTATATGCATATTTTAGCTCTACTTAATTAGTTTCTATAAGTTTTTAAATAGATGGTTTTACTTTATGAAGGAAAAAAAAATTTGTTCTAAGAACAACAAATATATCGCTCAACTCTATGACTTGCACGACTAAACAGCACCGACGCATAGGCAAAAAGGTGGAGAATAGCACTGTAAAGGCGGGCGTCGAAATTGGTAAAGCGGTGATTCTTGAAAGAGAATAATGTAGAGCCTTTGGAACTTCAATGTATAAGAGGAGGAGAATACACCAATTAAAGCGGACATGTAAAGGTTATGGACCAAACATCATTTCCTATAACAGCCATCGCAAGGGAACTTAGAAGAAGTATCCGCTCTTTTTGTACATACAACCTATTTAAACGTTGTGTTTTAGGCACAACGAGTCCGTACTTGTGAATAGATAAACTATGCCAACTCTGACTTAATGTTAGAGGGTCCTATGCTGGTTTTGACTTACTTTAATCTGTTTTACATGGAAACTGGACTATTTAAAATGGAGTTAGAATCTAAATAGGTAACAGTGAGATAGAATCGGTATAGGACTTTTTAACATTGAGCCAGAACCAGTATAGCTTATTTATTATTGTGGTTGTCAAATTTGCCTCTTTAAACCGATAATTCAATTTATCCAGTCAACATTCTAATGGAGATTATACTTGTTGAAGAACATGGTTAAGGTAGCTAGAAAATTCTCAATTTTTAAAAATTAACAACAATTTGAATAAACATCAAATTTTAAACGAGCTGTAAACCAGATGTTACGTTTTCTATGAATATTAAATAAAAACTAAAAAGAAATTATTATTATTGATTATAATATATAATATAAAATTATATTAAATCTTTATGGAAAAAAAATTGACTATCTGTACAGAGACCTGCTCTGAGAATATGTTTGTAGCTGGTGATGGGAACACCCGTCGTAAATATCCGGAAGCGATTATCGCGGGATTAGAGGAGACGGCAGAATGTAAAATCCATCCCCTACGCCGCGATAGCGTAAAGAACAGTTGAAAAGTCATTGGTGATTGAAAAGTTATGAGAGACAGACAGTATGAGCAAGGAGTGGGGGTCTCAACTACGCGTCATAGTTGAGGCTCGGCCAGCCTAACGCATCAACTCCGCCGCCGTCCCGCTATTAGCACTTTCCGACAAGCTCGCCCCGCGCTGGAGGTTTAAGTAAAGAAGCTTCTCTCCGCTAGATGGCGCAAAGAAAACTATAAGAGAAAAAGCCTCCAAGGCTGGCGGTCAAGCATCGATACCGTTCGGTGTACGGAGTTCAATCATCGCACCGGACAAGCTCTTAGGTTGAATTTTCGAGCCTTTGAGCCTCCGACCCATTATGGCGGCCACCAAGATTCGCCAGATTTAATCAAACGACTCGCTGTTGGTAGGCGCGGTTCTTGTACGACTTGACCTCGAGTTGCTTTAAAGTCAATTCCAGCTAGATAGTAACTCGTTATTGGCGGGTGCGGTCCTTGTATAGCCCGACTTTCGAGTTACCCGCAATAATGAAGAAAATATCCTCTGCATGTAGAGGAATATTGCGTTCTTAACCCCAGGAAAAATCAATCGCCATTAGGAAAGTTTATACAATGATAAGTTGAAATTTTCGCTGCCTAATGTGAATTAGTTACGTGCGAAACCGTTCTTGTTATAAATTCGCTGTACTCCGTGAAGCGAATTGTATGTAATGGCAGAAGACCGCTGTATGCCTGATAAAATGAATAATTCTTCTATCTAGAATAAACTAAATAGACTACCGTAATTCTCACGTCCTTATTTCTCCCCGACTCTTCAAGCCTTCTCCATTTGTAACGAACCAGGTCGGATGTTGAGTTATTCGGGCCGGGATAGATTGGAAGTATGAGAGAACGAGCCGACATTGAGTTATAGAGAAAAGTATAATAAAAGTATATACCAGAAATAAGAAAGAAGAAGAGAAATAAAGGAGATAGCAAGAGAGTAAGATAAAAAAGATAGAAATCATCACAAGCTTCTAATTACATCAATACCTATGAGTAATATATAGAAATGCGCTTCAATATTGTTTGATATAGAAAATTATGTCTGTCTGCAGAAACACCACCACTAATCCTTTCCTGTTTTCCATTAGGTTAAATATTTTTATTTATGATTTACGTAGGCACAAATAAATTCATCATCTAAATAATAATTACTCAAAATGTTCTACAATCATTCTAAAATATATTTTATTTATAATTGCAATGTAGTGTATAATATACGTGGCAATTTCTTCTTATTTTTAATATTCCATTTCTTATGCATTTGCTGTCTTTATCATAAAAATGCCGAAAGATAGCGTATCGTTTTTTCGTCGAGTCTGTCTTTTATGTCTTTTTATTTTTTATGTTTTTTTATTTTTGTATAATTCTTCTATTCATTCTGAACGTTTAATTGATACTTCTACTTATATAACTTATTTTTTCTAAAGAATTTTTGTCGGTTATCTGTTTGTTTCATTATCTTTTTTTATATGCTACATATGTTATATTTTTAAAAATTTTATTACACCTTTTTCTTTTAAAAGAAGTAAAAGAAAGTAAGTGAAGTCGATTCTGTACCACATTAGCGTATATATCCTGATCACCATCATCATATTTCGGAGTCGAAATTTCTTTCTAATTTCTACATACAAATATTCACAACACTTTTGTTTTCTGTTAGTTTCTTTTGTAAAATGTCCTACCAAACTCGAAATTCTATGTGTCACTTATTCCTTTTCTTTAGCACTTATATGTATATCACATCTTATATGCGTGGAACCATATCGCTGCTTATTACGAAAAGTATTCGGTTTCCATTTTAATTTGATGGAAAAGGATCTCAAAATCCCAGTGAGGGAGATCTATGAGGCGTCCTCTTTGCGTCTGATTAGCTCGGCTAAGCTTTTTTTTGATAATCCACCCTTTGTTGAATCGCGCTGAAAATGGCGGTTTGTTGTTTTTTATTACGTTCCAAATGAAATTAGTTTGTTCCTACTGTTCGTCCTGAGAAGGATGGTTTGTATGTGGAAGAGACGTGGCGTCTCGGGCTGAAAATAAAAAAGAATACTATCTATTTTCTCTGTATGGCAAATCAGCCATGTCTTGCCCCTTCGACTCCGTCCACTCGACTGATTTTGGATCTCCGCGACGCTCCCTTAAATTTTTGATTCTCAAACACCGCTGCCTCAATCTTTCGCCACGTTGAATCCTATCCTTCCCTCGAGCACGCGTCGTGCTGCCGCACGGGAAAACGGTTTTTCCCACTGATTCTCTCGAAGCTATGCCACTCAACGCTTGAGCCTTTTCATGGCTATCAAACATATCATTTCTTAAACTACAGGTGTTTTCATATATTTAATTTTGGTCTTTATCGAGAGTCATGTTATTTTTCATTTTATTGTGATATGTGATGTTTAGCCTTATATTTAAATTATGAAATATATAGCATTTCGATTTATGTACTATCCCTGGATACTATGGTTCTATGGAACAAGTATTGTCTATAATAGTATGCATTTTTAAATCGTAGAATTACTTATATAGGTAATAAATGGTTTAATAAAATCTTAATTTATGCGTAGTGACAAGAAAGATATAATTCACAACGTCATTAATTTATTAGACCTGTATTTTTGAGCCTTTTCCCTTGCAAGAGTATATAATTGTACTCAGGTAGAGAAGAGATTGATGCACAGCAAGAATGATAGTTTTTGTTTTGAGACTCAAGCATCTTCTTGAGGTAATCGAAGCGCACAACTAGCAGCGATCGATATATTGCATTGTGCACACAATCGGGCAAACTCATATAATTATTAAAGGCAGTGTAATTATTACAGGTAGAGTAAATCTAATTATATCATAATAATCGTTAGTTTGTGAATTTTATTTTGTGAATAATATGTGATTTAGTTATTATTAAATACATGGTACTTATATATGTTTTCAATCAGTTTATTTTTCAATTTTACAACTTTTTAATGAGTTTTAAACATATGCAATAATTCAATGATTTCCTTACCTGTATTTTCTCTCTCTCGATACGTAAGACCTTATTACTGCACTTTAAAAACTGTATATTTATGTGCTTAGAGAAAATTTATACAAATCGATTTTATCATATATCTCGTTACATTTTTGTTTATTCTTGTTTTTTTTATTCTTACCTGTCATTCTATTTGAAAACATTCTTTTATGCATTGTTTTGAAGGTATTAATAACACGTGTAATAAATATATTTTATTATAATCTCTAAATTATACAATATTTTATCGCAACATGTTCATATTTGAAGAATTATAATATAACTTTGTAAGCAATAAAATTGAATATAATTATAATATATCTAGAATAATATGAATTAATTTTGATATGTGTATTCTGTTTTATCTAGAATTCATATTTAGTCGTTAGGTACCAATTTTATTAAATTACATAACGATACAATTGTTTGCATATATAATAAAATAGATTCTTCATTGCACTTGATAGATGTTACAGCTTCTAGATTGTTATAAAAATTAAAGACAGAAAATTATAGAGAAAGTATATAATCATATTAAATAAACAAAATATTTTTGATGATAGAAAATTGAAATTTCAAATACTACCCAATTTTTAAGGATGAAATTTTAATTTAATTGAATAATTCTTATAATTATTCAATCTAAGGAATGTATAGATTTTTATGATATAAATTTTAACATTTAAACCTAGTTTTATATGTTATATAAACAATGATATACTCATTAATATTATGTTTAAACGCACCTAAGTTATATATGTATTATGTACTAGGACATAACCGAAGAAATGAAATACATATGTGAAAATACATATGTATAAACATCTGGTACACCATCTGCGCAATGATAATTCATTGAAAATATGTCAATCAATTTATTATTCATGACTAATGGACTTCCACTGTCACCCTGTGAAATTTGAATAATTTTCTATTTCTACTATTCGAAACTTAGATGAACTTATAACTAAATTTATACCATTACTTATGATTAGATAATATTAGAATTAGTTGAAATTAGCATAAAGTAAATTTGAAAATTAATTATAAAAATATTAATTATAAATTAATTATAAAAGAAATTATATAATATCTTTTGTAGTGAAATATATATATTTCCTTTTTAATCAAAGTATTAAATAAATATTTTTAAAGCTAAATTTAGCTGATTCAAAACTTACAATGCATGGACCAATTCCCCTTTGATTATATGCACAAAATTTTTATTGGAAATGTTAACTCACATCTGGTATTGTCAATAATCGTCATCGAAGCTCTTTTTAGGGACCTAGCATATTGGATGACTGGATGACTTATTGATCCCCAACCAGTGAATGCAGCAATTTCACCTGGTTGAATATTTATATTTGATATAAATACCATGTTTTGGTATCTGGAGAAGATAATGTATTCTATTATCTGAAAATATAATATTTACTTATTAAAATCTAAAATTATTCACAGTGATTCAAAAAATGTTTAATAAACGTTGTAGAATTTAGTTACGTCTATTAGTACACTTAAAAAAGCTGACGCAGAATGAGTTTATTTTATATATTATATCAGTATGTATTATACAGACTAGTTACATTATATACGTTAACTACAATTATAGTTGAAACGGAGAATTAAAAAACAGCACAAAACGTTGAAGGATAAATAATTACAAAAATAATTTGAGCTATAGATTAAAGATAATTTTATATGAGTTTAAAAACTATAAATACATTTTTAGGTACGTAAATATGTTAAATAAATTCTTAAGGGATTCAACAAGTAAGAAAATAATTTAAGATTTCTAGATGACCAAAAGTTGAAAGTAGATAAAAGAGAAACTGTGAAGTTGAAATGTCAGTAATTATATTTGATATTTAAAGGCTGTGCTTTAAAATCTTGTTTTATACGAAAGTATATACGATTCTATCAGTAGATATATAATTTTATAGTTTCAAATAAAATATCTAATATTATATAATTATGTATATATTTTATACCTTAATTACTGCAATGTCATTGTGAGGTCTTATTTCGTTATTTAAGAGATCCTGATATTGAGGATGAACATAAATTTCACTCGGAAAAAATTCAGATGAAAACTCATGTGTTTCATTAAACTTTTCTGTACTGATCTTCAAATCGTCATATAAATCGGAAATACTATTGAAACAGTGAGCCGCTGTTAGAATATGCTTGTTACTTATAATTGCACCACCACATATTAGTGAATTATCAGAGATCCTACATAATATTATTGCACCATCACATATTAGTGAATTATCTGAAATCCTACGTAATATTATTGCACCACCACATATTAGTGAATTATCAGAAATCCTACGTAATACTGCATGATATGGGTGAATTCTTCTGTATGCAGTTTCACGACCGATAATTCTTCTTGCTTACTATTAACTGAAATATTTTTTATTCATGATTTACGTAGGGAGAAATAAATTTATTATTTGAACAGAAGAGTTTTATAAAGTTCATTCATAAAACTGGAAGAAATTGTATTTCTAAATTGAAGCATGAATTTTTGAAATTTCAAATTTACCGAAGTCAGTACAAATTATATTTTATCAGCAAAATGTAGATTGTTACTTCATAGCAGATTTATTACAATATTTTTTATATTTTGAAGAATTTTTATTTATATTTCTTACGTGATAAGTTTTAAATTTAAGTATTACTTATTATTTTAATATTATTAATTTCAAATACTGTTAATTCAAAAATTTTTTACTTAGTAATACAACGGGAGTAAATTAAACTGTTAAATTTTAACAGATCTGAACGAATACAATAAAAAATTTAAACTTACCATAATTAATAATCAGAATTAAATAAATTAGATACCTGAATGTCATTGCACTGGTTATCAGTCAATTAGTAAGAAACAGAAACTTCTAGAGACATTTTATATGAGTTTATGTAATGGAACTTATATACGTATTGACATTTGTATATAATATTTACTTTACTTCAATATCATTATTGAAAATGTTTTATTATTTACATGACATGATTAAAATAATTTTTAACTCGATTAATAAAAAGATTAAATATGTGTAATAAAGTAAATACTCAGATTTACACTATTTTTTATATTGAAAATAAATTGTATTTTATGAAATTATGTAATTTTATCGAAGACTTATTTATCTTTGAATAATTGTAAATATTAAAAAAATATCAACTAAGAATTTATATTCATTAATTCTTATTACCAATTACGCCTCAATGCAAAGATTTAGAATGGAGAAATAATTTAACATTGAAACTATTATAAAAATATATAATTATACCAAGTAGTTATATTAGGTATAAAAAATAAAATAAGAAATTCTGATCAGCTATATTAAAAAAGAGAGAAAGGAGCTCGAATGTTCTACCCACTGGTGAAGAGTCAAAATGATAAGATTAACTGGTATTATAATTAAGAATTAAAAAATTAATTTAGTAATTAATAATACGCGATTAACAAATAATCACATACAAAATAATCAAGACAAAATAATTAAACAAAATAATTAAACAAAATAATAAAACCAAACAAAATAATTAAACAAAATAATAAAAATAAACAAAATAATTATTACAAAATAATGAAAACAAAAACATAGCATATAAAGTATTGAATAAAATGTGGTCAATTAATTTAAGAGTATTTATTAAAGCATTGATGAAAAAAAGTAGAACCAACCACAGTTTAGGGGAATCAGTTTACTCTCTTCACTGATTTGTCTGATCGGCTCGGAGGACCAATTTTTATATCGATCTTTGATTCTTCCTGAGAAAAGCGGTTTGTTACAACATTAGTAGAAACAAACGAGGAAAGGTGCTTCCTTAGGATGCGTGAAAAAAATAAGTGAAGAAGTTGGCTCTATCAAAAGATAGCCAGTCTTTGTTCATCCTACGCCGTCTCTGCTGCTTGCATGACTGATACTCGAGCCTCCAGGGCACTCCTTACATACTCGAAAATCCAACACTGTCCCTCTAATTACCGCACAGCGCTTTTTCCCATTCTTTCGACTGTACCCCATGCCGCGAAAATTAACGGGAAAACGATCTTTTGCTATTCTACCCCAAATGACGCTGGTCGGTCAACGCTGGGTAGCTCGCAACTACATCGGTCCGAAGCAACGCCACGCCAATTGTGGAAGGGATATTTCCCCCGTCGAAGCCACGCCGCGTCAATGATTCAAGTGACGCTTCCCACCGTAGCAACGCCGCTCCAATTACCGCGGCGACACCCTGACGGGAAACTCCGGGTTTTCCTTCCTAGGCGTCACTTCACCTTATTTGTTTAGGTGACTCACAATGAGTAGCCTTCTACGGTCCGGACCAGCACGTCGCGGTTATTCTAGGTCGTGTTGATATTGGCGCGCGTCAGCATTTCTAAATATTCAGAAATTATCGATGAAATTGTAATGCATTTATTCCTCATATAAAAATAATAGTCTATTAATGCCTACGTAGTTAGTTTAAATTTATTAAGATACAAAAACCAATAATTAAAGACATTAAATGATCTTTATTTAAATACTAAATGTTTATTGAAAAATACGCATAATTTCAAACGTTATAATAATAGTAAAAATAGTTATTATGTTTGCGACGAATACCTTCGTCGCGAGAGACAGGCAGGATGGAGCGGCTTGGAAGGTTGAGAGAGAGAGTGCACGAATGTGTGAGTATGAGTGAGAAAGCATGCGCGCGGCACAGCGGTGGCCGCAGTGTGGCAGTATGAGAGAGAGAGAGAGTGCGAGAACGTTTGAGTATGAGTGAGAAAATGTGCGTGCGGCACAGCGTTGGCCGGCAGAGTGGAAGGATGAGTGAGTGATCGAGAGAATGCTCGCGTAGTGGGAGTAAGCGGCCCGAGATGTGTATGAGAGAGAAAAATGAATGATTGAACTAAAGAATGCATGGGGACGTGGAGGGAAGCCTTGGCTATGCGTCTGCCCTGGCAACGCCCTAGCAAGCCCAACGCTAGGCCGTACGCGAGCAAGTGCGACGCGCTTGCGTGTCTGCCGCCGCTATTTCCCCTCCGCCAGCCTGGCCCACTGCCGTAAGGGAAATGGCTAGGTAGCGCGGCATCTCCGCGAGACCCGTGATTCCGAACGCGTGAGAGGAAGCGCCGGCGGAAACATATAAAAAGGGCGCGCTCACGCGGAATAGGGAGATGGAGATGGAGTTTGGGAAGCGTAGGTTTTCCGGTCAAGCGACTTTAGGAGCATCGGGGAACTCCAGGAGATGGGGTTCGGAAGGCGAAAGCTTCCCAGTCAAGCGACTTTAGACGCACGAACCCTAGCAACGACTTTAGGCGCACCAGGGGCTCCAGGAGTAGCAACTTCTGGCGCACCACCCGGGTATAGGAATAGGACCACGATCCGTATCCGGAGACACAGTCTTCGGGATAGACTCTCCCCCCGCCATCTTCTGCTGCGATAATAAGTAGGATCCTGCCATGTAAATGCATGCGATACGCCGTCATCGAAAAATAAAACATTGTAATTCCGCCACACCGATTTTTATTGTAATCTCGCTGTATCGTGTGTGCGAAAATGTCGCATAGTCAAGCTATTATTTCTTTGTTAAAATCGCTGTCTAATATGTAAAAAGCGCACGTCATCGAATGACGGATATCTGTAATAAAACCTCACCGTCTAGTATATAAGAAACGTCATGTAACCATAAACTGTTAAGAATCCTTTGTAAGCGGTGAGCGCACCACAAAATAAACGTCATTGTAGTTTTATTTAAATAAAAATAATCTTAAGTTTAGATTTTTAAAAGTATAAGAAAAACGCCTTTTGTTCATTTCGTTCCAGTCTTTTCGCGCCTCCTCCTCCTGCTATGAACCTGGTCCGACCTCGAGTCGACTGGGTCGGGACAGTCAGGGAGCATGGGGGAACCGAGTCGCCGCCACCATCTGAAGGACGAATAAACAGGGATGGTGCCGCACGGAACTGGGGAAGGAACGATGCGTTACATTTTTGACAAGGAATCAGTTGATTTTTTTATTATTCTATAAAATTTTATGCACTTTAGAAAGATTCTATTCATACTATTTCTGTCGTAAGACATAAATTCGAAGATAGACATTATATCATTGTAAGTTTATCAATTTTGTACTTTCAATCGTTTTTGATTAATTAGAATATTACAAGTATTTGTATTTTAATATTTATACACTTGCGACGAATGGGTTTTTTGCAAATGGGCAACCGTGTTAAGTGTTGAGAGACGGTAGGAAAAAGAAGAGGAGGCCCGGCCCCCACACATCCCGTGGGAAGTAAAAATTGCGAAAGACAATTGTGTGTCAGTGCAAGTGCGTGTAAAAATTAGTGTGAGTGCACAAAAATGAACGCTTATAGTAGCAGACATGCAGGACGTTTCTGCGAGAATACGCATAACAAGACTGTAAGTATGAGTAAGAGAGTGTGTTGCGCCTCACACTATCGGCTGCAAGACTAAAAGCGCAAGTGAGAGAATGTGTACGCGGCATAACGTTGGCTAAAAACTGTACGTATGAGTGAGAGAGAGCTTGGACCCTTGGAGGGGAGGCTTGTTAATGCATTCAGCTTTGGCTATGCGTAAGCCCTAGTTAACGCAATGCTAGACAATGCGCAAACAAGTGCGATGCACTTGTGCCACCGTCGCTGCTATTTTCCCCACCAAAGTTTATACCCAGCGTGTTATCAAAGTTACCTTCTTGTTTTTTTCTTGTGTTTAAATCTGTTTTATTTCCTACTTTCTTTTTTACTAGTGTTTTTTTCTTATTTTGGTTTGTTTCGTTTGTTTTTTTATTTTTTGTCATATTTTTCTTAGCATAATATAAATATCATAATATAAAATATAAAATATCACATATAAAATATCATAATATAATATAAAAATCATAATATGAATATAAATTTCATATCAAATTCACTTTAGGATATATGAGTCGACCCGAAGCGGAAGCGTGAGAACGAGGGCAGTTAGGGATAGGGGAATTGTGCTCAAGTAGCAACAATGGTATTTCATAGACACCGCTATGCTCACTATGAAGTGAGCTTTCGGGAGGGGTTCCAAACGCTATGAAAACCCCACCGCTGCTCCTTCGGAATTGATTGCGTGCCACAGAAATAGCTCTGAATAGGAAAATTGGTGTTCACCATGATTTTTTCTGATCTTTGAACATAGACAATCGTGTTCAAGCTTATATCGGTAGTAGTATTCAACGCACTCTCTCGCTTCCACGGATGTTGACGATCAGTCATGCTTCGGTATTGATGTTTACCGTACCTTTCTGCTTCCCTGAACGTTAACAATTGTCAGGTCCGCCCCCGTTTCTATGCTGTCTATTTCACTGTCTATTCAAACTGTTGTCTATTTAACCTCTTACTCCATGACATTCTGCCCCCTTCTCAACTAGTTACAATAATTGTATAGTTACTTTCGTACGAATTTTTATAAAACTACTTTTTATATTTTCATTGTAACATTTTCTTACTAGAATATTTCGCTTCTATTTAAATAAATGATCTTTTGATTAAGGGATAACATAACTCTAGTGGCTAAAAAAGATCAAACTTTAACACCTTTTCTTAGAAAATCCATTAAAGGGAATGAAAATTTCTTTTAAGAGGTTATTGAATATGTATTGAAACCAATCTTCGGAAAAAGCTTTTTTAAAAACATCTCGACCGACAGACTGATTCCCATTACAGATGTTGACTAGGAATAAAAAGCAAAAAGTTTTCTTAATATACTTTTAATATACTATTATACATTCTATATATTATTAGCTAAGAGACTACGGAGATATGTTTGATTTTATCAAAACTTGTTAATATGGCACATTTTTGAAAAAAATATCGATTTTTGTTCGAGTTCGGTCGTTATCAAAAAAGTAATTTTGAGAAAAACGCATTTAAAATTCAACGAACATTTAAATCATAGAAATTTTCGTCTATGCAGATCGATGCACGCCTCCTCTGTCTTTTTCGCCGATTTTAATGAAGTACGAGCCTCTTTAGTAGCGTTAGTGAAAAAATTTTGTGCGTGTTTGATGCAGCGCTCGTCAGCTTCGATACAAAAATTGTAACAGTTGGGTCCAATTTTCATCTCTAGATGTTTCATGAGCCTCATAACACTTATCGTTGCATAGGCCTGCAGCAAATGAAAAAAGCTATGTCAAGCACATGCTTGCCACTGGAGATGGATTTCGGCGCCATTGCCCATACGGTTGCGTTGAAACTCTCGTTATAATGACGACAAGTGACGAAAATCAACGCTTCCTCCACGAACTATTGTCATATACAGTTATACCATCCATATTTTCTTTCTCACAAAATTTTTTGTCTTCATTTCTGAAACTGTCGTCTTCCAATTCGATTTAGAAATCTTCTCAGCTCCATTTGCAATTTTTCGGACAATTCGATCATAAAATTATTGAAAAATTCGTTGTAGGATATCCACGAAAGAACAAAATATCATTATTTCATTTAGATCCATTCTAAGTACTTGCATAGCCTAACACTATTCTATAATTAATTTCATATCCTTTTTCTATAAAGAGAGTACTATAAATGTAATTTTTATCATAAATTTGATAACAAATCTCAATCTTAAAACCCAAACCACACTTCGAACTTACAGTAAATGTCACATGTGATTTACATGTTTTATATGCAACAGCTTGAGATACGGCAGAGAAAACCGTCAAAAATTCTAAAATTTGGTATTCGCATCTTTTATCTATTTCAAATTCATTTATGTCTATAATTTGCGAGAAGATGTACTTGCTTACTCGAGATCTAGGTTTTTAGATTGACGGTAGCCGCGATGATATTTTCGACTTTTTCACGTTGGTGAAGCTTCCCCTTCAGCTTTTTCTTTCTTGATATATGCTACTCTTGTCACTTAAATTATTTATTTAAAAAGAAATTGGAAAAGATAAAATAAACGAATATAAAATGTATGCTTGGCGTCACTTTTCAACTGTACTGACTTACACATACAGTAAAGAATTTTGGTGACCTTTTCCGCAACCTCAGTATCTTCTTACCTGTTGATAATGGGTCACTCATTATCTCCAAAAGGACAAATCGAATAAATAGGAGCGCTCCGCATCTCGTCAAGCAGTCGCTCGTAGACGCTGCTAGAAAATATTCGGCATAGCTTCTTAAACATTTCTTATTGATATAAAAACACTTGAATATTGTTTTTGATATTAAAGCATTGTTGAAGCAAAGAAAATCGATTGTTAAAAATTCTAGATTGGTGATACCCCATGAATAAAACACAGATCTAGCATCGAATTCAGGACAAACTCGAGTCATTCGCCGGATAGGATGAGAATAAGAAAAGTATTACATATTCTATAACAAATGAACATTCGACTTTTGTGCGTATCATTATTATTACTATAACTAATAATAACATTATTAATTAGATTATATTTAAATAAAATTTTTTACTTATATAAATATTTTTATTCGCTATAATTATATAGACATTTACTTAAAATGAAAATAGTTAAGCTAGGCAAGTTCTGGTTTAAATAAAGTTAAAGGGGACTTAAGTGATGTAATGGTGCCTAACAATTACTTGCGGTTATTACTGTTTGAAAAGCACAAATAATTATATAAAATTAGATTTTTTAAATTTTTAACTTTAAATAAAGTAAGATTATATATATAATGTTAGAGTTATATAAATTCAAATAAAAGAGGATATAAAAGAACAACTTTTATATATTAGATATAAATAATTGAGTCTGAATTTTACAGTTTCTATTTTATCTATTGTTAATAGTTTAGCATTCAGAACTATGCAACAATTTTGTTGCTAATTCATTTATTTAAAAACTAATTTAACGCGTTTACTTTAAATGTAATTTGGCACTTGAAGATGAATTATTAAGGCTTAAAATAAATTTTGAATTTGGGATAAAGATTTTTTTCTTTATCTCTCATAGTTGTGAGAAGTAAACGATATTTATAGAGCCATTTTATATAAAAATGTGTAATCCACTTTTAGATAATATTAACTTTTTTTTTAATAACTTTGTTTAAAACGTGTGTATTATTTACAATATTTGATAAAAATAAGTAATTGTACTGATTAATGAAAAGCTAGACATGTATAATCAGTATTTTTTGAAATTACACTTTGAAAATTGACAAATATAATTGTGTAGAATCATTTATTTCTAATAACTAAAACGCTTGAATCGAATTTTTATATTTAAAAAATTCACAAATATAAGTGTATATATATTTATATGTACGTCAATGTTATTTCTACTTAACAACATTATAACAAAAAGAAAAAGAAATTTGGTACTGAAAGCAATAGTTGCAGAAATAAATAGTAACAAATGCTTATTCAGTGTTTTAGAGTAATTAAGAAAAATATTAATTTTAATAGAGTAATACTATTATGGGAAAGGTTGCTTACCAATGGTGTTCGGGAGCAAATGATCATGAGAGTTGCACGCGCATCATTATACTGTCGTAAGGGGAGGATCGCGCATGACCTTAGGTATTTGCCCGGGAGCGTAGATCACGCATATCAGTGGATACTACGGGAGTCGGAGCGGCGGTAAATTCACGTGGAGCCTTAGCGCTTGCCACATATCTTGTATACGTAGCACTCGTATATACTATAATTTCCGTAATTGGCGTGCATTATGCAATTTATCAAAAATTTACATTTTTTAATTAATATTTTAAGAACAAAATTAAGAAGAAATATTCTAAAAATAACATATGTAAAAATTTTTTCTATATATTTACAAAATTGATAGCTAGAAATGTTGTATAGAAATTGCGATGGAAAAGTCCGTCGTGAACTTGTAAGTGAATATATGTATGAGTGACGTGTTGGCCGTAAATATATAGTGCGTATGTGAGAAAGCGCGAGTATATGTCGTAGTGGAAGGACGCTGCGTTATGCGTGGAAAGAGAGAGTTGGTTGGGAGTTGGAGACCAAATACCCATGGTCGTGCAGCTTGTTGGCCCGCTGGGAAAACTACAGGATGTGGTTCGGTTCTCCTCACTGTGACTCACCCATAGAGTCGTTCACCGCCATGATTCGCCCATAGCAAATCATTGTATACCACCGCCGTGACTTTTAACTACGTAAATCGCTAACATATTTTCTTCAGTCATTATCAGTAAATTAGTTTATTCTATTTAAAACACGATATCCTTATTCGCCTCGTCTTATCATGCCCTTTTTCTCGATACGAACCCGGTTTGACCTCGAGCCATCCAGGTCGGGACAGCTAGGAAGTGAGAGAGCCTAAGCTGCCGCCGCTGCTACCTCAAAGGACGCATGATATCAAGGAAAAGAAGATAAAATCGTTACAAAATTTACATTTAATACTGTCAATAACCGTTATCTAAACTTTTTGCAGCATAATAGAAAAACGGATTGTCGAATAATTTACTTATCCTCAACTGGTGAGATAGCAGTGTCACCTCAATCAACCTGTTTATATGTGAGTATCATCATTTGTTGATCTGAGTTTAATGCAGTATTTCTTTTAATCTAAAAATGTAAGTTTATTAAGAAAAAAAAATATAGATGTCGCAAATGAAATGGTTAATAATCATAATAGTATTAAGTTATCTTTATGCGTATGCTTAGAAATCTGACACACACACACATTATGCTTATATGGATTGTGCAAGCAAGTGATATATAAATGTTAAAATGTATAAAGAACATTCACCGTTTATCTTAAGTTTAAGAATAAATATTTTCATAATGTTGCAAATGATAGTTTTTTGTTTAGAATTAGAATTTTTTATTCATAACACAGGGTAAAATAAGTTATCCGGCTGAAAAATATTTTATTTTTAAATTAGGCAAGAATTTTAGAACTCGGCGAATTACGAGAATTTACAAACAGATTCTTACTGTAATGATGTAGTGATTTCATACAGTTTGCTTAATACATTTATATTTTTCATATACGGCCGAATTATTTAACATTTAAGCATCTTTCTACACTATTTTTATAATATATTTTGAATATAACACATTAATTTTGATTGTTCATTTACAGAAAATGTTACTTTTAAATTAAGCAAAAAAATAAAACCGTTACATTTTATATGTAATTGAAAAAGCAGAAAATTATATAACCATAATTTTATGCAATAAATTAGTAAATGATATTTTTAAATACATTTTAGTAATTCCTAATACGTTAACAATCGATATTCATAGAGCAGTTTTATATAAAAGTAGCTATTTCACGATTAGGTAATATTTACTTAATTTTGAACATCATTATTTAAAATACTTCTATTATTAATATTATATAAATAACATTAGTATTTTTTTCTAAGAATAAATATAGTAAATATATAGAACAAGGTATGTTGTTATAATTACATTATATTTTAATTGAAGATTGATGAAATTTGTTTTCCATGTGAGCGGTGCGGTCGTAATTATTCAGGCGGAGTGTGAGGCCAGTTGGTCCTGACGGTAGCGGAGGAGGCTTTCTACATCGACTGAAGCTGTACTACTTCGATTCAAATTATAAAGAATGATGTACGATCGTTATCTATACATAATGGGTCAATTCATTCTTTACGCCTTCTTTTCTATCCTGGTCAGGGCGAACACCAAAACAACAACAATTTGTTCTGCCCTTATAAGAGCAAAGCAACGAGGAACAACGCTTTCTCGCCTTATTCCTAGCGAAACGATGAAAAGCTAGCTAGGAAGAAGTAAAAAAAACGTTAGCCAGATCTAATACTTTTCAATTGATCCCTTATTATTTTTGAAACCCGACATTTGGATTCCGACGTTTTTCCTTTTCAATGTAAGTACAAACATTTAAACATGATAATAATTTAGAAATTTTAAATGTAAAATTTTCAATTATTTTGATAATAAGAATATGAATTTAGTAACTAGTTACATCAAGAACATGAAAAAAATGATTAGTCGCGTTTAAAAAGAGAGAAAAGTGATTATATATATTTTTTAATTATATTGTCTCCTTTTTCCGAGAAGATGACAGAATCACCAATAAACCCTTATATCTCTCGATAGTTTCTGAATAAGAGGATTGCAACCAAAAAAACCAGTCAACTTATATCGGTAGCTCACATCACCGGAAAAGTTCATGATATCATCAGATGCAGAAGGCCAAGGTGAGAGTATCCTAGTGTTGTACTACGAGGCTAATAATATGAAGTTTTTAAAAAAACAACGCCGACATTTTTCCCAAACTTGCATCCTTTTCTGAAAAAAAATCCTTTTCCCGAAGTTGAGTTGTTCGTGCAGTCAGAAAAAGGTTGCGTGCACAGACTAAAGTAGCACAATGTAGGAAGATGCCACCTACCGGGGACTAACTCTGCAGTTCAAAAACAAAACGAACAAATAATTAGACAGTGATTAAGAAATGCCGTTTATGCCGTTTTAAAGAAAACATAATAAAACATAATATATAAGTCGTTGACAAAACGTGACTATGTAATTATAAGTATTACCTAAGGTACTGATCATAGCGCGACTAGACATTTCGTCTACCCCTCAATTATGTATAAAAATATTAGAGAACAACTAGTTAGATTTACATAAGGAAGGATCTTAGAATAATTTAAAGGAAAGGGTAGGGTCAATTCAACTTTAAAGAATGACTAAGTATTGAAATTTAAAAAGAAAAGTGTTTATTACTCACTTCTTAATACAAGTTAGTAGGTCAACTTCTAGGCACAAGGTCTGAATACGAACTCTCTTTTATATGGAGAAAATGTGCCCTGTTATACAAAATATAAAATACAGGTCGTATAGCAAAGAGGAGATTTTTATGATTTTTTCCGTAAAAATTCTATAAAGCTTGTATATAATTTTTTATACATTATATACAAGTTTACGATTCGCAATTTTCTTTTTCGTTGTACAGTTTTTGATTTATAAATTTATTAATATTTAGCCCGTTTTTATTCATATTAGCTAAATTAATAATAATTCATGGTTACATTTAATTTCTCTTCAGGTTTAGAAATAGCTCTTATTTATTTATAATGATTATCATTATTTTATATGTTAATATTACTAATATTATTATTATTATTATTATTTTCTTTGTTTGGTAATATTAAAGTGTTATTAATAAGTGTTTTTATTTTTTAATATTTATTTATTTTACCTAGTTCTTTTTTCCTTTTTGTTCTTATTTATAATTTTATATAAATATAAGAAACAAACAGTTAAAATGATGATAATGATTGTGGCATTCCAATCGGACTTATACTATTCTTTAATTTCGCTTAATAATAATTAGAAAAATTCAATTTTGTCTTAATGTATTAATGTTATTACTTAATTATATTAGACTTGTTTTAAAATTATGACTTAGTAATTTATGACGTATATAATTATATAATTACATTTTTTTCTTTTTTTGATTATTTACATTTTTTTAATTAGTTGTATAATAAAACTAAAAATAAAATGTAAAAAAATATAATTTTCTTTGTTAAACGCAATTGCGCAGTTGAAGATGTAGCTGTATGTATGAAGGTATGTGTGGACGTGTAAATGTCGTTTAGCAGCTTACGGGTGCGGGCGCGTGCGTGTATGTAAGCCTCTGGCTGCTCAGAAATGCAGGCGCTGTCATAAACATTTCAGGGTTATCACTTCTTATGTTGATATAACAGTCTTAGGTGTCGGTTTTTCAACCTTTACAATTTTCCCTATTGGAGGAAGAAAGAAAGAAGAAAAATTTTCTCTACATAAAACTTTTTGTCTCTTCTCTCTTATTTTTGATAGTTTTGTGAGACGGATCCATAACAGTAAAATAAATATAATTTGATATATTTTTAATTATTACTTACAATGTTGTTACAATTTTGAATATGAAATTTAATTGAATGAATTTATAAAAAATTTCTTTGTGACATAAAACATGAATATTTGATTATATGCAATTATTATACTATTATAATATTTCATTATGTGCAATTATAAAATATATTTTAAAAGAATATTTTCAATTTGTATCCATTTCTATAAATTATTATCAATTATTATATTTGTCCTGTATGTTTTACAAAATAGTGTACTAAATATGTTACCTAAGAAATGTACTACATTTTTTCGTTGCTTAATATATCGCTAGTTTTAATAGAATTCTTAAGTCAAAGAAGATGACATAAGCTTCATGAACATAGTGAGCTATCGTAAGAATGTGTTGATGACTAAAAATTGAATCGGCAAATAAGCGTTTATTGTCCGAAAAATGTTTGAAAAATAATAGATATCGGCAATCATCTATAAACGAATTAGTATCATCAATTTTCGCCCTTTTACTGAAAACTGCTAATGTATTTTATATCAGAATTGAGTCTATATAATATGATGAATTAATTTCCTTATGTAGGATTTCGCTCAAGCATTTGATTAGTTAATAGCATATAATTTTAGTTATTTTTTCTAGAATTACTACTGATACTTTTTTGTTTATACTAATGTTTCTCATTCATAGTGGATTCTTTATTATAGGATTACGATGATAATTAATATCTCTATGAGAAGTTGTATGCTACAAAATGTATTTTTTAGAAATAGGTAAGTTGTAGCTTAAATAAGAAATATTTTTTTAATATATTCTTATATATTCTTATAAAAGATTTTTATTTCTTATATTACGTACTTTATTGAGTTATTCATATGTATAGAATTCCTTTATACTAACATTTATAAAAAGTTTTCTCATGATCCATAATCACATAATATATTTGTTTAAACTTAAATAAAACTTTAATAAAACTATTTTGAAATACTTTTAGCAATACAGTTTGCGTATTGTAAGTTATAGTAGATTTTATCGTATTGTAATAAATTAGGAATAAATTTCTTATAACATATAAAAGAAGGATACTTATAAAGCCCACTGCATAATTTAATAATGTTACAATAAATTGTTCAACAATTATTTATATTGTATTATTTATTGATATACGTTGCAATAAATTAAGTATAATATTATCAATTTTACTTTATATAATTATTATATTCCAAAAAGTAACGCAAGACTGATATTATTATATTATTTAAATATAGTGTAAAATAGGAAATGTGTGAATCTCTTTACCCTTACGTAATTTTAAATTTATTGAAATTTATAAGATCATAATTTTATATTTTATATTTTATTAAAGTTTATATTTTATCTTTGACTAGATATTTAAATTTATAAAAATATTGTAAAATTTAAGATAGACGATGGTAGAGTAATTTACTTGTATAATTCAAATATAATAAAAAATCGGTATTGTAAATGAAGAATGATGTTTAGAATGGAAAATTAAATTCGGTATAGTTTATATACAATGGTCGCATTTAATTAAATCGATGGTTTTTTTATTATATATAAATAAACATGTTTTTAGATCAATTAAAGGTGAAAATATATTGTTAGGTCCTATGTAAAGCGGGTTGTTTTTATACTTTGATTGTTATTCTTCTACTGCTCATTCGCCTTTCTGGTGGCGGCGGCGGCTTAGTCTCTCTTGCCCTCTGACTGTCCCGTCCCGGATGGCTCGATGTTAGACCTGGTTCGCAGCGACAGGAGGTGGCGCGAAGAGACCGGTGAGAAGTAAATAAGGCATTTTATTTAATATTAAAACTATTTTTATTCGAATTAAACTTACAGCGTTTTGCTTTATTTTATGGTACGTTTACCGTTTATAAAACATAACTGTTTCTTTTTAGTCATAGCGGTGATTAATACCCTGATTCGGTCGGTATTATAATTATTATATTATATATAATAATTTCGCGGTAATTATTATGTTATATAAATTGTAAGAGAACACGGTGGATGCTTATGATTTAATGGTAATGGTACACATTAAATGAGGCGCTTTCTTACACACAAAATGGCAAAGTTTTACAATAATGATCGAACGGTGATGGTACATAGTAAACACGGCGTTTTCTTATGCACTAAACGGCGGAGTTGATTTCTTTAAAACATTTATTGAATAATGCTGGTACTTAAATGCGGATATATTCAGCAGGACTTACTTGCTTTGTATCACGGCGGGAGACAGTGGAGAGAATCTGAAAAGAGGCTGTATCTCCGGAGTACGTTATAATGTATATAATGTTAATGTTATTGTATGTTAATGTAATATATAACGTTATTACTTTATAATTGTTTTAGTAATTTATTACGCATATAATTATATAATTATATATCTTTTCTTTTTTTTCATTTATTTTTTTCTTTTATTAGTTATATAATAAAACTAAAAATAATGTATATAAAAAAAACGCAATTGCGCAGTTGAAGATGTAACTGTATGTAAATGAGTATGTATGTGTGGGCGTGCAGCTGTGTGAAGGTAAAAGCGCGCAATTGAGTGTCGTTGTGTGTGTATGTGGCGTTCGGCCGCTTATAGGTGCAGGGGTGCAATTAAAGGTATTGATATACGCGTGTGTGTGTGTAGGCTTCTGGCTATTCAAATGCAAGAGCAGTCATAAACATATCAGGGTTATAACCTCTTACGCTGATATTTCAGGCCTAGATGTCGAATTTAGATGCTTTGAAATTTTCCTTATTCGAAAAAGAGAGAAAAAAGAAAAATTTTCTTTACGGAAAATTTTTTTTTCTTTTTTCATTATTTTCGATAGTTTAGTGAGACAGAGTTGTAACAATATGTTTAAGACAGTAACTATTTATATTTGTGAAACATAGAACATAGTTTAACATTATATATATCTATATATATATATATATATATATAGATATATATAAATGACATTTTTGTATACGTTATGTATAAGCGGATATATCTTTATATGAATCAGTATCAGCTAATTGTCAGTACAATATTGATGAAATCCATATGTGAGTATACATTAGTACATACATTTGGTGCATTATATCGGTAAATGAAATAAGTAGATGTGTTGCAGAATAATTTCTGTTATTCTATTTTAACTGTTATTCTTTCTCTCTCTATTTATATATATATCCTTTTTATAATACTGAGAGACAAAATTTAAGAAAGGGATGGAGGGATTTTAAAAATTCTTTTTACTGGTAGAGATGTATTTATGTCCAAACGTTAAAACTGAGATATGTGTAACTAATTGCTGATGATTTTTTATTATGCCCTGATGATCACGATATGTCATTGGTTATTAATTTTATTATATATTGTTGTTCTAAATTTGGAAGTATTAAACTACTTTTCTGAAATGTACTGCATCCGTTCGGAGCTTGATGTATTGCTAGCTCCAACATAAATTTTCAAGTCAGACAAGATGATGTATGCTCGATGAAAACAATGAGCTGCTGTCAAAATATGTGGATGATATAAAATTGCACTAGTGTATGTACGTTTATTGTCCGAAATATATCTGAGCGATGCTAGATGTGGACAATTTTCTATTTTTATAATAAATGACCAATGATTTGTTACTGAAAACTTGTATATTTGATATCTGAATTTAATTTGATCCGACATTGATATGTCGAATCAATTTCCTTATATAATATCTAAATTAGTACACATATTAATTTTTTTCCCTCATATTGGAATCTTCATTTTCTGATTACAGTAATTTTCCGTATATCTATTAAGAGTTGTCTGTTACATAATTGAATTTTATAAAAATAGATATATTATTTCACAGATAAGATAAATCTTATTATAATATATTCTTAAAAAATTAATTATATTATTTATATTTGTATTTGATTGAATTATTCATATTTTATGAAATTCTAATTTCGTAATGTAATGCTACAATCATTTTTTTAACTATTATTATACATTTTAATAAATTGAATATATTATTATCTATATCTACGCTTAACAATACATTTTTTGTATTGAATGATTTAGTAAATTTTATCGTACTGTAATCGATTAGCAATGAAATTCTTACGAACTATAAAAGAACGAATTTCATAGTCGAATTTAATAATTTTACATTCATTTTTCAACTATTATTATACGTTATAATAAAATAAATATATTATTATGGATTATATTTTACATAAATTATTATATTCCAATAAGTAACGCATGACTGATATTATATTATTTAAATAAAGTGTAAAATAGAAAATATGTAAATCTCTTTACCTTTACATAATTTTTAAATTATTCAAATTTCTAAGAGTATTATTATTTTCTTTTTTCTAATATAAATAATTATTATTTCATTACTTTCTTGTTATTTACATTTATAAAATCATTGTAAAACTTAAGATAGATATAAATTACACAATTTTTATTAAATATACTAAAAAATTCAAATATAGCTTAGTTTTGAAAATGAAATTTAATACATGCATAGGTTGCATTTAATTAAATTGACGATTGTTTCATTTTATATTAATTATTTTCTTAAAAGTTCAATTACAGAATTAACATAATTTACGGTCGTAAAGTCGTTCTATTTTTAAAATATATATTAGTTGAATATTTTATGTAAAAAGACATATATTTATATAAGTGCGTGCGTAGATAGACGCATATGTGCGTTTATTTCTCATAATGACAAAATCATTATAAATATATGATAGCGTGAGTCTATTCTGTTATGCAGACAATGGATACCTTCTTCATAAAGATAACTCTTCGTAAATATCCCACTGATTTTGCCATCATGAACTTGTGGACTTCTACCTTGTAAAATTCGTAATACGTTATTAATAAGAATAGTAATAATTTCAAATTAACTATTATATTTTCTCGATTTTTCTATCTGGAGTAACGCCGCTTCAATTCATGCGCGCTCACAGTCTTCACCGATACTGGTTTTATGGGCTCTACCATTGTCGATACTATCTAGCTCGTTCAATTCATGGTTTATCACTGAATTAGTATTTAATGGATTAATTGATTTGCGCGCGTAAAATATAATTGGTTTAGTTTTTGATTTCTTTACAATAATTATTCATTTATGTATTTCTGTAACTATTGAAATTTATCCATTTTATTGAATTATTATAATTTAACATAATATGTTGATATACTACTCTAAGAAATGCTAGATTTTCCTATCTAAGCGTGCTTCGTCTCTGCTCAAAATTTTTGGAAATTTGGGTTGACACTTTCTTTTGCTCTGGAATAGGTCACTAAATAGTAGAATAAATGTTGCGACTAAGGGCGAGTTGTTTCGTTCCGAGGATGATGGTTTTTTCCTTTGTTCTAAAAAGGATGGATTCGAAAGGAAGGGGAGATGGCAGGATAGAAATAACTTCCGATAAACGGTGTTGAACTGGCCAGCAACGGTTGCACTTCTTCTTTGAGACACGGCCGATAATCTTTTCCAATGGTAGAACTCCGTCACCTATGCATTTCACTGCTTCACTACCTAATAACCACCCACAGATGACCTTATCTGCCGAAAACTCGAGTTACACTGCGGCGTGAGATATTTTTCGTGGGAAATTCTGAGCTCTCTTCCAGCGCGAGTTAATTTCTCCACTTTAATCATGCTAGAAGATCATTTCGTTGCGTGTCGCTTGGGTGAGCCTTCCGTTCAAGCCGAAGCCCGCATCGCACGGTTGTCACGAGTTAGAATGACTAGGCGCACGTCAATTATTTAATGATTCAAGAGCCGACGAAATAATTTTTAAAGTAAATCCTATTACTAAAACATATTACATAATTCTTCGTTAATATACGAGTGAATATAGCTGCAGTTAAGTAAGGAATGATTTTTATGTGATTAAAATTTTTGAAATGCACAATTACATGAAAGTATTAACTATCTAGACAATACTTTACTTAGATTTGTGGGCGCTTCCCCTCATGTTTCCATACTTGCAGAGCTCCATTAAGGGTTGCTTCTTTAAGCATTTTCCCTTACAGTCCGGCTAGCGGCGGGGAAACAGCAGTGACGGTGGCACAAGTGTGTCGCACTTGCTTGCGTATGACCTAGCATTGCGTCAACTAAGGCCAATGCATAGCTGAGGTTAAACGCGTAGCCAAGTTTTCCCTCCATAGCCCCAAGCTCTCTCTCACTCATCCGCACTCTCTCTTGCAATCGTTTTTCGCAGTGTCTTCCACTATGGGGCATACTCACACTCACTCACTCTCCACTCTCTTGTACGTACACTGGGCGTATTCCCCCATTATGCGGGTATTTCTTTGCTAACTTACTCTACATTCTCTTTTGCGGGTATACTGGGGCGCATTCTCCTACTACGCAGGCATTCTTTCGCTCACTCACTTTACACTTTATCTCACTCAGGCTTCGCTCACTTGCGGATGGCATTACGCCTTGGATGCTCTTTCTCACTCATTCTCGCTTAAGCGATTATTTCATACACTAATGCTGTTGCATAAACGTTTATTCTCGCATACTGTCGCATAAGAATCCATTTTCATACATTCACACTGTCGCGTAAGCGTTTGTTCTTACACATGCATACTATCGCGTAAGCGGCTATTTTCAGACACACTGTCGTATTTGCGTCTTTCAAATATACACGTACTGTTGCGTAAGCATCTATTTTCTCGCACACTGTCATGTCTTTCGTATAAACACTTTGTCACTACTCGGCTTGTGTCGGAGCCGCAAGAAATCGTGTTTTACTCGCCACGTCAGCTATAAGGACCTGGCCTCCTGTTCCTCCCCTTCATGGTTCTCGTCCAAGGCACGGCTTCTAATTATATATGCAGACTTTATTGATTCCGCTGTCTCAACCTGAATAGCTGTTATAAAATAATATCTTCCATTCATTATGTCATTATGGTAAAGACAATAACATTTATAAGATTTATAGGAATTGTTTATTATCACATGCGTCTATTAAATTATAGACATTTTAGCATGCATCGACAGATGCAAATTATTTGTAAGTCTGGGACAAAAACAGCTAGCGCAACATTTACATAGTACGCAGTTTAAGTTCACTATCCGGTTGTGTTCGATTCCATTGTCAATTTCAGTTGTTCCATATATAAGAGTATAGAAACCACATTACATAGGAAGGAATTTGAGAATGATAATTCTCCCACGGATAGGAAGTTTGCCAAAAATTGCTAAGACCTATCAATGAGAGTGCGTGAACCACTGTACTCTCTGAAGCGTTAGGAATACGCTTGCAAATCGCTAATGACAGGAAAAAGGCTGAAATCTCTTAACTGATAGAATCACTAGTGCTGTTAAGGGATGTTCAAAATATTCCTAGTTGGAAGGTTAAGTTTATTTTTGAAATGTTGAATTTAATAAATTCAAAAAGCTATAAGAGAAATATTTTCTCATTAAGATTTATTTCTGATTGACAGAAAACTTGAAAAGCGTTGAATTAAAATTTACTTATGATTATTTTTCTTTTAATCAGACAATATCAATAATACTTTATATGCTTTCAGTAAAAGGTTTTGCAAATATAAAATACTAATAAAAAAGTATGTTTATTATCTTTCTAACAAAGTGTGAAATTATTTTAGTAACCATTTAATATTAAATCTTATTTTATTTGGACTAACTGTGGTATTTATATTAAACACTTATGTTTAATTGAAGAATAATTAAATTTTTGTTAGAATTGAATAAATATTTCAAAGCTTTAGTTCTGCGAGTACTTGCTGATTTACAATTAGAGATGAACTTTATTGTGCATTGATTATTAATTAAAATTATGAAACATAGTAAATATTTGACACAAACAAATATAGATTTAGGTAGACAGTACAGAAATTGTAAATATCTCTTTTTCGAGTTGTATATGCTTATAGTTCAAAATAAGATATACCTATTTAAAATATTCTTAAAAAAATTCTTGTATCGTTTATTTTGTGTACCTATTTTAAATTATTTATATTTTATCAATTATCTTATATAACGACACTTATGTTAATAATACCATGATATAATCAAAAACATTTTCTTATAAATCCATAATGATTTAATATACACTTTGTTTGAAAGTAAATAAAAAAATAATGTTTTATCTAGTTAGTTTTAACAATCAGCTTTTTGGTCTATAGATTTTAATTAATTTTTTTTTGTAATTAATTAATAATTAATTATTTATAGTGTATTTATTATTATTATTATTTCGGATAATAAAATTTAAAATTTGATATCTGATAAACATCAAATTTATTAATCCTATTTTTTGGGACTTTAACACAAAATACAAAACAAAAGTTATAAATAGTAAAGATTAAATGAAAATAATGAAAGTATTATGTGCATGTTTCTTGGCAGTGCAGGTTCTCAGCACATTGTCTCTATTGTAGTCCTTAGGATCACTAACAGATCGCAAGATGTAATCCATCAACGCATCGCTCACGGGTGGAGCGTTTTGGCATATCGCGATGCGCGAAATTCAACGCCCAGCCGGGGAGATAAGAGAAACTCGTCACGCAAAATTTGTACGTTTCTATTATTGTATAAGAGCCGCTGCTAGAAATAATCTCGCCGACTAAATATTTAACATGTAAAATCCGCTGTATAAAACCGCTGACATAAAGAAGTTAATAAACGCATTTAAGCAGACGCAATATTATATTTTTATCTAGTTATATTTTATTACAGACAAATGTAGTACATTCTGATGCTGTAAGATTCGCTGTACGTAACAGTCGCCTAAATAAGAACCACCACCGTAAAGAAGTTAATAAATGTATATGAATCACCACCATATTATATTTATTAAATTATGTACAATCACCGTATCTATTATAAGCTGATTAAAAATTACATTCTTAATTTTAAATACGCCGCTATTAAATACAAGCTATCCAGGTAAGCGTTGGAAACCAGGTCGCTGCCAATAGGAATATACTAAATTAAATAAATAAAATCGAAAGAGAACTCACGTCTGTTACAGCATGATTCATTCAAATATAATAATAAACAGTCTTTCAAATGAAGAATAACGTTTAATTTTGGAAATAAAATATAATAATATACTTAAGTCAAAATTGCTTAAATTGAAGATTACTTCATTATCTATAAATTATTACTATTATAAATTAATTAAAGGTGTTAAAATATTATTAAAGTAATATAATAATTTTATTTTTTAAGCATATATAATTTCATTTTTTATATAAGTAGCTAACATATATTTATATCTATATACGAGTAAGTTGATCTGTATATTTATACATCTTTAAATGTTTGTTTATGTGTAAAGTGACCTTATCGTTATAATGAAATCAATATGCATCTGGTACACCATGTGTACAATGAAAGCATTAAAAATAATCCAATAAGTTTACCATTTCGAACCAATAGACTGCATTGTCACCCTGGCAAATATAAAAATTTCATTTCTTAAATCAATAACAATTTCAAATTCACTGTATGTCAGTATTTAATTGTTAGTCAATATAATAATCAGCCAAAACTGTGAGTAAATAAGTTTTTGCTATAATGATGAAAAGTGAATTTAGTACAATGTATAGAGTATATACTGACACAGGCATAGAATATTTTATTAATTTTTTTTACTATAGGTTAAAAATTAATTTTTTTCAAATATTTAAAAAACAAAATTTGGTGCAGCTAAATTAATAAAGAATATTATAAATACTTACGATGCATGGACCGACTTCCTTTACATTAAACGCACAAAACTAATCACTGGTAACGCTTATTGCAAATATTGCGTAACCATAATTAAAATAACTTATTGATCTCCAACCAGTGAGCATAGCACTATCACCCGATTCAATATTTTTAAATGGAAGTGTAATTATTTGTTGGTATCTAGAGTAACGAATGGTTACATTGATCTGAAAAATCAAGATTTTATTATTTTCAATAAATATTTCAAAATTATGTTATTAATACACAGAAGTATGGATAACTATCATACAATTTAGATATTTCAATAAGTATACTTCGAAAATATTACGAGTGATATTTTATTCTGTGTTCATATACATAGACTATATGATCTTTTCATTTTAATATTATTAAATAAAGAAAAAGTAGTGTCTCTTTAGGTAGTATTATGGACTATTTTGTACTTTTTCTTGAAATACTATATATTTAATAATGGTAATTGAACGTTTAAGAATTAAAATATTAAAGAATAAATTAACTAGAAGATAACATTGATATTACATGAAGCATAAAACTTTGTCGTGAACCAAATTTTTACGTTATTTATGAGTATAAAAATCAGTGAAAGCCAACATTATGTTCAAAGTTATGTTAATAGGATAAGTATGTTTTTTAAGAAATGGTATATCAGAAATTAAAAGAAATTCTTTTAATAAGAACTAGAAATTAATAAAATAAATAGCAACAGTGAACGTCAAATATAAGTGATTATATTTGATATATAAAAAGTTGTCATAAGAAATTTTGCATTATTCAAAAGCATGTAGAATTAGTTTAATCGTAGTATAATTATACAACATCATAGGAGTTGATAAAAGGACCGAAGTTCCCTATCTGGAGATTTAGCTTCGTCCTTTACCAAGCGGTTTCTTCACTCCTGCGATAGCTGGACAAACTTAAACAAACTTTTGTGCGCAACAAGGAGCGGTTTGTTCCTTCATCGTTGTTTTTGTTTTCGTCTTTTGTTTGTTCTATACGTCGTCCTTAAAACGATGGATGGTGTGGGAGGGACAGGAGTTTTTGCAACAGAAAGAACAAACAGATGTAGCCTTGAAACAAGCCATCCAGCCGCAGCTCCTCCAGAGCTTCGTCCTCTCTTCTTTGCTCTTCTCACACAACTAACTTTTGAGCCTCCGTGCGTGTTTCTAAAACCCCTGAAAGCCGACTTTCGCCTCTCCAATTGCTTCCAAGCACTATCCACCATTATACGTAATAATAGGCGGAAGACTGTTTTCTCACTACTACGATCACCAAGCGACGCTGCTCGATCGACACGGGGGCACTTCCTGCTATTTCTGCCCGAAGCCACTTCGCGTCAAATGCCGAAGCAGTGCTTCTCGCTGAAAATATGTCGCTCCAATGACCGCGGCAGCGTTTTGACGGGAAATTCCGGTCCTTCCACGGCGCGCGTCCCTTCCATTTACTTGCTTACCGACTCTCGATGAGACACTTTTCCGGTCAAAATCTGCGCGATACGGTTATCACGGGTCGTAGACATACCGGCGCCCATCAGAGTTAAAATTATACAATTCCATATGTTTTTCATACCTCAATAACTATGATGTCGATATTTTTTACTACTGCATCATTTACTCTTGTTACGTATTGAGGATGAACGAAAATTCTATGTGGATGAAAATTTCGCAGCTGTTTTCCCTGCCACAGGCCTTGCCCACGATCCGTAAGGCCCAAGGCTGAACGAAGCAATCCCACCACGTAATTTCGCGAATACGAGAGAGTGAGGGAAAATGCCCACAAATATATAAAAAGGGCGCGCTAATGCAGAACAGAGAGTTGGAGGTGGAGTTCGGGAAGCGAAGGTCTCCCAGTCAAGTCGACATTTAACGCATGACTCTTAGTGCTGATATTTGGAGCGCTAGGAACCATAGAAAGTGCTGATATTCAGCGCGCTTCTAGGCAATGCTGACATTTGGCGTATTCTTGGTCATGTTGACATTTGAGGTACCTGGTCTAGATATAATTCCTCAGTCGTAATTTGTAGCAAGTAAGTCCCGCCAATTTAACGTACGAAATCTGTGTTTTGGTTATATACCGTCGCTGTTAACATGTAAATAATAGACGTAATGTAATGCAAATCGCCGCTAATATACCGAAAACCGCCGGAATTACTTATGTAATAAACTCCGCTGCAAAAGTTATGTAAAACAATCGCCGACACAAAATAGTGCGTAAAGCGCTGTCGTGATTAGGAAAAGGTAAACCTACGTTTTGTAAGAGGTAAGCGTACCGTAAAGTAACCTACTTGTACGATATAAATTTATTAAACTAACTTAGTTCACTAGAAAAAAAAATTCGCCATTTTTATTTCGCTCCTGTTTCATTACGACTTCCCCTTCCGCTAAGAATCTGATCCGAAGTCGAGCCATCCGAACTGAGTCAGCAAGGGAGCATAAGAGGCTAAAACACTGCTGCCGTCGTCGCCAGAAGGGCGAAGCTTTTGCAGTATATTAGGAAATGCACTTGACGTATAATTTCGTGTTCCCCAACCAACAACAGCAAGGACAGCCCCTTCACCCTAATTAATGTGGAAGTTTTAGAGTGTTTTCATCACTGTTAAACACAATTAGTCCCTTAATCTAAAAATTCAACAATTTTTATTTAAAAAAACGTCAATAATTTTCGTTAGTGATGCATAAAATGGTTAACAAATATTATAGAATTTGCTTATTTGTATGAGTGTACTTTAAAAGACTGACTAATAATTTATGTATTTGATACGTTGTACTTATGTATATAAAAGGTAAGTGATATTATAGATACCTTATTTAAATAAAATGCTATCCTCCAACTTCCCCCTTTATCTCGTAAACACAATAAAATTCTACGTCTCCGACAACACTTCAAGAAAAAAACGGTAACTCCCTCTAAGAAACTCAAACTATTCTAGTTAAAGTCCTCTAAGGATCAAAAACAGCTAATGACGCTTCAACATTTACTATTTAGACATCCCAGTAAACAAGACCGTTACTAACGACATCACTTTATTAGGCCCCATCTCCTCGATTTGTTTCATCTTCTCTGGCATAAACAAAATTCGTCTCTCCTGACAGTCATGATATAAAAGTGTAATTTGCACATAGAAAAAAATAAATTTTTTAATCAATGTTACCGTATCAAAGGGAACTATTGGTGATAAAAATATAATACTTACATGTTGAAGAATCAATTTTATTTACTCTCGTAAAAGCATGTAGAACTTCCAAATATAGACATTGTAGAAACAAATTTCACTATAATGGCTAGGAGTCAATAGAATATTAACCGAACAGTGTTACTACATCGATCAAAATTATTTTTATATCATTTTTGATATCAAACACTGCAAAAGACCTTTTTCACAATTTTTTTTGTGATTTTTAGATTTCAGAAGTGGATGTTTCCCTTGTGAATTTATTTAAGATTATTAAAGAAGGTAAACGAGAAATATATATCAATATAGATAGATAACGTTAACTTATATAAATATCTTATAATGAATATTTGAACATTAAAAATCAACGTATAACATGAAATGTTTAACTTTTTATTTCAAAATATTTTTCAAGAAAAAAAGGATATACTATCTGTGAAATAATACTTTTTTGCACTAACAATAAATTGTTAAAAACGTAAGGTTCACTTCAGATATACATCATGCTATATTTATTCAAATGCATTGTATACATAATGTATTAAAAGTTTTTGGTTCTATACATTATTCCATCAAGATACAACATCTTTTAAATATTTGGTAATCTATGAAATAATATCAATTTATGATAATAATATCAATTTGAATAAATAGAGGTTCATGACTTTTTCACATAGATTCAATTTATTAAATTAAATGTGTTATAACTATATATTCTTATATAAGGATATTTAAAAAGTTATACTCTTTAAAAATAAATTATTTTCGTTATGCCTGAATAATGAGCTAGCGAAATTTCACTTTCACTGGGCCGAGTACTCTCGAACTCGTCCAAAGGTCACAAGCGTATATATGAGAGAGATGGTGATTAGGTTGAAAAGGTAAGTGAGAGGAAAGATCGTGGGCGACCGGTATCCGCATCAGCTAATGGAAAAAAGGGAAGAGCGATTAGATCTGCGGCGTTAATATAAATTATCATGTTTGCAAAACTCGTGGTCTCTTGCCTTCCAATGGGCATCTATCTTATACAAAACATCCTTTCAACCAGATTCTCACAGCAACACTTGTAATTCACGATGCTGCTTCTTTCAAACACTTAGCACGAAGACCTTAGCAGCTCGCACATCCTTGGGCTCTAGCGGTTCACTGTGCTCATTCATGTTCATGAGGAGCCACAATTCGTGAGACATTTCTCTACGTGTTACAGTAGTAACCCCATAGTAACCCCCATAGCAGCCATAGTAACCTTGCCAACGAGAAGTATGAGAGTCTACGATAATTGCGTGCGCTTGCGAGCATGAGATTAATTGTACAAGAGTTGTATATGATTGTTACGTACATGTGTGCTATAACTGAAGATTCTTATAGTGTCACGTACAGTAAACTAGAAAATAACCTCTGTATTTTCTCGTTACAGAGCTAAGCAAAACCGAGGAGGCAAATAAAAGGAGTTGGCTTCAATTACCTTAATAATTAGTATTGTCTTTTGTAAACCCGTACTTAAATCTCGAAATCTCTTTCCATAACCGAACCTTAGCCAACGAGATCTGTCCCGTTGACAACAGCGGTAACGGAAAATGAGTGCCGTTGTACTGCGAAGGCCATCCGCAAGGTCCGTCAAAAACTACGAATAACTCTTGATGAGGCTTGACATACTACACAGCGTAAAGCGTGAGAACAAGAAACCGTCACAACTACAATATTAAAAGAAATTTTTTTTTTTATCAATTTATCAAAACAATCAATCTTATGCTAACTTAATAATTGTGAAACATTATTAAATACAATTAATTCAAGCTTTTTTGAAATACAAATAAATTTGAATTCCTTAGAGATTGAAGAAATATAAAAATATGCATACATCTTTTAGAAGAACTATAAGCGATCTCAATCTCACTTATCATTGTAGCTATTCAATTATTCTTTATGAATCAATTTAACTCAGGAATTTAAAAAATAGTTACTACGAGATATTAGGTTGTCCTGTATTGCATAACTTTATTGCAACTATCTTTATTGCAACTATCGATCGAACTATCGATATTGCATATCAGCAATCTAGCTGCAGTCGTTATTTTAACTTTCAGTAGTTATTTTAACACTAAATAGATTAGATTATCAAGTGATGAAATAAACAGTTCAATTTTAAATCAAACTGTTGGAGATGCATGATTGGATCCTTGTTATCTCTGTAAAAGATACAAACTTAAAAACTTAAAAGAAGTTATAAGATCTCATAAAGTACGCATTTCATTAACGAGAGTGAAAAAGATTTTTATTCTCTCAAAATATCTTTCTAGCTAGAGAAACAGTTACAGTAGTATTCAAGATATAATTAAAAAATTTAATGATAGTGATGATATATAGATAAATTTGAATTATTCAAATCATAATTGACTTTTGTACACTGTAGAATAACGTGAGTCATGATACTTTATTAAATTTAATTTAAAATAAGAATCTAAAGAAATGATTGTTGATAAGTTTTGTTCTTAATAATTATTTTTGACAGGAGAAACGATTTAGAAAATATTTTTATATACTTACACATTCTATAATAATAATATAAAAGCATTTTTAAATATAAGCAAGAATTTGTAAAACCATAAATTATTTTACATCGAATACAACCAAATGATAAAATTTTTCAGCATACATTTTAACAAAATAAGTTTTTGTTATATCACATAATTCATATGTCATATTTCTATATATGAAATAATTCCTACAGTAAAACTGAAATAAAGTTTGTTTAAGAACGAGTAGAAAAGTATATAATCTCCAATGAGTTGTGGAGTTATTACATAACACGTAATTAACAATTTATGAATTTTCAAAATTTTTTTGAGAATAATATAAAATCTAAATTTATCAAAAATATTATGGAAAGAAAAATATAATGTCTATTTAATCATGTACAAATTGAAGGAATAAGTTTAAATATATAATAGAGAATGGAAAAACAGACCTAATAATCTTAAATTCTTCTTTACTTGTATCTTAAGTTTAAATACGATATAAGTGTACGTAGTTTAGTTACTACTTTTATAAAAGAATTTTTCTAATTCCAATCTCGAAAATTCATTCCAGGCGAAGTTAATAATTTCTATATTATAATTGTATGAAATGTTTCAAAATTTAGAGTAACGTATCCGTGATTATCTATTGTAAATAATTAAAGTGCATCAGGTATTTTGAAAAGAAAAAACGAAATAATTGCAATTAAAGAAGAATTAAATTTTTACATTTGAAGAAAATGAAATATTGTAAAGTATTTAATTTTAAATGAAAATAAAATGAATGAAATGAATGAATGCATTTTTTAGATTCAAACACATTGTGATGACACTAAAAAGCGTATACAAATCGACCTATTTTACTCTAGTACAGCTGATAAAAATATCTAAAATTCAACAAAATGACATTTACATATATAACAAATGTATATCTCGATACTTTCGCAGAGAGCTTGCTTCATTAAATTTTCATTTATCATATTGCGAGATATATGTTATTATTTCAAAAATATTGCAGAATTTTTGAGTCGACAATAGTGTAACGCGTGAAACATTCTTATTTAACTAACTATTCAAGTAAAAACTTAGTTAACACACAAACATAGAATTTATTATATTTATATTAATTATGTCATATCAATTAAAGATACGATAATAATTTTATTTATTTAGTATTGTTAATTACTATATTTTTCAGTTGATATTAAAAAATTACAAATATATTTGTGACCGGCTTGTTGGCGAGCGTCTATCACAAAAGCACGTGAGTTGGACACATCGAGTGTACGAATGTGTTAAGTGAGAGCCTGCTCGTATACACCAACAGTGCGAGGGAGAAAATGCGAGTCTCATAAACGCATACGGGTGCGAGATAAAGGACAATCTCATAGAGAGGAGAGCTGAAATACTGGCTATTTCGCTTTGTACGAATGTTCGTCCGACTCGCTCTTACTCCCATGCGAGTAATACAATATCCTCATTACGACTCAAGCAACGTGAGCAAGAACACGTGAGTACCGCTCCCGATACAGTTTCCCCAGTGATCGAACCCAGAACCACGCAAGATTAAGCTCGCAATAATAGACTCCAGCGCTTGTTTACATAGATCCCAGTAGATGCAAGCTAAGTTCACTCTTATAAAAACGTACGATCCCTTGTATATCTTAGGTTAAGTCTGTGTTGCTTACATTTAGGTTAGGATTATGCAGTGCATCTAATAAATCTACGAAATTGTACGCTGATTACAATTAAAATGCTTTCTTACTATTAGCGTAATTAATTTTCTAGTTACATTAGATTTTAAAAATTTTTCAACCTGACATTAACGAACTGAAATCTGTTGTTAGATTCTAATGTTTGTAACTTTCTTATCGATGGAGTTTTAATCGTTCAAATATCGTAAGAAATTTTCTTTCGTAATTGCATTCATTTTATCAGTATTATTATAAGATTCAAACATTGAATCAAATACGTTTAAGTATATTCCGAAAAGTGATTATTAATATTAAAAAAAGTTTCATCTCATTCTAATAGAAGCCAATTTCTTTCGTAGTTATTTTTTGTAGAGACAACTGAAATTTAATTTCGTTAAAATATTGCAATAAGTGAATAACAACGAACTTTCAAGGCAGTAGTTCATTTATAATAAAATATAACGAATAATTCGTAATATTAGGATGAAGGTTAATAAAATATTATTTTAAATTTTAAAAGAAATAAATTATTCATGAATTTTCACATGAAACATAAATATGCATATAAAATGAAAGAATATTGAAAGGAAAATAAAGAACAGAAGAAAAAAAATAAATATTTGCTCGAGGAAAGATTATCTTAGGATGTCCGAGTAAACTATCCAATACTAACTTATATCTTATGTTTTTATTTTATTTACTTTAGATTCATGTTTCTTAGTAAGTAAATCTAAACAATATTTTCTTGTTTCTTCGTGGATGGATAGATTATTTGATCTTCTTTTCCTCTTTCTCAACATAGCTTATAAGGTTTCTTGAAGAGGTATATTTTTTATTTTATACCTAATGTAACTACTTGTTCCAAGTAAAATTTCTATAATATTACTTATGTTGAAGCGTAATCAAAATTTATCTTTTAATTGTGGTGATATAATTAAATTTATTTAAATTTAATCGTAAATTTAATTTGAAAAATGCATAGTACATAAATTTATAAACTTACTAAAAATTTATTTGCTTTTTTTAATATATTATTGTACTTATGTTCAAATAAATAAAAGTATGACTGATTCGAGAGTTTTCATTGTTAATATAATACGATTTCGAAAAAATAAATGTTATCAATTCTCAAGGAAAATGTGATATAAATATGAGAAAATACTTTAATCTACATGTGTATTCTTCTTCTTTAGCCAAATACAAGCGTCTTTTCATAACATAATATGAATAGTAGAATAATTTAATATAATAATATTCTAAATAGAATCAATATTGTCTAAAAGTGAATATGAATAATCTATGAGTGAATATAAGTTTATATGAAAGAGCTCTATAAACGTTCTTTTATCATTACGAATTTACTACTGGTATAATGCATTTTTAAATTCTCCGTTACTTAATTCCTTCAAATAATTATGGTAAGTTTATTACTACTTTTTAACTTTTAATAGTTTAATTTTCTTAATCTGTTATTAAGTTAAATTGTTTAAAAATAAACGATAGTATAATTAATGTATGGTATTCGAAATTTACTATCTGTGAATGCTACAAATAAAATTTAAAACAAAATATATTATAAGGAATCTTCGTTCAGTGACTAAAAGGATCAAATTATTGACGGGACATTGCACGACACTTCTCGTATCAAGCTGTATTGAAGCATATTTCTGAAGCGTAATCATAGGTATTGGTGCAATAATAAGTAACAAACATATTTTTACAGCTTTTCAATGTGTTGTAGATGTGCATTTTATTTCACATAGCAATATGAAGATCAATCTAAAAGGTTATGATAAAACTAATTAATTTCTTAAACGTTTCTTTTTCATTCTTATTCACATCTAGTTTATATTCGTACTCAATACATAAGTGGCTTAAACAATATAATAATTCCTATAAATGACATCGCTGTTATTAAGGTATGTAATTCCTAAGAAATATTACAATTTCAAATCCTGTGACATTAAAATATTACATAAATGCTACAATAGTTTTATAAAATTTTATATAAAACAAGGTTACGATATTATAGGGCGATATCCACAGTCTTCGATCTGAAAAAGAGCGAAAGATGAGTTGGATAGCTTTTTTTGCTCTCAAGATCACTGTCGCCTTGACAAAAACAAAATCGTGTAGCTGCTGATGATTCACGCTGCCAAGAGCAGAAGAGAAATTTATTTTCTGTCGAATGGAATAGTACTTAATATTTCGCCTTGAAAAAGGCGTATCGTAGAATATCGGTAGTGTTTGGATAGGTGAAGAAAAAGAAAAATTAAAGTATATTGGTAAAATAGCCAATCCGTCGTAGAAGGGTTGCTCACATTACAGCTTTTCTCACATCGTACCCTAAAACGACGCTTTGGCGAAGTGAAGGCCTCCGACCTTCCTCTGCTGGAGAACCGTCGACGCTGGTTTCCCAGGTTGTTAAACCCTCCTCATCGTAAAATTGCGATTACCGATATACAGCAAACTTTATTTTTCACTTAAACTAGTAAAATGAATCACGTACGTTGAAACGCATCTTCCAACGTGAATTCTCAAATTAGAGATGATATCGTCAGTTTCATGAACGCAGTGAGCTGCTGAAAGAATAAGCCGATGACTTAAGATCACACAGGCGTATATGCGATCACTGTCCTAAACACGTTCGATGCTAGATATGGATAATTTTCTATAAACGTACTAGTTACTATCAACGATTTTAACCCTTTTACCGAAAACTGCTAATCAATTTTATTTCTGCATTTTATATATTATTGATTGCAATAAGTGAGTAAATGTATGCACGTCAAATATATAATACGTCGAGTCAATTTCCTGATATTCTATAAGTCATTACTATATAATTTTAATGATTCTCTTTAGCATTAATACCAATGTTATTTTTATTAGACGAATTCTTTTTATAAACAGTGCATTTTTCATTATCTGATTATAATTATCATATATGTCTTTCATTGAAGTTGTAGATTACGTAATTTCTTTGTATAATAATATATGAGTTAACGCTTAAAAAAGTCAGTTAGATATGTCTTTTTAATATATACTTCAAAAATATTTTTGGCACTTATTTCACATACTTCAGATTTTACAATAATCATGTTTGCTAACAGTTACGTGAAAAATATTAACATGCATTTTAAAAATGTTTCTTATAAATTTAAAATCATATATTTTATAATCTGATTAAACTGAAATAACAAAATAATTTTTGGATGATTTAGTTTTATACTGTAATATTTTATTGATTTATTCGTATTGAGATAAATTAAGAATTAATTTCATACGAGTGGTACAACAATAAAAATGATTTAGCTCATTCCTTGAATCAATAATGTTACAATAAACACTTTTACTATTATTCGTATTGTATTGATTATTATTATTCAGAATAAAAGTCACTATGTTATAAAAAAAAATTTTTTAATTACAATAGAACAAAAATTGAAAATGATAAATAATAATTAAAAAATATAAATAATAAAAGTATTATTTCATTAATACCTTCATTTCAGAATTAGTATTGTCGATTTTTTTCATACGAATTATGATATTGCAAAAGGAACGGATAACTTCTTTTATAATATTTTCAAAATAAAATATTAAATAGAAATATATTTAATTATGTTTAACTTTATATCGTTTTAGAAGACCCAATGAAATTTTATAGTATTACAATTGAATAAAACTTTTTGTATGAAAACTTGACATTTCTGCACGGATTATCGGTAGATCAATCTACACTATTTTAGGTACATTTCCGATATTGTTCGAATAAAACCAATGCTCGAATGTACATCGGTATACATATATATATATATATATATGATATACCAGCTGCAAAAAGATAACTCATTAAAATTATTCCAATCACTTTGCCATCACTAACCAATGAACTGCCATTATTACCCCGTAAACTTTTAGAAATGACAGATTAGTAAAACCTAACGTAACGAAGTAACGTTATGATAAGCAAAACTAATAAAAGAAAAAAATTATAAAATGCCTGTGAAAAATAAAATACTAATAAGAATAGTGTAATTATAAATTAAGCTTTTTGTAAAGATTAAAAATCATAATATGATACATGAAATTAATACGAAAAATTTTGTAAATTTACAAAGCATGGACTTTTTCCTACTTCATTATATGCACAAAACTGATCGTTAGAAATTTCTCTTTCCAATCTTGATCTACATCACTTATTATTAATAACAGTCATCGAAGCTTTTTGCAGTGAAACAGGAGAAACTATCATTGCATGACTTATTGATCCCCATCCCGTGATTACAGCTCTTCTATCTGATTAAATATTCGTATTAGACAGTTGTATCAACTTTTGGTATCTATTAAAAAAATATACATCTAAAAATGCAATATTTTATTATTTCGAACTTAATTAAAAATTACAATAGTGATACACAAAATAAATAAGAGTTGTTATATCATTTAATACGTTTATCTTGCAAATATAATTGTTTCAATTAATATATTGTGTATATATATAAATATATATGTGTGTGTGTGTGTGAAATGTATATACCAGTTATATTATAAATCTTAAATTAAAGCATTCGGAAGTTACTTAAAGTTGCATTCGGAAAATAATAAAAATCAGTATCAGTATAGTATAACTAGCATCTCATTGACGAGATGTAATTAATTACGTAAACGAAAATTTTTTTTATAAAGTTTGTAATAGAACAGACTATATTTAAACATTGGAATAATTTTTGAAATATAAATTTCATGCAAATTAATATTTTTTATTATTTCTATACAATTCTCATTGGGTAAATTTAACAAGGAGACGAAACTGTTGTATTTCATGAAATCATGTTGGATAAAAAATTGAAATATTGCTCACCAACATTTATTAACTGAATTAGTACATCAAAATTTTGAAACACGTTGTATTAATTTGTAAGTACGTAAAGAAAAAATGAAATATAAATAGCCATCTTATATAAAATGATCAATTCACATTTAGTATAGAGAATATTTGCTATTGGAATATCAATATTGAAGATATACCTTTTATTAACATTAGCTGATTACAATAAGTATTTCTGTTGATGAATATATAATTAAATATGTAGAAAAAGCATATGTTCATATCTACACTAATTTTAATATTCATAAGTGATAAAATAAACTTTTTCAAAACATTTAATTATAGTAATGATTATTTTCAGACTACTTTTATGCACTGAAGGCCTAACCAAATAAGAATATATATTCGTAAAATCTTATTTCAATTCGAACATGAGTATAAAAATTGAAAAATGAGAATAATTTAGTATTCACATATTTATGAAATTTTCATAATTTATGTAATTTATATTAATAAATATGAATATTCATATTTATTTATGAAATTCAATATTTATGAATTAATTTCGAATGTATATTTCATTTTATTGTAAAAAATATAAATGTAATTATATATAATTACATAAAGTATAAAATATAACATATACGTCTTTAAAAATACTGATCAACTATATTGAAAAAGGAAGAAAGAGACTCAATGTAATGGTAGTTTACTTATTTCGTGTGTAATACGATTATAGTTTGTACATACAGGCCCACTAGAATGAACAAGATCGCCTTGTATGCGCTTGTTTTAGAGAAGTGCGAGAGAGAGAGAGAGAGAGAGAGAGAGAGAGGAGAGCAACAGAGAGGTTTGAAAAAGATCACAGCGTTTTCCTTATCAACCGTGAGAGGCCCCAGAATTTTTACTTAAGCGGTGTGGCCGATATTCGGTTCTAGCTGCCCGTGATAGATTTGCAAGGAGTTGCACGGTGATTGGGCGTGGTAACTGGAAATATTTGGAAAAATTGGAAACATTTTTGAGGGCTTATGAGAATATCCTAATAGTAGTCATTTTCGAAAGGTGGTTATAATATGATATTCTGTTTAAAAACGATAATTTGTTTTAATGAAAGTAGTTTTCTACAAACAAGCTCATATCTTATAGTAGTTTTCGTGTAAAAATTATTTATCTTTTAATTAAAGAAAATATTTTATATGTACAAATGATCTATTGAAGTGCTAGCGAAATTATCGTCTATGTAAATATATTCTTAAGCAAATATTATTCATTTGTAACACGTACTTGATGGACCAGTTATATTTTGCCAATAATGATGTCAGCTAAAAATTATGTAAAATATTTGAATATATATTTATAAAGTATTTTTTCATAAATCTTTAATCATATTTCATTTATATTTTGATTCAATGCGAGTAATAGAATATATTTTAAACAATCAATTTCAGTGATAACTTTTCTGTATTTTGAAATTTTATAAATGTTAGTTGTTAAATAAAGTAAAAGTACATGTTTTAAGATGTATAAAAGAAAAATTATAAAATCGATTGCTGAATTCGATAATATTATAATAATAAATATTATTTTCATTCGTTTTATATTATTATTTTTTTGTGTAGCATTTTTTTAATCTTTTCTTAACCTATCTTAACCTCTATCTTAATCTAAAATAGAGAATTGAAGTAATGTTAAATATATTTAGATAAGAATATGTATAAATATCAAATATATATATATATTCTAATGGTAAGATAAAACTTTTAATTGAAAAATGGAGTTTAGTTGAGAAGTCAAGGTTAATATAGTACATGACGCGCAATTAATTTTATCGATAAGTTTTTTATTATTTATAAAATATTATTTTCATCGATTCAATACAGGTATAAGCATATTATTGGGCTAGTATAATATTTTAATTTATTAAATGTCAAACATTGATTAACGATTTACATACGCCATTTTAAACCACGATTAATGAAAAAATTTATAAATATATTATGATTTAGGTTATCAAAATTTTCATTTGAAAGTTTGTATAGTGTACTTTTATAAAATAAGCAGATTTTATAAAAAAGGTATGACAAAATATTTAAAAATAATATAATTAATAAAGTTGGTATTAAATTAAGGAAAATAAATAATACTCTCAATGTAAATGAATGTGTTATTGTAAGCTAAAGAAAAAACTCGAAAAGAAAAGAAAACTCTGCATGAAATTAAAAATACTATAATATATTACAAATCACTTCAATATATTAAATATAAAAAAAAGAGAATTTCTTGTTCTAATCAAGTATCAAAGTTTTAAGTTTCTAACATAAAATATTAATAATTTAAGTTGTACTAGACTCATTTTTCTATATCATTTGATTTTTCTCAATATCTCTATATCAGAAAACCGGTAGAAAATTTTTGCGTGGTCACCTGTAATTGGCTCTGCCGAGTAGACCTGTGATTGATTTAAGTCGTAGTGGCGGGGAGCGCCTTACGCCGATTCAAGAGAGTGGCATAATCTTGGCATCCCGCTTAAACATTCGTGCAGTCTGTCTGTTTCTCCTTATCGATCGGTCTATAACTGCACCAAGCCGGAAATAGTTTTTGGATTATTTTTTCTCTCTTCCAAGAGTTGATGGACAAACGAGCTACGTTGAATCTCTGATTCATTCTCCTCTAGGCAAATGGAATAACCTTGTCCTAAAAAGGAAAATATAATATTATCAAGTATATTGGTTAGGCAGTTTGCTTTTCGAATATTTGACGCTATGAAGAAAGCCTCATAACTTTAGCAGTTACAACATAAGTTACAACTAAACGAACAACTAAAAGCATTTCATCAATCCAGAGTAGGTAATGTGACAGAAAATGGACTAATTGATAAATAAGGATTGGTTAATTTATACATCAGTGCAATGAACTACAAATGAGAAAATTGCCATAATTGCTGCAAAGTAGAAGATAAATTTGAACCATATTCATAAAAGGAAGAACGGTGAACGGGGCAATTGAGAGACAACTCTCAAAAGAACAACTCCTGGACGATTCTTGGAGGTAGTCAGTCAGTCGCTAGTCATTCACATAGATGTATGAGCTCTCCATCATCCGCTAATCTGAGATCATTCGAAAAATCAATGAACTTGTTCGAAGATCGTAGACTCATAGTTTAATATTTATAATATTAATATTCATAATATCAAACTATGTGTATGTTTAATAAATAAAGAATTTTAGTATATTCGAAAATTCTGAATTTAATTCAATTACCTTTGTATCACAATTATGTCTTTTTTACTACAAAAAATTTTGTACCTGAAAATTAAATCGCATTTTTTAAATATCTGTTTTCTATACTTAAAATTTTTTGTATTTATTTAAACGACTTATAAGATTGTTAACTTTTGATTTTTATAAGAATCAATATTTATCGAAAGATAGTGAAAAATAATTTATATTTTAGACAAATATATTTTAGTAATTAAAAGCAGTTAAAATAATATTGATAAAGCCTTATTAAAAATATGTTAATATAAATGAATGTTGAAGCACTAATCTTTGTATTATTTTGCAACTAGATATAAATCTTCATCACAAAAATGTTTTTTATAATTTTTGGAATAAAAATATTATAATTAAGGTAGTACGTTAATTGTCTATTTAGATTGAATATTACAGCATTACATTATATTGTAGTACAAAAGAGTAAACTGGAAGAAATAGAAATAAAACCGTTTCAATGGTCTCTTAAAGATCTGCAAAGAGCTAATAAATCGAATATAAATTATTTAAAGCATCCATTAAAGAAGAAGATAAATGATGAAGTTATATACTAATATTATATGGTCATTTACTCAATAGATAATATAAATTAAAAAATTTTCATTCAAGTATCACATTATTAAACAAAATTATTTCCTTCAGTCTTTAATGTAAAAAAGTACGTAAATATTAGCATATGGTTATTCTTCATATATACTCTTTTCATGCTTCGTTACACATACTAATTTTATTCATTAATATTTACATTAATGAATACGTACATTTTGGATATTGATAATAAATTAAAAGTAAATATTACACAAGTGTGAATTAGATATATTGATATAAAACAACTCCATATATTTTGCTTTTCCATTGATGTTACTACAATTGTCGCAATGAAATTGATATTTCTAATTTATTTACCTCTAGTAATAAATTCTGGTAAGCAATATTTTTATATTTTAACATTTTACAATTTAATTTATTATTACCTTATCTAAATAAAATTGTTTAGAAATAACAATATCATACTTAATGTATAATATTTAAAATCTATTATGAGCAAGTTATGCAAAAAGTTTTTTGAATGTTGTCACGTGTTCGTGCAATTCGCGCGTTTTGATTGGTATCAATGTGCAGGTTTGTGTGTTCAGGTAATTAGTCACGTCCGAAATACTCGTACAATATAAAACACGATTATTACCTTTCTCTAAAATTGTTGGACTTTTGTTTGGAGACTTTGAAAAGGCTCATTAATTGACGGACGCACTGACCCAGGAGATACTGATAGTTGCCTATGATACCGTGTCCTCGATTCCGTCCTCGCTTCTCTTTACTGGATCCTTTCCCAGAAATATTCGCGCTACCACTCGACACGTGCAACTTTGGAAACTGCACGAAAACATCGTGTATGTAGATTAGGATATTCACCTTTCAATTATTGAATGCTTCGATCATCTAACATACACAAAAACGCGCCGCCTGTAACATCAGCAATTACAACATAAAAATTCACAATCATACAAACAATACTAAAATTAAAGGCAAGTCATCAATTTGAAAAATAGATAGTACCACAAAAGTCGACTAGCTGCTAAATTTTAGTTTATAATGGTATAATAAACTACAAGGAAAACATTGCAATAATTATTATGCGGCATCGAATGACAGATAATCCAGGATATATAAAGAAAAAAACACCGAATAGGCAACTGAGAGACGATTCATGAAGGTGGGCTTTTTCATATACCCTGGTGAGTGAGCCCTTCATCATCCACCAAGATAGAGTCAGTATGTTAAAAGGAATCAAATAATCGATAAGCCAATCAAAACTTTCAACAATTAACTTGGTTCTTCACACATGATTCGTCGCATTTCTGTTCTTTAGATTGGTGCAATATATGGACTTTGCCTGAGTCATACCTAATAATTTATAAATCAATGTTGTTCTAATGAAAACATATTATAAGAAATATTCGTTCACGTAACTAATTAGAGCACGTCAGTAAGATACTTTCGTACTTTTTGATATCTAAATGATTTTCGTAATTTCCAAATCCAATTATTGTTGCCTTAAATTAAAAATAAAATACTTATTAAGTTTATAGCTAATTCATCTTTATTGGTAATCAATATTTAAGCGATCATTTACATTATTCTTTCCTAATTTATAAATAAAAATATTTTAGCTTATGGTAAACAAGCAAGAATTATTGGTGGTACAGATACAGTCAGATTTCGTCATCCACATCAAGTAATATTCAAGCAAATTTCTGATGGTACAATAATTTGTGGTGGTGCAATTATAAGCCAGAAACACATTCTCACAGCGGCTAGATGTGTAGATTCAAATTCTATAGCAATTACAAATATAAAGATCAATTTCGGATGTTTTAATAGAACTCACCAGTTTGTAAGAGAAGAGAAACCATATCGAATTTATACGCATCCTCAATACAGAAACAACTTTAATAATATAGAGGATTTTCAAAACGACATAGCGGTTGTTCTGGTATGAAAAATACATGTACTTATATTATCTGAGATTCTGAAAATTTTAAATCCAATGATACTATATTATTAAATAACTATTACAAGCGTTCCATATACTTTCTTGTAAGACAAGATATACAAGGATATAGTTAAATATGAGATATAATTACTAATGTTACATCTATTTTCTCTATTTTTAATAATTTATTGTTTAGAGCAACTTAATGACTTTCTTGGTTATTAATTTTTCAAGAACGCATCAAATGTATTAACATAATTTTTATTGAAATTATGACACTTACTGATTCTTGATTTATAAATAAATATATTGATAAATAAAATACTTAAACATATTTCGATATGTATTTTTTCTTTATATATCTTCTACTTTCTTATCGCTTATAACAAAACATAGTTTTAAACCTTGCCTAATGCTTTTCTTCCGCTTAATGAATTCTGAATACATTTATTCTTAAACGTTTCATTCTTATTATTAAATAAGCAATATTTTAAGTATAATTACAGTAAAACTCCTCCCTAAGATACTAAGATAAAGAGTTATTGTAATTTTATTTAAATTAAAATACAGAAAATAACTGGACTTTAAATAAAATAACATAATTAATCTTCATACTTGCAAAGTAAATGTGTTGAATTTATTAAATAATTTAACATTTCTCCATTACTGTTCGTATCATAAACCTGAATTTGTAATTTAATTCAAAACAATAAAATGTTGAATTTTTAGATCTACAGACAATTTCATTTTAACATATACGAAAATAAGATACAACTTCCATCTAAGAATATTATACCGAATGCTACTGCTACAATCACAGGTTGGGGATCAATAAGTTATCCTTCGATACTTTATGCTACTATACTGCAAAAAGCTTCGATGACTATTATTAAAAATGACGAATGTGGATCAAGATTACCAATAAAAATATCTAAAGATCAGTTTTGTGGATATAATTCAAAGGGAGTTGGCCCATGTATTGTAAGTTTCACAATATTTTGTAATTATTTTATTTTATTATATTTTGATTATTAATTTTTATAATTCAAAACTTAATTTTTAAATACACTATTCTTAGTTTTATTTTTTTTCACAGTCTTTTCAGAATTTTTTCTTTCAATTAGTTTTACTTATTATATCGTTACCAATGGAAAATAATCGATCAAAAAAGTTAGAATAAAAATAGTTAAAAAAAGTTAATAAAATAGATAAAAAAGTTAATAAAATAGATAAAAAAGTTAATAAAATAGATAAAAAAAGTTAATAAAATATATAAAAAAAAGTTAATAAAATAGATAGAGAAAGTTAATAAAATAGATTAAAAAGTTAATAAAATAGATAGAGAAAGTTAATCTGAATTACTGTTCTAACGTTTGTAAAATTTTACAGGGAGACATTGGAGGTCCATTGGTTCATAATGGCAAAGTGATTGGAATACTTTCAATGAGTTATTTTTGTGCAGAAGATATACCAGATATATATACCAATGTATATTTACACATCGATTTCATTATAAGAGCCATGAACGTGATCTAGAATAACCTACAACAATATGTGTAAAAATGGCACTTTTTTCTACAAAATGTTCAATTTAATAATATTTTTTAATAGACTTCATTTAAAAAATAGACATTTTTATACAAAAATGTGTCATACAATTGCATATTACAATTTATATTAAAGCTTCAGAATATCAATATAGCTTAAATGAAATGCTAAATATTTTTTATTAATTAGCCAAGAAGAATTTATGAAAATATTGTTATCAATCTCAATGACTTTTTGAAATTATTTAAGGCTATAAATATATTTTTATTTAATACGTTACTTAGAAAATATTATAATAGAAGTTATATGTTATTTTCACAAAATAATAATTCGTATTAAAAATAAATTGACAACAATAACTTTGTGATTAAGTATTAATGAAATAATACTTTTACTTCTTATATTATATGGTTATTATTTTTTTATTTTCCTTGACTGTTGTATTTAAAAATTGTATAAATAAAGATTTTAAAATTTTGTTTTAATAGTGTACAGAGTTTTATGACAAATAATAAGATTCAATGCCATATGAATAATAGTAAAATTATTTATTGTGTAATATTTAGTAGTTCTATAGTATTTAGTAGTTGTGAGAAGTTCTGGAAATCTTAAAGTCAGACCAGGTTCATTTAGGAGGAAAAAGAAGATAAAACAAAATTAAGGGACAGATAATTCTATGTTAAATACAACGATTTAATTTATTTACATAAATTTTTACAGTTCAGTGGCGGAATATCGGCTATCTTTACATATGTAGATGATTGCTACGCGATAATTGTTCCACATATATAAGTTATTTAAAGTGCCGATTTTTATGCAGCGGGTCTTTCACATATATACGAGTAGTTTTGATCACGGCGAGTTGTTACTGTAATATATTTCACTTTTTATGACGCACAATCTTTGCGTATATTTTATCTTACATTTTTTAGATACTACACAAATAAACGGACGGCGAGACTTTATCCCTTTTCAGTTGCGGAACGCAATATATCGCGGAGAATTCGTCGGGCGAGGGCACGCTAAAAAACTATACTGCTTGAGTATACTGAGAGGCTATATCCCATGATTGTGTCGAAAAATAACACATCATTTTTTCTAATGCGCCGAAACACTGCATCAGTGGCAATACGCTGAAAAACTGCACTGCTAATGGAAAGCTAGCTCTTTGCTTTGAAAAATTTCTACCCCCAAACTCTCCAGTTGGCACGATTTTACCACTTTTATACTTTTATGCAGGGCTTCCCTATACGCTCTCTAACACGCGGGACTCGGTGGAGGGACAACTTCACTTAGCTTCTGCCCTTACAAATATTGGGCAATAGGCAAGCGAGTACAGCGGCGGGGGAAACAATAGCGCTGACGGCGCGAACGCGTAGCGCTTAATTGCGCTGCTTGCAAGACCTAGCGCAGACTTTGGACTAGCTTACAATCAGGCTTTCCTCCATGATCCTTTTGCTCTTTTCTTTTGTACAGCAATCTGCTTCCCTCCATGATCCTTTTGCTCTTTTCTTTTGTACAGCAATCTCCTGCACTCACTAGTTAAGCTACGCCGCGTATTTCCACTACGTGGCATGCTGCCTCTCACTCACGCTGCGCACTTTCTCGTACATATACTAAGCACACTTTCACTCATGCGTGCTCTAACTGTTCACAGTGAAACGGCTCGCTACGCTAATTCTACATTATTTCTGATATCCGGATACTAGGCTCGTATCCATGGTCGCAAGGAACAATACACTATTCTCCGCCTAACACGTAGGAGGCAGGCCTTCATTACGTTCTTCTACACACCTGCGACCTACCACAAGCAAAATCCTGGCTAAACTGAGAAGTGGAAAGTGAGAGAGACGAGCATCGCCACAGAGAAGTAAAAGTGAAGAGACGATCTCTTTCCTCTTTAAACCATTCTTCATGCAACCCAAGCATTTTCTTTCAAATATACTTTCAAATGTAGAAAATCATATCTTACCTAAGCAATTACTAGTTTATTTCCATACAAACCAGTTATACAATTTAAAATTTTAATGAAATATATATATTAGTGCTAGAATCAAGTAATGAAAAATTTACTGTGAATAAAAAACAAAAAGAAATTAGTCCAATTAAAATAACATTAATTACCGGTAATGATCCATCGACTATTAGAGTAAATAATTACAGAAGGATATTGACTGAACTTATTATATATTGGAGATATTCAATATTAAAAATTAAAAATTCAATATTGAAAAGTATAATTCAGAAACTGATCGTTAAAATTGAATATTTCAATAAGTATTTATTTATTTATCTTCAAGCAAAGTATATATTGTATTATTATCAATGTTTAGAAAAACATTTTTAAGTATATCATTATATTAATATTTTGTTTAATTAGCAGGAAGACATAATGTGAAACCGCTCATTGAAGTCATGCTTACTGAAAATACGTAATTCTAAGGAAGATACAATGCAAAGCCTGACATCGAAGTTGGTTTATTGCACTGTTTAATTGGAATAAGGTAAAATTCAAAAACTGACATCGAAGTTAGGTTTACTGCAAATATTTAATTGAAAGGAAGATAAAATGCAAAACCAGACATTGAAATTAGGCTAACTCAGTTACTTTAGGGGTATGATAAATGAAGAAAAAGGAAAGAAAAACGAAATAATTATTACATTTAAAATTTAGAAAATTTATTTATGTTTCTGAGATACGAGCACGCTACAGAATCGCTTTTTAAAGGACAAATTTAAGTTTGTTTACTAGAAAAATGTACCTCTTTTATACATTTTTTAAATTATAGGGGATATAGGGAAAGAGGATATTGTTACGAAAACCTATGCAAGAATCCCTTTATGGCCCAAACTATCCACGATAAGGTTTTTTATTCTCGGTAAAAACTGAGCCGTTTCATTACAATACTACTTATTATCATTATTATTATTAATCTTACAATAAAGTAAGATTTTAAACTTTTACTTATATAAATTATTAATAACAATGAGGTATTAGTTTAATACTATTTTTGTTGAGTGTATTGTAATCCTTTCGCAATACTCAATATTATGCATGTTACTATTGTTTATATTGTATTACATATCGATAAGGACGATTAATATCCTCGCTTTCGCTATAGCCTTTTTTTGTCAAATCGACAATCCGCTCGATTGTCCTGGATGACTCTTTTTCTGGTCAGCCTATGAAGGGCGGTTTGTTCCTTCGTTAATGTACTGTTAGATTTGATAGTTTACGTTGTTCGTACATTTCGTTATTCGCCCTGAAAAGGACCGTTTATGGTGGAAGGAAAAGATACTTCTTCAGAGTAGATGAAAAAAAAAGATTTTTTCATTCCCTCAAGTCCTCAAAATCCGAGCACCGCCGCTTCAATTACCATACGGCGCTTCCTTTCACTCTTTTTTTTCGCTCCGCTAATTATTGGGAAACTGATTTCCCGTCGCTCTACTCCAAGCGTTGCCGCTCGGTCAACGCGGGGGTGCTCGTAGCTATACCGCCCGAAGCGTCGCCGCGCCAATCATCGAAGGACGCTTCCCGCCGAAGCCACCTTACACCAATCACCGCGGTGACATATTAGCAGAAAATTTCAGGGTCTACCTCCGTACGCGTCACTTTAAATATACTTGTTATCGACTCTTGGTGAGTTATCTTCTGTAGTCCGAACACGTACAGCGTGATCGTCACGGGTCGTTGTCGAACCAGCACGCGTCAATATTAATATTTTATAATATAAACATATCTACCATTTTGTATTATGTACTACAGATACTATATAAATACTATAGATACTGTTGTTTATAATAGCCGTTTAATAATAATATATACATTGGTACATCTTTTTTATCTTGGTTAATATAATTGTTTCTAAGATTAATAAATATTACAATCCTATTTTTATAATTTTAATTTATTATTAAATTAATGTATTTTATGTTGTTAACAATTTAAAATGCAAAAAAGTAAAAATATCATAATTAATAATGTATTCATTGGGGCTTTATTACTCAGTTAAAAGTTTTTGTTGAATGGGAAGGCGTGTGTGTGTGTGTGCATCAGCGTAAGTATGCAGTTGGAGGACTGTATGCATGCGTATAACAAACATGTCATTTTTTGCCGTGGTAATAGTCTTTTCCTTTTCTTCCTCGATTTTATTGTTTTACAACTTAGAAAATTGGTTTTTATAATAGTGAGTGAAAAATAAAAAATCTTGATGTTTTATTTGTGAATTTTATTATAGTGAGACAGTGCAGTAACAGTATATTCGATATGACTGATTTAAAACAGATATGTATATGTTGCTAAATATAAAGTGAAAGTATTTTTTAATAAAATTTTTAAAATTCTAATATTATAATATATAAAGTAAATTTAAAATCAAGTACTAAAATTTTGAAAATGTTTAATTAATTATAATAAGATTAATTTATTATTCTGCAAAAAATGTTAATGTATATTTACTTAAACGTATCCATATACACAAGTGCTTTAAATAAATATTAAATAAATTTAAATAAATAATATAAATAAATATAACTGTTACTAAAACAATGTGCATTTAAAAAATAATAAACTTAATATTCTATTAGTGTTTTACATTTTAAAGATTCTTTTACTGAAAGCAATTAATATAATATTTGCAACGGTCGAATCCGTCGCTAGTTTATAGAGTGTGTGAGGGAAAATATTAATGAACGTGTGAGGGTGCATAAGTATGAGTGTAAAAAATGTAAACAGAACTCGCCAAAAATGTAACTAATAGTTTGTAAGATTCGCGGTGTCGGAAAAGCTCATCGAGCTGGTGCGTGGCACCACGACTCAAGAGAGCGTGGCACAATCTTGGTCTTCTCGTGTCACGCTATCCTCTTCTCAGTCTCTCTTGCAACGTGCGCGCTTCTAGTAAGCGAATCTTCCTCCTTGGCGCCCAAGTCCAAAGAGGGGAGCCCTGTGAAGGGAAAGAAAAGAGACCGTACGCAGCAAGAGAGCGTCGTTTATTTCGAACTTTTCTCCGAGTTCGATTGCCTGGGACCACTCATCCTCCGCCACTTCGATGACGCTACCAAGCGTATCGAATCGCTCCATACCCCGGTAACGCTGGCTATCGTACCGGATTTACTCCATCCCGGTGTCGATGCTTGAAGCCCGGTTCCTGCCCTTCGGTGACGCTGTCTGACGTACCAGATCCGCGCCTCGAATCACGGGAAAACCACCACCGTCACTGCTCTCGCGACACCAATGTAAAAAAGGAAGTAAATAATTACCGTCGATATACCGAGCATAGTCGAAATCATAATACAATAAATTCGCCGCCGACAAAAGAGAATGTTTAAAATCACCGCCGGGGTTAAATAAATAGGATCTATATTGTCTTGTAAACGGTAAGCACACCGTAGATTATTATATACAAATACCTGTAGATTTTAACTGAATAATACTTAATGTGATTTTATTATAAAAAAACTCGCCGTTCTCATGTTTCTCCTGTCTCATTGCGCTCTCTAATCCTGCCACGAACCTGGTACATCCTCGAGCTATCCGGAGTCGAGATAACCAGGGAGCGCAAGAGACCGAATCGCCGATGCAAAAAGGGGAAGAGAACGGGCTGAATTAGGAACAAGGATAAACGAAACGGCGACCAAAAAAGAAATAGAAAAGAAAAATAAGCAAATCCATCACATATTAATAAGAACTCATTAAAAAATATTTTAATGCAAATAAATTGAAAAGCAATAATCTTGATATTATTTTGTAACCAGATGTAAATTAAAATTATAAAAATTTTTCAGTTATAGTTTAATTGGATTTGTTGGATTTAAAGTATTGCACAATAAATTAACCATCCAACCTTAAATATTTGATGTGCAGATTTTGGTATACGCAGTGGTTTCGAAACTACAAAATATTCATGAAAACTTTTTTCTTATATTTTACAAAAAATTTGGAAACCATTATCAATAATTATTATAGCAAACATTTTGATTGTACATTGTCAATATAGTAAAATCATTAAGATAATAAAATTCTCGAATTTTTTGTAACACAAAAATTTTCTCCTATATATTGCCTTATATAATTATAGATAGTTATTTATTAAGTATGATAAATAAAATAATTAAATGTGTAGATGAAACATATGTTTATATTTACACTAATTTGAATATAAAATTACAAAATTAATTTTTTTAAATCGTGCATTTCTAGTAATGAAAATTTTTAGATAAATTTTATATATTGAAGAAATTATCGAATAAGAATATATTAATAAAATCTTTTATTAATTAACAATTCAATTATTTATCACATTTTAAAATTTAAATATAATTTTAGCTGTAAGGTGTTTTATTTTGAATAAAACGTTTGGAACTCAATCTTAGAACTTTATCTACAATACCTAGGTACATTTTTATTTGGTGTTTTAGTAGATTATCATTTTTTAAAATTTCCTCATTGCTTGGAGAATATATAATATTTATTTCATACATAAAATAAGCCTTTTATAATTATATACATAAGTCAATACAATGAGCGTGTGAGCAATTGTTCCAAGAAAAATTTTTTAAATATTATAATTTCTATAAGATGTAGGTGAAACGATTTTACAGTCAATTATTTTCATATATTTTACTTAATGTATTAAAATGACAAATATTTAATAAATTAAATTATCTACATTATATGATTAGTACGTTTTTGTTACATTCCGAAAATTATTTGAGATCATGTTTGGAAACTGACAAATAATTTAATGTATTTTTTTTATAGCTTTCTTCATTTTAAATTGTATGTATTTTATTTACTTCAGTCTTACTTATTTCAGGACAGCTTCTAATTATATTTGACGAATTTATTCAATTCCTTATATGTTATATTTTCATTTTGGTTACTTTCAAATGGCGACTTTTAATGATTTAATCGTTAGTTATCATGACACATAAACGTCCTCGAATCATCTATTCAACTGTAGGTAAGATATTTGAGTTTTTTCTTGTCTTTTTCTGCACGATTGATAAGTATTTTTGGAGACGTATATTTTATACTTCATGATTTTGACTATAAATTAAATAAAAAATTATTCCTGAATATATTAACGTGACTTATAAATTATTCTCATTTTTTAAATTGTTATGCTGAAGGTCGAATTGTTACTTAATAAAAGATTTTATTAATATATTCTTATTCGATAATTTCTTCAATATATAAAATTTATCTAAAAATTTTCATTACTAGGAATACACGATTTAAGAAAATTAATTCTGTAATTTTATATTTAAATTAGTGTAAATATGAACATATGTTTCATCTACACATTTAATTATTTTATTTATCATACTTGATAAATAAAACAAAATACTTATTTTAATAATCAAATATTAACAAAAGGTATATCTTTAATAATAATATTCCAATAGCAAATATTATTTAAAGGTGAGTAAGATAATTTTATATAAAAGGGCTGTATATATTTCATTTTTTCTTAACGTACTTACAAATTAATGCAATGTATTTCAAACTTTTAATTTATTTAATACTTTCAGTAAATGCTGGTGAGCAACATTTCTATTTTTTATTCTACCTGATTTCATAAAATACAAAAGTTCCGCAGTTCAACAAACATTCTTTTAATTAATAATCAAAACTATTAATTTACATGAAATTTATATTTCATAAATTTTGTCAATATTAAAATAAATTCTTTCCGAATAATAAATCTTATAATAAAAAATCTTCTTCAAATAATTATTTATGTGACGTTAATAAGTTATTAGTTTTACTGATTATTATTATTTGTCGAATCCAATATTATTCCTATTTTACATTAGTATACAAATACCTATTAGTTTTATAAATAAACTTCATAAGTAATAATTTTTTAAATTATGAATTTAATTTTCCCTACGTAAATCATTTATAAATAGTTATTATTATAATAAATTTTATAATATTATATAATATATATAATATATAATATATAATATTTATAATATTATATAATATATATAATATATAATATTTATAATATATATAATATATATAATATATAATATTTATAATATTATATAAATTATTATAATAAATTTTTCAGCATATGAAAAGCAGGAAAGGATTATTGGTGGTAGAATTGCATTCAGAAGTGACTTCTCATATCAAGCAGTTCTGAAACGTATTTCTGATAATTTATTGATATGTAGTGGAGCAATTTTAAGTCGCATACATGTTCTTACAACGGCTTATTGCGTAGATACTCGTTATATTTCCCGAGATAATTTGAAGATCAATTTAGGAAGACGCAATGAAACCCATCAGTTTGTCAGTGAATATTATCCAAATCAGATTTACATTCATCCATATTACACGGGATATTCAAGTAATATAACAATGCTTAGTAACAATATTGCGATTATTAAGGTATGAAAAAGATATGTTCTTATATAATTTTATAATTTTAAATCCAATGATAATATAAGATTTAATAATACTCAAAAATTGTATAAAGCAAGTTATTCAAAATAAACTTCTAAATATCTGATATATATTAATCACATTTAAACTCCATATTTTCTGATCTATCTATGTCTGATTATTTGCCATATAGAGTTTTTAATAACTTTGATTAATGGAATTTTAGTACTTACTGGTTGTAATATCGATACACAATACATTTAAAAATATTTCCAAATTTTTATCTTCATACGTCGATTCTTTTTATTGCCGCATATAACAAGACATGAAACTTTTATGTCTTGTGTAAAATGAATATTTATTTTCTGCTTTATTAATTCTTGAATATATTTCATTCGACATTTCGTTATCATTAAATATCTGATATTACAAATAAACCTATAAAAGAGTAAAACACTGACACGCGCGGGACGCCTCTGACGCGTAGTTTTTGGTGAAAAATGCTCGAGCTCGTACACGAAGCAGGCCTCAGCCTATACGAGCTGGGCGGCGGCAGGTATGAGTCAGTCCCTAAGGCTAGCTCCGATCAGGCGAGTGAGCGAGAGGGGGAGGTTGAGCGTCGGGTCCGAGGAAAGTTTTCCCCTGCGTCGCCACCAAGTATCCTGGAATTCGCTGCGCGTGGCAGCTGCACCCTTATTGAGTCCAGTGGAACTGGAAGAGCAGCCAGAAGAAGAAGATCCTAGAAGGCCGACTCCCAGAAGCAGAAGAAGATCCTTGAACCTCTATTACTTCATTTTTTCCTTGGAGTTCGTGGAACTTTGAATATTCTTCCCGCGTACCAGAGCCTTACCCACGACCGGGATTATCAAGAATATATTAAACGTTTTGCGACTTTTATTTACCTATCTCATTCTTCTCCTAAAATCGCCCGTTTTAGGGCATCGTAGGAAAATAAACTATTCTTCGGACTAGTTGATATAGGATCTCTGCCCTTCTCAGAGTAGAAGAATAAATTAATAGAGAGCAACCAAATTGCTGTGACCAAAAAAATAAAAAAGTCATACGAGAATCCTCCTGTATTTGAAAAGATTTCGAGCCACACTACTGGTTTCTGCCCCTGCGTGACTCCGAGTTCTTTCAACAATACTAATAAAAAAAATCATTGTATTTTGTCTTATTACTTAATGTTACAAGATCAAATGATTGTATATTGTATATAAGCCTAACATGTACATTAAGTAAATATTCATCTAATTTATAAAACAATCAATTGTAATAGATATTGTAAATTCGTAATTTTATGCAAAATAATAAAATGTTGAATTTTTCAGGTGCATGGAAACATTCGTTATGACAGATTCCAGTTTTTTATTACACTTCCAAATAGGAATATTCAAAATGATTTTACTGCTATACTAACTGGTTGGGGATCAACTAATTTTCCAATGATAATTTTCCCTACGTCACTGCTAAGAGCTTCGATGACGATTATTGACAAGATCAAATGTAGAACAAGATTTTCAATAGAAATTTCTAACGATCAATTTTGTGCGTATGGTGCAAGGGGCATTGGTGCTTGTGTTGTAAGTCTTAAAAATATTTCCTAATTATAATACTAAACTTTATATTATAATTATAATTATTATAAATATTTATAAATTATAATAAAATATTTCATTATATTATATAAAATATTATTAAATAATATTATAAAATATTTTAAATAATTATAAATATTATAATAGAATTTTAGATTATTCTTTTTCATATTTTAATTCCCATTAGTTTCAATTGATCATAATATTAACTAATTTGTACTGACAAAGAGTAATGAATACAGTTTCTGTAGTACTAATTAATTAATTACAATTTTGAAATTTTTATAGGGTGATGGTGGAAATCCATTGGCTAGAGAAGGCAAAATCATTGGAATACTTTCTTCGAGTTTACTTTGTGCAAATGGTTTACCAGATATATACACTAATGTATATTCACACTTAGGTTTCATTAGGAGCGTAGTTCCATAGTAACACATAATCATACATGTAAACAAAAATATCAGACATATATGTTCACATTGTAACTATTAAAATCATAATAATACGTTAAGAATAGGTGAAAAGTTCACGTTTTATTTACTATCAGCAATTTTAACGGCAATACATAATCTTTTTGAAACTAAAGAAAGCAAAATTTACTAAGTAGCGTTGACATAGTTACAGATTTAATAATTTTATTCAGAGTCTAAGTAAATTTCTTTTGTTTTTATGGGGTTTCTTCTTTAAACTCATATTAATTTTATCTTAAGATTCATAACATTAGTGATTGCATAGTCTGCAGAATTCTCATCAATATTTAAATATTTTCTCTGAATCCGCGTTATCAGCTAAAATTCTGTTTGCAACATTTATAGCTTTAATGCCATTAAGATTTTATGTTTAGGATATATCAAGTTATTTGCATGTTGCTTAAAAAGAATTAATTTCAGAGTCAACACTGCAAAACGTTTAATTAATGTAGTGTCAGTTCCACAATTTTGATATACAGGAATATATAATTTCATGAGTAGCTTATTTTTTTACAGCGTCAAGCTACGGCTCGGTCTCCCTCGCTTCCTAGTTATCCCAGTCCGAATAGCTCAAGGTCGGACCAGGTTCCTTTCGGGAAGAGGAGCGAGAAACGGGCAAGTAAGAAAATGAGGTATTTTCTTACTGTAAAGAACTATTCTTATTTATTCAATTATAATAATATATTAGTGGGAGTCTTTTTATTCTATTGTCAAATTTAAGACGAATTACGGCAATGATCTTTGCAGTACTTTACGGGTAATTACGACGGCGGTTTTACAAAACTTACGACGAGTAACGGTGACGTTTTTTTTACAAAATTTAAAACGAATTACAATGGCAGGTTCTTTTTAGTTGCGTAAAGAGCAACTTTTGCGTATGTGAAAATCAATGTCACTTGAGACCTACACTACGCTGCGTACACGTTATTCACACATGCACCCTAGCATTTGCTGTTCCGACGCTATTTCACGTAAGTTTCACTTACACAGTCACTCTTGCATTTACTGTTTACTTGCGACCGACGCTACGCAGCGTACGCCTCACACATACATATACACTTTTACATTCATGTTTATACTGCCAATGTTAATAATGTGGACATGATGTCCGAGGTATCGTAGTCGCTGACGGTGATATTACTTTTGATAGCGAGGGTGACATCCGAGAGTTTTCATTTTCGCTAATGTTTCGATGCACCAAGCATAATTTCTCAAAGAATGTATCTGTGACTGTACTGATTTTTGTAACTCTTTAATACCGCTTTTATCAGCTGAACCAGTTTTTTTTTGGTTTCACCTCCCGTTCGTTGACAATTTTGCTTGTTTTTTTTTCGCGGACCTACCGGAAAAACCTTGAACGATTTTATTTGTCCAGACTTTTGCTTTGTAACTTCTATTGCTGGTTACACAGGCAATTGCGGGAGGATTTTCTTGGTTGAATATTTTCTTTGGTTAAGTGAGAATATTAGTTTGCATTTGAAAATTCCCGATTTTTCTCTTACTTACCTCAGCGATAAGAAATACTGATATTACCTATCCAACTTGACAATTCGCGATATGATGCTGAATGTTTAATGCATAAAAGAAATCCTTCCTTCGGTTGGGGTACGATGGTGTTTTTCGAGCTGTTATTTTTAAATATCTTGGTTAAGTTTTAATAATTAGACACTCCTTTTTTTATTATATTCCAGAAATGATAAAAAATTTCAAATGTATTTTTTGTTTCTAAGTTAAAAAATCGTTGTGCTGCAAACATTTGATCGGCGAAAAAAAATAATTTTTTGGTAAACGATGGCGGTGGCTTAATGTTGAACCTAACATATAGTACGTCGTGTACTGTTTTGAGCCTGGTTAGTTGAAGATTCATTTCAGTTTGCTGGTGACTCCAACAGATGGCGCGTTGGTATTGTTTTAGGCCTGTATATGGCGTTGATTGCTATTCTAGATACATTAACAGAATTTGGATCTTATCTTACAGCTCCCGTTTATCGCGGGGCTTAGTTTTATCGCGTCGCTTAAGATTAATACGTAATTACACTTTGTCGTGGCCTAAGATTAACGCTGTATTTATAATAGCTATACATAACACATGGTTACATTATATCGCGGCTTAAGATTAACGCGTTATATCGGATAATCATCTTTATCACAGACTAAAGTCGATTTATGTCGGGGACATCTAAATTTATCTGCAGAACTCCTCCGTTTCCTAATTAAAGTTGTCTAGGCCTTCTTAGTCCACGCGATTTGGCACAATTGAAGCAGGAGACTTATTAGCCTCGTATTGAGATGTCGGAGTACATCGGCCCAAACAGTAGTGGAACTCTTTGCTCGGGGCCGTCCAGGGCGACCTTTTCTAAACGGCGTGTTTCCACTTCTATTTGCACTCACCACGTCTCGCTGGTGTAGGACTTTTTTTAGTGATAGAGTCCAATCTCAATCTTTGCAAGGTCATAGATCCATTCTACTCCTGTCATTCAATATAGAGCCTCGAGCATCGGGCTCATGGTTGTGATGCCTGAGCTGGCGTTAACTGGTACCATCATTCGGTTACCATATATATCGAATTCAGAAGCCGAAATCTGGATTCAGAAGCCGAAATCTCC